>OY978527.1:63202400-63862400 GCA_963854835.1 Megamerina dolium
TTTTTAGGAAATTACTATTATGTCCGAATCATTGGTAAGAATTTAATATGTGTTAAAAATGCATAAAATAAAAATAATAATAAATATTCGGATTTTTAATTTGAGTTTAAGTATTTTTTAGAGAATTATGATTTAGCAATATTCGAAAGTTTTTGATCAATCGCTTTACTTTTGTTTTTTATTTATATTGCATACTTTTAGGATAAAAAGAAATGATAAAACATTTTATTTATTTCCTATTTTATAAATGTAATGTTAGATCTGAAAATATCGATAATGAGTATTTATTGCGCATTTCGATAAAGACATGTACCTTTATGGATATTTTATCCATAGTTATCGTAATTGAATAGCTCTTCATTGGGTACCGAATTCTGGATAGTTGCTATCGAAAAATCGCTTTCAACATCTACTTGATCTGCACGTTTTCTTTACCAATTCAAATGACACGAATTTAAACTCCGATCAGTACTCCAATGTCACCACAGTTGCGATGAATTAAAATTTGCTTATTTCCAAAAACTATTAAAATAAAAAAGCGAATTTTACCATCCAGTGCAAGTGCAAAAGAGCACATGCATAATACTGTGCGCTTGGAAGTATGCAACACAAGAGAAAACGCATAATATATGGCTATTGGTTATCATCATCTGGTTCGTGAATTCCACTAAAATATAATATATTAAGATATGATACATATGCTCTTAAAAAATACTTACTGTATTTGCATAATTTGCAATCAGAATAACAAAATACACAGGTGGCATACATCATATGTGCGTGAAAGTATGCAACACTGACAGTATACAGTACTGAATTTTAACATTTATTAGATGTAAATTATGCATTATTGGTAATTGATTCCAAATATTTGCTTTTCTGCAACTTATGCACAAGATCGTGATTAACACTAAATTATTTTTTATATAAAGAGTAAGAACCTGTCGGGTGGGTGTCGTAGTTCAGTGGTTAGAGTGTTGGTCTTCTGATCTGTAGGTCGTGGTTCAATCCCCGGCTGAAGCATAACGAATTTAATATCGAAAAGATTTTTCTTTCGAACAGCAAGCAATTGGCAATTTTTCCGACAGTAACAACTTGCCATGAAAAAGCTTCTAAAAGAACTCTATGACAAAGAAAAAGTGATGTCACAAGGGTTCTTCGGGAGTCTCGCTACAAAATTAATTTGGAAGCCCATGAAAATCGACAAATAACCCCATCATTGCCAAAGCATCCTATAAAATCACAAAAATTGAAATAATTTTGTTGCAAAATTCTTACTATTCTTCTTTGGGCTATTTATAAGATTTTTGGCGTTGAAATAAAGAGATATCGTTAAATAACATCTCTGTGCAGTATAAACAATGAAAGTAATTGGTAGCACTGAACTTAAGCAAGATGCTATATATACTTAGCACCTATAAATTATATGCGTTATGCCTTCACCTTGTTGTTGTTTTGTATTTAAGTTTCACTGTCCTATATACCATATTTATGTAATTAGTGAGAATATTCTTAGAGAAACTACATATTTATGGCTGCAGGTAGAGTTTTAGCTATTTCTTTAATTCCATTACTAGATCGACCTGTACAATACGAAATTTTGCAAATTATAGCTATATGCTTATAACTAATTTATGTATGTAAGTATATGTACCTATGCATAGGTATATAATTAATGAAAAGAAATTCAACGAATATTAAATATGCCCTAAGTGAACGACCTTAATCAAGGGTAACTTGAAAACTAGTACAAATGAAATACACATATACTGTATACCCACATGAATAAATCAAAAAAAAAAAAAAAATCTACCTATACATACATAAAAGTCACAAAACTATTAAAGTAAAAACAGAAAAAGTAATTTGGCCACAGATGAAAGCCAATCAAATGACGACTGGTAATACCTCATCCATATATCCGTTTATTTATGTGCAAACCATGGAGTAACTAAACAATCAACTCACGAAACGACTGACCTACCAGCGTTCCAGCAAACATACAAAAACAAAATTATTATAATAATAATAAAAAAATCAACAAACAAAAGACAATACGGACAGACGAAGAAAAAGAGTATTAACAGAAGCCCACAAAAATTAATAAAACTTTCTAAAGTGTGAAAACATAAAGAAAATAAAAAATTGTATAAAATAAGAAGAAAAAGCGTTTAACTCGTAAAATTTTCATAGCCAATGCATATTCTTTTCTACGCTGAGCGTTGTTCATTTTGAAAGATTTTCGATCGGCCTATCAGCATAGGCCGATCGAACGGATGAGAACGTCAAGCATACAATGATTGTGCTGGATTGCCCAAGTTTGCAGATATGTTATACGAACTATAGCGATTAAGTTGATGATGATGATGATAATCATGCTGATGTTAATGTTGGCCGAGCAAATAAAACAGAAAACAAAACAAAAAGAAAAAAAAATAAAAATAAAACATAAGCAGTAGTACTCGTACTTAATTGTTCCAAAGTTATTTTTATGATTGTATTTTATTGATGTCCGAAATGGAATTGTTATATTTGCACATTTATGTGCACGTTGAAAAAGGTGCTGGATTTTATTTGGTATCGTCATATAGTGTTTCTTGGAAACAAATAATACATACTTGTGTGGAACGTGAAGGAGCAAATATTCTCCAAAATAATTGTTTGCCCAACATTATAGTATGTTTTAGTATCATCGTAGATCGTAAAAATCTTTAGTTTTCTTTCTGTTAGTATCACACTTTCTCCTTTCTTCCTCAGCGTAGCTAACTTCCGCGCCAAACACTAAGGTATAGGAGTATACCGAAAAACTGTAGAGCATATGAGTTTACAGCAGATGGCACTATCAATATTAAAGGAGCTTCGTATAAAAGAGTTCAATGGTAAAATTTAGATAAAGTTATGCCTAAAGTTGGGAAGAAGTATGTCCTTAAAAATGTTGCAGCTGATACTCGGATAGGTTGCGTTTCGTCATTATGATTAAAATATTAGATAGACAGCATTCATTTTTATTACCCAATATTTTTCCTTTCGACTTAGTCTATCTTGGAACCAGCATTAACAGCAGTAATGACGTCAGCCTGGAGATATTGCGAAGGATCACTCATGCAATTGAGAAGTCGAGCCCTCTCTCGAAAAACGAAAACTACACTCTACAAGTCTCTCATCATGCCTGTCCCTACAAATGGCGCTGAAGTCTGGACAATTTCCACCTCGGATGAGCGAATGCTTGGAGTTTTCGAGAGAAAAGTCCTACGCAAAATCTTTGGACCTATTTGCGTTGGTGGCGAGTACCGAATAACATACAACCATGAGCTGTACAAGCTGTATGCCGATATTGACATAGTAAAACGCATCAAAATACAGCGGTTGCGCTGGCTAGGTCGTGTCGAGCGAATGGAAGAACACGCACCAGCTGAGAAGGTGTTACATTCGGAACCCGCTGGAGGACGAAGCAGAAGAGGAAGACCTAACCTCCGGTAGAAAGACCAAGTAGTGGAGAACCTGACGCCGTTTGGAATTTCTAACTTGGGCCAGCTAGGAAAGAACAGGGATGGCTGGCGAAGCATGTTATATTAGGCCTAAATCGATATTCGTTTGTTGTGGACACATAAGTAAGTGAGTAATATTTTTCCTTTACTCAATAGGTAAGCTACCTCACAAAATTAATTTTAGAGCATATAAAAATCGATAAATATCAACATAATTACCCAGAAATTGCCCTTAAAGCGCTGAAATGTTCATATTTCTCTAAAAAATAGTTACTATCTATTTCCTGCCCTATAAACGTTGACGTTCTCTAAATTCAGAAAAAACAGAATGATGACCAAGGAGCAAGTTAAAAGAGTTTCGCTTGTATCGGGGGATCTTGAGATTATGATTAAAATAATGATATATGATATCCACCAAGGAGGCCACTTTTGTTGTACAAAATTAGTAAAGAAAGCCGGAACAAAAAAATCGAAATTTAACCAAGAAGCTACAGACACACAAATGAATGTTAAAAAGGGTTGCCTTAGGCAAAGGGAAATTTTGGTTTTAATTGAAATAATGCTATATTATATTCACCATGGAGTCCATTGGCTATGATAATGGGGTGGATAATGACGATGACTTGCCGATGGCTTGTCGAAAAAGCTAATATTCAAATTGAGCGATCAAGTGCTTAATTTTTAAGTGCACAGTCTTGTTGAAAATTTCATAAATTCTTGTAAAATATTTATCTTGGTGTACTTGGTGTATTTTACTTTTCAACTTGTTGAAGTTTCTCTTCCTCATTTACTATAATTTGACTGTGACTGTATGAATAGAGATTTTCACAAAATGAAAACGATTTCCATGACAGTGATTATTATGTATGTGGTTCATACATTCGACTATATACATACATACATACTTTTATATACATAAATATATAATTGTTGTTTTCGTTGTTGGGGAAAAGTCGTTGGTAGCGAAAGCATGACCTACCTTTTTCGCTGCGCTGCCCATGCAGTCATTATTCTACAGTCGGCTAAAGTCAGTGTTAAAAATATGATTATTTTTTCGTTTTTTTGTTTTAGAATTTCTAAATGCAAGACTAACTGTGACGCATGGCACGGGCATACTGGTATGTACATATGCAAATGATGTTTGTTGTTGCTGCTGATGATGATGATCTTACTATGTACAACAATTGCATGCGGATGTTGTCTTCTTCTTGTATCGTACATATAGTATATAGATGCTCAAAGTTGATAGTTACCTATATTTTAAAGTCAAACGTATGTTGACGATAGCTATTATTAGATATGTATGAGATAGGAGATTGTATAGAAGTAGATGATGGTGGTCACAAACTATAGTAGAATTCACTACGGCTACGTATTGTATCACTATTATAATTATATGTACATACTCATGCAATAAATTATGCGTTTGATGGAGCTTTCACTTCTTCCGATTCCAAAGATTTGCATCCGTGTTGAGGAAATTATTATGAATAAAGAATTCAAATGCCTTCTACAATTTGCATTTAATCATTTCAAACACTACTTTTGTTATTCCTTTCTTCTTTGTCATCACTTTATGTGAGTTGTAATATAAAAATAGCTTCTAAAAATCTAAAAATATATATCCGTACATACAACATCATAAGCACATCTATAATCAAATCGGTCACTACATGTTACTATGATCATAACATCATCATAAGTGATGGTGAAACACGAAGAAGAAAAGACCGAAGAGAGGACAAAGAAAAAAAATAAAAAAGACAACCAGCCATTTATAGTACATTCACATGTATATGCATACACAGCCGCACACACACACACACACACACACACACATGCACAAACATACCTTCAAAAGTCGGTGAGTGTGGCACTGAGTTAGTAGTGCGTTAAGTCAATGATCGCAGTCGCTGCGACGTATTCACTTACTGAGTGCTCAGCGTCACAATCAGTGAAGCAATACTGAACTTCAACAGATGCTAAACACTTTGAATACACTTTGCATATGTATGAATGTAAGTTTAAATTGTAGATACTTACATATATATGTATTTTTTGGCAGGACGGGTGGGGCTGTGATAGTAGGATAGTAGGTAGTTCGTTAGGTAGGTAGGTAGGTAGGTAGATAAGTAACAGCAAAGCAAATCGAAAACTCCCAATTTATGCCCTCGCAAATTTCCTCAAAGGCAGATGAGGCACATTTGGCTTTCACATTTTCAACATGAAAACATACATACGAACATCTTCTACATAAGACCCTGTCTTAATGATCTTTGCAACGCATTGAACAGCGTCAACGTCATACAAGTCGCATACAATCAATAACAACAAACAAAAGAAAAACAAAAAAAACTACAACTTCTGTTTTAGTGCATGTATGTGTTAATTTATTATTTGAGTGGTTTTTTTCTTCTTCTTTTTGGCAAACTAAAAGTTTATTGAACTTTTTCTTTAAACAAACTTCCAACATACGCACATACATACATACACATAAACATTTACATATATATACAAATACATACATATTAATGTTGAAGATATCTACACGAAATGTTGGCAGACTTTCTCCAGTCTCAGTCGTCATCAACGTACGGCTCTCACCGCGCATCATAATACCATAGATTCAGTTGTTTTGAAATAGTGACAGAAGTAGCAGTAGCAGAAGAAACAGCAGCAGCAGCGGCAGCAACAGTGTTAACAGAACAACAATTAAAAAGCAGCACGCTAGATATGATAATACGTATGATCATCGATCGTTTGATTATCGGAATTAATAATTTGATACGGAAGTTTTCAGGTAAGAGTCCACGTTTAATATTTAAATGTATTTCAATCGGTTGTTAATGTTTTTGGAAGTTCCAAGGAGTCTTGACTTGGATTTGTGTTCAATTCAATTTATTTTTCAGTCTAAATAGTTAGTTTTAGTTGAAATTATTTTCTTTTCTTTCAAAATGGTTTGGCCTAAAAGTAAAGCAATTTATTCTGAAAGTTGGTTTTGGGTTGAAAAATCCACGAAAATATTCTGAATCCAAAGCTAATTTAATGTCAATCGAACTACTGAAAGCCTTCTTGTGTAATTTCATTCTCATACTGAGATCTTTCATCATTTTAAACAGATATTAATAACGGATTATAACAGCTCTCTTCAGATAGGCCCATTTTTGAAGGTGGTATCTGAGAGCGTGATCGTCTGATATGAAAAATGCCAGCGCGTCAGCCAGCTCTTTCCTTTGCTAGCTGGCGCCAGCTAGGAATTCCAATAGCTGTCAAGTTCTCTAGTATTTGGTTTTTTTCTGCGGAGGTTAGGTCTTCCTCTTCTGCGTCTTCCACCAGCGGGTTTCGAATATAACACCTTTTTAGCCGGAGCGTGTTCTTCCATTCGCTCGACATAACCTTGACAGCGCAGCCGCTGAATTTTAATTAACTTTACTATGTCGGTGTCGGCATACAGCTCATGGTTGTACCTAATTCGATACTTGCCACCAACACAAACAGATCCAAAGATATTGCGTAGGACTTTTCTCTCGAAAACTCCGAGCTTCGGCGCCAGATGTAGGGACAGGCTTGATGAGAGACTTGTAGAGTGTGGTTTTCGTTGATCGAGAGAAAGGCCTGGTTTCTCAATTGCTTACTTAGCCCAAAGTACCACCTGTTAGCAAAATTGATCCTTGGCAATATCTCCAGGCTGACGTCATTACTAGTGTTAATGCTGGTTCCAAGATAGATAAAGTCCTTCACTACTTCAAAAGCGTAGTTATAAACAGTGGCTTGCTGTCCAGGACTCTGGGACTCTTTGTTTGTGGATACTAGGTACTTCATCTTGCCCTCGTTTACCGTAAGACCCATTCGAAGCGACTCTCTTCCCAATTTTGAGAATGCTGCACTGATTGCTCGCGTGTTCATGCCGATAATGTCAAATTCTGAACGCTAGCACGGCGAAGCGAGTATACGTTACAGATAAGTCTACTGCTAGCTCTATGCTTCACATAGAACTTCACTTCCAAGATTATTAGGTTATATTCCCGGAACGGGATCTATTGTTAAGGCAAGAGATCTTATTTAGGGGACTGACTAATGTCTTCTATACTGACATTTATAAAAAACTTCGAATGGTGCTGGCTTCGAGTGCTACTTGGACTATAAGACTAAGTACTCTTCTTCTTACCAGAAGTCTTTGCCATACTCATAGTGGCTTATTGGATTATCGAGGAAAAATGATGTACGAGACATATCGGAATTTGCAGTGACAATTAGACTGCAATCGATGCCTTTTGTGAGTCATTCTAGGTGTTCTAAGATAATCAGTGTGAAAGATAGCATTGCAAAACATATCTTGGTATTTTATATCTTACGAGTATATGTAAGGACCAGGACACCGCGGATACTGCGGAAACATAGGAAATGAATTGGCTGAGTACCTCTCAATTGACGGCTCTCCTGGTACACCTCTGCAGTATTCTTTCGATTTTATGGGTTCCACCTGTAAAAAAATTCAATCTGTATTCGAAACTCCAATCACAGCATCCGAGTCGAGACAGTATAGTTAAACGTATTAAATTTAGACAGTATTGGAAGGAGGAGATGAACTCTTGAAGATGCTTCAGCCGGCATGTGAGAGCTCTCATTATAGTGTTGAAATATTATTTGTCATTTGTCCTATTATTAGAAAATAAATTCTAATCACTTGATATTGTACAATAAAGTATTGTTTTTGAATTTCATATTTGTTGAAAAAGTAAAATTTATTAAACATTTTTATAATTTCATAAAGAATAGGAATTGACATCGCTAGTGCATGTAATAGGTGTACAAATAAATTCTGTCATGTTTTTCAAGAATTTCATTTTGATTAAAAACATACTTCATACTATCTATGGTCTTTTGACATTTATCTGCTAGATTATGGATCCCCTCGCGATATAAATTTTAGTCATCGAGCCATTTTCTTACATCTTACATCTGGTCAGATAAATAAGACTGTATTGCTCTGAATAAGTGGGAGTCGAAAGGGTTGAAGTTTGGAGAATACACCGCATGCTAGAGAACTTTCCAATCTAAGGAGAAGATGAGTTCCTTAGTTGATGTTGTACGGTAAGGTACCGGCACCGGTACGTGAACCATCCTCCGTATTAATCAATTTCACAGCTTCAGCAGTAATTTTTTCATTTGAAAACAGATTAAAATCCATCTCTTATAAAATTGATACACACTGAATGAGAGCTTGTAAACGTTTGAAACTTATGTCATATAAATATCCAAAATGGCGGCCGAAGTGGATGTGCCAATCAACTTCATATGACATTTTATTTGTACACCTATTATGATAGTGTATGTAATTCACAAGGAAATTACATATGAGTTACTATTTAACATTTACAATCAAATTTATATATATTTTTCTTTATTCGAGTAAGGCACTTCCGCAAGGGACACAAACTTTTCATGTGATGCTGATGTTTAATTAAAATCTATGCAATCGTCGCTGGTCATCAACGGAAGTATCAATGACGTCTGACTTCAATATCTTTCTTTTTTTCGTTGATGGATTTTTGATCGTATTTTTCTTTATTTTTGCCATAATTTGAGTGATTTTTGGTTGTCTTTGGCTATTTTTGGTACAAATATTGGTTGATTATTGATTAAAAAAATAGAAAAAAAAAACAGAAATATTTAATTGACAAAAAAGAAGAAAAACTTGTGTCGCAATGCATATGCCATATGTAAGTCAATCGTATAAATTATGCAAACTATTATCGCGTTTTATACATACATACGTATGTATGTACATGCTAATTGAGGATAAGTTAGTAAGAGCCTACACATTTTGAAGTGCAAAATAAGGGCATGTTTGGAATAATCAAAACTCTTAATAATAAGTCGGCATATAGTTTACCACATACGAGTATTATCTATAAATTATTTATGAATATGTAAGTCAACAATTGCCTTAAGACAATTTGCATAAATGATGATGATGATTTCTTGCCTGGTTTATATAAGTAGGTAAGTGAAGTGTTTGTAATAGTGATTATCAATTTTATCATAGGAATCAAACGATTTCACATTCGTGATAGCACCATTGTATCATATATGATTAATGAATTAATAAATAACTTTAGCATACATAAAATGTGAATATGCCTTGAGTAGTACTCGATATGAGTTATATGAGTTATAAATCATTAAATATTTAATGCACACATACCCAAAAAGAAAAATGAATAATGTTTTCATCATTACTTGAAAGCATGAAAGAAAAATATTGTTTGGAGCAACTTAAAGCCAGCAATTGTTAAGATTATTTTAATATATAATATAATATAATATAAATTATAAAACATTGAAATACTTAGCGGTTATACCAGTGGCTATAGTTAGTCGAATGATGGATCTTTCTTATCATAAGTCGTGCTTTCGAGAGTTCTGATATTGAGGGGGACAAATAGATCGTCTGGCAGGTATATAAAAATAGGTATAAACAAATTGTGACTATCTAGTTTTCAGACCCCCTAATTTTTAGTCTCCAACATGTTCTCCGAAAAAATCTACTTCCTATCTCTACCCTTTAAGGGGGCTATCATAGGAAATGGACGCAAGCACCCTTGAAAATGTATGACTGATCTATATTAATTTTTCATACACAACATTTCCTCTGAAAACAGTTAATAATTATACAAAATTAACTCTAAATCGGCAAACGACCCCACAGCTGCCCATAGCTACTATTTCGTGTGAAGAAATGTTCAGTCAGCGAAAGGTTAAATATGCGGAGCTTATATTATGCACTTGTTTGTATAGAGTATAAGTATATTGATTGATAGAGCATTATTTTTGATATTGTTGAATTACACTGGTGTACAAAATTAAGTTTTTCTTTATCACACAGAAGCTTCCTTATTGATTAAACACTTTTAGCTTAAGATTATTTATTTTAATAGTGAAAACTCTACTTTAGATTATCGAAGATAAATTTATTGCATTATAATTACTAACTACTGGCTTCCATGTGTTAAAAATGATGTTGTTCAGTGTTAGAATTATAACCATACAAGTAGTGCAATTCATTTGTACTGGGTTATCCAGTTTTGTGGTTCCGAAAGTAAACTTCGAGGTAATTTTCGATGGCTCTCCGGCACATATCGGGCCATATCTCGGCAATAACTTGACGTATGCTTGTTTTCAGAGTGTCAACAGTTTGAGGATTACCCGCTTGAATATGATTCTTGTGTAGTCCCACAAAAAAAAAATTCCAGGTGTGATAAATCGTACGATGCCCAACTCGAATCGCCGAAACGAGAAATGAGCCTCATCGCTCATTCGATGCGAAAAATCATTATCCATATAAAAAATCAAATCCCGTGGAGAACATTTGAATGGTGTTGTATTTCATACATAATATCAAGGTCCAAAAATTATATTGAAAAATAAAAATTTGGTTGAAATTCTAAATAAAATTGTGTTTTGTTTACGTATACTTTCGGCGCCACAAAATGGTAAACCCTATATGTACCCAATACAATGCAACGACAAACCGCAATAGTTAGAGCAACAAAATTGAAGCATTTCAAATTTCTATTTATGCAAAGTAGCAAAATTGCCCAAAAAATGAAATACAAAAAAAAAAAAAAAAATCAACAAAGACTCAAAAGCATGTCACAATCATCATATCGTCATAATTAGCAGAGTCAACGTCAACGAACAATGGTCTTTTGTTATGTTTTCTTGTTTATTTATAAACATTCAATTCGTAGGCATATTGAATTATGCAAATGAAGAAATTTCAAATTTATATTCAAATCACTAAAGTTGCTTTTGAAGTAAAGAAAAGAAAAAAAAAAAATAAAAATAATTATTTAAATTTGCTTCAAATTTACTTGATTTTGATAGTTGATATGATAATAAATATAATACTATTGCGCTCACACCTGCTTTGCTGGCAATGAGAAATGTTGCAATCTGTAGGAATGCATACTGTGGTGTGACATAACATCAGAGGTTATTCAAAGGGCATTGAAATTGAAGTGTGATCGTTGTGATTACACTACGAATGCACGTGAATTAGATTTATGTTTTAAATAATTAAATGATTGATTAATTAATTTTCAAAATTTAATGGAAACTTTTTATCAAAAATCACCTTAGTTAATAGGTATGTAACGTGTACAATGAATGCATAATTTTTAAATTTAAATTCGGGAGTTCCCCTAAATTTTAATTTTAAATTCAGAGAAATTTGGCAGCATTTAAAGTATTGTAAAGTTTTTCCTTTAATTTAATTTCGATGTGTTATTAGCTGTACTTTTTTTGAAATAAATCTTAGCACCAAATGATCTATACCGTAATATAAAGAAAGAGAGAAAGAAAAATAAAAAATATATATTTTATAACAATTTACTTAATGTGCATGTCTAACATATCAACTGAATAATATGTGGCGCGTGTTATCAATTTTTTTTTTAAACATTTTTTTTTTTCGTAATTGCATACAAATGTATTAAATACAATTGCCTCTTATGCATATATGTGTATATTATATATTCATATGTATGTATATTCATAAGTATATATGTATGGTACATTATTCATGAGCTTGTTTGTCTATTTAATATTATACCGATTAGTTGAAAAAAATATTCATTTTTTTTCTTTTTGTTGTAATCATTGGTTTCAATAAAAATGAAATCGTTTACTTTATACTTTATGTAAATACTTACGTTTAAATATCAGATAGTATCATCTGCTAAATACTAATTAAATTTGGTGTAAACTGGTCTTGTCACAAAAATTCAGAAAAATTGAACATAAAATATTTGTGGGAACACTGTTGCACAGCAATTGTAATCAGATTTGAACTGATGTGACTTTTATTTTCAAACATGAAGAAAAGGGGGTGGGGGGAACTGGAAAAAGAATAACGCCGTAAGGTTATTGAAGAAGTAGAAGTTGGTTTTCATCCAATTCCATTCAATTTCTAACTTGTATTTTCTTACTTACTTTACTTTACTTATGTGGCCATAATAACCGAATATCGATTTAGGCCGAATATAACATGATCCGCCAGCCATCACTTCGCTAGCTGGCCCCAGTTAAAAATTCCAAGCGCCGTCAGGTTCTCCAGTACTTGGTCTTTCCACCGGAGGTTAGGTCTTCCTCTTCTGCGTCGTCCTCCAGCGGGTTCCGAATATAATACCTTCTTAGCTGGAGCGTGTTCTTCCATTCGCTGGACATTACCTAGCCAGCACAGCCGCTGAATTTTGATGGAACTCGTATTTTTATAAGTACAATTTCAGGTTGATAACTTTATATTTTCGTCTGTGGGAGGTAGGCGTAGTTTTTATGAGATAACGTTCATATTTGGTTGTTTATTTTCTAGTAAAATCACTTTATATTTGAATACTCGAGGAATTATGCCGGTGGGCTGCGCGATGATAAATCTTTGTCTGGGGTAATGGTGTTGTTGTTGCCGTGGTTGTTGTATGCTCAAGCTGCTGCCGCTACAAAGTCACACACACTTAGTATTTATTAGTTTGCTTTATTTGTCTGGTTTTAAAAAAATTAATTTCACTTTTAGTGTACAATTTGTGGATTAGTGGGTTCAATCCCCGGCTGAAGCATAACAAAATTTACTATCGAAAAGATTTTTCTTCTTAAAAGAGCTCTGTGACAAAACTTAGTTAAAGTGATGTCACAATGGTTCTGCCGTTCGGAACCGGCTAATATAAGTAAGTCCCTTCTAATGCTGTTCAAATTTAACCCGCACAACAGTAATGGAAGAGAAGCTCGATGGTATCACAATGGGCCTTTGTGGCTCTGAGTGTGTCCTCTCAGAGAGATGGCAGCCACATAACCTACCCTAACGTGTAATACTTGAGAGAATAAGGGCCGTGTTAACGGTATCGAACACCATAACAGCAAATGCACAGCTAACATTTATCGGTTCGATGAAGCTAACAGGACTAATCGAATCGATAAAAATTAAATGTGCATTTTTTATCATAAACTTGAACGGGCAGTAGATGAGCCCGTTTCTAAAACGCTAAGAGGCAGTTGAGCAAAAGTTCCTAAACCGTTTATTGTTATCTACTAGCAAATGTAAAGTAAAAGGTATTAAGCAGTATTAAGGTATTAAGGCTCACTGGATACAAAAGGGTTTTTAAGTATTTATTGCATCAGTCACGGTACCTACCTTCATACCTTCATAATGACTTCTCAAAAGAAAAGCTGCCATTTGGAATCTGAAAAATTCCATTATCATTATCACAGTCGACACATCATTCGTTCACCATGATTGAAAAAAAAAATATCAGGAAATACTTTCAAAACGACAACAGCGACTGAGATATTGTTGAGGATTAAGCATACACAAAGGAGATCACAAAAAAAAAGCTAATATATATATACATATATGTGTAAGTACCTATATATTTTATTTGATTTTTATTTTCGTTTGTAAATTCGATTAATTAACTTTACATCTGCTTCTGTATGATTGGTGCTGCTGTTGTAAAACAGTCGCTGATACCAGCAGTCTGTTTCTGTAAGTCCATCTTTATGTATGAACAAGTTTGAATGGATTTACATATCCACAAATATAACAAAAAACATTTATGATTGTTTGGTATGTATGCAATATATTTAGTCGTACTACATATTTCAACTGCATTCTGAAAACATGCAACCACACTAACAAATCGACCGACCGACCGACCGACCAACAGCCTAAATGCTGATCGTCTTATTGAGCAGTTATGTACATAAAGGTAAATGTATTGTAGTAGGTAGGTACATCTGTAACAGCAAGAGCAACATTTCAGTGTTTGCCATTCGATCACATTACACGAGTTACAGCAACTTTTACATACTCGCAAGTGGGCATTTACATACTCGCATATGAGTGTATGTGAATACTTACTTATATACATACATGGCGATTTATTCTGTTACGACAAACATAGATTTACCACCATCACCAATATCACCACCACCATCACTGACTGTTTGTTGCTACATATTACAGGTTTACTCTGAAATGTGGTGTGTGATTTTCTGTTTCAGTGTCTTTTCTTTATTTTATATTGTATTTATACGTATGTAAATTTATATTTACATATATATACATATTTATTGAATTTTCTTATATACAATATATAAATTTATATATAAAAATATTTTTGTTTTTTTTTTTGTGTTCTTCACAAGTCAATTTATAGTTTATTCAACTCGCTGCTGCATTGCACTGCAGCATTGCATTGTACTGCATTGCACTGTATGTGAATGAGTATATGTACATACATGTAAGTACCGCTGCCAACAGATTCGTCCCGTTCCAATGTACATACGTCCATATCTTGCTCATTCACTCACCGCTCTGTGGCCTTCAAAACGACAATTTAGTCGTTTAAGCATTATCCACGAGATTTGCAAAGTTTATTCAACTTTTTCTCAGATTGGATTCGAAAAGAATTATATACGACTCATAGTGTATGTAATATTTTGCATAACTATCGTTCGCAAAAGAGATTGATGGTTGATAATAATTTCTATAAATTACATAAACATGCATATGGAATGCATCCCGAATTAAATGTTCTTTCGAAAATCTCTGAATTAGCGGCGATTTATTTGATTATTATATTAGTATGTATATTCTTACATTTTACGCGCGAAAATATATATTTGCTAATAAATGAAAATGTCCGAAAATATGGGGAATTGGATAAAGGCTACGCCTATCTTCCATACAAAAGTACCTTTTTAATGTATATTGTGACACGTTTCACACGAAAAAGTTCTAATTCAAACTAAAACTCAGCACATCCCATAATATAAATAGACAAGTTTAAGAATGAATTGAATCTGATGAACACCACGCCAAACTCCTATACAAAAGTGTATTTCCATATGTACGTTCTCAATGTTGTGATTACCAAGAGATCTATATTTTGGTATTCTTAATATGCATGCTTGGTAATGCTGATAAGAGGAAATTATGCTAAACATATTTTGTACATATTTATTGTATTCAATTCAAAACCAAAAGTCGATGTGGCAAAAGTGTAGCTTCAGTCAAATGCGAAAGCCTTTAATTTCTCGACGATATCAATACGATGCATTGATTTCTTTCAAATCTGCTGTAGAAAGTCATAAAAAAGGGAGTACTATAAAAAAAGAAAATGTCATTTGTCATTTCAAATGTTTGCAACATGTATCTACCAGCTAGCAACATTATTGCTTTTTCAAATATCGTGAAATGTCATAACTAAATGAAATTTGATTGACAATTCCAATAAATTTAAAGAATTTTTTATTTCTACACACACACAAAACTTCAATAACAACAATTTCGTTGATATAATAGCTTTGTGCATTATATAGCATTAAAACAAAGAACTGAGTGGTGCACTTTTGCAACGTAACACATTTATTATTCTTTATAGAGCTAATGATGACTGTTATGCATATATATCTATATACTTTTATGCAAAATAATTTCTTAAATATATATTTCTTCTGTCATACATATTCCCGTAGCTATTTTTGTCTTAATTTTTGCATATCAAAATTTTACCATTAAACATTTTGTGAATTTCTTTGCCGTCCAACGCTTTCTAAACTAGTTCATCATTATCATCATCATCAATATCTTGCACTCTCTCTTTCTCCGATTTTCTTTTTTAACTTCATTTAAAAATCTAATCACAAACAGTAACACAACATACGTATGCATACTCGTAAAATACGTAAGCAAACTGAGCTGCCATGATTTGGTTTTATTTTTACACATATTTATTAGCAAATAGAAAGAAAGACAAAAACAAACAAATTACAAAGCAACAATTATCATACAAAACTATATACTATCGTAAACCGAAATTATTATGATTCTTTTTGAAAGTTCATTGACCGACCAAGTGGCGGACGAACGAACAGTAGCAGTAGCAGTAGCAGTAGTAGCAGTAGCAGCAGCAGCAGCAGCAACGATCAATATGCCAAATATGCAACCAGGAACCAAAACGAAAAAAAAAAAAAATTATAATAAAATAAAATAAGCCAAAAAAAAAAATTTTTTATTATTACTGCTGCTGGTGTTGTTGCTGTTGTTGCATTTATTTAAAACGTGAGTAAAGTGTGTTTTAATTTGTGCGCATGTGTACAATACTCGATTTGCCATATACAGCGATAATACTTAAGTATTGAATGTATGGCTAGTAAGTTGTATTTAGTGGCTGACTGGGTGGCTGAAAAGTTTGTGGATCGATATCATTGATTTACTAGCAACAATAAGTTTTCAACAAAAAAGAATATAAACCTCCTATGAACGCATACGTCATTGCATATGAATCTGTCGATAGTTTCTACATACAGTCGATTAATGTTGACAATATGCTGCTATCAAAATTTCTAAATAACAAGTTTATACTAGTACCTATTTATTTTTATTTTAGAATATTTGTCACAAATATACTCACTGCCAAAGTATCTCCACGTCTGAGAGCGGTGGAAGTCAATTTTATATAATAATATCAATTTTGTACGAGATTTCCCTTAAGGGGTATAGATAGAATGTAAATAATTTTCGAAAAAATGTTTCTCTGGCTTAAAATTAATGGTCAAATTAAAATTTCTGCACTTATAACTTGGGTTTTTGTTCATAGATTTTATTCATCGATACCTCATTTTTCTTGTAAACGTATGAGCTGTATTTGAAAATTATATTGGTAATATTATTTTCACGATTTATATTTTTTCCCGATTTTTCACCAGATTTTCGAAGAATATGAAATTTTTGAGAAAATCGTACATAAAATACTGTATATAGCGAATTGAGAGAAAAATATAATAAAGCGTAGGGATATTTTCTGTATTAAAAACTAGTTTTCTTATTTCAGTTACAAGAACTTTTCAAACAACCTTACCATAAACTAATAACAATAGTGAACGAACATAGTATACGTCATCGCAGAATGATTGTTATTCGATGGTATGTATTTTATGCTTCTACGATTGTAGTTGTTGTTGTTGTTGCTGTTGTTGTGGTTAATGTTTTTTTTTTGGTTATTGTTCTGTTGAGTGGTTGCGCTGTTGATGTTCTTCATACATAATGATTATATGGAATTTAATCATTTTTACAATGATTGTTATTTTTTTTTCAATTTTTTTATTTTTATTTTTTTTTATTTATTTTATTATAGCGTACATTGACTAAACTCTCACGAGATCAATGAACGAAATAAACAGCAAACAAAAAAAAAAAAAAAATAAAAATCTTTTGTTTACATATGACTGTTGCTATTTTTAGTATGGCGTTTAGATATTTTTGGCACTCTTCTTCCGGAATTACTCATCAATTCAGCAACAATCCACCATAATAAAAAGGAAAAAAAAAAAATTAATAAAATTCAACAATAAGAAGAAAAATGTATACAACACATATGGTTGTGTGATAAAAAAAAAAATACACATACTCACAAATATCAAAATCCCAAGAGCAGACATAAGATCAACTTGCTTGGATGTGATTTTGCTGTGCTGTATTACTGCCTGATGTTTTGTGCGTGTGTGTGTGTGTGTTTGAGTGTGTATGAGTAGGGGTTGACAAACTTTCAACGACAACGAAATACAACGATCAGCTGTGTATGATTATTGCTACTGTTATTTTTGCTTTTGTTATTATTGTTATGTAATCATTATGATATATCAAATATGCAGATTCATGGATAAATATACTATACATGTATAAACAAAAAAAAAAAGATATATACACACACACATATATATATATATATATATATATATATATATATACATATACATATATATATATATATATATATATATATATATATATATATATATATATATATATATATGTATATATATACGTATGCATAAATATTTTATAATTTTTAAGTGGCGAGTTGATTGACTCTCAGTTTTTTTAGTGTTTTTTTTATTTCTTAATTTTCTTCATAGTATTTTTTAAGTTATTGTGTTGCCGTTGCCGCTCTTGTTGTCACAAAATGATGAAAGTTTTCGACCCTCGAAATAAAATCAACGGTAACGATAAGATGACATCGAACATAATATATACATACTACACATATGTCCATTTGTATATGAGAACGTGAAAGTTACGTATAAGCTTACATTATAGGTTGTTGACTTTTGATCCCCGCTTTTGTTAGGGTGGGTAATGGTTTTTATCAGCAATCTCAGCTGATTTTGTCGTAAGCATTTTTATCGATGATTAAATGTGTGTGTGTGTGAGTGTATGACTGGATTAAAAAAAATAAAAATTCTTTATTTAATGCATTAAAAATATTTATATACAGTTATCTTGGAAATTATTGAAATTAATTAATTCTTTCTTTATTTGATAATAATATCGACTGTACAAAGTGATGTCACAAGGGTTCAATCGTTCGTAATCTGTCAATATAAGCATTTCCCTTCTAATAATGTTTAATTTGAAGGAGTATAATTGTGCTGGAGTTACATAAAATAGCAGATGTGGTTCGCTTATTTCTTTCAAACCTTTTTCCCCTCAATAATACTAATCTATTCGGAATACTTTGTAATTCATTTCTTTCAAAATTATTTGTCCTTGTGATATTCATCTACGTGCCAGATATGGTTGTCCTAAGCTGAAGGTAACGTTGTATTGGTTAAAACTTTTTAAAAAATTCAACGACTTTATATGGAAGCTACAACATATAGTGGGCGTGGTAGACTTATTATAATATAATAGACTTATTATAATATGTACTTGAATATTAATCTACGTGCCAAATGTTATTGTTGTAGATGGGATATTAAGTGAGTTATAACTGGTTAAATTTTAAAAATAAATTCGAAGTTAGTCTATTTGATTGCTCAGTGTGGGCATGTCAGTTGATCGATTATACCCATTATCAGTAACTTTTATACTATTACATCGCAGCAGCTCATACAAAATTTCGTTAAAATATCGCAAAATTTGTTAAACTCAATGTGCGAACCAGCTGGGTAGCGCATGCCTAACTTTGTTGAAGTATTTCAATATAAATATATAATGATATTGTAATAATATATTTAAATACTTATTAAAATTTAACTTTAATGGGTTCTGTTATAGTTTCTCTTTGTATCGGAGTTACTCTGTTTCAAACTCCATCGCTAAAAATTAGAGGAAATGTTATTTCTTACTGGGTTTTTTAGGACTTCACCATCATCTGTGTGAGCTCTTGCTTTTAATATAATCATATTTATTTCTAATCGTTCAGAATTAAAATACGAGTATTGGTGTCAGGTATTTTACCAAAAACGCAATACTTTTGATCGATATTTACAAAAATATAAAACAATGATAAAGAAATCCTGTTCAACAGCAGCAATAATATTAACTAATATATACGAGTGTTAATCAATATTTACTTAAACTCTAAAAAAGCAAAAAAGAAATAAAAAATTGTTAATAAATACACCAATGTAGTATAAAAAAAAAAAATTAAATGCTCATTAAGTCAAAACAGCAGAATGGCGTCAGCTAAAGTGCTACTACCATTTCACACTACATTCATATGCATGTATGTGTGTAACGTATACCAACAAATACACTTATTCTTCATATAAGTATTTAGTATTACCATGATTTGTTGATTCTTCTTACGTGCGGCGACGATTCCAATGCGTTTGCGCTTACGCTTGCGCACATCCATATATTCTGCTGTGCTGTGCTCTCTGCTCTGCGTGCGTTGTGCTGTTGTGCTGTTGTTCTGTGCTGTGTAACTGTAGCTTTTTTTTTTTTGTTTTTGTACACTCCTCACACACATGAGCTTCTTTATTTGATTGTATATGTAGGTCTACGTCCGATCTTACTTTCACTTTCAAAGGTGCACGAACTCTTGTGTTTACATGTGATACAAAAAAAAAAAAAAAAAAAAAAACACAGAAGCTCTTTCGTTTGTGAGGTTCGTTTTCTTGGCTCTTTCTCTCGAAATCTTTTCTTTATAATAAAGACAATGTATATGTAGATATATTCTCTACTCACTCTCTAGCTCATACACACACATACATATACAATATTTCTTTCTCTTTTTTATCTATGTATGTATTGATGTATGTACTATTGCGATATGTCTTGGCAATTACATTTTGGAGTTCAAGCACAATAACTGATGATGATGATGATGATGATGATGATCAGAAGCGAAATAAGATGAGAATAATCAGAAAAAGAACAAGAAGAAAAAGAAAAAGAAAAATAAGAACATTTCTGTTGTGGCAAATATGGTTTTGAAATACGTGAAATTAAACACATAAATAAGTAAATAAGTAATTATTTTGAGTTAGTTAAAGGAAGTGTAGCTGCACAGTTCGACAATATTTCGAAAAATGTCATAAAATTTCGCTGTAAATTTATGAATTTTTGAATATTATTAAAACTATGAAAACTTCTTAAAGAGAAGAGAATTAAATACGATTTACAAATATTTTAATTAAATTAAAAATGAAAAATTCAGCATTTTTTCATTCAAAATAGGTAAGTTGCCGATTCGAACAGAACGACAGTTTCTTTTGCGAGCTGCACTTTTTTTTTAGCACTTTTGGGAATTTACGTTTTGCGGGAGCAGCTCTCATAGAGCCCGTGTGTGTTTATCTAAAGTGTTAGGTCGTTCTTTGGTGAGTCCGATTGAGACTCAGGGCAACTTTTCTCAGTGGAACTAATCTTTCCTGATGAGATTGGTAAAGATGTATGATAATATTATTCAAATATTGATCTATTGTCCACTTCAGATGCTATGTTATTTAATATTTACTTAACAACCGAATATCGATTTAGGCCGAATATAACATGCTTCGTCAGCCATCTCTGTTCTTCGCTAGCTGGCGCCAATTAAAAATTCCAAGCGCCGTCAGGTTCTCCAGTACAGGTCTTCCTCTTCTTAGCTGGAGCGTGTTCTTCCATTCGCTCCACATGACCTAGCCAGCGCAGCCGTTGGATTTTGATGCACTTTACTATATCGGCATACAGCTCGTACAGCTCATGGTTGTATTTTATTCGGTACTCGCCAACAACGCAGATAGGTCCAAAGATCTTAGGTAGGACTTTTCTCTCGAAACCTCCAAGCATTCGCTCATCCGAGGTGGAAATTGTCCAGGCTTCAGCGCCATATGTAAGGACAGGCATGATGAGAGACTTGTAGACTTGTTATTTAATCCTGGTGGTAATTTGTTAAAAAGCAGAGAAGAATTATGTAGATAATGTTGAAAAAAATATATTTTAATTCCTGGGGTTTTATCATCTGAAAATTTGATAAATAAAAAACACTGCACAATTTCTTTTTTGACAATTTCGCTTCTCTTTTCTCACTTCTTTGAATAAAATTTTGGCTTTATATCTTGTCAATTTTGAATATAGTTCTTCGTCAAATTTACTTCTCCTACTGTTAGGGTACACCTTGACAGTGGCGTTCTACTTTGTATAGGATTTATTTGTATTCTCCATTTTGATTAGAGATTTTCTTTATAGTTATTTCTTCTTCTTTAAGAGTGAATCTTGACAATAGCGCACTCCTTTGTATACACTTTGGGTTTTATGTCTTGAGAAGACAAGACATCTTTTTAACACTTTTGTATTTCGAATAGAGTTCGGCGTCATCCTTCATTAATTCTACATTAGGAGTGTACCTCGACAATGGCAATATTTCAAATGGCAACTGACATTTAACCAATATTGTTCAAGTAAATCATCAAAATCGTAAAATTCATGCAAATCTATAGAAAAAGAATACGAACAGTTTTCATTGCAAACGCGGGTTTGGTTGCTTTGATGATTAGGTTTGGCAATTTAGTTGTTGTTGTTGTTGTTGTTGTTGCTATTGATGCAAATTAACGAACGATTATAAGAATTTTCTTGGGTGGGGTAATGACCAATATAGAAACGATTGTCTTCGAACTTATACTTAATCAAGAGCATTCAGTCGATCGGTCATTGACCGGATAAGGCTAAGACGTAACGACGCCGTCATAGACATGCATGCATGTATGTATGTATTGAAATAAGTATGTATATAGTTAGTAGCTTTATTCATGTACGTACGAGCAGTATGGCAACGAGTACGTATGTGACAAATGTGAGTTTCGGCCAACTCTAACGACCTGCAATGTTCGTTATAAGTAGTTGTATTTGGCTTCGTCGGATATTTATGTAGTTATGTATTTTTAGAGATACTACCTTACGTATAATTATTCGACCGACAAAGACTAATGGATTGTTGCACAATATTGATCATTTGGTGAATTGGCTATTATTTTGGTGGGGGATTTTTTTGTTTGTTGGTTGGTTTGATTCGCCGCTATGCAATGCTATTGAGAAAGCGTTGATGATTGAGTTCATGAGATTATCATATTGTGCTTTGTACGAGTATTAGAGTGGAAAAGTAATAGCGGCTGACTACTACGACGACTACTACTAACTACTTTGGATGGAATGCTTGAATAACTACAGCAGCTGGTGGTGCTGCTGCTGTTAGTTACTACTTCTGCTGCTGCTGCTGCTGCTGCTGATATTACTGTTGCTATTGCTATATTATTGAGCATAAATGAAGACAGAAGAAGAGAAAAACTACGACAAATGTATGTATGTATGTATTTGTGTTTATATGTATGTGTATACAAGATGTGCGCGAGTTGTTTATGCAATCGCTTGATTGGAGGCGGTCTCTTAATACATAGTCGAGTGTTATTCAATTGGTACATTCAATGAGCTTTGTTGAGGCCAATGAACTGTCTGTGCATGCTTATGCATAAATGATGAAGTTGAAGGTGGCCGTTTTCATATGGCAAGCACGTAATATATGTATGAGTGTGTGTGTGTGTGTGTGTGTGTGTACATAGATATAAATACTTACTTACATAAAATTGTGGCACTGGGACTTGGCAGTGCTATTAGAACACCCACATTCACTGTGATTGAAATTGTTGATTATTATTTACAAAATGCAAAAAAACAATAAAACAAATAAAGAAGAAAAAATTTTACAATCAAACTGGTTTATACAATATTTACAAGTCTACCTACCTACCTGTGGCTGTGCGCCAGCACCAATGTGTATGGATTGATACTAAAAATCATACATAAGTAGAACGATAACGCACCGGATTCTAATAATTGTTACATATAAATAATTGTTACATAAAAATGTGTAAATAAGTTAGACTGAGCCATGAAAATGAAAAATTTGAAAGATCGGTTCCTATAAGACCATTGATGGCACAGGAAACCAAGTTAGCCAGTGACTTGTGTTATAAGACAACTTCAAATGGCAGAAATCTTTTAATATAACTGAGTTTTGCCACAGAATTATTCTTATTTAAAATAGTTTTAGTTGCAAGGAATCCTATTTTTTAAGGGAGGCTTTTAAAAGCGGTTTTTTTAAATTCTTTATACTGCCGAAATTATATAGCAAACAGACTGAAAATTGCTACATATTTATATTTTTACCCAACGAATCGATGAATTAATAAATGGTTTAAATCGGTTGAGAACCCCTCCCACTTCCCATACAAAAGTATGTTGTTGAACTCGTGCTTCCACGTTCTGCGCACGAAAACATAGAGCAATTAAGCTGAAACTTAGTACCTACAATTTTATTTATCAATAAATACACATATCTGAAAATGGGTTGAATTGAATAAAAATTACACCTACCTCCCATACAAAGTTTTACTTCCGTGTGTATTTTGTTGGACATTTTGCATGCAAATATAAAGGAATTACGCTGAAACTCGGTTTGTATGCCTATATTTGATAATAAATAAATGGGCTGGAAAATGGGGTAGGATGTATGAAAATCAAGCCTACCTCCCATACAAAAGTATCTTCTTGAAAGGGGTTTTCTCAATTTACTCACGAAATTATAAGGCTAACAAATTATAACTTGGCATATAAGGTAAGGCACGAAAAAAATAAGATATCAAGCTAAAATTTGATATCGATAATTACCTTTACTAATTACTAGACATATATGGAAATGGGCTGAATCGGATAGAACGCACGTCTACCTCCCATAAAAGTGTATGTTTCTATATGAATGCTTTAGTACTTTGAGCAAGTAAAAAAAAACGACTCTTTCTACTCATATAAAACGATGTTCCCGTATTAACCGGGTATTTAAGTTGGAAAAATTTCAAATATTTATGCATTTAGTTCAAGAAAAATGTTGCAGGGTGTAACTGCGCTAGTTCAAACCGATAAAATCGATAGGGTCTAATATACTTCAATTGTCGAGTGCTCGCATTTAATACACATCACACACATACACTCAAGCATACTCAACCATTATAGCAAATTTCTACAATTCATAAAGTCGAAGAAGTTCTAATAGAAGAACGCTACTCATGCTAGAGCCATACAATTACACTAACAAGTGCTGAAAATGTTGTAAATTTAATTGTAGGCTTAATAAAATAGCAATGACAACAACATTAGCAGTAGCAGCAGCAACAGCAGCAGCACCGCCACCAGAGTTAGCTGACGATATCAACTACAAGACAGTCGACGTTAACGTCAATAACGACGTTCAACATGTTGGCAACATTGACGACAACAACTTGTTAAGCAAGTTAGCCGCTGCTACTAATTCTGCTACTAATTCTGCCACTGCTGTGTTGTGCTGTTGTGCTGCTTAGTTGCAATGTGGAGGCTTGTTCGCCAAAGTCAATGAACTCTCTGCGCAAGTTAAACTGTGATAAACGTGGTATAAATAAATACGAAAAAAAAAATCATAGTATGTGTGTTTATGTGCGCGCGTGAATGTAGGGGCGTATGCGCACTAGTCACAGCGTCTGTAAGAGACGGAGGTACACTACATACTTACTTAGATTATCCGGCTAATATCCTCTTGCCGAATCAAATAGCGCAAAACCATAATATCTAAGTCTATAGGTACTTATTGTATTATGTTGCTCGTACTCATACACGCTGTCTGTAGTGCACTTTCAGTTTGTGGAATATAGGTAACCCAGTCCGAAGTGGCTTGCGCAGCCACTTACTTGTGAATGTATATCACTTCATGCAGGTTTCAACAAGTTGCAATCAAGCATCGGGTGTTTTGTTTCTTCTTCTTCTTATATTTCTGCCTCTTCTAACAATTGTCGGCAACATAACGACAACAAACATTGCACATTCAACACATTTGAATAGTGTAACACATTAATGCACCGGCTGGGCTACTTGATTTGTTGGTTGTTTCGTTGGTTGTCGGTTGGCTGTTGGCTGACTGTTGTTGGTTGAGCGGCAATGTAAAGAGTGCATTGACTTGCATTCGCTTGTGTTTTCTGTAGCAATCATGTATAACGCCTATGTATGGCACAGTGGCCGGAAAACTTAGTGACTTAATGACTGACTTTCTGTATGCATGTGGTTAGTTATGGTTATATATGTAGGTGCATACAAACATACATATCTGGCTAAGAGGATATTACTTAGTTAGTTTGTGAGATATCAATTCATCTTAGAAAGAAGAAAAATAGATGATTACTATTTTGCGGAACTACAATCTGATTCTGTGTATGCAATTAAGTAGGTAGAGCTTTGAATAAAGTATCATAAGGTCGTATAGCTGTGTGTGAAAGAATATAAAGTATAAGAAATTACATTGGAAGTCCATTTTGGCTAAGAATTGCAACATTATATTTAAAAAATCAAAATAGGAACATAAAACTATTTTTTATGCATTTTGACGACGAAATATGTACGGTTATAATTGCCAATGAATAAACAACTTTGAAAACGGTGACAATCAGATGAAAACCATGGATTATTATTATTATTATTATTAGAGGGTTGTATTGCACTGCGACCCTAGGTCTATTGTGCACCCCATGGTCCCCACCATGGACTAAAGTATTTCTCTAAGTCCAGCATCTATAAGGTCGTTTAGTATAGATCCTACCCCAAGGGACTTCACCAGATGTTCCGGTATTATAAATTTCCCGAAGTTTTTCTTTCTTGTGTGCATAAGTGCTGGGCACGTTCCCAACACATGTCTCGCAGTTTTATTCTCCTCCCTGCAATGTCGGCAGGTTTCATCGGAGAAGATTCCCAGTTTCGTTAGGTGATAATTCAGCCTGCAGTGTCCTGTCAATAATCCTGTGATGATTCTTATATTATTCTTGTTTAAACTGATACATTCCTCAAGTCGTTTTAGGCTATAGGTCCCTGAAAGTGTCTTGTATTAGGACAACCCTGGTATGATTGGTATGATTGTCTTTCTTTCTTTCTGATTCTCCTTTTAATGAGCATGAAAAAAGCTCCTTTGCCCAGACCACAGAAGGGTTCTGGACCTACAAAGGGTGTTGCTGCTCCCTTCCTGGCAAGCATATCCGCCAGCTCGTTGCCTTCAACTCCAATATGTTCTGAAACCCTAAGGATCCATAATTGGTTATTTTCACTAAGTTTATTCAGTTTGTCAAAACATTCCCACACCAGTTTTGGTTTCACCTGGTTAGAGTTCAGTGCCTTGATAACAGCCTGACTGTCTCTCTGTCGGAATTGCAATCCTTCTATTCCGGTATTGGCGCATGATGTTGAAGTGAGCACACCTGTCAATCGTGTATATTTTCGCTTGAAAGACAGTAGAATTGTAACCTAAAGATTCTGAGTATTTAACCCCCGAGCCTATCACTCCTGCTCCGGCCCCTTCATTAGTCAAGGAGCCGTCCGTAAACCATGTTATCATGTTCTCGTTTATCTCGTATGTTTTAGATATACTATATATATCCGACTTCAGGATGTTGTTTTATTAGAACATCATATTTCTTGCGGTGCATCCATTTGCCTACAAAAAAAACCATGGATAACTTCCATACAAATCCATGATCAACATGAGCATTTTTGCACTTAATTTACGAAAAATAAAGCTATGGAGCTAAAAATCGGTTTTTAAGTTTCTATTTACCTACGAGTATATGACGTTGAAGTATATGAAGTATATGATTGTCTCAATCGGATGAAAATCACAAATACCATCCATACAAAAATTGTACTTTACCCACGAAAGTATAAAGCTATGGGCCTAAAGCTCAGTATGTACAATTATATATACCAATGAATCGATGACTTGAAATATAGTCGCAATCAGATGAACACCATATCTATCTCCCAGACAAAACCATGATTCCAAATGTGAATTTTTGCATTTTGACCATGAAAATATAAAGCAATGGATTTGAAACTCAGTATATACAAGTATATTTGTTAGGTTAGGTTAGGATATGTGGCTGCCCTATCTTTGAGAGGACACACTTAGGCCAGAAAGGCCCATTATGATATCACCGAGCTTCTCTTCCAATACTGCTGGACGTGTTAAATTTAGACAGCATTAGAAGGGACCTACTTATATTAGCCGGTTCCGAACAGCAGAACCTTTGTGACATCACTTGAACTTAGGTTTGCCATAAGAACTCTTTTAAGAAGAATTTTTGGCAAAACCATCGATACCTTCCATATAAAAACATGATTCCACATGCGTATTGCACAATTTCACAGTTTGCACAATTCACCCTTCGTGCACGAAAATATATAGCTATGAAGCTCAAACTCGGTATTCATGGCTCAGTTTATTATTGAATAGACAAGTTTGAGAATGAGCGAAACCGATTTAAAATCACGTATTCCTCCCATACAAAATCACATTTCCGTGTGTAGATTTTGACACTACCTTCAGGAAAAAATATCACTATGGCTCTGAAGCCATACATGAAGTTTGGGAATCGATTAAAAACCATGTCTAGCTTTCATACAAAAACACATTTCCGTATATATATTTTTAACACTTTAAGCACTAAAATATATAGCAATCAAGTTGAAACGCATCAAATAAGATTATTTTTTATCATTAAACGAGTATGTTAAAACTGTAAATTATCTGATGAAAACCACGTCTATCTTTCGTACAAAAAATATCTCTTCGAACCTATTGTTACGAGTTGCGTTTCTGGAGATAACACATTGGAACTAGTACACGTTTAGGTGTCGCAATTAAATGAAAAAAATTTAATAAAATTGTTATGCAATCTGTATGAGTATTTTGTAAATTGCTACTTAACTATCAATTGCAAATTGCAAATGTTTGTTTTATTGTTGTTCAGTGCTGTATAATAATTGCATATCCATGGTACTCATCCACATATTGTATAGCTATGTATAATACGTAATACGTAAGTATACCCCTTGACACATGGAACGTGTCAATTTTCAAGCAAAAATTTCGTTACATTTTGGTTTTTAGGTCAAAAGTAATTATGAAAGTTAACGAATATGTCCAAAATAGAATAATAAGTACGTAGCGAATGTTAATAGTCATATAATGAAGTTTTGTGTGTTATTTGTTTTTTTTTTTACAAGTTTTTGCTTATGCGTGAGCGTATGTTTGTGAAATATTATATATTCAATATTCATCCATCAGAGTTTCTATCCTTTTGTATTCATACAATTTATGTATATTGGTCTTTCTTTTCATTTCCAAAGAAATATAAAAAAATTGTATATCCTGAAACATAAACACTAGAAAGTTGATGTTTGAACTGTTTCCCATTTCATGCTTCAGTATGAAAATTGGAAGTTATTTTCATTTCATTACCTACTCTTGCGTATATTAAGAGCGTTAAGTCTGCAAAATATTTGGAATTCTTTTTTTGTATCGTAAAACATTTAGTCATACATATATGTTAATTAATGTTTATGGCAAGTTATTCTATTTTTTTTTTCAGCGAAAATAATTTATGGAATTTTAATACTTCATTGAAAAGTAGGTCTTTAAATAATGGTAATGATTTTAGTGAATATGCATTGGTAAAAGTCTTTCACAAATTCGTAGGTTTTTTTTTTTATAATTTATCTTATGCCAAACACTTTGATTGAAAACTTCATCAATTGTTGATAACTCCAAGTAACCTCTCGTTTAAATATTTACCACAAAGTCCTAATGAAAGTCCTATTGAAAATTTATGGGCACTTATAAAGTCAAACTTCGTAAGGAAAAAATTTAAATAATAAATAAGCAACAGTTTAACATATTTGAAAATGCAAAAATTGTGGAATTTACGATTGTCATAATATTTTTATATAAACTCACGACCAAATATGTGGCATTCAACCTGAACGTAATGGACATCAAATTAAAATAACAAAGAGTTTTCAAAAATGAATATGACAATTTTATTTTGATTGGGGAATGTTTTGAAAGACTTGAGCCAAACACACATTTCTTGTTATTTGTCTAGTTATTTTGATTTTATAGAATTCCTAAAGCCACCATACCTTGAATTTTGTTTTTATGAAACTGAACTTGGTTGAAAAAGAACTTGTTTGAACATTAAAGTAGCATTGAAAGCTATTTAAGTACGTGTGTGTGTGTGTGTAAAGATATAAGAAATACATGTAGTTCAGCATTTTTGTTTCATTATAATTTATACATAATATATTTATTTTTCAATAACCCTATAGTTAATTACCTTAAGAAATATTAGGAAATTTACATTTTTTTGCTTTACTTACATACACGTATGTAGTAGGAAGAAAATAAAAAACACAAACAAAAAAATAAATAATAAAAATGGAAATTTTACTTCCTCAACACTTAACCAACTAAAAATATGTGACACCATTGCCTTGACATATATTTCTAAAGAAACAAAAAACAAAAAAATACAATTTCAACAAATTAAACAACAACAACAATAGCAACAACAGCAATCAACGATTAATTTCGAAAAAAAAAATCAACATTAATAAATTGCACCAATTGTAAAATATGTATTTTATAAAATAAATAAAAGATAAGCAAGATGTGCATACATACGAGTAATATTCACTATGTAAAGTATGGTATGTACATATATTACGTGTGTACATATGTACATATAGTACAATTACAAGTACTCATATGCTCATGTAATTAAATATGTGACGATTGTATATTCATATGAAGTGCATGCAGGCACAAGCGCGGCCTGATATTGAAATTGGGTAAGAGTGTAATAGGTGAAACACAATTGGAGTGAATGGGGAATTTTCGTTCGACACGCCAATTCGCTAAGATAGATTATGAAAATAAGAAAATTATATTAGGATCTTGGATAAAATGAGCGTTAATATTCAAATTCCTGGGTTTTCTTAAAGAGTTTATAAACTTTTTCGAGTCTAGATGCAATTTCGAAATTTTAAATTTAGAGGGATGAAGATTTAAAAACTAGATTACATTAAAAAACTGGCTTAGAATTTTTTTGAATTCACAAAATATTTTTCGGAAAATAACAAATTAGTAATAATAATAAAATTTAGACTCTAAAATTATCTTAATTTATTCCTTTGACAAAGGAAATGCTGAGAAGTATGATTTCTGTATGGAAAATTTCACTTTGAAATATGTTTTTTTTTTTTTAAATAAATATAATAGATGCAATTTTTAATTCAGTTAGTTAATATTTTTGAAATCGCAAAATATGATTTGATTCGAACAACATAAAGAAAAAAATCTCAAGTAAGACACGAAATTTGATAGTTACAAAAATACCACCCTGCAATTTGACAACTGTCAACATTAATGTAAAGAAATTGCTATTTAGTTGAAGCTCTAATTTTTAACAAAGTGGATCAACTGGCAATGGACGGTTATTTTTTTTGCTAACATTTGATCGTGTTTGATGGATATAAGAATAGGCCATATTTGGGAAACTAAAAGCCCACATGTTTTTCAAAAGAGACCAATGAATGCATCTGGTAAAGTGAATGCCTAGTGTGGTTTGTGATCAGGTGGTGTCGTAGATCCCAATTTTGTTTAAAATTTTTGTGCTATGGTCATATGATACTCAAGTTTTTGTGGTCTAAAATTGAATATATGAATCTTAATAGACAGTCTCGTTAAAGTGGTGTTTAGTGAATGTACAACGATTTAATATCGAAATTTTATTGGAATCTGAATTGTAATTTGAATAAAAAATTGAGTGCCCTATATATGAAATATTCATTGAAAATGGAGAATTTTTTTCGATTTATATTTCCGCTTTGTATGAAATTGAAGAAGTACAAAATTACGACGCCATTTTGTTCAAACCATAAGGCAGACATTTATTCTTTAAAATACATATATCGTGTTTCATTTTTAACACAAGTAGACAAAAATCATTTTAATAAAATATAAATTCAGCGATAGGTGATTTGATATGAATAACCCTGTTTAAGTAATTTCAATAATAAGTCATCACAACTGTTGCATATTAGATTATTGCATAATCATTGAATATGGTATCGACCTAAATAAATGGTCATGTTATCGTCTGAAAGTCTAGAAATTTGCTGATTAATTTGAAATACGCGTACACGTTTCTTGTGATACATTTCGACTTTTACATATGTAGACATTTTTTTTTTTGAAGTCTTCAATAATATACTGAGAGAGTATTTTTTGTGTTAATATTATAGTTAATATTACAAAATATAATAAGTTTCATAATAGTATTTTAAGTTAAAAAATTTATATTGAACACTCATAGTGTAACTCATATTTGTATACCATTTAATGATGATAATTATGACGACAATGACAATCATCATAGCTAGGCTACTTACTTACTTATCTTCTTTGATTTGGACTGTCATTTTACTTATGTTAATTTCAAGGTTTTGTATTAGGTCAACGCCATCATTGTTACCATCACTATATTGTTTTACAACTTTATTATTAAACAAAAAAAAAACAATTTTTTTTTGTTTGATTTCATCTATGAGCATTGTGTGGAGATCATTGATCTTACTTCTGCTTTGATAATGTATGCTATGTGGGTATACACACAACTACATAGCTTAAGTTAAAGAGGAAAAACACTCAAGGTTATCATTGACTGACTAAATACTTATTGTTATTATGGATAGCCAGCCCTATGTAGGGTATCAATTAAATCGTTGTGATTGTCTTTTCCATCTTATCGGCTGTCATTCATTGTCTTTTATAAATTTGCATTATTTCTGGGACACCACAGCACAAAGGCAGAAATTCAATTTGGAACAATCTTTACATTTCGTTGTTGTAGTATACTATATAACTCGTACAATATGTAATATTAGTAGTATTTATTAGAATGTAAATAAATAAATATATATATATGTATATAATATAAATATGTCAACTTGGATTTTAGTAGTTAACCTTCTATTATTAGCTTAATCATATTGATTTTATTTTTATTAGATTATTCGATTTACATCTTATGGTATGGCAATTTAAATCTATTCGGTAATAATTTTAAACATCTGGAACATATCTACTTATTTATTTATAAATATATATATATATATATATATATATGTCAACAAATAAATACAGAAATCCTTCATACGTTTCTTCAACTCTGTTTCATGTTTCGATGTTAACAAATAGAATGTCCTTTTTGTGGTTTAACACGTATAATCACGTAAATTTAGAATTTAATTGAAATCAGATATACATATGAGTATAAGTCGTATATAAATTATTGCGGCGCACTTAGTACAATGTTGCTACGATTATTGTATTAATTTGACTATGATGCAACGACCAGCCAAAATGCATAATTGGCTCATTTAGCTTATTACAACAAAATATGAGGGCTTGATGGCTCTTTAATAATAAACTCCAATTATTTTTCTAAGTTATCACTTATTTTATGGTTTTTCACTGTTTTTGAACCATTTTTCATACAATGCACGCAGAACTAACACCCGCAGTTGGCTTCGATGTGCAATGAGACATCCCCATATACTTGAGCACTATTTTTATTGTATTCACAAATAATTATCACATCAATAGGCATATGCTTCTTTACAACTAGCTCAGTAATTTTCTATATCTGTCACCTTTCATTATGGTTTTCACAAAAACAATAAATTCAACATACCATTGACTCTTTGTTGTTGTTGTGCCAAATTTTTTATGTTATTGGTTCCAAAAAAATAATTTTTTTGGCAACCCTGCATTAGGGAAATAATCATAACAAAATCTTATTTATTTACAGTGAGCTCTGGTTAAATTCGACTGATTGCATATTTCTATAAGTGGAAACAAATTTATGCATTCGATAAGATTCTGATCCATACCATATATAGAATTATTATTTTTTATTGATATCGTCTCTGTAGAAAATTACGAATTTTATGCATTTCTTCATTGTTTTTGAAGATTTTTCCTTCATGGGTTCTTTTTCGGAGAGCATAATCGATCTATTGTGATAGAAAAGCTTCCCAGTCAGTGTTCAGCAGTCTCATGCAATGACAGCATCTTTTGACATACTAGTGAATTTTAAATTATGCACATTTTACGTCCAAAGTTTGTTGTTTGTTGACAGAATGAGCTCTTCAAAACGTCAAAATATTCGCAAATGTGACAGATGGCGTATTTTTGCAGCCTTATCGAGCATCACTCCACACACGTTTAAAACTCCCATTGCATATTTTGATTATTACTTTTTAATTTAACATAATTTGGACTTTTATTCGAATATATCGAATCTGTTATTCGAGTCTCTATTGCATTCATAAAATCGCTATGCACTAATTTCAAACCACAGTAACAAATATCAAAATAACAATTAACACCTATCAACATGAAAAGTGTTTATTACACGCGGCATGACATTAGATGTGTGTTGCGTGACGCAAAGAAAAAAAAAAAAACAACTTGAATAACAATGATTAGGTACTCACATACTAGATGTATGTTCATGTACTTACATATAATGTGCATATTACTCTGTGGTTAATTTGTACTATCAATTATATTGCAGCTAGTACATACATATAATGCTACTCTTGCATTACTCTTGCTATTAATGCTATTTTTGAGGTTCATCAGTTTGTTTTCTGAATTTGTGCTTCATTGCAATAATATATGGGTATAAACATATGGGCTGTAATATATATGTGGCACTTAAAGCCCCAAAGGGCTCATTGGCGGAGCTTCTCTTCCATTACTGTTGTGCGTATTAAATTTGGACAGTATTAGAAGGAACCTACTTATTTTAGCCGGTTCCGAACGGCAGAACACTTGTGACATCACTTTTTCTGAGCTTTGTCACAGAGTTCTTTCAGAAGCTTTTTCATGGCAAGTTGCTACTGTCGGAAGAATTGCCAATTGCTTGCCGACAGGTGGGTACCATTCGAAAGAAAAATCTTATCGATATAAAATTTGTAATCCATCAGCCGGGGATTGAACCACGAACTACAGATCAGAAGGCGAACACACTAACCACTGAGCTACGGCACCCATATGGGCTGTAATACTGACACATAAACAATTGTTATAATATTTACATTGTATGATATTATGGTAAATATTTGCTGTACGTAAATATGCAAGTGATTACATTTAGTCTTGCAAAGGGAGTATTTGCAAAAATTATTGCAAACTTTGCAATTCCAACAACAAAATGTACGAATATGCATTATTTATTACGCACTTCAAAGTATAAAATACAAAAAATCTATAGCTTATATTTGTAATGCATTTGCAATAGTTCAGCAACAGCTGATTTAGAGAAAATTGTACACCAAATTGTCTCATCAATAATGTCACAGAGAGAACTTAAAGAAATTTCTTCCCAATAGATTGAAGGTTTTTGCTGCTATTGCAATTTTGCGACACCATATGTACAAGATAGTGAATACCGCTAATTTGCGTATTTGCATTTATCGCTCATGTTGTTGTCTTATTGTATTGCACGTGCTTTGTGCTTAAGTTCGTGCTGAGTTTGAGGGGAGTTTTGAATAATAAGTATACTTTACATATAAGTACTATAATAATGTCTCGAATTACCATGAATATTGGGATGATTGGGGATCTTGAAAAGAAAAGAATGTTGGACGAAAATCGAAAAATAGAATCAATTTTTTCAATCATGGCTAATATTAATTGAGAAAAGCAGTTACACATAATTCAATCAAATACAAGGTGCGACAATTATGTATTAAGACTGCCTTTAGAGAACACAATTAAAATACGATATTTATATTTATTCGAAATATTCTTCTCTTGATTCAAAACACTTGTTACATTTAATATTTAATATTTAATAGTGATTCAAACGTGTGTTCCAGCTCATTTTTCGGAATAGCCTCCAGTGCCCTCGTCGAAGCCCGTTGTCTGATCTGAATGCAATCAAAAAAGCATCCTTTCAACTTCAATTACAGTTTTGGGAACAAAAAGAAGTCGCACGGTGCCAAATCAGGTGAATACTGCGGGTGATTCAACACACAGACCTGATTCCGAGTCAAAAATTGACGAACAATGACTGTGCTGTGTGACTTTTTTCTCTCTCTGAAATTTCAACATCAAACGAACACGTGTTTTGTAAAATGAATGTCAATAAACATTAAATGTCAACCAAATGCCATGAAATTTTGACAGTTAGTAGAGGAAGCTTCACACATAGATGGCGCGCATGGTTGCTGAGGTATGGTTCGAGTCTTAATATATATTTGTCGCACGTGTATATTATTGTGGACACTGGAAATTGTAAGAAATATCAGGTCAGTCCATAAGTTCGTGCGTTATTTTTTCAATAGTTTCACAGTAGACACTTTTTTCGTACAAAAAATGATTCGTGGGAGATATAGAAACCATTTTTATTTTTTTTTATGTATTGTGTATTCAACAAATAGTTTTAATCGCGGATAGAAGTACGCGTTGTTAAAAAATAAAATGGTTTCTTCGAACAAGTATAAGAGCCATATTTTGTATTTTTTTTCTATAAAAGTGGAAAAAATGCAACAACTGCTACTGCAGAAATAAACGCAACACATGGGTAGAATACCGTGAGTGTAAGGACTGCGCAAAAGTGGTTTTCCAAATTTCGAAGTGGTGATTGTGACTTTGAGGGTGTCCCACGCTCTGGTCGACCTGAGGTCTTTAACTCCAACGCCTTGCCGGAACAAAGTTTGACAGTCGATATAATGGTTGGAAGGTTAAATTCATCATATGGCACAGTTTACAGGCACCTGGTTCATTTGAGCAAGGTTCCAAAGCTGGGAAAATGGGTTCCACATAAATTTTCCATCGTAAAGCTTCAGCAGAGAGTGAATGTGTGTTCTTAGCTTGAAAATTAGAGTGTTTTGAACCGTATTGTTACTGGGGATGAAAAATGAGTCCTTTACAATAATCCTGTTCGCAAATGAAAGTGGTTAGATAAAGATGAAACATCAGAACTTACCCCCCAGAGATGGCCTTCTATATATTCGTATAAGGATCATACATTTTCATTTCGAATCTTGAAAAGAAAAGTATATTTTTGACGAAAGTATATATCCATATTGCGCAGTGATAAAAATAAACTAATTAGAATAAAATTACACAATATTTGCATATTTAGTAATACTCAACTTTGATATGGCAGTAAATTGAAATGAATGTTTATTTCAATATTCAGATTTAAGCATATATACAGATATGTAAGTGAATGTATGCAAAGTCAATTAGCAGAATCACAGTAGCAGTAGCACTACCAGCAGTAGCAGCAATACAACAGCAGCAGCAGCAGCAGGTAGGTACTTAACAAAAATCATGCAATGATTTTGCATTTGGCAACGGCATCAACAGGTGTCGACATATGCACGCGTACAAATTTACTTACTTACTTACATTATATTGCAGTTGATGGCTGACTGGTTGGCGTGTAATATTAATTAGAATGTCGCCACATTATTTAATATACATTTTATATGGTCATATATTTTGTAAAGAATGTCAGAACAAATTTAACATGATAATATGTCAACTACGAGTACAAAAAAAAAAAATTAAATAATAATAAAACGGACATATATGGCTGTGAAATTAAAATTCATTGGCTGTAACAAAACAAAAAAATCCCCGAGATAAGTGATTTTTTTTTTTTTTTGTTTTTTTTTTTTTGTTATAACTAATTATAACATTTGATTTCACTTTCAATGAAAGTGCTGTTAATCAATAGTTTTTCATTTTCATGCGAAATGTTGTCAAAAAATATATTCGAAAATATACTTTTGTATGGGAGGTAGGCGTGTTTTTCATACAAATTTGGCGTTTTTGCAAAATATTTTGTTCACTAGTAAAAAAAAGTCCTATATAACGAGTTTCAACTCAATAGCTTCGAATTTTCGTGTAGAAAGTCTTCAAATGAACATTCGAAAATGTACTTTTGTATAGGAGGTAGAAGTAGTTTTCAACCGATTTTGTTTATTTTTAAATTTCTTTGCCTATTTGTAAACATAATCCTACAGACTGAGTTTCAAATCAATACCTTTTTATTTTCGTACGAAAAGTCTTCAAATCAACATTCGAAAGTATACTTTTGTATGGGAGGTTGGAGTGGTTTTCATCCGATCTCATTCATTCTCAGCCAGACGTGTTTTCTATTAAATATAATCTTATACACAAAGTTTCAGCTAAATAGCTTCATATTTTAGTTCAGAATGCTATCAAATATATATTCGAAACATTTCATTCAAATTCATCCATTCTCAAGGTTAACTATTTCTTAGTAAATATAATTTTGTATGTTGAGTTTGAGCTCGATAACTTTGTATTTTCCTGCAGAAAGCCTTGAAATATTCATTCGAAAATGTAATTTTGTATGGGAGGTAGGAGTGACTTCCGTCCGATTTCGCCCATTAATACAGTGATATGTTTGTTGGTAAATATTATTATATATATACAAAGTTTCATCTAAATATTTTTATATTTTCTTGCGAATAGTCGTTAAAAACTCATTTGAAACCATACTTTTGTATCGGAGGTAGAAGTCGTATGCAGCAGATTTCGTCTATTTTCAAAGCCATTTGTTTATTAGTATTTATAATCTTATATAACAAGTTGGAGCGTAAGAACTTTGTATTTCGCGTATATATTGTATATATCAACAAAACTGCTTTCGATAATAAATTTTTGAATGAAAAGTACTTGTGATTTTCAGCCGAATTCACCTATTCGTCAAAGAACTCATTTTTTCGTTGATAAAACTAATTTTCTGTATTAATTTTTAACAGAATTGCCTCAATATATCAATAATATAGTTATATACCTTTCCATATTAGTCACCTTTCTTCAAGAGTATTTTAAACGGAAATATAAACTCAATATACCCTTGACTCTTTGAGTGTAGTGCTATGAAAAATAGTTTTCTTACCAATAACAACTCAATAATAAACAATATGATTTATTGTTTTTGTAAATACCAATAAATATACTCGTACTATACAAGCCAAATATATACAAATTTACTCAAACACAACATGGATGTCCATGGATCCGTTCATGCGCAAGGTTTCTGCTCTAAAATCTCGATGTCAATAGATTGTTGTTGCTGCTGCTGCTACGGTTGCTAACAGCAAGAAACAATGACCAAGAACACACACACATACACACAAAAAAACAAATAAACAAATTACTTTTTGCGACTATAAACTAATAAGCGACAGATTCGTGAAATGTTTGTGGTTCTCTACACCCGAGCATTGTGAGCAAAGTTGCTCCCCCAACACAGAAACACACACACACACACACACACACACCCATATGTACTCGTATGTATAAATTTATACCCAGTAACCGGCATCTATTAACAACAGCAGTAGTAGCAGTAGCTCTGTAGCAGCAATAGCAGCAATAGCAGCAATAACAGCAACAGCATCAGCATCAGGTGCATTGATCTTAAAATGGCGCAAAAGCCGTTGAACTATGCCACTACTCATACACTCTTATATACACACATACGTGCGATATATACATATCAAAGCAGCACATACCAAAATAGCATGTGCACAGAATCTCAATCGTGGTGTCTGTGGTGCATTGATATTGCACTGCATTACTTTTTGTACACTAAAATTAAGAGGCAAATGCAAAAATTTTTGGATGAAGTTTGTATGAGCGTGTGAGCGTAAAAATTGTTTCTCGTGCACAAGCAACTAGCAATGTTTATATTAAATGCGACGTATTCTATCTTGAGCAAATTTAATGTTTAGGACAAAATTGACCATATATATATATATATATATATATATATATATATACGGATACTGTGAATGTATGGCATATGATCGTATCACTCATAAAATGCACAAACACACAAACATTTACACACCCACCACTACTACAGATTTGCATGTGACTAGGTGATATTCCCTTTATATGTGAGTGTTGTTGCTGCCGATTCACATTCATTCGCATGTGAGTATTCGACTATGAGTTTAATGAACGCCAGTGGTGGTTATGAAAGATGTCAAGGTACTTTGTATTTATTATGTACGCTAATCACATCCATTCGCTCGCTTATACGATTCACACACACACACACACACACACACAAATTTAAATATAAATATTTCTAAGTCAAGTCGTTGGCATCTCTAAATATGCATTCTTATGTATATATGATGATTGTGCTGATGATAATATATCAATAATAATAATTATAGTTGTTGTTGTTGTTATTGTTGTTTTATAAACAAGTATTGCTCTTGTTTGATATTATATGTAGATTGTTAGGGTTGTTGATTTCAGATAACTTTAAGAGTATTGTACAATTTGAAGAGGTGTGCAAACGAGATTGTATGTAGTTGCACAACAGCAACAATCTATTTTATAAATAATACTGATTACGATTAATCAATTTGAATCAATGAATAGATTAAATTCAATCACGTGAACTTTGATACATTCTTTTTCGTATTCAATGGAAATGCAACTGTAATAAATATTTCTTATATATCAATTTTATAGTGGGAAGTTTCCAATAAAATACCAAAAAACAATATATATATATATATATATATATATATATATATATATATATATATATTATATATATATATATATATATATATATATATATATATTATATATATATATATATATATATATATATATATATATATATATTATATATATATATATATATATATATATATATATATATATATAAAACATTAGAGTTCACATCTTCTAATTTATAATGATGTTAGAAAATTGATGTAGTAGGTTGTTGAATGAGCGGTTTTACATTTTTCGTACGAAAATAAACAGCTATAAAAAATGGCCTGAATTGGATAACGATTACGCCTACCTATAAAGCTATCTTGTTGAAACTTGGTACAGACTATTATATTTGCTAATATATAAATAATAGATAAAATGGGCGTAATAGGATAAAAACCACGTCTATCTTAAAAACAGAATTGAGTTGTTGAATGCCTAATTTCATATTTATATTTAATAGTTAATGAACATTTTCAAAATTGGGTTGAATCGGTTTGAAATTACACCCACCTCCTATACAACTCTAAGATTTCGTGTGTATTTTTTCACACTTTCCTCACGAAAATATAAAATTATCAGGTTGAAACTTAGTACATAGTATTATATTTACAAACGAATGTGGATGCTAGGAAATGGGCGTAAGCGGATGAGAATCACGCCTACCTCCAATACAAAAATATGTGTTCAAATGGATTTTTTCACATTTTGTGCATAAAAAATAATGGTATATGTTAGGTGCAGTAAAAAAAAATCCATTATTTTTGCATTAAATTGAAGGTTTTATTTATTTAAATGGTTCCAAATGGTTTTATGTGCAATGTTTAGCTCCTGGGCAATAGAAACAGTGCTTACATGACGGTGAGACTCGACGATTTCCATTATTTTATCGATATTTTCGACAATTGGCCGTGCATCTTTGGCATCAAAATTACCGGAACGGAATCGCGTCTTACTGGTGTCCATCTTTGACGCGTGCTCAAACAGTACTGACTCAACCAATCACAAAACTGCCTGAAAAGTTTATTTAGTAAGAAATCCAATCTTTCTAACGCTATCTAGCGTAACCCGATCGCACTTATAAAACGCGAGATACAGATTACTAAAGCCATCTAATATTAAAATTTTTATTAATTGATAATGTGCTTTAAGAATAAATGGAATCGGATTAAAAAAAACATCACCTACCTCCCATACAAAAGTTTACTTTCGTATGTACGGTTTTACACTTTGTGTACGAAATTAAAAAGCTATAGAGCAGCAGCTTGGTAAACATGATTATATTTTCAGCAGAATTTATAAAAGGGCCACATACATAAGATTCTTTTGATTAATTTGCAAGAGTGTTTGAAAATGAACGTTTATCTTCACTACAAAAGTATGATTTTTCAGAGAATATGTATAACTGTATGTTTATATATAATCTTCGTTACTATCAAAATTAAACTTTTGAAATGTTTTTCATTAAAGCTTCAATGAAATCTCATATATACACTTGTACATGATCTTAAAATACATTAGTCATTGTCATATTCTAGACTATTCTCAAAGGGTCGATTAATTCTTGGGTATAGTAAATGATTACGTGCAGTTTAAGTGGATACAAGTATGATGACAACATATAAGAATTGTATATCTAGCTACATATACTCTTGACCATTAATGAACTGAAGAAAACAGAAATAGTAGATGTAGGAGAAATAAGAGAATGCAAGAAGGGACAAAAAAACGTTCACTTTAAAAAATATAACGTATATTTTCGATATGGAAGAAAATAAAAAAAAAACAATCTCACACAGCAAAAAAAAAAAAATAGTTTTAGTCATTTCACATATGAAAAATACAAGACTTATGCACGCAAAGATACTATGTATATATATATGATATGTACATACAACAAGTCAGAGTTCTATGTCCTTCCATAGGATTTAATGTGCTGTAGCACAAATGTCAAAAACAAAAACAAAAAAAAAAGATCAATTCTAAATAGCAGACAAAGCAAATATACGAGAATAAAGGAGAAAGACAGATGCAGAAAGTAACGATCACTAACAGATGAAAGGCGCATGTAGACAGACGAAGGCAAAGGCAATGATCTTTTCATCATACCTCCGCGCACAAAGGCTACTGAACCCTGCTGTTGTTCAAGAACGTTCAATGCTCTTGAACACGGACTCCCCACCACAGCAGCAGAGTAAAGTCAGTGACTTTTGTGCCGACACTACGTGTAACGTACAATTAGAAAAAATAGGAAGCCTAGAACTTAATATGAAGGTGGTTGCTACACAGCTACGTCATCGACAATACTGATGCTGTCGATGATGATGATGATGATGATGATGATGATGATGATGATGATGATAATAATATTGTTCAAGTGGCAGCGAATAGCAGTATAGTATTGTCTGTTGTGTCCTTAAGATGAAATTATCGCAAAAGTTCACTAACCGCAAAATAAAATATGCTTATATCAAATGAAGTAAGTATTCTGTTCGATCGTATGAATATCCGCCGTTGCCTTTTGCAATCCATACGTCAAGGTCCGTTGAACTTTGGTAAAGGATATGCCATCGAGAGTACACACACACACATAAATTATACTAAACATTTGCAGATACTGCATGCGTGTGGTGATTATGGGTTTTTTCCAATTTAATTTTGTACATGTCTTCCGCCCTCTTTTTACGCCCCTGATCCTAGGCCAATGATAGTATGCGCAACTATGCTGAGTTATACTGGTCAGCCTGAGTTGGTAATAAGCATATGCCTACACTGTGATGGTGGTCAAGGTATTACATACATACATCGTTACTAAGTAAGTGATAATGCCACTAAGCTGATCTTATGTCTGAATGCATATATTCTTGTTGGGCAATATGTAGTCGTAATTAAAAGTAGTCACAATCACTTCGGTCGTCGTCCTCCTTGTAGTTCTCTTTTTTTTTTTCTTCACAGTCACTTTTGTTCTTTTCAGTTCTTTAGTATTTTTTTATAGTTGTTGGTATCGTTTAGGTTTTATAATATTTCATACATGTTCCTATGCATACTCGTACATTTAAGTTGAGATTCTACTGCTATGCATTGTGTTGTAGTAATTTTAGAAACATGTGGTTCGTCTTATATTCCTTTTTATTTTGTCCTACCTCTTTGCTTTTTTTGTCGTAGCTTCACATCTAGAAAATCTAGAAAAAATTTGCATTATAATGATGATAGTCATACAGCTGTATTTCGTTGGTCAATTACATCACACTTTTGTTGTTATGACGCTTTAGTGCTTGTGTAAGGGTACTTTATTATACAAGATGTCGTATTAGGTCGAAACAATATGATGTTTTTTTGCCAAATATCATACGATAGCGACTAATATGATTTTCGAGTATTTTTTGCATATTTTGAAATATGGAATTATATTTGATTTTCTGAAACTGTTGTACTTTGTGGTAAGCTAGAAGAATTAATATCGTAACAATGCATGCAAATTCTACAATTTTATTTCGAAAAGCATTATTCTATTGTTGAAGCTCATACCTAACTCGAACTATGTGAGAAAGTAGAAGGGAATCGAGAAAGACCCACATGAGTCGATATTGCTTGGGTTTGTTCTGTGAACAGTATTTTTTCGTAAAATTGGATATGTAAATGATATTCTCTGGAGTATATAGATATTGTGTTTAGAAGTATATAAAGTAGTTAGCCTTGTTGAATAATTAAGCGACTCTCATTTGATAGTAAAGTAAAATCCACTACTTTTCCAATAGATGGATTTAGTTAGAAACATAGGAAATCGTACCAAAGAAACTTTTCAGGCAGTTTTTTGATTGCTTGACTTAGTATTGTCTGAGCACGCGTCAAAGATGGACACCAGTAAAGAGAAAATATGCCATATTTTACAGTTTTTCTTCGATAAAGGCGAAAACGCAAGACAGACGACTGAAAATGTGAATAGTGATTATGGTTCTGATACTGTAACAGCCAATTACGTGCAGTTTTGGTTTCGTCGATTCCGTTCCGGTAATTTTGATGTCAAAGATGCAAGGCCAATTGTCCAAAATATCGATAAAATAATGGAAATCGTCGAGTCTGACCGTCATGTATGCCCTGTTTCTATTGCCCAGAAGCTAAACATTGCACAAAAAAACCGTTTGGAACCATTTAAATAAATAAAACCTTCAATTTAATGCAAAAATAATGGATTTCATTTTACTACACCTAATATATTTTAAGCTCCGGTATTAAAACACGAAATTTTAGTAATTTTCCGGATATTTCAGAGAATAATTTGGGATAATTTTTTTTTCTAATTTCCAATATAAGGATTTAATATCTTACGATTTTAAATTCAGAGGAAAATCATTATTTTGTACTGCGGGTAGGTGTGGGTTTTATCCAATAACAACCATATTCAAACTAACTGGCTCGTTAAGAATAAATCGTCGCTGCAGTTTACAAAAAATATAATTGAAAGCATAATTTCGTATGAGAGGTAGATTTATGCGATAACTTCCAAAGACAAAAATTATCACTTGTTGATCAAAATAATGGTGGCTTTAGAGCAATACATTTTCTGGCGTAGGGAGGTAGGCAGGTTTTTTTTTATCAGATTTCGCCCAATTTTGAGCTCATCCATTTGCTTGAAATTTCAATCATATGTATTGCATTTTGGAGCGCAAAATGTGAAAATAAACTTATTGAAACATTTTTTTATATGAGTGGAAATCGTGAGTTTTAACCGATTCAGCCCATTTACGAATTCGTTCATTTGTTAGCAATTTCAATCATATTTACCAAGTTTCTACTCGGTACCTCTGTATTTTCGAATGAAAACTGTGAACTTAAAAATATTGAAACAAATGTTTGTATTAGAGGTAGAAGTGGTTTTCATTCGATTCAGAAGATTCATGGATATATTTCTTCTCTTTTGATACGAACCATATCTACTGAGTTTCAGTTCTATGGCATTATATATATTGTTGTTGCAAATCTTTTTTTTTTTTATATGAGAAGTAACCATGAATTTAATCGGACTTATCCAGCCGATAGTAAAACTAATCTGAAGCATCAAATTTCAGAAAAATTCAGGCAGGCTAGTGTGACAGACTCTCGGGTGGTGGTTTTGATTAGTAATGAAAATCTTCAGATGAGTGTCCACAATCTGACGTAAGTATTTTTGAAACTAATAATAATTTTAACATTGTCAATATTTTTTTAGTATTCTATTTTTTTATACCGAAGTAAACAAATTCATTCATTCGGCATTCAAGTCATTTTGTTGCTACAAAATATTTTTGTATCACACTTACACTTTTTACTTTTGTAATCTGGAATCTATGAAAGCCGTTTGCATAAATATACATATCGATCAACATCATTTAGGGTATTTACGATGTATCACAGCAAGTCATGTTGTCAGAATGTTAAAAAATTTTACAATTGTTCATCATAGGCGCGAGCTGGCATGATACAACATCTGCATTATATCTTTCTACATTTTCCTTCAACTTGAAATTATCACACATGACTATATGCGACCTTGTGAATTCCGCAAATATGCTCCTATGCATAAAGAAGAACAAATAATTGATAAATACATTTCAAACGCTATTTTTACAGCTGTAGGCATTGTAAAAAAGGAATTAAATAAATTTCAGGTACATTTAGTACATACATATGTACATGTACGAGAGTTAACGAAAAAGAGAAATAAACAAAAACAAAGAAAAATAAAAAGCAAAAATAAAAAAAGAGAAAAAAAAAAAAATTAACGCTGAATTGGAATATTTTACTTGAAATTATTTCATCCGTTTCATGTAAATTCCACGACTATAATACACAAACATGCACACTTACACACACACACACATGCCCATAGACAGAAGAGGCAATCAGACGATACATCCGTGCTGTCAGTGCCTTGTTGCCTTGTTCTGGCTTATTTCGAATAAGAATATTTAAGCAATTTCAGTGATTGAGAAGTGTTGATACCGGACGAACGAATTATTATATTATTATTTTTTGCTTTCATTATTTTGTTGTGTCTCTCCGATTAATCGTTAAATATACTCACTCGGTAATATAATTAATATTTATTAAGTATTTGATTTCAATTGGTAGATGAAATACGTTGCATTCATATATGAAGGCATTTGTGCATATTTTAAAAAATGCTGCTATGGATTTCTCACTTTTGCACGCGGTATGTATCAACTTATATTAGGGTGAATCAAATTAATATAATTTATGCGGCCAAAAATGATTTTAGCGATGATTTTGATTATATTTGTTTAAGAAAGCATATATCTCTAAATCAATGTTGATTTGCTAAATATGTATTGCTATCAATGAAAAAAATTAATTAATTAATGAGACTGAGAAAGAAGATCTATCGATCCTTGTTTTACTTGTGTCAATCGTTGTTGAAGCATATCAATACGGTAATTTGCATTTGAACACAGTGGCCGGCATTCATATAAATACACTATTTTTGATAATAACTGAAATGTACAATATATTGTACATTACAATTGCAAATGATAAAAAAGTGTTAAATATAAATATGGTCAATTTTTTAATTTAAATACACTATACCACGTTAAATTCACAGACCACGTACGCTCGAAAGATCAAACTATTGTACCGGATGTAGTAGTGGTTAACATCCGATATCATCAATTTTTAGAGCCATCTGTTTGTTAGTAATTCTAATCTTATATACCAAGTTTAAGCCAAATAGATTTGAATTTTGGTGCGTAAAGTGTGAAAATATACATATGAAAACATACTTTTGTATGGGAGGTAGGCGTGGTTTTCATCTGATTTAGCCCATTTTTAAACTGGTCTATTAGTTAGTTAAAATAATCTCATGTTTCAGCTTGATACTATCATATTTTCATATTAAATCATTAAATCAAAATTAAATCAAATTTCAAACACTCTGATATAAGTACTCATCGTCTACAAACAAATTGATAGTAAGATCACAATATATTTGTATGTTAATTTTTCTATAGATTTTTCGTCGTCGTCATCAATAAAACATAAAGCTACAAATCAGAGTAGAATTGATTTCTTATAGAAGGAGGGTTTAATTTTAGATTATTTACTGATGTTCAATCATTTTATTGAGTATTGAGTGATATCATAGAGTGTAATTTACATAAACAAACGTTGACCGGATATTGTAGATTATAGACGATTATTGAATTGGAAAAAATATTTTTTTTTCAATTGAAATCAAACTTTTTTTTGAATAATTATTTTGTCTTCTTTTTGATTTTTAATATAGTTACTCTATTCCATATTTTTGGTGCTGCTTATATTGACAGTAACAACTCAATACTGGCGTTCAAGTAAATATCCACCAGGTCCATGGGGATTACCAATTATTGGCTATTTAGCATTTCTCAATGCACGCGCACCATACAAGACTCTACAACAGTTGACACAAAAATATGGATCCATATATTCATTACGTTTGGGTAGTGTACAAACAATTGTATTGGCCGATGCTGCATTGGTGAGAGAATTTTTAAAACGTGAAGAATTCACAGCAAGGGCACCATTATATGTAACACATGGCATAATGGGTGGCTACGGTAATGTGCATATTTATTATAATATTAGTCATTGCTAAGACAAATGACTTAGGAAGCAAACTACAAATTTCTTGCCAATTAGGTCTCATCTGTTCAGAGGGTCCACTATGGAAGGATCAACGACGTCAGACATTTAATTGGCTTAAATGTTTGGGAATGACAAAAAAATCCAATGTGATACGTTCATCACTTGAAATACGCATATCTAAGGGTATCGAAGAATGCTTACAGGTAAGAAAAGCATATGGATCGACGACATGGCACTAAACGTGCTTAGATGATGCGGTGAATGACTCACAGTGTTTGTATTTGTGTTGTCAAAAAAACGAAGGAATAAATTCATAATTAGATTGTGAGCAATTCAGAAGTATTAAGAGCAGACGACGCAATGCTTTTTCATATGCCAAATATGCTAACATTGTTATTACTGCTGGTGTTGTTGCTTGCGTCTCGTGCTGTTGTTGCGTTGCCTTGGCATTCACTTTCGCTTTAACATTGTAGATATATAAATCATTCATATTATACTCGTATATATTGCAGTTGTTTGTGTCTTCATCGATTTTTTTTTAATTTATCGCTCATTCTGTTCTGTTTTGACTTTTACTTGTACATATATGATTCAATTATTCATGAGATGTGAGTACTACTCACTACAAGTAATCGTCTCATTTTTCTTCTCTATTTTACAAATTTTTTTCCCATATAGGAGTTCCATGAAAATTCGATGAAAGGTTTAGACTTTGATCCATTACCCGCATTACAACATACCTTAGGCAATATTATCAATGGCCTGGTATTTGGTCTGACATATGCACGCGACGATACCACATGGCGATATTTTCAACAGTTGCAAGAGGAGGGATTAAAATTGATTGGTGTGTCTGGCGTTGTCAATTTTTTGCCATTTCTAAGGTAGATACTCAAATATGTTGGAATCTTAGAAGCTCCTATATTTTAGCGTACAATGTAGAGTTAATAATTGCGAACAAGGAATAAATTTGGGGTTTTGTGCTAATGACAACACTTTTCTTTTGTTGCAAATCAGATAATTTGCCATTTTCAAATAATATATATTCTCTTAACTCCATTTCGTTCCAAATTAATTTTTTTTTTCTTTAGATTTCTACCATCTAATAGACGTTGCATTCGTTTTTTGCTCGATGGCAAAGCTAAGACTCATCAAATTTACGATCATATAATTCAAGATTGTGTAAAAAGATTAGAAGAGCGTAAAAAAGGTAATGTGGTTGGAGAGAATAGTTGTGTTTTGGAATATTTCCTCGAGGAACGTGAACAACGACTTATGGATGCCAATGAAGCAGTTCGAATATCTGCTCAAGAATTTTATTGTGATGAACAATTGAAACATTTATTAGCTGATCTCTTTGGTGCTGGTGTCGACACAACGCTCACAACTTTACGTTGGCTTTTATTATATTTGGCAAAATATCCAAAATGTCAGCAGAGATTACAAAATGTTTGTATATATGTATATTTTAATATTTTTATTCGCTCTAAACTTTGGAAATTATTTTGGGGGGAGGGGTATTGAAATATTCTGTCACTTTCAATTACCGACATTATGTGACACTTAGTTCTATCTATAAAATGCATATCATGTTATAATATATACATTATTATAGGAACTTTCAGTATTGCCACCTGATGGCATTACACTAAATGATCTCAAGTTTATGAATTACTTACGAGCATGTATTTCTGAAGCACAACGCATAAGATCAGTGGTACCATTGGGGATTCCACATGGTGCCGTCGAGGATGTTGAAGTTAATGGTTTTCTGGTACCACGCCATTGCATGATTTTACCATTGCAATGGAGTATACATATGAATCCGAATATTTGGCCTTCGCCTGAGGAATTTCGACCTGAACGTTTTTTAGATGAGCAGCAACAATATTATCAGCCACAAGATTTTATACCATTTCAAACAGGTTGGTAATTAATTGAGTATAATCCATCAGCCTTATTATGAGTTTGAGATGAAAAATATTTCGGTTTACATTTTGTCATTGTTATTCTCAATATTTGATATCATAGGAATTATTTGGTATGAAGAGAGGATATTTTTATTCAATATTTTCACCTTTTTGATAGCAAATTCGATTCGAGGTAAAATTTCTCTGTTTTCGAAGAACATACCACCTTGATCAAAAAGTTCCCGGAATACCCACCGTGTGGCGCTTCCATCGTTCCAATTTGAGTTCTGTTTTCTTTTTTTTTTTTAATTTGGTACATCTGTTGTTGATATTCCCTCTAAATCTTAGCGTCCTAGCTTGACATTTGCATGTATTTTTGGCTACGTAACTTTTGAGAATCATCCAAATGAGAGACGAACGAATAGACGAACAGACAACAAACGAATCTTTAAATCGACTATGAAAGTGACGGAATATACTCTTGCGAAGGGTATAAAAAGCATTGATAATATTTAAATTTGATTCGAAAATTAGAGAAGAGAAAATTATGAAACTCACAATAGGGCTGAATATATCATCTGCCTACCGAATGAAATATTTATTATATTTATTTGTTGTAACTCATATAACATTCTCACAAATTTTCATAGGCAAACGTATGTGCTTGGGTGATGAATTGGCACGCCATTTACTCTACCTTTATACTGGTAATATATTTCGTAATTTCCATGTACAACTGGCACCAGGCAATGAAGAACTAAATATGGAAGGTGAATGTGGTATCACATTAGCGCCACCACATTATCAAATACAATTAAAGCGTTTGTAATGTTATACTTACTTGATGGAAATAAGTAGTTGAATGAAAATCAAAACGTGTTTTAATCAACAAAAAAGTATTTTCAAATATATTTTTGAAAGAAGAAATATTGTATTTTTTTTGTTTTTGTAATTTCTTTTTTTTTTTTTGTTTTTTGTAAGTTTGTTTTCAGAATTGTCACGAAATTACAATTACGTATCTTAAATGAATAGTGCTTATAGTTAAAAAAAAAGGTATGCATATATACATATATAGCATACTATATTTATATGATAATTAAATATTACATAACAAACAATGAACAACATAGCAATTATAATATAATATATATATGTATATTGTTTGTACAAATAAGAGTAAAATAATTATAACATATATTTTATTTTTTTTCATTTAGCGCTATTTACAAAATGTTTGTATGTGTGTGTGTGTGTGTTTGTGTATGTTGTATGGAGATGCGTATGTGCTCATAGTGTTATGCAAAAAAAAATTTATTATTCAACATAATATTATCTGCTCATTATGGAATTAATAATAATAATTAATAATAATAATAATAATAATAATAATAATAATGAAGAAAAAAACATAAATTGGCACGTAGAATAAACATTTTTGCTGAACAAATTAAATAATGAATATATGCGGATGTTTGTTGTGTGATTTTGTGTATGTTGGTATGAGAACTTAGCAGTTAAAATGCTTGAAAATAATAAAATGATATGTTTGTATTCTTTTCTTCTCACAGCTGTGTGAATAAAAGTTTTTTTTTTGTCAATTTTCTCTTCATGTTTTTTTTTCTTCTTCTTCAATTTCAGCATTAGCATCGACAAAAACATTAACTTATTATAACTAAATTACGAACTTAATTAGATTCAAAACTAAAACTAAATTGTATTTTTGTTGTTGTATTTTGTATAAAATTAATTATTTATATATATATAAAATAATTGAACACAGCGTCTTGGGGGTTTTGGAATAGAATTTGTTGAATTGTTCGTTGGTTGTGTGTTGCGAATTTAAACTACGCGTACATGTATGTATTGTATGTATGATGGTGGTGGTGTTTGTTTTTGGCTAACAAAATATTCTTAGAAATTCGCTATATAAATATGTGTATGTATGTATATGTGTAGGTGTGTGTGTATATGTGTTGTATATTAAAATTAAATAATAGCAAAAATATTGTATGTGTGTAGACTCTTTCATTTTGGAATTATAATAATATATATATATATATATATATATATATATATATATATATATATATATATATATATATATATATATATATTTTTTTTTTTTTTTTGGAAAAGCAAAATACAAAACAGTACAACAATATTCTATTCTCATATACAGTTTTTTGCTCTTATACATTTCTTCTTCTTCTTCCTCTACTACTCTATATGTATTTATATACGAGTATGTATGTAACTACAATTTTTTCAAATGTTTTCTTCTTATTCATGTGTTATTTGTACGATAATGATAATGATGACAATTGTGATGATGATTATGATGATGATGATGATGATGATGATGATGATGATGATGAATACAATGATGTTAATAATTATGATTATATATTGTTGCTGGTTTTAGCGACTTTCGTTTGTTAGGAACAAAACCGTGCTCTAGCAGCAATTTGCGCGCAGAACAATATAGAACAGCTTCGTAGCTGAGATAAGTGCTTTCGCATTTGTTCATTCAATTAGCTATACTTTCATTAGTTCATCAGTTCATCACATGTTCTTACATTTTCTCTTTAATATGCAGTATTGTAGCACTCACCTCAGCATCGATTTCTTCTATTTCTATTTACTGTTTTTTTTTTTGCGGATGATCATGGAAGTCGCTGCTATTCTGGTTATTTATTGCAAATGCTACAGCTCAATTGGAGCCAACATTGCGCATATGATGCGGTTCAGCAATTGTACTATTCAACACCAATGGTCGTGGTGTTAAGCAAACATTAAACGATTCTGGTGTTATGGTTGCACCAACATTACCTTTTAGACTTGGCAACGGTTGACCTTCGGGCAGTGTTATGTCGAAACAGTGCATGAACGAGGCGAAGAATAAGAAAAGCTCCATACGTGCCAGCACATCACCCAAACACATACGACGACCAACACCGAATGGTAGAAAATATTCTGGTTTATGCACCTTACCCTCCGAGTCGAGAAAACGTCGTGGATTAAATTCTTCTGGTTTATCCCATAGATTTGGATCCATATGTACACTATTGATGAGTGGTATTACATGTGAGCCAGCTGGTATTTTATAGCCGTTCACTTCAATGTCTCTATAAGAAGTGAGAAGGAGCAATAAGAAAAGAAATATTTACTAATTAGATGGTGTCGCTTCGATTAAAAAAAAACTCAAAAAACAACTAATTAGAAAGCGAGAGTGAGTAAGAATAGAATGTGAGTGTATCAACTGAGTGAGTGAGTGAGTCAACAGTTTTAATTGTGAGCAAATACTCACCAGCTATACAATACAATACAATACTTATTAAAATTAAACATAAATTGGTATTAAAATAAACAATTTATAATGATTTACTGTGCAAATGGAATAAATTGATCGCATAATAATGCAATAAAATTGTATAATTTAATGATTTTACGATTAGCTTAAGTGCAATAGTCTGCATACAAAAATATGAGATCATCGTCAATAATATTATTTTAAATAAAAAAAAAAAAAAAACAGAAAACAAGAAAAAATTCATGAAATTATTAGAATAATCATATGGATATTAAACTAAAATATTTGAAAATGAAAGGGGTGCCATACTAATGCACTATAAATATAGTTGGCAATAATACAAAAATTGTTAATACCACAAAAAAAAAAACCGAAATCAACGGCGACACACATTCTGTAGTAAGTTCATTACACTCACAACAGAGAGCTTGAAATTGTACAATTGTGCGCGCGGCGGTGCAGCTCATTTAACACTACGTCAGCGGCACTCATACGTATATTCAGCAACATCAAGTATTGCAACTAACAACACTAACAACAACAACAACAACTACAAGTGCCTCTCAAGTATGCACGACAAAGGCTATTTGCACAAATCAAAGCCGGCCGGTACAAACTCGTTTCAAAGTTAATTGCATATATGTATATGCATGTATATGTATGAGTATATGTGTCGTTTTTAGTATGTAAAAAAAAACAAAATACTTTACTATGCGTCGTAGTACAAATAAAAGTAAAAACGTATAAACAAAGTTGATGCTATGCCAATAACAACTATACAAGAATCCGCTTTGAATATTTTATCTAATGCATAAATGCTACTATAAATAGACATGCATTTATTTCAACAATTACAGAAGACCGAAGAGAAATTGTAATTGCAATAATGCAATCACGTGCAATCGTTTAATATGTTGAATATTGATACTGCATTTAAAATTCATCCCCCAAACGTACTATCTAAATATAGAAGAAAGTGTAATAACCATGTTGTTGTTATTTCATTGACAGCAATGAAAAATATATTGCAAAAAAAAAAAAATAGTGACAAATTAAATGTAAAAAACGTAATGAAAAAAAAAAGTGCAATAAAGCACTTTGAAATCACATCACAATGAAATCAAATATGCATGACACTCGCCTCTAAACAGCATCAAGTGCGTTTACAATCAGGCACTGACGAAACTGGGACAAACTACGACGCATCACCACAAATCATATGTATATATATATATATCTGACCAACTGATTGACGCACTGACTAACTGACTTCGCTGACTGACTGATTGACTGATGTACTGATTGTTGAATTAATATGCATTTGCGTAGATTATAAATATTGTATAATCAACACAAATGTTGGATGGATGGATGGGTGTGAAATAGTTATGTATATCAACAACAATAACAATAAAATACTTTTAAAAATTATAACAATGAAAATGTTCACTGATAACAGTAGTACGTTGAACTATTTGTTGTTTTTTGTTTCGCAAACACGCACACACGCACACACACACCTCAAATGGCAATTTACTACAATTAATTCATGTCTCTAGTGAGAATTGTATGCAACAAATGAATATAAACATTTTAAATGCACTATGAAGTTATCGTATATGTTTACGTAGCGTCAAGTTTCTGATTGCGCGTGGATTTGTTGTCATATTAGCATTATGCGACACAATGAATGTAATTGGTATGAGTGAGGGCTTTAGAGTAATAAAATTATGATCATCTTGGGTTCGTTAATGTTTTCTGTTTATCTATTCAAAGACAAACTTATTAACCTTTGAATGGGTTAAAAGGGTAATAAAGGCTAAAAATGACATAAAAGACTCATAAGAAAGAGTGATATGAAGTTAATTCAACACAAAAATATATTCTACTCAAGATTTTAGTATAAAATGTTAAACGTTTCAACATTCTCAGATGCAAAATTAGCCGCTTTAGTGCTGTGCAACAAAAAAAAATTCACATCGAGCGTCAAAAATAAGCGTAATAACTCTGATTTAATTTTACTAACCAGTAAGTCTACGCTAATCCCAATTAGTCCACAATTTATCCCATATCATATTATATTATAAGATTCTAAACATTTGTTCAGCAATATACGAGTATATAAACATTCACTGCAATCTATGTATATAAATATAATTTGATGCGCTCGTTGAATTCATATGTTTACAAAAGCCAACGAACGATATTGTGTGTTGGCACTTTTCTTATATATACATACATATACATACATACATACATACAATAAACATATTGTAGTATGTACTTATGCATACTACACATTTTATCAATGAATAACAATTTATGAATGAATAAGGAATGTAAACAAGAAAAAGCAAAAACAAAAAAAAAAACAAAAAACGAACATACGTACGAACAAACTCCTGTATGTACATATGTGTATATTGTATTATGTATGCATGTAGGTAGAGTAATGGTGTGCAGATAAACTAACAAGAAAGCAAAGTAAATGCAACAACAACAACAACAACAATAACAAAACACGTGAAGACTGAAAAAACCTGTAAAGACCGCAAACAAAAAACTCGCTTAACAATTACTACATTACTTAGATACTGCATGCATTACATACATACATACAGACATATGTACATATGTACATGTATGTATGCAAGTACGTATATGTATTATTATCATGGGCAATGCCAGTGTCTAACTAACTGACTCACTCACTCACTGCACTTACGATACAAATAACCAAATATACATTTGTATACATATAAATGGTATACATGTATATATACATGTTCGTATTGATATGAGTGCAACATTTTGCAAATAATAGATAGGTATTGGAAAATATATATCAAAATCATAGCATGCAGTTGGTGTAATTACCTTGTTGGCGAGTGTGTTGTAGCCAAGGGCACAATGCTTGAGCGTCGCAGCGATTCCAATATTGTCGATTCCGTCACTGGCAGGTATTGCAAATCATCAATTGATGGCAATCGATGACGGCCAACAACTTGATCGAGTTCTTCTTGTACTCGACGCATTTCTTTTGGATTACGCAGCATAAATACATTAATCCAAAGTAGAGTGGTTTTAATTGTTTCCATACCAGCTGAGAATAGATCGATAATTACTTGTACCATTTGTTCTTCTGCAAGAATATGAAAAGAAATCGCAACAAAAATATAAATTATAGTAAGTGCAAATATGACGATTATGTAATAATATTACATAGAGTATAATGAATAAACAACTAAATTGCATGAGTTTTAACATCATTTACTCACCATGATTTTTGCCATCGAACAATTCCTTATCACGACCCTCTGCTTTAGCCTTCTCAATTTCGGCCAAATAGAAATCGACCAAATCACGTATATTATTTGCATCGAACGTTTTCTTATGCTCATCGATAACATCTTGATGGAATTTTTGCATTTCTTCACGATTCTTTGCAATCTTATTTTTGGCCGTTAAAATACTTGGAAAGTATTGTACCGTCGGTATATAGTCAACAGTGTGAATTTCACCAAATAAACGCATACCCTCTTCGATTAGAAAATTGAAACGACGAAATTTCGGATCATCAATGGAAAAACGTACAGACATCATAATGCTGCAAATGACATTGCTCACAGCGACCGATATAGCAGGTGCCATATCCATGGGTTGGCCTTCGGAAACACGTAAATTGTGAATGTACTCGTGAACTTCAGTCTGTTTGTATAAATATAAATGTAATGGAATACAAAAATTAAATACAATACAAGTGTAAAGTCGGAAATATATAGAAAATGTTTCTAAACATTTGTATGGCAAATAAACCCCTTGCAAATTTCAAACGAAAAATGTGATATATATGATTCTATGCAACCATTCCTCAAAAATATTATAATTTAATCTATTTTATACGGATTGTCATTTAATTTTTGAAGAAACTGCCACTTTTTACGAAATTGTAAATTTTTGTATACATGTTGATATAATTAACTGAAAAATAAAAACTTGTTGCTAGTATGTTGGAGATACATGTTGCTGTATTTTATCGCAATAAAATCTAGTATTCTTTCAAAGTAATAGTTTTTATGCAATTTTGCGCTTGTCTTTTTTCAATTTTAACGTTTGATTGCCATAGATAGGTTTGTTAAAAATATTTACGCTTTATATTTGACTAAAAATTAATAATCACTACTAACCATAATGCGTTTTTCCATAACATGTTTGCCATTTCCCATATAAGTCATACCAAATTGACGTAGTTTTTCTTGCAAGAAGCGTCTTTGATCCTTCCATAATTTACCAGTGCTATTGATAATGCCTGAAATATGAGGGATTAGAGATAATATTGTAGTGTTCTATATAGCATGTTGTTTCATTTTCAATAATTAATTTTATAATTCAATATTTAAACTGCTTTTGTTGAACTTTTCATAAATTTGTATACATTTTCTTTTCTTTTTTATTTGATGCGCGTGTGCTCTAATTCGACATTTTTAAAGATTATTTTGCAACTATTAATATTGACTAGTTTAGCTGGTTGATGGCATTAAAAAAATCAAAATAAAAAATTAAAATTAAAAAAACCGCAAACTTATAGGTGAAACTTTGTTTGTGTTTTTTTTTTGCTCTTTCTTTTTTCACTTTATTTTACTTAACCCTCGTTATTGTTATTGCACTAAACGAATGCAAGAAATATTGTATTAATATTAAGTATTATTTTCAAAAAAAAAAAAAAAAAAAAAAATCACAAAAAATTCCAAACTGTTCACTAATAAATTTCATGAATAAAATTGATGTTATTTGCATTATTTCTCTCTTTTTTCTCTGCCTTCAGTTAAAATCCAACAAAACACATTACACAATAAAAACTTAAAACGACAGATCGCAAAAGAAAGAAAAAGGAAAAAAAAAACAATATGATTATAGTTACAAAACCATTTGCAATTTCACGGCACCACAAGATGAATAAAAAAAAAATAATAATAAAAAAAGATAATATTGAAAAAAACTTCCAAAAAACAAAAATTGTCCAAAAAGAAAGAATAACAAAACGTCAACACAACAACGAACAAATTAATTACACATCATCTTCAATTGAGGTAGGCTTGATAATGATGATGATGATGATGATGATGACGATGGAAAAAATCCAGTCAAAATGTAAAAGACAAAAAAAAAAATAAAATTAATGGTTTAAATTGTGTTACGTTGGCCCACTTGAATATACGAAATGAGAGAAAAGCAAATAAAATAAATTCAACAATAAACGTGATTTTTTCGTACAAATGAGATTGTGATAAAATTTTGCGTCAACTGTTGAAAACGTGATCGTATTATTATTATTGAAGAAATGTCACTCACACACACACGCACACGCTCACGCAAAAAGTCAGTAATATAAAAATGATCATTACAAAAGTTGATAAAAGCAAATATGTAAATAAAGATATTATATGAATTTTTTTTTGTATGTTGCTTTTACAATTTCACCAAAAATTGATAACAGTTTTTATTAGCATTAACTGATAACTAGTTGGCACTTTACAAAATCGTTTGTAAAGTTTTCCAAGATTTTGTAAAATTACAAAATTAATATTTAGAAAAATTGTTGAACTCGAAAAAAATACACAATTTCTTCTACTTCTACTTACCGAAACCATTTAAGGTCTGCATAAAGGGCGTATTCGGACGTCCAGTGAATTCTTCACGCCGAAAACATTCACGTATCATTTTATAATCGCTCATCACAACGGTCAATTGATTGCCTAAGCGTGTTGAGAAAAGTGAACCGTATTGTTTGGCCAATTCCATGAAACGTGTATGTTTTTCATTGCCCATAAATAACAAATAACCGATTACCGGCAGTCCCCATGGACCGGGCGGTAGCGAACGTAATTCTTTGTACAATTTCAACAGCCATTGTATGAAACTAATCACGGATACAATTGTCAGGAAGACGAGCAGCAAATGTTGGGTATCATTTGTTTTGAATTGCCGTATAAGCAAATTAATAAAATATGAGTCGGCTATCATGTTGGATTTGTTCAAGTTGTTTTCTTTTTTCCAGAAAGGACAATTAGTTCTTGTTGTTTAGTTTTATTTTTTTTTTTTTGCTTCTTAAGCAAATAGAAATTTAATTTTTGTTAATAATATATTTTATGAAATGTTTGTGTTTTATTGATTAAAAACATTTGTCATTTAAAATTGTATTGCTTTTATATTTAAATTAATATTTATTATTTAAAATATTTTTCCAAAAATTATTTTAAAGTCTCTTTGTGTTTTTTTTTTTTTTGTTTGTGTTAAATTCAATTAATTCTATTTCACTTTGTTTAATTTATTTGAATTAATGTTTCTTTTTGGTTGGTTGGTTGATGGTTTTATTTGAAACTTTGCGGGCACTCGCCAACCGGAGACGACTTCACGTTGTGCGTTAATAGTTTTCGACTAATGGCTTGTACGTATGTCCTTGCCACTTTTATAACCGTCAAGCCGAGCACAAGCGATCAGCAATTACCGACGATACCGTGACCGAGACCGAAACGTTAAACTTTCGTGGTGTTGTGATCGCTGTGATCGCTGTGATCGTGTGCGAAGTGTGAAGCTACTACTTACTACTACAGCGAGCGAGTGAGCAAGCAAGTAAGCGTGATATGAATGAAGCTGCCGTTGCTGCTGTTTCAGTGTATTTATGTACCTACGTATCTACGAGCATGTATTACGAGCATGCTGTGCTGTCTGTAAGTATTGATTGAGCTCAACTTGAGTATGCTGCTTGCTGTTTGCTGCTGCTGCTGCTGCTGGTGCTGGTAATGGTGCTGGTGTTGTATTGAGTTAAAGCTAAATATAGTAAATGAATGGCATGCTATGAGCAAATAAGCTGCTGTTTGCTGGTGATCAAACAAAAACACAACAACAACAAACATTTGAGTGTTGGCTTAGTTGTTGTTGTTGTTGCTATTATTGCTAATGTTGTTGCTTTTGTAGTTAGTGCTGCAATCGCTGTTGTTGTTATTGTTGTTGTTGTATTCGTCGCTATTGTTGCCATTGTTATTGTTGTTGTTGTTTTTGTCGCTATTGTTGTTGTAGTTTTTTGTCGTCGAAGATGTTGTTGTTATTAAAATTGTTGTTGTAATTAATTCATGCCTACACATTATTAAAAAATAAAAACAATTTCAATTTGTGGGTGTGTAAACAAGCTGAGCTTAGAAAAATCAAAAATAACAACTATGAAAAAAAACCATTTAATAGTATGCAATCGAAATTTTTAAATCGCATGTAAATATGTAGCTACATTTGAAATGCATATTGGCGTCGTCGACATTGAGTTGCAGTTGTATTAACAGTTTAACTCGATTTGACAATTTCAAATAGTCTCAAACTTGAAATCAATATTTTGAGTATGAGCTTAATTGAGAGTCGGTTTTTCGATCGAACATAATGATGGCTATACTCGTATAATGTATTAGCTTTAAAGCTCATCAACATATTATTAGCAGTTTCACTTTTCAACTGTTTTTTGTTGTTGTTGTTGCTCGTTCTTCATTTTTCTTCTTCTTAATTATGTTGTTGTTGTTGTTGTTTGCACCGTTAAAATTCTCTCACGCATCATTATAAATTAAATGAGGGGGGGAGAGAACATTGTTGTATGAGAAGCAGTAGCAACAGAGACGAATTGGTGCGATTGGTATACGATCGAGCATATTTGTTTGTATTAGTGGGTGTTATCACAACAACAAGAGGAACAAACACAACAACATGAAAAAGATAACAACAACAACAAGGAATATTTCATTTGCTTTAGTATAGGTTAGCCATTCGTATATAAAATTTATAGTACTGGATATATGTGCGTATAAGCGCGCGTGTGTGTGTGTGTGTAGGACAAATTTGGTTGCAACAAAAATGCAAGAGTTTTGTTACTAAAAATAACTATGCATATAAAATATTTTTATATGTGCGTATGCATAAGTATTATATGCACATATATATATGCATGTGCATTAACAGTAGCTTTAACTGGGCAATAAAAACAGTTTATTGTTATTTTATCGAGACACATATATTATATATGAAATTGAGTAGCTGCTATCATGCTGTTGCTTGCCAAATGATCATGCAAATGTTATTTGATGATAGCATTGGTACAAACCATTGGCTCCATAGCTTGGAGATCATGCGTAGGATAACTCTTGCTAACAGGTGTTACTTTGGGCTGAGTAAGCAATTGAGAAGTCGAGCCCTCTCTCGAAGAACGAAAACTACACTCTACAAGTCCCTCATCATGCCTGTCCTAACATATGGCGCTGAATCCTGGACAATTTCCACCTCCGATGAGCGAATGCTTGGAGTTTTCGAGAGAAAAGTCCTACGCAAGATCTTTGGACCTATTTGCGTTGGTGGCGAGTACCGAATAAGGTACAACCATGAGCTGTACGAGCTGTATGCCGATATTGACATAGTAAAGCGAATGGAAGAACACGCTCCAGCTAAGAAGGTGTTATATTCGGAACCCGCTGGAGGACGACGCAGAAGAGGAAGACCAAACCTCCGGTGGAAAGACCAAGTACTGGAGAACCTGACGGCGCTTGGAATTTCTAACTGGCGCCAGCTAGCGAAGAACAGAGATGGCTGGCGAAGCATGTTATTTTCGGCCTAAATCGATATTCGGTTGTTATGGCCACATAAGAAGAAGAAGAATTGGTACCAACATTGTGGGAAGTGATTTTTTGTGACTGTATGCCTGTCGGCAAGCAATTGGCAATTCTTTCGACAGTAACAACTTGCCATGAAAAAGCTTCTTAAAGAACTCTGTGACAAAGCTCAGAAAAAGTGATGTCACAAGTGTTCTGCCGTTCGGAACCGGCTAAAGTAAGTAGGTCCCTTCTAATATTTTCCAAAATTTAAGACACACAACAGTAATGGAAGAGAAGCTCGGCCAATGAGCCCTTTGGGGCTTTAAGTGCCACATATTTATTTTTTATTTATTTATGCATGCGTATACACAGTGCGGGAAATGATTATAAACTCAAACACATGAGGAAGTTATTTTAAATGAAAAAACCCATTAATTATTTCCCATGAATTGATCACACAGAACCCTAAAATATAAAAAACAAATGGTGGCTGTTTGACCCGGAGTAGTCATATTCTTTCTAACCATAAAAATCCCAAAAGAAATTTTGATTTTGCTAAAATTTATTTTTATTTGCCAATATTCTTCAGTTAAATTCCTCTAGTTCGATCCACCTTTCCTATTCTCTATGTATTTTTGAATGCCATAAGAATAATAAGACTTCGGAATCCGAATCTCTTTCCTTGAATTCATTTTCTCAAGTCACGCGGTGTTAAATTTAGAGTATGTGGCGAAACGGGACCAATTTGTATCGTAATTCATGTAGTTTCGCCATTAAAATTAATGTTTAGTTCGAAGGTATATTGTCTTGAAAAAAAATATATATTTTTATGTACTAAACGACACCCTCGTTCTATTTGGATTTCCTTATTCAAATGGTCCAATAATGCAAAATAAAATTGTCCTTTTATTGTTTTTCACTTTCCAACACAGGCGATGCAAGACTTTTCACTCCATGTAGCAATTGCTTCAATTATATATATTGAAGCATTTTGCGCCCATTGAGAACCACTGTATGTGAATTGAGTATGCTTTAAAGATTGAACATATTACGGATATAAATTTCATGACATATCGTTATTCGTATTTTCCTTATCAATAATTTTCTTATCTATTTTAAATACTTCATATTGCTTATATGCTGTGTGCAAATATATAAACTAATTTATTATGTTCATATATATTATTCAAGTGCATCTATGCGGAAGATTATACCTACTATAAAGCGACAAAAAAAAAAAAGAAAAAAAAAAACTGTATATCTTCGCTATTGTGAAAACTAAATTTAACGAAATATTTTATTTTGTCCTTTGTTTAATTTATTGTCAAATTTGAATTGGATAGTCATTTTAGTTATATACGACATTTTTTGTTCGATTCGAGAAAATACCATTTTAATTTAATAATAATAATAATAATAAAAAAAAAAAATAAATAAATGCAGAAGTTAACAACAGAAATTAACAAGAATTTGCATTTAAGGTCAATGACACAACCTTCAAAAATTTTAATTAAAAAAAAATTTTTCAATTCATAAAGCAAGAAATAAAAAAAAATAAAAGAAAAATTGTGATAAAAATCATTCATAGTATAATGTTAAAATTTTGATAAAGTCATCATCATTGGACAAACAACTGTAATAACTGAATGCAAATCTAATTTAATGCTTGACACATAATTGATAACAAAAAAAATGTTTTTTTATTATTAACATTTGTGCATATTAGGCTGTGTTAATTCCCTCATCTTTCATTTCATTCATTTCAGTGTGTTCACCATCTGATTCGTTATATAGTTTTTGTTACAAAAGAAACAACTTTATGAGGCAAAGGCAAATATTTGACACACCCTAATGCATATGCTTAAGTAATATTACGAAATATGCAAAAATCATATATGTATGTACAAAATAAAATTAATTGTTCATTTTTGGAAGTGGCGCTACTATTAAATCAAGCTTATATTAATTTCAAAAAAAAAAAAAACAATAATAAAAATAGAGAAAAAGAAGAAGAAAATTATAATAATTAATTAATCAATATTGAGAAAGTTAATTTATTGCCAACATTAATATTCAAATTTTACACCAACAATAGTTTTATTGTTATTATGAAAGAAATTATACAAATGATAAGAGACAGATAGGTAAAATTTTGTTTAAACTATGTATATATACATATATATACATATATATACATATATATATATATACATATATATGTAGTGGGTGCCGTAGCTCAGTGGTTAGTGTGTTCGCCTTCTGATCTGTAGGTCGTGGTTCAATCCCCGGCTGATGCATAACAATTTTAATATCGATAAGATTTTTCTTTCGAATGGTACCCACCTGTCGGCAAGCAATTGGCAATTCTTCCGACAGTAACAACTTGCCATGAAAAAGCTTCTAAAAAGAACTCTGTGACAAAGCTCAGAAAAAGTGATGTCACAAGTGTTCTGCCGTTCGGAACCGGTTAAAATAAGTAGGTCCCTTCTAATACTGTCCAAATTTAAGACGCACAACAGCAATGGAAGAGAAGCTCGGCCAATGAGCCCTTTGGGGCTTTAAGTGCCACATATTTATTTTTTTTTTTTTTTATGTATATATACAATATACAATTATTATACACATATTGAACAGAGTGCGAGAAAAGACATTTTTGTATTATCTCTGATGTTTATACTATAAGCAAGTGTGTGATTATGATGTTAGCAGCTAGTAGGTACTATTGACATTTGAAATTTTTCGCATTGATATTTTGAATTAAAGAAATGCAAATATTTCAAATTCTCTCAGGGGGTTAATAAACTAATTTGTGACTTTTTCTTTTTCTGTTGCTGTTTTAATTTAATTAATTCATTTATTAGGTATTTGCTTTTTTTTTTTGTTTTTTTTTGCATATAAAAATATAAACCTTAAAACATGTGAACATTTAAAAAAATTTGTTGCTACGACAAATTGCATACGTAGGTACAACATTTGACACCATTTTCGAATTAACAACTGGTAATAAAAAAAATATACATATTTTTGATGGTTTTTTTTTTTTTTTTTGGACAATTACTCTCGTACTTAATAAATATTTATACGTATCATACACATCCTACTTTTGTACATGAGGGAATTCCGTCATTAATTTGAATCGATTGAAACAAAAAAAAAAAATGTATTTTATTTCGTTGTGAATTATTATATTTCGAATTTTATATTTACTTTGTATCAAATAATGGGTGTTTAGTAAAATTATGGAGGAATAATTCAGGATTAGTCGAAATAGTAGACTTCGTTTAATCCATTGAAATCAAATTAGACCAAGGTGGGTCTGTTAGTTAGCAAAGGATTGGTGTCGGTACCAACTGGTTGACAGCGACGTTGAAAAATACCTATCTGGATATAAAAGAACAAAGTTATGGAGAACTGTCGGTGCTTATTTAGAATTTTCAACTGAGCCAATGAGCAAAATATCATTTTATATGGAGGTGTGGTATGTGGAGTATTCTCTCTATGAATATAAGACTTTTATAGACATAAGCTCAAAGAGTCAATTATAAATTGGGTTTTTGGTTCAGTTTATAACATACATAAGGAAAGATATGTTGGAAAAGCTTTTAAAAGAACTCTGTGACTAAGCCCAGAAAAAGTGATATCGCAAGAGTTCTGTCATTCGGAACCGGTTAAAATAAGTAAGACCCTTCCGATACTGTCCAAAATTTAACACACATAACAGTAATGGAAGGGAAGCTCTGCCAAAGTGCCCTTCGGGGCTTATCAGTGCCACATATTTATTTATTTTTAATGATCAGAATCACGATTGAAAATTGGTACATCAGAATATTTTTACCAACAAACGGTACATTTAACGAATATGTGAAATTGGATGAAAACCACGTCTAGCTCTCATACAAAAGTATGTTGTGGAATGTAAAAAGTACTTTCCGCGCGAAAATAAAGGGTTTTCCTTTAGGGACATTTTATCTATTAATAAAACACAGAAATATTTGAGATATTGAGTTCAAATTTATTGTGGATATATTGCAAGCATTACATTTTATGAATGAAATTCGATTTCGGCCATATGACCACCACAGCGGTCGATTCTTTGGACCCAATTTTCCACCACTCTAGCACACATTTCGACCGGAACGTTGGCAATTTCGCGTTGGATGTTGTCTTTGAGCTCGTCTAAAGTTGTTGGCTTGTTGGCATAGACCAGTGATTTGATAAAGCCCCATAAAAAGAAATCCAATGGTGTTAGATCGCATGAACGAGGCGGCCATTCGACCGGACCATTTCTCGAGATAACGCGTTCACCGAATTTGTATTGCAATAAATCGATTGTGACGTGTGCTATGTGGCTAGTGGCATCGTCTTGTTGAAACCACATATCGCTGATGTCAAGTTCATCCAATTCTGGCCACAAATAATTTTCCAACATAGCACGATAGCGCTCTCCATTAACGGTAACACGACGGTCGTTTTCATCCACGAAAAAATACGGCCCAATCACACCTTCTACATGAAAACCACACCAAACAGTAACTTTTTGCGGGTGCAACGGTGTCTCGGTGGGTTTGTTGCTGACCATTAACGCATATTTTGCTTATTGACAAAGCCATTGAGCCAGAAATGAGCTTCATCGCTGAAGATCATTTTTCGCTCTTAAAGTTGGGACCACCGACTCAGAATTTCTGTAGTAATTATTAATAATTTCCAAACATTGCTGATTCGTGAACTTTACCATAATGAAAATGTTGACTTTAACTAACGTTTCGACATTGACAACTGATTAAAAAAGTTTAAGGGTGCGTTCATATAAAGATACGAAAATGTTATGTCCCTAATGGAAAACCCTTTATAATGTTATTAAGCTAAACCTCTGTACATAAGATTATTTTTACTAACTACTGAACATTTGTAAAAATGAGCTTTAACCGATAAAACCGATGTCTACCTCCCATACAAAGTTATGCTACTGTGTGGGCATAATTGGATGAACGCCACTTCTAGCTCTCTTACAAAAGTATGTCTATCTAAACTTTACTATTATCGATGTTAAATTTTCTAAATTTTTCAAGATTTTTATTAGAAGCATCTTGCAAATAGTTTTTAAATGTTTTCTTTCTTAATTTGTATGATAATTATAAAAAATTATTTACCAAAAAGTTAGCTTAACATTTGTATAGTATTAGAAGGGAGCTGCTCATATCAGCGGATTCTGAAAAGTGAAACTCCTCAATTTCTCACGATTTTGGTACAGAAAAATATATTTCAGAACCTTATTTATATTCAATATATTCAATATTCAATCTATTTGGAGAAAAATTAGCATTGCAGTGACACAGATTGTCACCAAAAATCAATACAAATAATAGACAATCATTATACACATTATAATGATAATGATAATTTTAATGTTTGAAACAAAAAATGTATGATTTATGAGCTCTAACTATAATAATGGTATAGTAGGTACCATTCCACCTATACACAACACATCAATTAAAAAAAAAATAATCATTATTCAATTTCCGTTTGAGATATGAATATGCGCACATCAGCCATAATGTGATGCAAATGTATATGTACGTATAGATATATTTTAATGCGCAAAAACAAAAAGCAAAAGACAAAAATTAAAATAAATTATCATCTGATTCGGTTGTCATCTGCATCGCACATGATCTGATCCCATGGCAAACGCACTGCAACAGGAATAAAGCAACGAATCAAATAATTCGCCATAGCCAACATAAAAGATCAAGGTTACACGCGCCAAAAATTTTAAACATTATTACTTATTTTTGTATTACACAAAAATCATATACAACAAAATAGCAATATAATATAAATCGAAAAAACATTATGATGAAAATAATACTAATAATAATAATAATAATAATATCAATCACAACAAAAACAACAGTAACAATTAAAATATAAAATGAAATGAAAATAAAAAGTAATGCAAAAAAGCACAAAAAAAAAAAATGGACAACAAATTTAAAATGTAAAAAACGTACAACAAAATAAATTAGATTTATAATATTTGTTTTAGACTTCATTTTGGGATTTTGCACAATTTTTTTTTTTTTTGGTGATTTTTGAATTTCAGAATAATTCTCTATATATATATGTATATAATACAACTTTTCAAGGTCTGCAATTAAATTCATGTGTTGCATCACAAATTCTAAAGCAGAAACAGAACAAATTATCAATGTAGAATTATTTCGGCATCAATTCTTAGACAAACGAACAAACAATATCAAGCAGTTGTCCCACCAACACCACCACCACCACCACCAGCAACAACAAAATTGTATTAAAATATTTTTTTTGCAATATTGAAGCGCATAAATTGTAAGATGAAGAGTAAGAAGAAGAAATTTGATTGGAAAAAAAAATAAAATAAAAAAAATTTTAAATACACATAAATTAATTTATTAAAGCACTCTCGACATCATCTTAAGACATTGTTGTCGTCGCGCCGCTCATTAGCGCAAAATTATTTCTAAACACGTTATCATCGTTATATACATAGTATGTTGTCTTTATGCGATTTGCGGTTGCAATGATCGAGCGACGATTTGTGTTTTTGAATGAATGACTATGATAGCAGCAACTACAACAACAACAACAACAACTATACTATAATAGAGCACATAGTAAAGAATCAGGGACTCAGTAATTATATCTGAGTCGAATATTTTTTGCTTGAAAATAATAATTATTTTTCTGGTTTATTTTTGCTTAAAAATAAAAATTCCTTTTTTTGTACATGCGAAAATCGCAGAGTCAAATAGTGCAAGGATACGTACCCGTTCAACATTTCTATGGGGTCAGACCTTATTTCATTCCTAACCTCAAAAAAAAAATTACATTTTGAAAAGTTTATTAAAATATTAAAGAAGATCGCCTCTAGGGGGTTGATATATGAACCTCCCCAATTAATTTTCTTGAACATACTTAGTCCATATTTTTTCTTATTAGGCAGGCTTTCCTGCAAAATCGACATAAAATCACTTGAAATTTATAAACGCCCCAATTATTCCCCAGAAATTCCCCTGGAACAATATTTCTCCCAAACATACTAACACGATATCTCAAACTCCAACAAAATTGATGTTTTTGGCTACACAACATTTTTTCGCGCACATACTTACTCCTTTTCTGAAACCCTTAGCGAGGCTCCCCTACAAAATGGGCATAAAAGCACCTGAAATCGACTTAAGGCTGACTAAGTGCCCAGAAATCATTCCTTGAACAGTGAGGTAGTATTTTTTTTTTGTTCTTCTGCTACCAGTACTACTACTAGTAACACTTTTTCTTATTTCTTCAGCTTCTTCTTCTTCTTCTTTGAATTTCATAAACACTCATATATGGAATATTTGAGTTCTACCAGTTTTACATGTTTTCAAATGCACATACTACTACGAGTATATACGTATGTACAATATATGACTATACAATTGTATATATAATACAATGGTAAGCACGCTCTCATTCTAAATCTATTCTCGTCTATACTAATTGTTGTTATTTCATTTGAATGAAATTGTTTCGTTTCTAATATAAATGCTGTTTATTCTTATGAATGACCTTCACAGTATGTCATTGACTTGAAGTAATAAATATACTATTATATTTAGCTATGTATATATATATATATATATGATACTATACCTATACTATATTCGTATGTATCATGAACAACATGAGTTTAAAAGAATTATTCAATATTATAAATATTTATCCTGATATACTACCTACCTACCTAAATAAATTAGTATAAATAGTTCAATTTCATATACATTGTAAATACATCTATTTGATATGCTAAACTGTACTACATAATTAAATTGTTTTTTTTTTTTTTTGAAATTCTTAGAATTTTTTCATATATCGTACCTACCATAATTTACACACGACGAATGAATGAGTGATGGAGAGTAAGATTGAGAATTCAAATATACCTACAAAAAAAAAAAAAAAAAGTTTAGAAATTCCAAAAATATTTCCCGCCAAAATCTATGTTACACACAGCAACAATAATACTAACAGCAAATATACAAATATATATAAAGTTCTTTAAACCAGACGCAATATTCAAGTCGTTCACCTCTACTAAACGTATTTTACAAACGGATAATGAATATCGTTCGATCGCATATGTCAATATCGACCATTTCTAGATTTGTCGTCGATAGGCACAAGAACATAAGATAGAGAGCAAAATAGACAGAGTGACAGAGTGAATTTACTAAGAATTTCACATTGAAACAATAGTAAAAGGTCGCTGAACAGGATAAACGCATATGTCATATGCCAAATGATCTGCACGTACACCAAGATCAATAAATGAGAGAAAAAAAAAAAAACAAAACACTAAAAGATTAGTGAAACAAAAATATAGAAAAGAATGAAATAAATAAAAGAGAGAAAAATAAGAATTCTAGAAATTGTGCAGTTACCCACATGCCGGAACGATGATCGATACATCGTACTACAGATCGCTGCAGATCAAAGAGAAATAACTAGAGAAATAACTGAAAAACGACATTGAATTTTCCCATAAGGATGTTAAATGTGTCTGTTTGGTCATTAGCTCATTGATTTGCTTGCTGAATAGAGAGATATGTATGTACATCATAATAAATTAACTATGTCCCTCTTATAAAGGCACTGGCGGCAGGATGCATTGCGGGTTCTTAAGAATTTCCTAGAATTTCAAAGGAACACTTAAACGGCAACAATTGAAAATTAGTAGCGGGAAGGTATCACATTATTATTTCATATTGATTCCTCCCCCTCTCTCTCTCGCTCACACTCGTTGGATTAAAAAAAAGGTCAATAGCCTTTGATGCATGAGGCGAATGACTTTTTGGTAAAAATGTACAGATGATTGTAATTGAAAATTGAAGCTGTTAGAAGAAAATAAGAAAAAAAGTGATTGCTTTCCCTTCAGCATTTTTCAGCAGTACAGTTGTCCATTGAAAAGAAAGTATGTTTACACTTAAAAAGGATATAGGTACACTTGGTGATTTGTAGAAAACATATTACAATTCTGTCCATGTTAAATAGAATGCAATTTTGTATACACCATAAGTAGTCAAGTTACTTCCTAACATGTTCAAACAATGTAGGTCTATCTACCATCAACTATGGATGGAATTTTCCATCGAGTGTATTTAGAATATATATATATATATATATATATATATATATATATATATATATATATATATATATATATATATATATATATATATATATATATATATATATATATATATATATATATATATATATATATATATATATATATATATATATATATATATATATATATATATATATATATATATAGAAATATACACTCAATACTCCTTAACATGAAGCAATGCAAAGTGCAAAAGGAAACAACAATAAATAATGGCAAGATCATGACTAAGCGTTTAACTATTTTTGTGCCACAACATGCACACACACACACACACACACACACACACACATTGACCAAGATGAAACCACACGAACAATAACCATAATTGAATTCCTTAGTGTGGTATTCTCCGAATTGGCTCTATTGTAGGTATGTATGTATGTATGTATATGTACATATCGGTATAATTGATATCCTTAGTCATTGTTTCTTAGCTCTTGTTTTTAGTTACCTTTTGATTTGTACTACTACTACTAAATGTATAATTTTTGCTCTTGTATTTATTACTATGCTGTATTATAAGTATGTACATATGAGTCATATTGAAATTGACGTCATCGTTATATAAATATAGAAATATTTAATAAAAAAGTAGGGGAAACAATTTTGATAATACTAAAGCTTAGACGCTTTAGGCTATTATCGACTTGTTTGTAAAACTGAGCGTTCTAACATATACTTTTGTTTTGGAAAGTAGACAAGCTTTTCATACGATTATATAAATTCTTGTAGTAATTTGTTAATTGACAAAAAATACTATTATACGCCGAGTTTCAACTCTTTAGCCCCGTATTTATTTATGCAAAATTTGAAAATAGATGTTCGAAAATATACCATATTTTGGTACGGAAGGTATGACTGATAGACATCCGATTAGATCTGCTTATTGTGCAAAAATTACGTTATGTGGTGAGTTCCAACTTGATACTACCTTCATATTTACATCAACAAAATATGAGAATATAATTTCGAGAACATATTTTTCTATGGTAGCTGGGAGCAATTTTTAAGCAATTATAACAATTCTTGCAGTCCTACATTTTTTTCGTGTAAAATAAATTATATTTGACAAGTTTTAAGTTTTTTTTGCTTTATATTTTTATGCACAAAGTCTTAAAATATATGTTCGAAAACGTACTTTTTTATGGAAGATAGGCATGCTTTTCAATCCATAACGTCCATTCTTAAAGTTATTCGTTTGTTGTGTCAAAATAATTGCATTTGTCAAGTTAGATCTTCAGAGCTTTAAGTTTACATCCAGTGCTTTTATTCGATTATAACAGTTCCTGCAATTCCTTATTTTTTTTTTATAAAAATAATCTTATATAACGCGTTCCAATTTAACATCTTTATATTTATGTCAACAAAATCTGAAAATATACATTCGAAAACTTATTTTTGTATAGAAGGTGGTTGTGTTTATGTCGATGGATTTATATTTCCGTAAGGAAAATCTTGAAACGTGTTGAAATTAGACGTGTATTTCTTTATAAGTGGCTTCTTACGGGGTGGTCCCAGAGCTACCCGACCTGACATATAGATGGCGGTAGTAGTTTGAAAAAAATTAATTTGAAGAAAAGACAATGGTCCACCACTTTACAGCTGAGACAAAGGAGCAGTTAAAACAGTGGACTGAAAGGGGAGAATCGTGTCCAAAGGAGGAGAAGACAGTTCCATCTGCAGGCAAGGTTATAGCGTCTGTTTTTTGGTATGCACTTGGGATAATTTTTATTGATTGTTTTCAAAAAGGAAAAGCAATCAACGACGAGTATTATGCTAATTTGTTGCAGCATTTAAATGATGAAATTAAAGAAAAAACCGCCGTATTTGGCGAAAAAAAAGTGTTGTTTCATCAAGACAATGCACCAGTTCACACATACGCTATTGCGATGGCCAAAATCAATGAGTTACAGCTCGAATTGCTTCAGCACGCATTTTATTCGCCAGATTTAGCTTCTTCGGATTATTTTCTATTTCCAATTTGGAAAAATGGCTTGATGGTAGAAGATTTGCAAACAATGAAGAGGTGGAGTCTGCGGTAGATGGTTATTTTAATGAGCTAGACAGTTCATACTATAAACAGGCTATCGAATACTATAGAATATCTCTGGGAAAAGTGTATAGAGCTAAAAGGAGATTATGTTGAGAAATAACGAAAAATTTTTCCAAATTTGCCGTTTTCTCTGTTAGGTCGGGTAGTTCTGAGACCGCCCTCGTATGTAGTCGAGATAGAGAGTAAGTATTTTCAGAATTAGTGAGAGTTAATTCCACATTCTACTACCTGTCGATTTTTTTGTAGTTAGGACGTGCATTTTGTATGTATGTCTGCTCTTGGAGTAGATCATAGTTTCAACCCTTCTATGATTCCGATTCCGTAATTGCTATTTCCATAGGAAAAGCGACGTCTAGTGGTAAATAATTTTTTCTTATTTTTCTCACGCTGCTCTGTTCTATACTTGCTCCAAGAAACCCATTAAAAAAAATTAGACGGCTCCAAATCTGTTTTTTTTTTGTTTACTTAGGATAATGTTTACTTAGGAAAAATGTGCTCATATTGACATTAGCATTATGGTTACTATAAAAATCAACATATATCACATACGTGAACTTAAATATGATAAATTATCGAAATTCCATGAAGAAAAGTGCAAAAAGTCAACGTACATTTTCAAGGTTGCAAGTATGATGTGTAGGCACAATATATTAAATAAAATAGACAATCTTAATAAGTACATAACAATGTGATTTCTTGAAATATTTATTAATATTATTCATTACCATAAAATTGTTATAATTATTATTATTATTCCTATTAATGTCGTATTAGTTGACTCATATATAAAAATATATTTACACACGCTCAAATAAATACATATCAACTACTTGTATGTATATGTATATATTGTCTAGAAGTTCATTGAAACCATTAGTATCAACTACTTGTACGATATATTCTCAACCGATCACGTTACATTGTCGTAATTAATAGTAATTTATTGTTGTTGTTGTTGCTATTATATAAATGTTGTAAACAAATTACAAAAAGTGATAAGTCAAAAAAATAATAAAATAAAAAATACGCACACACACATACACACTCACTCACTCACACAGTTGTCAAGCTGGTTGAGGATGAGAAAAAGCCCTTTTTTTTAAATAAAATTCATTGATTGCAAATCACATTACAACTTAGCTACATAAACTGGCCAAGCCACAACAACATGAATAACAACAAAAAGAACAACATTTCAGCATTGGCAACAGAAAAAATCAAAACAAAACTATTTAAAGTCAACGTCAAAGACTAAACATTAGCTTGTTGATGGTGAATCACACAAAAATACGCAGAACCTTGTCACTTTTTTTTCTGCTTCTTCGATGCTTAAGGGCGCTTAAATTCAATACATACTCATATAGCTATACTATATGTATGTATATATATACTTACTCTCAAATGAAATTGAAAACGAAAATGAAACTGAAATTTGAAGTAAACTTAAAATTGAAGTCATTCAGAGCCAGAGGCAAAAATGTGATATATATGAGTTGGGGTACATTTAATCCCTTTTTTTGTTGTTTTTTTTTTGCGTTGGAAATTATTGAAATATTTGACTATGAATGGCTGCTATTAAAATTCATTTGATACAATAAATATTGCTTGGCTGCTTATTGTTGTTGTTCTGTTTTTTAAAACAAAAATACAATGAAGAAGCAAATAAGACGACAAAGAAAATATCATACAATATGTACAAACAAGTTGAATTTCGCAAACCACGTGGAGATTGACCAAGTATGTATACTTCAGGTGATGATCGCATCAGGTACAAATCATATTAATTGCTTCATTCAATGCCCTCTTATATGTATTGAGCGTCTTCGTTGTATTGACTGAAATGCAAGGCTCAGATATTGGTGGTATTCTCATCATCATCATTGTTGTTGCTGTTGTTGTTGCGACGATGATGCTGATGTTGCTAATGCTGTTGTTAGTGCTGATTTTGTATTGTGTTGCTATGGAATGTTGTTTTCTGCTTATGCTTGTTTGCTGGATATCAAGAAGCAAAAGGCATTTAATATATATTTTATTTCAATTTTTTTCTTTTTTGTTGCTGATAATTTTATGATAAAAGTATATATGTATATGTATGTATATACATACATACATTTAGTATATTTATTTAATGTTTTATTTGTTTCTTGTTTTCAATTTCATCAGAATGAAATCGATTAACTGAATGAGGTGTGCGAATCTATTTTCTTAGTTTAATGAACTCTTTTAAGAATTCAAAAAAAAAAAAACTGCTTTCAGATTTTAAATGATGCATAGTATATATGTGCATATTTAAAACTTTAGATCTAGAGTTGCCAAACAAATTTATATTTGTTTCAAATTATCAAAAAAAAAAACAAAAATTTATAATAATTTTACAAAAATTCGCTGTCGTGAGAATTTGAATTCAAACCGAAAAATGAGCTGCTAATGTGAACGATTTTATTCGGCATTTTTAGCAAAAAGAATTATTTAGAACAACATATATTTTTTGTACCACTAAATTACTAAGCCTTTTTATGTTTTTGTTTTTGTTTTTTGTTTTACAAAAATTCAAATATTCCCAACGCCTCAAGTTCCACAAATATGATATAATTTGTCGCGACTTTGTAATTGTAAACTGAATAATGCGAATTTTTCGCATGTGAAATAAGTGTGAGGTTGAACTGTTTTTAATTTGCAGCCACGCTAGTTAGATTTGATAAATATACATACATCTCTTTTGAAATAAATGCGTTTTTAAGGGTGCTTTTTTTAAGCCATGTAGGATTGTAAATTGAGCAAATACATTTTTTAATAGAAAAGACAATTGTTAGGGAAATGAGCTTTTTTATCGGTAAAGTCTGAGGTACATCATTCGGGTGAAAATGTTTTTTTTTTTATTTTTAAGGAGTGAAATCATAAGTCAAACACGGGAATTTTCGGGGTTCATTGTTCCAAATGTCACAATTTTGTTTATTCACAAAGCCACTGATCCAGAACTAAGCCTCATCAGAGAACACAATTTGAAAGTAAACATTATCATATTGAACATTGATTTTGAGAATAAATTTCTACATTTTGCAAATGCTGTTGTCGTACAAACCTATGTATAATGAAATGTCAAACAATATAGAATTAATTGTCGTAATATCAGAGTTTCTCCCTATTTTGGAAAAAACGATTAAAAACACGGTAGGCCTGATTCAGGCCTATCTCGGGCACAAGTTCGCATGAAAATTTTCGATTGTCAGCAATCTAAAATGCATCGCTGACAAGGGAAATAATTCGCGGGAATATTTGTTTACGATATGAAAATTATATTTATTTCAAAATAAATTCTTAGTAAAAAAAAGCTAAAAGTGAAAATAGTTTTATTAATCAAAATTCTGATTAATCGAAAAATTTGTATTTTGATTAATCATAATTTCGATAAGTCGATTAATCTAATAAATTATTAATCAAAATTTTGATTAATCATATTATTCGATTGAACGATTAATTGTACACCCCTAACACAATACAGATGCACAAAAACTCGGGTACATGTGCACCTAATATAACACTATGCAACAAATTTTAAGATATGCAGGTGGAGGTGGATGATTTTTGCGCTTCATGTGTGTAACAGGGACCATTAATCATTAATCTTTAATTAATTATTAGGAACAATATACAAAAAAAGGTTTTTCTTTAAATTTTCGATCATACGTAAAAGTTATATTGTTGGACTTTTATTTATCTCAACGTATAATGGCAGTAAATGAATATAAAATATTTTGCGAATTCTAGTAGTTTAAAAGTGTCGTATGGTTATAAGAACAATATGATTTTTTTTTCATCAAATTTGTTGAAATAAATAAAACTGCATAATGCGACACAAGAATCACAAACACAGCCAAAAACAAGGTTGTACAGTGTATTACATAATTTGTGTACAAATTTTAAGTTTCGAGGTTCATTCGCCTTTTGTGGGGCTTTAAAATAGTAATTTTCACACAAAAGAGGTGTGACTTTTCTTAATGTTTTCATTACGTTTTTTTTTTTTGCTTGAAAAGGCAAAATAAACCGAAAAACACTTCAATATTATTTATAAAATGCAACACAAACATACTGAATAAGCTGAAAAGTAATATTTTGTCATAATAATATTTTTATTTTTTTTTTTTTACAAAATTTCTACACATGTAGGCAGCAAGAAAGCACGCAGTCACTGAGTGTTGATCATTGTCATCGTATTTAGCTATACACTAAGTACTTGTTGGTATATGTATTTAATTACGTGCATAATATACTATATATCCCATATGTAGCTATAATTCATAAATTTGATTAGGTTGAATTGAAATCGAAAAACAATAATAATAATACTTAATAATTTAATTTGCAATGAAATTCAACCATCAACAAACAAATTTTTTGACAATCCAAAATCATCAAATTCAACCAACCAGTCAGTCAGTCAGCCAGTCATTCATTGCATTTTTTGTTATTGTATTTCTATCCCTTTCTGTTTTGAATATTATTGAATATTACTTTGGCGTAAACAAAAATAATGCTTATAATACTACGACGACGACGACGACGACGACGACGAAGACGTCCATATTGAATTCAAGGCCAAAAGGACGGTGTAAGAAGAGATTTATTTGTTTGCGATTTGTGTCTCGAAAATTCGATGGAATAATATTGTTTGTCATCATACAATACTATATCGCAGAAACTTTTAATTCTATGGTTTTTGCTTTACATTTTTCTTGATTTTTATCTGTAGGCATGTATGTACAAATAAAATATTTCCACAGTAAACAACTAAGAGATATTGGTATTCTATTGTAAATATTTTTTTGTGATTATTATATTTTTAATAGAGGATTAACATGTTCTACGTATTACGCATATGCGTGTGTAATTTCTTTTTTTTTTGTTTTTCTTTAGATAAAAACATGGTTTTAATCGTTATGAAGAACTTTTAGTTTTTTAAAACAATACAAATACAAATGATTTGCTGAGGACAAAGTACATATGAAATTATTACTAATTAAACATTAGTTTGTGGATGATTTAGGAATATCTGATAAATATAATATTGAATGTGACGTGGTACTGATAATTATCTGATGAATTGGCGCCATTTGTACGACGTTCAGCCTCAGTTCGGTTCACACAATCAGACAGACTACTGGATATGAACATTAGTCACTTATAAAAATGATTAATTTTACTATTACGTACTAGGCATGAAGAATGTGTATGACTCATAAATCGTTTAATATTTTGGTTTTTAAAATCAAACTTTTTTCACTTTTTTTGGTTTTTAAATTTAAATTAATTATCTTAATTTCAATACCTTCTGCAATCAGCTTAGTTGATTCTTACTCGAGGTATGGTGTAAATAGTAAAATGACCTTCGAAAACCCAAGATCCAAACCCCCTTTTGGGTCTTTGCTTTTCAAGTCATTGAAGTATTGTATATCGTATATGAAATCTGTTTACGAAAATTTTCATGGGTAAATGTAATTCTTAAAGACATTTGAACCCGAATATAATTAAAATGCATTTTTATGGCTATTAATTTAATTTTATTGCGAAATGTGAATAAACATTATTAAATTATTGGAAGGGTTAAGTAATAATGAAAAGATTCATATTATTAAAAACAAAAAATATTATTATTAATACTTTTTGTTATGATTATGATAAATCTTAGACTTACCTGCATTCAAATTGTATAAAATTAAATAATTAATAATTAAATATTATATTATTTGATTTTTTGGCATCTTTTTAGTAAAGTCAGTCATTATAATTGTTGATATAAATGTATTTATATTTTTGTATTTATGTACATACGATTATCTTATAATAATAATAATAGAGTAGTAGGTAGTTGTTATGATAGATGGATCGAATTAATTGAGAATCGAAACGTATAGTATACATACATATGTTTGTATATGATGAGCTTGGGAAAAACATGTCCAGCGCATGTATGAATATATTAACTACGATTGTTTTGCGAAAAAAAAAAATATCACATATATTGTATATTTATTATTGATCACGTCTGATACTTGTTTACACACAGCTTAAGGTTCTTGAACTCCAACCACACATGCCAATTATCGTCACTTTTACTAAAAATATATACGATATTCATACATACCAACATATTGATTCTAAGAAAAGAAAATAAAGAATTTTTACCAAAAAGAATTAAATTCGATAAGACTTATATATATGTATATGCAAATCGATCGATATAATATGAGCATATACATATGTATAAGTAAGTATATACATATGTATGTACCCATATATACTCGTACTTCCTAACATAACACTCATATACATTTACTTAAATACTTACAATACATATTTTATTTTTAATATCAAAAATCTGCAAATGATAATCATAGCATTTGGGGAGGTTTGTACAATCAAAGGTCAAATGTATGTAATTTTTTTGGAAAGTAATTCTGATTCATACCACCATACCGATGTATGAATGAATGATAATAAAATACAAAAATCCCTTTTCATATTTTTGCGCCAAAGTATTATTAAGCAGAATATGTAAGCAAGGAACAAAAAAAAAAAAACAAAAAAAAACAACAACAATAACAAAATATAAATATTATGTAAAATTCAAAAAATCTCTCAATCCATATCACTGCTTTATTGCGAGCATTGTGAGCTTATAGAGGGTGTTCTATTTTTCGTAATGTCTACCACGTCGAATATGGACTGAACGTCAATAACACACAAGTGGTGCCATAGTGAGAAATTTAGACCAAAAACGAAAATATGTTCTTTAACCTGTATACAGTAGACAATTATTTCGAACGAACAATTTCTTTATCACGACATAGCTTCGAAAAATAATGTTCTCAGAGTTCTATCGTTCGGAATATTAATAGCTTCATTAAAATTTAGTCGAAATGAAAGACCCACAACAATAGCTGAGAGAAGAAATTTCGTCCCTGATTTTTTGGAGCTTATAGCGACGTATAAATACACGATCAACTTATCTGTACGGAAAAGAATGTCACAATTTTGTGTAAAAATCTTGGCTTAATCCGAATCATATTTCGTTGCTGAAGTGGTCGATATTGAGCAATGATACTCAGTTTTGATTGAGGGGACTCTTCAAAACCCATTACAAATAATAAAAAGTGGCCATTTGAAATAAACAAGTCAAAGCGTTACAGCTGCATTCTGAAAAATTCGTACGTATTTCGAATGAAGAGAATCAAGTGACAATTCTCTATTTTAATGGGCGTATGGTCTAGAAAAGGTATCGGTAGAGGTTTGTCGTTCGTTTGGATATATTAACTGGCCCATTAGATTCTATAAGATTTGACGCTAAGGAAGAGTTTTTTTTTTGTCGAAATTAATACATAGGTAGTCCAGAGGTAAGTTAAACGATTTAATCGAAATTACATTCAAATAGTGCGGTCAATTTGGAACCATTTTTTAAAACATTTTTATTTTACGATTCAAAACTACGGTACTAAAAAAATTACCTTTTACATTGGATTGTCGGTAAAGTCATGACGTAACTTGTAATATTTGCAATATTACTGCTGTCGGTTTAAGTTCAGAATTAATTTTAGAAAAATGTTTCGTCTTTTAGTTTTTACATCAAATTGAAAATGGATAACTTAACTCTCCATCTTCGCCATATAATACTACTCAATTATTTCCGCTAAGCAAGAACACAAAGCAGGTTTGAGAAAAATTGTTTAAAGTTTTTCGCAACGGCGCTTTACAACATTGTCAGTTATGAAAATAATTTAAGAAATTTTCTGCCGGAAATTTTGAAAGTCATCTATTTAATGTTCTCGCTTGAAAGGCGAGGGAAGTGTGATTGTTGACGACGATATAAATGCAATGATCGAAGAATATATACATATGGCAACTCGTGACATAACTCGATATTATTATACAATATTTTCGAATTTCAGTTTATGAATGTTTGGGTTATTTTGAGCAAAGTAATGTTACGGTTTCATAGATAAGCGATTTTAAGCATTGCCAATTTAAATTTGTTGATTTAGCCTATTGTGTATGGATGAGTATTTTAAATAATTAAAATTTATTTAAATATCCATCTAGAGGGATTTCTTGTACAAGAAATCTAAATCCACAAAAAAGGTCGCTATGGGACCCAAATCATATTTTTACGATTTTTATGTCTAAAAAGGTTATCGAATAAATCTAAAGTATGTGATATTCATTTAGTTTTTGCCATTTCGTTGAGGTATGAAATTTTCTGGAACATAATTGTGTTCTAAAACCACTTCTAGATGGACTAACCATACAAAACAGTCCATATTTTTCCATGACAAAAATCTATCAGATATTGGAATGCATTTCGATCGGCGATGAAAGCTGTATATCCAAGATAGTCGATCAAGGTGCAGTAATAAATATAAAGCTCGAATGTCATCCAAGAGTCGATATTCACCAAATGAAGGTTATGCTTTCTGTATGATGTGATTAAAAAAGATCAGATTATTGCTTTGAAGGTGCATTGTTGTCAATTGGATAATGTCAATATGGGGTGAAAAACGACCAGCATTCATCAGTAGCTTAATGAGAGACCTGATTACCGTTTGGTAATTTGTCAAGAGTTCCATGCATAAAAGATTACATGTCTACAATGTATATATATGCGTATTAATAAATAAGCCTTGAAAATAGTCCTCGAAAGCAGTCATGATTTTTCCGACAAGCGAATATATACACCTATCAAGTGTAGCCACGCGGAATTCAACAAGTCGGCTTACATGCGATAAGAATATACGTACAAATGTACACGCTGATACGCTGATAAGGAAAGGATACTGACTGGCTCTCATCATATGCAGTTCAATTTTGCTGAATCAGCTTGTGATCGTGCAAAGTGCAATGAAATACTCAATTGTACTACAATGTAGTTAGTGCAATAACCCACCTGTGCACCTTTTGAATATATGTGCATATACACAATACGAATACGAGTAGCAGTAAATAAAAATAGTGCAAATTCAATACTGCAAATAGTGCTTTGGTAGTAGGGAGATGTGGTGTTATTTTTTTTGTTTTTGGTGGAGGGTGAGAACAGAAAACAGAATTCTTATCACCAGCAACGGTTATTGCACCTTGTTACTTTCAACACTTCTAGACCTTGAATTTGCGGATTTTATGCTGATTCGTATATTCTTGCTTTACTGGCTTCATGCTGTTGTTGCTGCTGCTGTTTTTCGTTTTTTTTTTTACTTTATTTGTATGTGTTTTTTTTTTAATTAATTACGAGTATTGATTCTATACACCGAATTATTTATAATAATTTATGCATAATTTTTTTTTTCCCCATTTAATTCAAATTGCTTTCATATCTGTGAGCAGCGTACGTCTTTGATATTTGCGTCAATTGGCTATTGCCTTTTTCTTAATGAGTTTGTTTCAGTGTGTGTGAGTGTGTGTGTGTGTGTGAGTATATGTTTTTCAAACGTGATTTAAACAATAAATATTTATATATCTTGTATGTACATATATTAGCGCATTACATTTATTGCTCAAGCAGCGTGTGTTTATATTAGTGCTGCTAAGTTATGTATAATCGTATATGCAATTACGTATGTAGAAATTTTAGATTTCTAACGAATTAATAATGATTATGTATCTAATCCTATGGCACCTGTTATTTTGCTAAATACCATTTCTAATTAATATCATTTTTATATTTAAACGATGTTTCTATCATCTATCCTTCTTTTTCTTTTGTTTTTTTGTTTTTTCTTCGATCAGCATACATTTACATAATTTTTCAATGGCGTGAGAATTTAAACCGTATCAAAAGCGCCAATAATGTTCCATAGTATAATTGATGTGACACAATCGAGTTGTATATTTGTACGTATGCATTAACAAATATGCGCATCATAAAGACTTTAATCTTACAAATTAGAGATTATATTTTTTTAAACTCTTTTTTTTTGCTTTTTACTCTCCCAGAGAATTTGAATACGAAACGTGTTATTTTTTATTTAAGTAGGCGTTCTTATTAGATACAATCACATGTAGTTCACACCCTTTGTGGATGATGTATAATCGTAAAAGTAACCTGTTGTTTGGATTATGACAACATTATGACAATTTTGCCATTAGCAAAGTGGTGTCATGCGTGTTTGCATTTCATTATGACAATTTAAGGGTCAAAAGTCTGTATATACTCTATGTAGAGATACGCGTCATCCATTTTGGTAAGGTTTTTGTTTTTTTAGAAAATGATAAAACATTTTTTGCTCCATCAAAAAAAAAAACACTCCTTTTCGTAGAAATTTGTTTCAGATTATTGCGCTTAGACTTCAAAAGAAGCTTTAGAAGATCTCGATTCGATTTCAGATTTCTCCAAAAATTGATCTCAGAATCGACTTCGGAAAATTGCAATTTGTACAACAAACGGACATTGTTTTCGTACTTTTGTGAGAATAGTTTAATTTGCATTTTGGATAATTTCTTTTAAGACTAAATTTATAGACATATTTACGAATATATTGTAAGTATATTAAGATGGTTGAAATTGGCTCAGTAGAAAAAAAAAAAATGTTTTTGGATAATTTTCAGTATTTCTTTCAAAGGATGCATAAAGAAATTCATGATTCGAACTCACCTACTTTTTCAGGTTTTTATAAAATCTTCAAATTGGTATGGAAGCTACCTTAAGAAGTGGAAATATGAAGAAAATTTGAAATATTACTACTATGGGGATGATTTCTTGCTAGCTATTGGCAATTTTCAATTGTTTTTCGTCCATTTGGTATGGGAGTCCCCTTAAGGGCCACAGACATGACGTAAGCATGTTCGAAGGAAATGTTAGGAAGGAAAGGTGTCGTTAATAAAGTAGGGGCGAATCTGGGCGGATATGGGGTCATTTGTCGATTTTTAGTTGTTTTAAACAATCAACTATTATAAAAACAACGAAATATATATTATAATTTAAAAAAAAATTAAATTGAAAGATGAAACTATGTTTGGAAAAGTATTACAAAAAAAAAAAAAAAACTTCAAGAGCAAACTAGATGCAACTCGTTTACCCTCTGGTATGTTTTTTTTTTATATAAAGATTTCTGTAATAATGTAAATTCCAACTGTATACATCCATCATCCATTTATACACGTTGGTCATGCAACATTTTCCGAAGACAAATTTTTGTAACAAAGGTTAGAGGCCTTTTTCAATACTCTCCAAAATTGATATGCTTAACAATACCAACACTAATACTAATGATAATAATTCTCTCATTAATTTCCCTCATCAACTTTCATAACAAACTGTTAACGAAATAACGAAATTAGCATCAAGATCGAAATCGATTTAGCCATGTCTGTTGTCTATCCATCTCTCTGGTCGTACGATAACTACTGTAATTGTAGAGCGATCGAGCAAAAAATTGGCACATATTAATATTTCTATCAACGAAAGGGTGAGTATGAAAATGGGTAAAATCGAAGTAAAACTACGCCTATCTCCCATACAAAACTATGTTGTTAAATGTATGTTTTCACTCTTTGCGCTCGAAAATATAAAATTTTCGATCGATACATACCATGAATTTTAATAATTAATTCACATATTCGAAAATGAGCTGAATTGGATAAAAACCAAGCATATCTACCATACAAACTTATGTTTTCGCATGTAAGTTTCCACACTTTCCACACGAAAATATTAAGTTATTCCGATGAAACTCGTAATATATCATTATTTTTTTTTATCAATGTGAGAGTATGTTTGAAAATGGCTGCTATCGAATAAAAACCAATAGAAATCAAATTTTTTTAAGATGTACGGAGTTGTATTTTAATAAAACCCCAAAGATTCTAATAGGCTTTGCTGTGAAATGATCTTGAAAAAAATTCAACGCCTTTTTATTACAAAAATTATCATTATCGCCTGCTAAAAATTTTATCTGAATTTTAATTGCATAAAAATCGAGAGTGAAGCACTTTTTTTTGCGTTCACTTGAATATATTATTTTTGTATAGAGACAATTTACCTAGCATATTGGCTTTAATGGAAAAAACAAAAAATCGCGCCAAATTTTATACTTGCTCGTACATAATTTCTAAATAAAAATGCAAATAAATTTTCGCTATATCAAGAAGAAAAAAAAAAAAAATAATAAAAAAATGTAGGTATATAAAAATAACAAAAGAACCCCTTCCAACCTTGTGCGTATACCTCTTTTGTTGTATTGTTGTAGAATACACTAGTTTTGTTCTCAGTAATTTGCGTATTTGATTCTCCTGAGATTGGTTTTTTTATGCGATGGTCAATGAACAATAAATTATTTTCTCTCAGCAACAACAACAACAACGAACAATGTATTAATACATAGTGTTGATGGCAGTAGTAGTAGTAGTAGTAGTAGTAGTAGCAGTAGTCGTAGTATTTGCGTATTTACATGGGCTAAGAATCATAATGGTCTAGGATGTGGTCGCAAGAAGTGTGTTGTTGCTGTTAGTATTGCTGCTGCTACTCTTAGTATTATGCTGTCAATGCTCGCAAAAGTGTGGCTCACTTATCAAGTAGATTTCCGGATATTTTACGTTGTATTGTTGGGTATACTCGTATGTAGAGAGCCACCTTACATCATATACACAACACATATGCATAGCAAATGTTCAGTCTATTTCATAATACTTTTGTTTTGATAATCATTTCATTGGATTGGAGAATTATTGTGTGGCCATAGATTTTGCTTTTAGAATATACACATATACGTATGCTTTATTTTTTTCTTCTATATGGAATTCGAGGAAATAGTTTTGGGTCTTCTTGCTTACTCTGTGATGTTGATCATGACGATGATGATGATGATGATGATGATGATGATGATGGTAGTGGTGATTTTATAATTGTATATGGTAATTGTTGTTGCTTTGGTCATTTATACTTCTTCTATGTATTCTTGAATACTGATCTCAGGTGTTTATGTTTTGATTCTCAATTCAAAATTGAAATTCAAGGTTATGCGTATTATCATGTCCATTGACCCATTTGATGTTACATTGTTAGAGACATATAAATGTATTTATGTATTATGTTTCTATGTAGAGACGGGCTGGAGGATGAATTTGCTATTCGCTCGATGATTCTAGTCGATTTTAAGCTTTGTAATTGTTGTTGATGTTTTTTCTTGACTGAATTCTTCATTTTTTTTTCAACGTTTTTTGAATTTAAATCGATTTTTGGCAAAATTAAAAATATTCATTTGCAAAATTTATGTTAATTTAGTCGAAAATGAAACAAATAGATATAGGTAGGTATAATTTGGAAATAATCACACAACGAAATGGTGACAGAACAATGAAGTGAAGGAGTGAAGGGAGGAAAAAATTGCGTATTTCACCTGCAAATACATTATAATATTGTGAAATTATAGGCTATCTAATAATAAAGTAAATATATTCTAGTTTTTATTCAATTTATACGGCCAAGTTTGTACCCAGAAAACCAATGGTTTAGCATTTTTTACGCAAGTCTTATATTTTCCGATAAATTTTCCTGCAATGCGATTGAAATCTTAATGAGTTTAGAGTATACAAACTTTCATATGTGGTTTTAGCTCTTTACTCCCCCAATTCGAGTCCTACCCATTGAAATCTTAACCCAATCGAAGTATACAAAATTTCATATGAAAAGTTGCCGTGCTTTTTACCTCATTGCACTTATTTCCAGCACACGAGTCAAGTCTTATGCGAGTCTTATTACTTTCGATAAACAGAATTAGTCTAAATTTCCCCAGCTCACCAAAGATGTGTCTCATGTTGTTCTATTAATTGATAGTTCCTATTCACCCCCCACCCACAGCAGAGAGCATCACTTTCCTATATGTCTTTGCACATTGTCGTATGTGATCCCTTACTTATAAAGTTGCCTGTTTTCAAGCCATTTTCTAAAAGAGACGGCTTCCTTTAAATTTTAGAGATTTATCTTCCAACAGTTGAAGCTACCTGACACTTTAACCTTTAGAACAAATAAAAAAAAAATTGGGCGAATGGAACTTGCTTTATATTTGCTGCAGCAACTCGAAGATGTAGAATTTGACAAATATTTTCTACATATTTTGAATTTTTACTTTCCAAAAACAACAAATGCACAAATAACTTCCACACTACAGACTGATAAATGTCGAATGGTCATCCATCAAAATGGACAGTATCTTATTTAATTATTATCACTAAAATTTAGTGTAATTCAAAGAGTATCTCATATATTATTTGCTTTAATAATCGGTTTCATATATTCTATTCTATTCTTATCATATTAGGGCTGTTCAGAATCTTGTGCATTTAAGATTGCAAATTCGTGCAATTGTAAATATTTATCATCAATTGTGAACGACTTTTTGTTTACTTTGCATTACTTGTTGCAAGCCAAGCTATTCACAGCTGATTGGTGAAATAGCAAATTATTTTGATGTTAAAATTGCGCACAAATTAGAAGAAATGCCGAAAAAAAGCTGTAAGGAGCAAATAGTCGACTCTTTAATTGACGAAGCTGCTGATGAAATTATGTGCAACGAAGGTATGAAATATTCTCTTCATAATTTCAGTAAATAACCATTTTTCATTAAATTAGAATTTGATGAGGATGCATTTTTTATTTATTTATTATTCTTTATTCTTTCATTCTTCATTTATTCTTTTTTTGATTTGTTCGCCTTCCATTTTCAGTTTTTTTTTATTTTGTTGCTGATCAGCTGTTAGTTTGCAATTCAGTGTTGCATACATAACCTACGGGTTTTTGGTGTTGCGTCGTTGCAAGAGTGTAGTAAACGCACGACTGTATATTTTGTTAGTGTAAAGCAAAAATTTACTACACCATTTTGCAATTGCAATGATGCAAGACCATTTGCACAAGATTCTGAACAGCCCTATTCTATTATGAGAACTAAATGTGGAAAGCAATAATTTATGTTGGTTTTATGTTTCATTTGTTTTTTTCTTGAATATTTTTTTTTTTTGTAATTAAAAACTTCGAAATATCTCGGAAAATTGTTTTAATACGGTTTTATACTGATTTGATTTTTTACGTTTAATATGAAAAGGTTTCGAATCCTTTGTAAGACTTTTCGAACTTCGAACTTTCGAAATTCATTGGAAAAATCACAAATAGAAGTCTTGCCTTTGCTTTGCTTCATATGAAACATGAAATATTTTTGAAATCATTTTTATATTCGAATTGTATTTAAGATTTGCTCCTTTGGGATCGATATGTGGTTCTGATTTGTGGAAAATTTTTGGTTTTCTGGGTATATGTACAATATAGGAGTCTGCCAATTTAGAAATAAGCGGACACTTTATTAAATCGTTTTTTTTATTGTTGTTTTGTTTTAATTTCTTTGACAACAAGTTTAGAATTAAGCATAATTTATTACATGTATTTCTTTCTAATTGCTAATGATTTTGTTTTCGCCCATTTCATGTTGAAGCGGAATCTCAAAAGAAAACTTTTTAATGATTCGTTAATAGTGCTTAATTAGTTGGCTCAAAAATACAACATATATGTAGTAGTATAGTTATGCTTGTTTGTGACATTTGTTGTTCTTTGCGTTGTTGTTGTTGTTGCTATGAAATTTTGTGCATAATAATGCTTATCATATTCATAAAAATAGACTTCCAAAAGGAGAATCAATATATTGCTGGCAGTACAATATGTAGTCAAGTAACAATTAGCTAGCTTATTTTTTATTCTATAGTTTTTTTTCTTTCTTTTTATTTGCATTCTATTATGATTTGATTAGTATTATTATTATTAGTATTATTACCTATCTGCTATTGTTGTTTTTTTCTAAATTTTTAATTTCTAATATGTATTTTTAAAAATAATATTGTTGTTTACTTAGAAGTTGAAGGTATATTCACATAAACCCATACATACGAGTAGTTACTCGCACATCACACTTGAATTTTCATGTGAATTTTATGCATATCAATGAATTGAAACGCACTTTTATATATACATAAGTATACTTAAATATATATATTTTTTTCATTATCACAAATGGCATGATATTCTATTTATGTTGATCATGCTTCATTTTTTTTTTTTGGTTTTTTGTTTCTGGCATTTACTTAATAAAAAACATTAATGGAAAGTGCATAATTTTTTGCACATAATTTTTGTCGTTCGTATTATTTGAATTTTTTTTATTTTTTTTAAATTATTTTTAATACTTCTTATCAACGATTGACGCAATTACATTAGGATTAGTGTAGAAAAATATATATACTTGTATGTATTTATTAATCATAGCAAATCAACAAATAATAATAGTAGCAATAGTAAGTAGTAGTACTCGTATCAGTAAAAAGTACTTCATACTAATGAATTATATGCCTACAGTTGTGATCAAAATTAATGGATTGCATTATGCTTTAAAGAAATTGCAATTGTTCCCGCATTGGAACAGCACTAGACTAGACTAGACCCTTGTATTTACGTAATTTATGTACTTGTCACATACAAGCTGGCTACAATTAGAATTAGAATTAGAATTGTACGGTGTCATCAAAATTTCGAACGTCAAAATGGACCATATTAACCGTATTTAAAGTTATAGTCAATAATTACATTACATTACATTACATTACATTACATACATAATTATATTTTTTAAGAATTGTAAATGATGGCTCTTTTGTAGGAAAATAAAGTTAATTCGATAAAATTGAAATTTTGTTGTTTTCGTTTTTGAAAAATGTACTAAATAAATCTTCCATAACATTCGTTAAAACTTGAATTCGCAAATCCGCCAAAGTATTTAATTACATCGAGAAGTGAAAATCTGTAAACTACCAAAGGCTGTCAATATATCAAATGTCAGTGTTTGGAAGCAGCTCCAATCACCAATGATTGGATGTGAAAATTATTGCGAAATGGGTGTATAATGATAACAGTCAAGCAATAATTATTAAAATGTTACTTTGCAATATCATTTGGAATAGTTTCCACAATTGTCAATAGAACATAAATTCGAAACACTTTGCTTCTGATACAAAAGAAAATTTTTGACGTATATTTAATTGAATATTCGACAAATAATTAATAAATATCGTATATTGAATTAACGAAATACGATATTGAACATTCTATAAAAACTGATACTACTATTTTGAGCACAGCTGTTTGCATGGAAGCAGCATGCCAAAGGAAAAATTTGTATTAGAGATCTCAACTGTGTGATTTGATATTTATTTAATTGCAAAATAAAATGCGAAATAAAAAATAATAGCAATAATAACAATAATAACAATAATAACAATAAAAACAACAACAATAGTAAAAATTTAAATCATAATTGGAATGATAAGATGCCAGAATTAAAATGATTTATGATCTGCAGATTACAGGCCATGCCATACACTATAGTGACGATGTTTGATTTTTTGACAATACAAATAATAAAGAAGAATTGAACATCAACACATTATATGTTGTTAAAAACAAAAAGAAAAAAAGAAAAAAACCAAGAAAAATCAAAAAATTGACATAAAATTAATTAGAATAGTATATTACAATTTGAAAAAAAAAAAAATATTCATAATAATAATAATGTTAATGATTAAGAATAATTTTAATAATTAATAATAATAGTATTAAGAATACTTCAAAAAGTTGTATAAATAAACTCAGCCGTAGCCAAGTGATTGGTGCATTGGTCTTCTGATCTGTAGATCGAGAGTTCAATTTCCGGCTGAAGCATAATTTTAATATCGAAAAGATTTTTCTTTCGAATAGTACCCATCTGTCGGAAACAATTGGCAACTCTTCCAGCAGGAATAAACTTGCCATGAAAAAGCTTCTAAAAGAGCTTTGTGATAAAGCTCAGAAAAAGTGATGTTACAAGGGTTCTGCCACTCGGAGCCGACTAATACAATTAGGTCCCTTCTAATAATGTCCAAAATTTAACACGCATAACAAACAGTAAGCTAAGCCAAATGGCTCTTCGGGGCCTATAAGTGCCACATATTTATTTATTATTTTTTAAAATAAACTACAATAATTATCAAACTAATCAGAATACTATATATAATAGAATAATAAAGAACACATAAGTATATATTTATATAGCCCTAATGACATTGAAATTAATCATTCATTCATTCATTCATTCATTCATTCATACAAGAAGTGCAATTTTTTTTTTTTTGCTAACAAAAGCAAGTGAATCATATTACGTACAATATTAACACAACAATCATGCAACCAACTGTATGTAGTATCAATCTCACGTATAATACATATGCATACATGCAGCATCAGGCATGCAAAAGTTAGAATTAAAGTACTAAATTTCGTACTACTGCGACTTTACAGTGCGACTGTTACAGTGCCACGTTCTTTATTTTAGTACATTTATGATACCTTACGTACTTGTATGTACTTGCTTGTATAATACTAATTTGCTGTTTATCTTAAATTAAGTACAAGACTCACAGATTATAAAAAATAATAATCTAAACATTGATTAGATGGTTTTAAGAATGTTATATATACGAATTTGAAATTTCAAATAGCAGACGAATATGAATAATCAATAACAGTTTTCCACGTGCTGAACATTATTTGGTTTTTTAAGGATATGTATTTCGACGAAACCCGAAGCTAAAAATTTCATTGAAATTATAAGTGTGAATTCCAAAGTCATAGAAAATTCTTCAAAGTCTGGCAATTTATTTTGACCTCTTAGTACAAAAGCAAATTTCCATACAACATTCAGAACTGTAGTTAATCGCTAATATTCCTAAAACGGTCACGAATTTATCAATAACAGTCTTCAATGGATCGCTTTGTCATAAATATATATCATTAAGTTTGAAATGTCCACTCCTAAATCGAAAGCTTATCTTGAAAGCCTCTTGGCACTTTCTGAATTTGTCTATTGGAACAGTCAACGCGTGGTTTTTGTAAAAATTTTGTCATTTGATAACCGATGAGCGCTACTACATTTGTTTCTCAGACGTCATTATTCTCCGAGGTCGGATGCGACCAGTGGACTCAGTTACTCAGAGTTGTATCCCTCTAATTTGCACTGTTTTCTTAATAGAAATCGTAAAAAATTTTGCTTTTAAAGTTTTTTTTTTTTTTATATTTATAAACAACAATTCTACAGCAGTTTAAGAACTATAGTCGATATTTTCCATTCGTCCATATTTTCCTTGACGTCACAATCATTATACGCGCTTCTTGGTATTACTTACTTGACCTTGTAAGTAACATACTTTGTTGTTATTCGAATTGCTATAAAATTGAAAAACGTATTTTGCATCTCTGTGCAGCACATGTGTATCAATGAATTCTATACAAGAAGAAAAAATTTACAATAGTTTTAAATAGAGAGAGAGAGAGAGAGAGAGAGAGAGAAAGAGATAAAATACATATATGTATATAAATGCAAATTTGACAATAATTTTTGTTTGTAGGACATGCATACAGGCAACCATCGACGCAGTGGGGTCGTTGTCATTGTCATAATCATGATACCAACATGTCTGCATACTATGATTGCACATGTTTAATAAGGTGAATATATAAAAAAAATATAGGAAAGTCAAACACATGCCATTGGGGAATCCATAAGTACTCGAATATTCTATTTATTTTAGAATTATATGCATCTATATGTATGCTGTAGATTAAAGGAGCAATGACAACAGCAACGCTAAATTCAGCAAATTATAACAACAACCTACCTTAGTAGATTTCAGTTATAAATCATCAGTGTATAGTGTCATTCACTTTATGTGTGATGATGATGATAGCCTGACTGTTGTTTAGCAATTTCTGCTATGAATGCATTTATTTTGGTTATTCATATTTAAAATTATATATACCTAAAATTTTTTTCCATTGTATTTATACATGACAATTTCATTGCTATTGCTAAGAATTTTATACATGCATACATTTATATACCTATACCATGTATTCTATTTAAATATTGTTTTTATCACTGCGACTGTTGTTGCTCAATGAATTATGTTAAATATGTATTTGAAAAAGAAAAAAAAAAAAAACAAAAAATTGCAAAAATTAAAAAAAAAAAATTAAAAAATTGTCTGCGAATATTGTTGACTGAGTGTATTTTTTGTTACAGCCAATATGAACCTTTGTTCGATTGGTCGATCGTCCATCAGCATTTAGCAACAAAACAATGACAATGAAAATTGCTTATCTACATAACGATTTGTATGGGGATGTGCTTGTTCTAGTGTCGGTGTGTTTAAAAAAAAAAAATATTAAATTTAATTAAATAAAATGCAAACCCACAAAAAACTGAAATCATGTTATACAAATATTTTCATACTAATGCGATTGAGGAAATAAAAGGAGCGACCAAAATTCTTAGAATGGCAACACTAGGCACAACATCTACATTGGCGCTAGAGCGCTTTAATGAAGTGCCAAATGAAGTAAATATGAATTGGAGATATTTAGTCAATGTCATCCAGAAATGAGGGACAGAATCTCCCAGGAAAAGAGATTAATTTCTAAATCGATACTACCTTAAGGACATACCATAGACTCACTTTAGGAGGTTAGCATAGGGAGGTTGTATTATAATTGGCTTTCTGCAACCATTGACTCCAACTTAACCTAACCTAACCTAACCTAGCCTAGATTAACATTGGACCCAAATTAATGTGTATTGCTTTGCTGATTCGATTTCCTGCGGCAGGCACATTGACATGGTTTCATTTAATTGCAAATATGTATAAGTCAAAGTCAATTTTTTGTTGCTGATATTTGATTGATTTATGTGTGTGCATTTAAGAGAGTAATTTTTTCATTTGTTTTTTTGGTTTTATTTTGTAAATTTTTACTTGTTTATTTACATTTTTTTTTTACAGAATTTTCAATGATCCATAATTATTGTATTACGCAGGAAATAAATAAAATTAATTTTTAACATTTATTCAATTTTTCAATTTCATTGTTTTGATTTATTCTTCTAAATAACAAACAATGGGAAATTTTATTAATTTTATTAATTATGTATACTAAGGAAGTGTTATAATCATTAGAAGCAATATTAAAAAAAAATGGATTTTTAAAAATAATTTTTGTATTTATACTTATAAACTTATACATCGGTTTTTTATTCTAGTTTTTCTATTTCACTCTTATACCATATTATATTATTGATGTGAAAAATAATGTAAAGCATGCTTCACCAAAAACGGATGCACAGTAATATCGAAATAAAGGTACTACTACTACATACAAAATTATAAAAATTACCGTATCAATTGGGCGTCACATCGTAATGCTTTCGTTCATGATAATCATAATGATGATGATGATGATGTAACAAGATTATAGTAAAAAAAAATTGAAGAAACGAAAAAAAATGAAAGTGAAGTCAAGACAATCCCCAAATAAAAGTTAACATTTATATTATGCCTACTTATAATGGTCGTATGTACTCGCATTACTCACATATCCCAGTGCATATATATGATTATAAATATATGTTTGTATAGACATATATATGGGCAGTTGCTGGATTACGGACGCAATATTCATACATCTAAAAAATCAAGAAATATAAAAACAAATGGAAGCATGTCATATAAATTATGGTCTGTTAGAAGCGACTTAGATATCATAAAAGAATAAAATAGTTTGAGCTTTGCGAAATTTATTTATTTTAATATCTCTGCTAATAATAACGCACTAACTTTCAATACAATATCGTGGATTTGTTCTAAGAGTTGTTCGGTAACCACGTAATGAGGGCGTCCGAAAGACTTGGCAATCAATTTTTGAATCACCCTCCTGGACAGAGAAAATTCCCGATAGTATTTATCAAACCAACTGTTGGATTTCCGTGGAATTCAATTTGAAGATGTTATCACAACGAACTTTTAGTATAAATGAAAAATTTGCTGTCAAATTAGCAAACTAATATTTCATGGCAGGCAAGATTTGTTACGATAATTGTTCTGATAGTTACTGCTTTCTGTGAATAATATGCGGTCTTCATTGGTAATATATTGCCTGATAACATTTTCAAGATAAAAATTCTCTTGGAGACGCCCTGTCATAATCGTTGTCAATTTTTTTGTTCGAAATGGTTTTGTTCTAGACTAAACCGACGAACAAGAAGAAGAAGAGTGTTAATCATGTTTGCCCATGACTACGGTAGAGGTCAGTGCTATCAATGTCGTTGTTATTCTTATTCTTAGCAATTGAAAATGTCATGTTGTTGCCGTTATTATATTGTATTTCAATTATTTATTTGTTTTTTTTTTCGTCAAGAAACCAAAATTCTCGTATTGAATGAATTGTAAAAAAAAACTCAACACAACAACAAAAATCTTATATTTGAATTGAATATGAAATTAGGTTTAATGTCGATTTTTTGTATGTACCTGCGTAATCACGTAAATTTCAAAGTCCAAACGGTTGTAATGCTATCACTAGAAATATCAACGACTTGTCTTGTCTCGTCACGCTGTCTGTCTGTTCACTTCTCGAAAATTCCTGATAAAATAATTGCGTGCTTCTGCTGCCGTTAGGTTAACTACTACATCAGATAAAATTTCGGTGTGGTTACTCCCAGCGGGAAAATGTGTTATCATTTATTAACATTAACCGGAAGAAAATTATTTGGACAGCAAAGTGGCAGTAAAGGGGTTTTGTCGATTTTTTTTTATTAAATAGAGCTTTCTTTGAAAACAGCTTTCAAACCTAATAAACAATTTTGTTTTTAAAATCGACAAAATTGAGTGTTTTTGGTTAAGATACTATCAGTCGCCTTGCAAGTAATAATAAAATATAAACCATGATATACATTAAAGTAGAATAAAAAAAATATCGGCTCAGTAGTTTGGAAGGAAATGTGTCTATAACGTTAGGTGTTTTATTTAGGCCAAAAATTTGTTTCTCATAGGGTCTTAGTATTGGAAATTGACAGTAACCATGGTTCCTCTGTCATTTATCATTCTACCAGGCCGAAATATAGACAAGACAGTTACTGATACAGAATAGATTCGATTTTCTTAAGACAATTGGAGAAATGAAAGACCTCAATTGAGAAATCATTCGGGAAGAAAATTTTCTTATATTGATTCATGCATATATTTGGATAGTGGTGAAATTTAAATTCAAAGTTAGCCATGAGTTGTAGGGTTAGTCCAACAGCAGCATCAGTTTTAGTGGAGTGTGTTCGTTGGGATGATGAAAAGTCCTTGCATATCAATTACCGATTCAATGTGTTTGTATTTTTTCTGTAGACATACATTTACTCTTGTGCTAAGTTAGATTATTGATTACCTGCCTTTCAATATTTTCCATTTCCCCACAGGGTTTCTTTTTATATGCAATTAAATTATTATTTGTCGTCATAATCGTATATTAATTATTATTCTACGCTGTGTGTTACCTTTTGAAATCAATGAATGCAATAACAATAAAGAAGAAGAAGTAAAAGAAGGAGGAGATTAAGAAATAAGCAAAACAAAAAAATTCGGCGAAATTCGTTACAAAAACAAACAATTTCAAAACGAACAACGAAATTTATATGAAATAAAGGAATAAGTAAAAACTGGTCAAGGTCGTCAGTAGCAACAGGCAACCAATAATAATAACAGAAGCAGAAAAAGTAAGTGCAAATACAATGCATAATTGCGACCTACATAACGTAGTTAAGTAAACCAGCCAGTGCTGTCGGTTTAAAGGGAAAGCAAATTAAAATTATCTCTTTGAACAGAAAGATAATATTTATTTTGTAAATAAAATCATGTTACATACAATTTTTCAAATGTAATTTTATGTAGAAATATTGTAAAATATAGCATACATATATAAATGGATTTTTGGGAAAACAATTTTTTTTTGGGGATTTTTAAAAGCGAGTCCTAGATTTTCCCCAAAATTATAAAATTATTAAAAGGTTTAAAATATTGAAATGGTATAAAAGATATTTATAATGATTTCCTGCAAAATGATATACATAAATCGGACAAATAGGTGGGGCCAGCTATTATTTGTTTTTTTAACACACCTCGAAAATCTTGCCATCAATTTTTAGGATTACATTTAAGGCAGCGATGCCGGCATCTCGGGATCGGCATCGTTAATATGTACCTACATATGTATGTACCTTCTCATGAATCATATATTGTAAGGTACGAGTATATACTCACATTAAAGCAAAATGTAGGTCGCTTCGAATTTAATACACCACCTTACTAGACGATCGAATATTATGCGCGGCTGTTTTCTTTTATTATCATTTTGATGATAGTATGTCGTGTGCTCATTTACACAACACACAACACCTGTTGCGTAATGATGATGTTTAAGATGTCGTCGCGACAGCTCCTATTTATGGATGTGCACATATTCATTTTAGGTATTTTATTCTTCTACTTTAATCGGATATTGCCGTAATATTTTGCGACCTTCAGATTTTATGTGTTAACGGGAAAATTTCCTAGTAAAATAATATTATATTTAGAGATTAATATGTTGGCATGTAAATCAAACTTTTACTCTCTCATGTGAGTACCAGAATGAATTTTTCGGTTTATTTATTCGAAATATTCTCATCCTGATTCAATACACTTGTTACATCGATTTAATAGTGATTCAAAATCGTGTTCCAGGTTATTTTTCAGAATTGCCTCCAGTGCCGTCGTCGAAGCCCGTTGTATGGTCTGTGTCTACGCCAAAAGAGATCTATGTACTGCACTGTGTTCTAAATTGGGGGAATGGGTTGAGTAACGATCTGGCATCACCGATCTTGCCAACTCTTCCCATTCCGCTCAATATTATTCTGTTTCTCTTTTTACCTCTCTTTGTTTTGGGGCTAAACATTATTAACATTGTTCTAGTTGATCAATCTAAAAATTACCCTCTTAGTGAAACCACAGTGCAGTGCTAGTTAAAATATTACATTGTTTATATATTCAAGAAAAGTGTGTATAAAAGTTAAATTTAAAATTTACTTAATAAAAGTTGTAAAAACATTGAGAAAAGAAAAAAAGGAAAACATAAGTGTTCTATTTGTGCGCCAAGTGCAACCCACAGGAGTAGCAGCATCAACATCAGGAGCATACCTCTGGAACAAGAACCGACGGGTCAGGCCCACCGGCAACAAAACACTCTCACACGTTCATTTTTGGTCCTTCGAGCCGGATTGGCTCGCAACGTCGGTAAGAAAATCTTGCCACCCAAGGTATGTCATATTGATTTCCATATGTACATGTGTGTTTTTAAATAAAATAAAATATATAAAAAAAAACAACCCGTAATAATTTAAACATATGATATTGTGTTTATTATTCTATATTTGCATACATATATCCCGCAAGACATATTATTCAAATACATACACACACTTTTCTATATAAATACATAAGTGCATTTGTTGGAATATTATACAGCCTTTTTTTGTGATTTCTCTGGCTATAATTCTTTCGCTGACGTCATCGTTGCTTCATTTGGGAATTCCGTTCCTATTTCTAAGACATTCTGAAATCCCATAATTATTTATATACATACCTACATTCTTATATGCGTGTAACACACAAGGAAAAATTCCTCCCAAACATATTTGTATTTACATATATACATTCCGCTTGTATGTAAATACTACCGCCAAAATTATTAGGCACCCATTTAAAAGAATAAATAAATAAAACCCAAACAAACATACATCCCAGTGCATATATTGTAGTGTGTATGTATATAAGTAAATAAAGAAGCTAATTGCAAATAACATTTGCTAAAGGTTGGCGAATCCAACAACTAACTATAACTCCGTTGTTAGACAAGTCACTTATGTTTCGTATTCTCCTACTTAACAAATCTGTGCTCCCAATAAATCTATCTTATTATATTCTATGCGACAATCATCTCGTTGACGTCATCGTGCATTCCCTTTAAAATATAATCGGCTCAAATATACACAAGTTGTTGCTCTTTGCCGAAATCACAAAATATTTGAATACATAAAAACAAAAAAAAAATACTTTCGTTTACACGATCATCTCCCAATATATATTTCTTCTCATTTTACCTTTGTTCCTTCAAGAACAAAACAAACAAAACAACACGTGTATTTTAAATATATGCAATTTCAATTTGCCTGCTATTCCTACTCAACGATAACAAAACAAAACAAAAAAAAACAAAGCAAAGTCGTTCCCTCGTATTTACATTTTCTCTATCGGCTGTTGTTTTACATATAGAGGCAACAACAAGATTACTCGGCCTATATTACTTGTCGTTAATAAGTAGACACGTATAATTGTTGAGCAACAACAACCACACTCTAACTCATTAAAATTGATCTCACTTTATGATACATACATTAAATTGGTTTTCACACGTATACAACAACAACAACCCATATTTAAATCTATTTGATTTAAGTACATAACAATAGCACTGATTTGGTCTGCTATTATTAATATACAATATAAGTAGGCAACAACAAACGTATTGTACTGCATTTTCTATTAGATCAACTCCCCGTGAGAAAAATTGCGGCTCGGAAGCATTGAGGGTTTAATACTCGAATAAATACACACGATATTTTTATTGAATTTCAACAATCGAAGTGAATATTCTACCCAATAATTTTCGATAATTCCCTGTTATTGAAGATTCTCTTTCGTTAACGAATTTGATCCCGAATTATCAGAAAACCGCAGTATATATACATACTGTATATACTGTGTATAGTCATATTTCGAACCATTTGGGCAATTAAATTTCAATCGATCTCAATCAATACCCCATTCAACGAGTTCTTAAAATACGAATCAGTATACATTGAGCTTGGATTACAGTGCCTTAAATACGCTCACACAGATACCCCAAGAAGCTATATACAAATTCAAATCGAATATTTATCCGCTAATACTGCTATATATTTGCATCTACCGCTACTGCTATTTCGAAAGATTAAATCCAAGACATTTCCTGGCAACCCGATTTACTTGATTTACATTTATTGCTAGTTTCTTCTACGTGTACCTTTAACATGTCAGCTCTTAATCGCTTTAAAGCCGCGGTAGAGGAAATAAATGATTTCGATTCATACTTCCAGACAATTAGTACCGACACCCATAGTACTTTTGCCTTGGAAGTACAAAAAAATGAATTCGAAACCCTTTGGAGTGAACTTAGAAAACATTATAATTCCATTATCTCTGGTGAGGCGGATAAAGGCATTGATATTGGTCAAATAAAGAAAGCGTATAGGGAGGTTTACACCTCCTACCTCCGATGCCTTTCCAACATCAATGCCCATATACACGATCTAACAGTTGTGGTGGCCTCTCCCACAAATCGAAGTTCACCCGTCGAAAGGGTACATAATGAATATCCTGCCCCCACTATTCAATTGCCACCATGTGACACCGAATGTTTTTACGGAGATTACGTATCGTGGCCGAGCTTCAGGGATATGTTTACTGCTTTATACCGAAATAACCCCCGGTTATCACCCGTTGAGAAACTGTATCATTTACTCCAAAAAACCCGTGGAGAAGCGCACAGCATCATTAAGTCGACTCCTCTGACTAATGATGGTTTCGCGCTTGCTTGGTACAACCTCGAAGAGCGATACGAGAATAAGAGACTGCTCATTAATATCCAGTTGAAGACGCTTTTCGGCCTACAGTCGGTGAATAACGAAACCGGTCCCAATCTGAAGCGCTTACAGCGCACCATAAATGACTGCATTACTAATTTAAAGCTCTTGGATGTTGACACATATCAGTGGGACGCGATATTTGTGTATTTGTGTTCGACTAAACTCCCGGATATTACATTGTGTCTCTGGGAGCAGTCATTGAAGAATAAGCGTGAGGTTCCTAAGTGGAGTGCCTTTGACGCTTTCCTATCTGAGCGGTATCAAACTCTCGAATCCGTCTCAGATATCCGAGGTGGTTCTCGGCCATTCAGCCATCCACCTACTCGACAACCCAGTCGATTTGACCCTCCCAAGCGACCCAACACTCCTCCAATGGACTCACGAAGAGTGAACACATATCAAACTAACGTTGTCAATCGTATTTGCCCATTGTGCCGAAAGGCACACTCTCTTCGCCATTGTTCGGAATTTTTAAAGTTATCAGTAGATGATCGCTACAATGTAGTCAAAGAACATAAATTGTGCACCAACTGCTTCGCCATTTCCCATGACTATCATCACTGCAAAAGCCTATTCACATGTTCGTTGTGTAAAAAAAGGCATAATTCATTATTGCACCGCCAAGAAAATACATCTCAGTCGCCTCGCAATGAATCTCCAGCAGCAACTTCTTCTGCGGCGCCAATGGAACGACCGCGCCAGTCATTTACGTCTCAACTGCAATCCGTTAAACCAAACAAAACACTCGATACGGCTTCCGACACTGCAAGCCTCCCAACTAGAAACTCTACAGTGCTACTTGGAACAGCACTTGTACATCTCCGATACCACAACACTACCTTTACAGCTCGTGCATTAATAGACTCAGGATCGGAAGCGACCTTTATGTCTGAACGTCTGCGGAATAGGTTGCGCCTCCCTGTTTGCAACGTCCAGACGGAGGTAACTGGCCTAAATGAGGTTGTTACTGCTCATTCCTCAAAGATGTGTTCTTTGGTGATTGGATCCCCAATTGACCCGAGCTTTACAGTGAAGGTGGATGCTTTCGTACTAAAGAAGCTTACTGGAAAGCTGCCTTCTTGCCCTACGTCGGCTCAATTACGTACGGAACTCAATGGTTTACGGTTAGCGGATGAGAACCTGCACATAAGTTCTCCAGTGGACCTGGTGCTAGGTGGTGACATTTATCCGTCAATATTACTAGACGGCATTCGCAGAGGAGTCCTGGGAACACTAATTGCCCAAAACACAGTATTTGGCTGGATAATCACGGGCCGTTGTACACCATCACAAGGACATAAAACGGTTTTATCGTTTTATAATGAAATAAGCCTCGATAAAGAAATTTCACGATTCTGGGAAATCGAGGAGCTCCCGAAAACAACTCGTAGATCAGCTGATGATTTGTATTGCGAGGAAAATTACAAAAAGACTACTTTCCGAAATAAAGATGGCCGTTATGTCGTATCTCTGCCTTTCAAGAGACAATTCCCCGAAGAATTGCCATTAGGAGAATCTCGCAATTCGGCGAGAGCTCAGTTCTTTCGTAATGAAGCACGATTGCTTAAGAACCCCCAATTTAAGAATAATTACGATCATGTGCTCTTAGAATACCTCGAATTAGATCATATGAAGCTAACAATCCCAAATGTTCATTTAGAGCCCAGCTTTTCATATTACCTCCCTCACCATGCCGTGGTGAAACCGGATAGCACTACCACGAAACTTCGTGTAGTTTTTAATGCCTCTAGTCGTACATGCAGTGGCAATAGTCTCAACGACGTGCTATATACTGGGCCTATTTTGCAATCCGATCTAATGGTCTTAATTCTGAGATGGAGACTCTATCGTTTTGTTTTCAATGCTGACATTGAGAAAATGTATCGGCAAATTCCCGTGCATCCAAAGCACACCCCATATCAACGAATCTGTTTCCGAAAATCGCCGAATGAAGAGCTACAAACCTTTGAGTTGCAAACAGTAACATTCGGTGTGAATTGTGCGCCTTACTTGGCCATCCGAACTCTTTTGCAACTAGCAGAAGAGAATGAAGTAGCTAACCCGATTGCTTCCGGCATTTTAAAACATTCTATGTACGTGGATGATGTACTCGCTGGAGCTCATACACTGGACGAAGCTATTGCCGCACGTAATCAGTTGGCTTCGGTACTAGACACAGCAGGATTCTCGTTAAGAAAATGGACGTCAAATCATCAAAGAGTGATTGACGACCTCCCATCAGAGCATCTTTTAGACTCTGAATTCCTGAATATTTCTGATGCTAGTACAGCAAAAACCCTTGGGCTTAGATGGAATGCAGGTTCCGACTGCTTCTTCTTTTCTCCGGGCCCCCTCTCAACAAAGGCCTCATTCACTAAACGTGAGGTTCTATCGATGATTGCCAAACTATTCGATCCAGCTGGATGGTTGGCACCCAAAATTATTGTTGCAAAAATGTTAATGCAACAGTTGTGGCTAGATAAAACTGATTGGGACGAATCTATTAAGCCACTAACGCTGCACAAATGGCAAACATTTTTGTCGGATTATCCGAATCTGGCATCCATCCGCATTCCCCGTTTTGTGGATTTCTCTCCCGACTCAAATCTGCAGTTTCATGGCTTCTGCGATGCTTCGGAAAAAGCTTATGCTGCAGCAGTATATATACGTATAGAGAATTTGACTAGTGAAGTTCGTACCCATTTGTTAGCGGCAAAAACCCGTGTTGCCCCAGTTAAAACCCTATCACTACCACGTTTGGAATTATGTGGAGCAGATCTGCTAGCAAATATGCTAGACGTTTTAATTCCACAACTCCGAATCCCGAAATATACTCTAATTTGTTGGACTGATTCGACCATCGTGCTCTCTTGGCTTAAGAAGCCGCCGTGTCACTGGACGACATTTGTGGCGAATCGAGTTTCATCTATCGTTGAGAAGATTGGAAACTCAAATTGGTTTCACGTTTCTTCTAGCGAAAATCCCGCCGATCTGGCCACTCGTGGTACTACTGCCAAAGAACTTGCCAATAATGAATTATGGTGGCAAGGGCCATCTTGGCTCAAAATGTCACGCCCTGATTGGCCCAACACAACTTTTACTGATGAGCTGATTAATACGCCTGAAATGAAGGTTATAAAATCCCACTTCGTAAGATCGGAAGAATCCAATGATATTTTAGACCGTTTTTCTTCTCTCTCTCGCGCATTACGTGTCATTTCTTACATCTTTCGATTCTTCCATAACACTCAAGCAGCGAAGCGAGCTGATTATTGCTTTGCATCTCTCAGAATCTCGACTGAAGAGATCGTTTTCACACGAAATAAATTAATAATATTATGTCAAATGCGACATTATCCCCAAGAATATGCTCACTTATCAAAGAAGATCCCGATTCCACGCAAGAGCGATATACTCGCGCTCAACCCGTTTATAGACTCGCGTGGCATAATGCGCATAAACGGTCGCTTAGCTCACTCCCCAGCTCTCTCTTATCGTGAGAGATTTCCTATATTGCTCCCGTATGGTGGACGATTAACCCAGTTGCTACTTGAGTTTGTTCATTTAGTCTCAATGCACAGCGCTAATCAGTTGCTCCTACGCTTAATTCGTATGGAGTTCTGGATTCCCAAGCTAAAAAACTTAGTAAAGACAACCGTGCATAAGTGCAAAATATGTGTGCTTGAAAAACAAAAGCACTACACCCAGATAATGGCTGCTCTGCCACCCGAACGCACATCCCTCTCGAGACCCTTTTCTACAACGGGTGTCGATTTTGCTGGTCCATTCGACATTAAAACATATATCGGCCGTGCATGCCGCATAACCAAAGGCTATGTTTGCCTGTTTGTATGTTTTGCCACGAAGGCTATACATTTGGAGGTAACGAGCGATTTGACAACGTCTACCTTTCTTGCCGCATTCTCTCGTTTCTTTTCCCGTCGTGGATGCCCAGCATTAATATTTTCTGACAATGGAACATCGTTTGTTGGTGCTTCTCGTGCTCTACGAGCTGAAAATGAGAAATTCCTACGCCACTTACGCGAAAGTGTTGAATCTTCCCATAGCCATCAGAAGCTAGAATGGCGCTTCATCCCTGCTGGGGCACCTCATATGGGTGGCCTTTGGGAGGCAGGTGTAAAGAGTTTTAAAGCTCATTTAAAGAAACTCCCCGCAACTCAAAAATACACCTTTGAAGAGTTCAGCACCTTACTTTATCGTATCGAGGCATGTCTCAACTCGAGGCCCTTAAGTCCCATATCTGATAACCCATCAGATTTAGCTCCCCTTACGCCTGGTCACTTCTTGATTGGATCTCCATTATTATCACCAGCTGAAGTTGACGTCTCTGGCCAATCAATTAGTACGATTAACCGTTGGCAACGTCTTAAGGTAATTTACCAATCCTTCTGCTTACGGTGGAAGGAAGAATACCTTAAAGAACTACATAAACGCAGTAAATGGAAATCCCCAGAGAAAGATGTATGCGTAGGTGACCTTGTTGTCGTACGCAGCGAACAACTCCCACCCAATGAATGGAGGCTAGGTAGAATCCATAAGACGTATTTGGAACCCGATTCACGTGTACGAGTGGCTGATGTGAGAACTTCACGAGGCATGCTAACTCGACCTATTGTTAAGCTTGTAGCTCTTCCCTAAGCATTTCTAGCCACATTCTTCTAAGTTCTTGTACTCTTCTCCTCTTATTCAATTATTAATTTAAATTATACTCTGTCACTAACCCGTAGTACAACTTAACGGACTTTTGATAGCATTCTAATCCCTTTTTTTTGTTTTTTTTTTTATTATTATTGCGCCAGAAAATATGCCTCCGAAGAAGAGAGTGACGGGCCGAGAGAGTCCTGCTCGTCCACGTTCTGGATGCCGCCCTTGCCATCAACAGACTGGGCTGTCACCCCCTTTTTAATGGAGTTCCTGATTCCAGCAGTATATTGCATTTGTTATATTCTAATTATTCATTTAAATTTGAATTGTACTATTCTAAGTTTTTACTTTTCCTTTCTCAATTTACTATGAATTTGTTTCGAATTATTTTATATTCTCCTATCTCGATATGTACATTATTCAACCCTATTTATAAGTTACATTTCTTCCTGTTATGAATTTATTTTGAATTAATTTTTAAAGTTCTCTCATTATTTACTGTATTCTCTCTTTCTCTGTTTGGTGTGGGCTTTGCGTCTCCATTGCAGTGTTACTGCAAGGGGGGCGGAATGTCTACGCCAAAAGAGATCTATGTACTGCACTGTGTTCTAAATTGGGGGAATGGGTTGAGTAACGATCTGGCATCACCGATCTTGCCAACTCTTCCCATTCCGCTCAATATTATTCTGTTTCTCTTTTTACCTCTCTTTGTTTTGGGGCTAAACATTATTAACATTGTTCTAGTTGATCAATCTAAAAATTACCCTCTTAGTGAAACCACAGTGCAGTGCTAGTTAAAATATTACATTGTTTATATATTCAAGAAAAGTGTGTATAAAAGTTAAATTTAAAATTTACTTAATAAAAGTTGTAAAAACATTGAGAAAAGAAAAAAAGGAAAACATAAGTGTTCTATTTGTGCGCCAAGTGCAACCCACAGGAGTAGCAGCATCAACATCAGGAGCATACCTCTGGAACAAGAACCGACGGGTCAGGCCCACCGGCAACAAAACACTCTCACACGTTCAGTCTGAATGTCATCAAAAATGCATCCTTTCAACTTCAATTTCACTTTTGGGAACAAAAAAAAGTCGCACGGTGCCAAATCAGGTGAATACGGCGGGTGATTCAACACACAGACCGGATTCCGAGCCAAAAATTTACGAACAATGAGTGCTGTGTGTTAAATTTCATGTTAAAATTTCAACATCAAACGAACACGTGTTTTGTAAAATGAATGTCAATAAACATTAAATGTCAACCAAATGCCGTGAAATTTTGACAGTTAGTAGAGGAAGGTTGAAGCTTCAAAACGCATAGATGGCGCGCTTGTTTGCTGAGATATGGTTCGAGTCTTAATACATATTTGTCGTACCTTGTAGACTGTGAGATAACAATGCTTGGTAAGCGAGTACACTTTAATGTCTAACAATATCAAAATTTTATATTTTTATTTCTCCTATTTACGCTTCTACGTTCATAAATAAAAAGTTTCTTTATTATTTGCAAATTCACTAATTGGAAATTTTTTTTAATAGGTAATCCAGAAACTTCGAAAATGTTATTCCACATTTCGACAAATCGACTAATTTGACCGAAAATAGCATTATTTTTCAATGTATATTGGTGGGTGCCGTAGCTCAGTGGTTAGTGTGTTCGCCTTCTGATCTGTAGGTCGTGGTTCAATACCCGGCTGATGCATAACAAATTTAATATCGAAAAGATTTTTCTTTCGAACGGTACCCACCTGTCGGCAAGCAATTGGCAATTCTTCCGACAGTAACAACTTGCCATGAAAAAGCTTCTAAAAGAACTCTGTGACAAAGCTCAAAAAAAGTGATGTCACAAGTGTTCTGCCGTTCGGAACCGGCTAAAATAAGTAGGTCCATTCTAATACTGTCCAAAATTTAAGACGCACAACAGTAATGGAAGAGAAGCTCGGCCAATTAGCCCTTTGGGGCTTTAAGTGCCACATATTTATTTTTTTTTTATATTGGTGAAACTCGGGGCTCAGATTTTGTCCCCAAAATAACACTGCACAACATTTTAAAGCATTTCGATCCATCATGTTTTAAATAAATCTACTAACTTGTATTATTATTTTTCTATGAAACTTTGCGATTCTTATTTCTAAACCAAAGTAGTACTTTGTAAATACAAAATTGGGAGGAATTCGTTTTTATAAATAAACATGGCTCCCATACAAAATTTGTATAATATTTTAAATGAATCGATTAATTTGTATGGATAATACCAGTGTTATAATACTAGTATTTCTAAAATTTTGGGAATCTTCTTTATATATTAAATTACTATTTTACCCAAAATTTGAAGTTATTTTGATCATAAAAAATATAGTTCTTATGGACAAATTTTCATTATTTTTTTAAATAAATCGAATAATTTGTATGGAGTGTAATTCAATATTATACTTTGAATATAATTTAGATTCATGCCGTTTACAAATAAATATGATTCCAATATAAAATTTCTAAAACTTTGAAAATAATATTTTCCATCTAAATTTGTTACAATAAAATCTTCATTTTGCTTTTAACAAAACCGACTACCTTTATGCAGAAATGCAGAATCACAGGGTATTTCTTAATTCAGAGCAGAATTTTCGGCACGTCGTTTTTATTTATTTTGTTTCAATACATGTTTACAGTTGTTTCCAATTGCATTAGCATAATAACCTCTCAATTATCCACTTATTGATTCGATTATACATACGTGTAGAATTGCACATATATTATGTATATTTTTAGATTTACAAACATACATATATTCCAACACTTTTTTACCCTCTCAATAACATTATCAATACCAACAAAAAATGACAGCAATAACAATAACAATAATAATAATAATGCAATGTACATACAGATATCTAAAAAAAAAATACTTAACTTCTTAATTATGAAATAATGACAATGTTTTTGCAATACTTTGTTGTCGTTGATTGTGATTGCAAAATTGCCGGTTAAGCCGATTGTCTGAAATCAGTATGCGGCAAACAATGCATAAAAAGTCATGGCAGACAAAACTCACGACCATAACATGATAGCAACAGTAAAAATAGCAACAATTAAGGGATTTTGAATTACAATCACGATATCAAAAAAAAAAAAAAAATGAATAAAAATAAACAAAATCTATAAATGAAGCAATAACATTAAAAATAAAATGTATATTAAGTATTCGAGTACGTATACATATGCGCATGTACTCGAATTTTTTTGAATGTACCAAACAAAAAAAAAAATGAAAAAAGAAATACAAAAGAAACAAATATTGAATTGAAAACAAATAAAATTGTAATGAATGAAGAAAAAATTTACGCAAATCCACTATGCGTCCCTGAACTAAATAAAATTCCAAGAAAGTCTCATGACCGCAACAGCACCATCATCATCATCATCATCATCATCACCATTAGCAATATACTGTGAGTACAAATATACGTACATATTTACTATAATGTGGCTATATATATTTTTTTTTATATATAAATATATATTTAATTCAAATAAGTACGTGTCTTTTGTACATTAGGTCTGCGGCTCAAACCCCAAACTCAACGAATTCAATAGCATTTGGGTATTCTTTCCAGAATAAAACAAACACAAAAAAATTGTTCTTTTTAATCGTGACCATCGACAGTCCAATTGAAAAACATAGAACAATATTGAAGAGAAAATCGGTCAAGGTTTTTCGGAGCTATTATGCCAAATTATACTGTGTACGTGTAGACAAGCAAGCAAGCAAGTATGAGGAAATTTCTTGACTAACAATGGCATAGCAATAATTGTAATTATTTGATCAACGCTAAAATTGCCAATTTAATATTTTAAATTTTTAGCGATTTTACTTAAAAGACCAATCAAGTCTGCGTTTTGTATTGGCTTCTGCAAGAGCTCTAGCTTTTATATTTGTGTGCAAAGTAAGGTCGAGAATTTTACTTTAATAAGAGATAGATGTGGGTTTTACTTGATTTCATACACTTTTGAATATGTCGTTTAATTAAACGACTGACTGAGTTTTAGCTTGATAACGTTATAGTGTGAAAACAACATACTTTTGACTGAGAGGTAGGCATGGTTTTGATCCGATTACACATATTTTCAAATATATTCATTCTATAATCAAGCTAACTATAAGCATGAAGTTCACTTTATATTTTCATCCGTAAAGTGTGAAAATATACTTCTTAAAACATATTTTTGTATGGGAGGTAGGCGTGGTTCTCATCCGATTTGGCCCATAATTGAATATGTCAATTAATTATCAAATCAAATCGTAGGTACCAGGTCTCATCTTGATAACTTTATATATTCGAGCGTAAAGTGCGGAAACACACTTTCAACAGCATTCTCTTGTATGGGAGCTAGGTGTGGTTTTCAACCGATTTTAGCCAAAAAGGATTCCATTATTTTATTGGTAAAAATTTTGTTACATTTCAATTTTCAGCTCGATCGCTTTATAATTACGGTGCTTAATTATCATGCAAACAATAAATCAACCCACATCGTGATTTTGAGCGTTACACTATAAATGTGTCACCACTCTGTATCTACTGAATCTCTTTAATAATGCTTGCACTCACTCTAAAATGAGTTACAATTAACAATGGTAGTAATTGTGTCGATGGTTACTATTTTGATGACATTTACGTGTACCGATGTTTTTATTGTTTTCGATATAAAATAATTTATTGCGTACGTACATCTTAGTCAATTTTATTACTTTTTTTATTTATAGTACATAACATAAATATTTATACTGAACACAGTTAAGAGAAGCTTAATATTTGTAAACAAAGTTGCCCATTTATATAGGTAAATACATACAATACATACTACGGGCACGTATGTATGCATGGTACATACGACTATTTATATACTATATTCTATTTTAGTATCTTCCTACATAAAATTGCCACAAACTAACCATCAATCATACTGACCTGACCTAACGAAAGAATCAAACTTGATGGTTTGTTTAATGCGTTGGCCAAAAAGCCATCAACTTTATACATACTAACAATAGCTGAGTCTGCAGTCAAAATATGTACATACAGTTTTCTTGTACAATATTTATACAAGTAAGTATGTGTGCAAATATAATATTTACTTACGTTATATTTACTTACCGCACGTATGATTGTTCTATACAAGCAAGTGGGTACATTTATGTACATAGACCAATCCGTCATAGAAATATATAATGCGTTTCTTTTTATTATACGCATATCTTTAAGTGTTTATCAACAATTTATTGTTCTCACAGCACTTATATTCAATATTCAATGATTTTGAAGATAATCATTCATACTAAGCTTGTCAGACAAATCACACACCGTAAGAATGAATTAACCTTTCAATCGGCTATTTCGGCTATTGTAAGTGTATTAATATTGATACTTGTGGATATTTATCAACAAAACACAACTTATGGAATATTATTATTATTATTTATAGAGTTGCTTACTAAAAATTTGTCCATAGGTACATATGTATGTACGCAAATGACAGTGACAGTGACAGCTCTTTTCCACTGGAAATCTTGACAGAAAGTCAGTATCATATCTCCGCGGAACGAAATGAATCGTTTTACGCTTGAACAACGTTGAAATATTGCTATATTACCAACCGAAACTGTCGCATCTGGAGATCGGAAAACCCACACGTTATCGTTAAGATGCCTTAGAGAGTTTGGCGCAGATTTTGGAGCGGTGGTTGGCACATTTTTCTTTGAAAATGCCATTTCGGTCAATAGTAGAATTATGATAAACAATTTTTTGTGGCCGAAAATTTAAGACATGGACTTGGATAACCTTTGTGATCGTTGAGATGCCATAGAGAGTGACATTTTGGTGCAGATTTTGGAGCGGTGGTTGGCACGTTTTTCTTTGAAAATGTAATTTCTGTCAACAGTGAGCATTATAGAATCATGATAAGCTATTTTTTGTGGCTGGTAATTGGGTGCCGTAGCTCAGTGCTTAGTGTGTTGGCCTTATGATCTGTAGGTCGTGGTTCAATCCCCGGCTGGCTGATGCATAACAAATTTAATATCGAAAAGATTTTTCTTTCGAACAGTACCCACATTTTGCAAGTAATTGGCAATTTTTCCGACAGTAACAACTTGCCATGAAAAAGCTTCTAAAAGAACTCTGTGACAAAGCTCAGAAAAAGTGATGTTACAAGGGTTCTGCCGTTTGGAACCGTCTATATTAAGTAGGTCCGTTCTAATACTGTTCAAAAATTTAACACGCACAACAGTAATGGAAGAGAAGTTCGGTCAATGAGCCTTTCGGGGCTTTAAGCGCCACATATTTATTATTTTTTAATTGAAGACATGGACTGGGACGACCTTTGGATTCAGCAGAATGGCGCATCATGCCACACAATCCATACCACAATCAATCTTTTGCACGCCAAGTTCGATAATCGTGTTATCAGAAATTTCGGCAATATAAATTGGCCAATTCGGTGCTGCAATTTGATGCCGTTAGGCGTTTTTATTCTGTGCGACGCCGTGAAGAACCGATGAGAATAATCCATTAGGTCCTTAAGGCGAATATCGAGCAAACTATTCGTGAGATGGAGCTAGAAACCGTCACCAAGGTTTTGGGAAAGTAGGTTGACCGAAGCCAACAGAGGCATCCACATGAATGAGGATCGTATTCTATTAATATTGGGAATGTTTTCTCTTTCGAATAAACCAATAATATACAGGAAAACATATATTTTTGCTAATTTTCTGGATTTTAAAAAAGAATCTTGTATATCGTCCGCCCTGTACATTTGCTTCTCAACTCGTAATCTAACAAATATTTTTAAGAAAATTCTTTTAACATAATTGAAACGTGCTAAGCTGTATCTACTAATGTACAGTACATTTACATTTTTACGAAGAATACAGTGGCTCACAGCTTATTTCGTACAGTGTATATATTTTTATGTACATGGCTGTAACATCGAAACTAAAAAACTTATCGATAAGTTTTGAATGTAGATGTCTGTGTATGTGTTTAGTAAACCTAATAAGAAAACGGGGAACCCCAAAAATTTTTCTTTTTGTTATGCAAGAGAGAAAAACTATTGATCAGCTGATTTTCAGCTCACATCTTATTTCGTACACAAACTTCAATGTAAGTAAGTTTCATTCTGCCGCGCAGTTACAAAGTTTTTTTGAATTGTATGAGTTTTTGGACCTTTTTAACTATTATAACAATTTTTATTATTATTATTTTAAATAGTTAAAGTGCTGTAAATTAAACATTTAGCTTAATGGGTCATCGTACAACGATGGAACAGCGTAAACTGGTAATTAACCATTTTAGGAAAGGTCAGAGTGTGCGAAAAATTGCTGAAATGACAAATTTAAGTGCCTCAACTGTCCAATACATCATTCAACGCTTCGTTCGCGAAAATCGGTTGGAGAACAAGGGCAGAGAAGCACCTAATAAGATTTTCAACGCATCAGACGAGCGTTATATTGTACGAAAAATTAAGAAAAATCCAAAGTTATCCGCTCCGAAGTTGGCTGCAGAGGTTCAGCGTGAAATAGGAAAATCATCCAGTGCTGAAACTGTCCGACGTGTGCTGCGCAATCATGACTTGAACGGTCGAGTAGCCCGAAAGAAACCATTCATTTCGAAAATGAATATACAACGCCGACTTGACTTCGCCAAAGAGCATATTATTAATACTCCTGCGTTCTGGAATACCGTTATTTTCGCGGATGAGTCTAAGTTTAATATTCTTGGCTCGGACGGAATGTCATATGTTTGGCGTAAAGCTAATACCGAGCTAAACAAGGAGAACCTTAAGCCCACAGTGAAGCATGGTGGCGGTAGCGTGATGGTTTGGGCCTGTATGTCAGCAGCCGGAGTAGGTGAATTGGTTTTTATTGAGGGAACAATGGACAAAATGAAGTACCTCGAGATTCTGAAAAACAATTTACTTCAAAGTGCAGACAAACTGGGTTTGCGGGAAGAATTTCGGTATTACCAAGATAATGACCCAAAACATAAATCTGGGATTGTGCAATCTTGGCTTATTTGAACTGCTCACACTTGATGTCTCCACCACCACAGTCACCTGACATGAATGTGATTGAAAATCTTTAGTCTATTTTGGACAATAAAATAAGAACACACAAGATTTCTAATAAGCAAGACCTAAAGAAGGTACTGATGGAGGAATGGAAAAAAATCACACCAGACATCACTCAAAAATTGGTGGATTCAATGCCAAGTAGACTCCAGGCTGTCATTAACGCTAAGGGATGTCATACTAAATATTAAAATCAACTTACTTTGTTTTTAGTTTGAACTTAAAGAGACTGTACGAAATAAGCTGTGACATGAATTTTCCTATTTTTTTCTTATTTTATTTTTTTATAGTGTCAAACACTAAAATTTTGAAAAAGTAAATTTTGGAAAATAAAAAACAAACCTTCCTTTCAAAAATGGCATTTATATTTTGTTCAAATTTTTGCTATATTAGGAATTACGACTGCAGCAATTTTTAAACTGTCACTGTACGAAATAAGCTGGGAGCCACTGTATAGTAATTTGAATGTGTAGAAGCAATATTTTAGATTTTTGACATATAAAAATAGCATAAATATTAGCATTTGTTTTTTTTTTTTGTTGTACATTTATTTAAATCATTATTTTTGTGTGAAAAAGGTTATATCAAATAATAAGGCTGAGGTGCATACTCGAAGATATTATTTATTATTTGATTGATATTATTTTCAATACAATTTGAAAGAAAAAGTCGTCAGAATTAAATTTATAGAAACTGTCCATACAGCTCATACCTCAGCTCAGCTTATTTCATTGGAAATAATTAATTTCATAATGCAGTTTGATCAAAATTTATACTGAATTTGTCATTGAATATTATGAATATTTATATACTTACATATTTACTGCCATTTAGTATAGTGATGCCCGGTCAGAAGTTTAAGTGGTTCTTTTGGTCACCTATGACAACTCAAAGCCTTATTAGGTGCAATATAAAAATGTAAATAGAACACTCATGATTTATGATTTCTATATTTCTTCTATATTTCTATATTTAGATTTTCTATAGTCTAGACATAGAAAACTGTTATATTATGTTTTTTTTTTCCTATAAATTTGTTTTTTTTTTTTCATGACCAACTATGGGTTTAGTAATTTCTTTGTGCCTAGCGAGAGAATGATTTTGACAATAAGCACGAAATTCTTGTGAATTTTGAATTCAATTTTATTCAGTTAACAACCATAATTTCAAGCTTATTATACTATAATTTTATTAATTATAAATTAATTAATTATATGTATTTATATACAATGCATTAACATTTTTTAAAATAGTTATAATACATTTTAAAGTGTTCTTCCACTTACACAATTACTCAAATGTCTTGTTGATTTGTTTTTACATGCGTTTTTACATTTGTTTAATACAAAAAATTTGATAGGAGAATTGTGGGATTGAATTGATTATTGATAAAACATTCAAATCGAAGAATATTTGAAGTAAAAATTCTGAAAGAAATTACCAACTGCAATCATTCCGTTCTTTCACTATGCTCTTCATTGCTGTATCTCCTGCTCTTCCTCTGTTAAAATGCTGCAAATGGTTTTCCGTCATATAATATCACACTTATCGTTGCAGTTACATGTACAAAGTACACTGACTGTTCAAACTGAATCTGCTAATTTCCGTTGCCATTTGGCAAAATCACGATCTCAGAGTCGCGGACTATCGAGCAACGTAGCTGTGGTCATGCCACTGTTCGCCAACGTAATCGAATTACCAGCAGCTGATAGATTAACATCACCCTTATTGCGTTTACGCCAAAATCGTACATTATTGAATTGCATCCCTTTGAATGTATCGAGGAAGGCTCGTCGAAAACCAGCATTCATAAAGCAATATGTAATCGGATTACAGCAGCTCGAAGAATACGCCAACAAATGAAAGAAACTAATCGTTGTGTAATCGATGTATTCATAAAGTGTTGGCCCAATAAACATGGCAACCGTATTGATGATGTACAGCGGAGTCCAACATATGAAAAATTCCAGAACCAGTACGAATAGCATTTTCACTACACGTCGTTTACTCTCCAAATTCTTTGTCATGTTCGATCTATATGGATGAATGAGTTGGGGGTGAAGATAATTTGTATTAGCAATTTCGTAAAAATATAATTCAAAATAAAAGAAGATTTTCTATAATGCGATTATTGGCTTAAAAGTTGACAATCCACTTTAACTTAGTGAAACTTAGTCACGAAAAAAAACTGATTTGCGATTATTAAATGCTCTTTTGATTAAATCTCGAGCATAATAGATCATAAAAGAACATCGTCTTAAAAAATACTGAACTGCGAAACATAGTAAGAAATTCATAGAAAGTTACCTTGCAGTAAACTGAATTGAATGAAAATCTACTAGTGAGCCCATTGTGAGTCCAGCAGCATAGACTATTGTTTACATAATTTTAGCTGAAATAAAAATTAGCTCTTGCTTAGTTCTAAATGCATGAAGCTAATTTTCATAGAAAACTACACTTTTCATTGCAGAAGTAAATTTAATTTTTAAAGTCTTTTTATTGTATGAATAATAGGGGTTGACTTTGAATAATACCTGATATTTAAATGCTAATTTGTAGCATCTTTTGCAGATGTCATTTTAAACGGATATCCGTATTGTAGTACACTCTTCTCCCTGTTACTTGCTAGTTTCAGCATTGACATATATTTATTTGCCACATGGGTTCAACATCTGGTTTTTTCATTTAACCCTTGAATGCTCAATGGTATTTGGAAGTAATCTATTCATCATCTGTGTTCAAAAAATCGTTAAGTTATCAATTGACTGCCGCGAAAGCTTTGTAATTGTAAGTGAAATTGTTTTAAAACCTCTAATAAAAATATATAAGGGATGTTAGTAGATTTCTTATAAAATGTATGCAGTTTTACCAGGTGTACAAGTTTAAATCCGCTGTTTGCTCGTAGATGGAGTTAGTGAGCATATTGAGCTATTATCAACTGTGCATCCTTTTTTTTATAAGTTCCACACCTGTTTACATCAATTAGTAAACATCATCAGTGATTTCATACAACAACATACATTTTTCCTGATATAATCATGTCTAGTTTCGTGCCAGAAAAAGAGCATATGCGGGAAGCTCTACTTTTTTGCTTTAATTTGAAGAAATCTGCTGCTGAGTCGCATCGAACACTGGTTTCGTCGGTTCAAAGAAGGCCATTTTGACTGGAGTGACAAGAAGGGTGAAAATAGACCCAGAAAAGTTGAAGACCATGATTTGCAGGCTCTTTTGGATGAGGAGGACACCCAATCGCAAAAAAATGCTTGCCGAACAGTTAGATGTTACTCAACAAGATATTTCCATATATTTACGAGCCATGGGGAAGGTTCCAAAATTTGGAAAATGTGCACCCCATGAATTGAACGATAGGTAGATGGAGCGACTCCAAAATCTTGCTTGCTAGACAAAAAAAGGAAGTCATTCCTGCATCTTGTGGTGACTTGCGATGAAAAGTGGATATACTTTGAGAATCCTAAACCAAAAAAAAAATCGTGGGTCGATCCCGGCCAACCAGCAACTTCTTCTCCAAGACCAAATCGCTTTGGACGCAAGACGATTCTGAGCGTTTGGTAGGATCAGCAGAGTGTCATCTACTACGAACTGTTGAAACCTGGTGAAACTGTCAATGCTCACCGCTATAATCAAGAACTAGTGAAAATGCGCCGTGCTTTGGGTGAAAAAGGCCTGGTTATGAACAAAGACAACGACAATGCACACGTCAAAACTGGTCCAAAACTACTTTGACACACTCAATTGGGAGGTGCTACCACATCCCGCTTATTCACCAGACATGGCTCCTTCTGACTATCACTTGTTTTCGTCGATGGGTCACGCGCTCGCCGAACAGCACTTCGATTCGTATAAAGACGTCGGAAAATGACTTGAAGACTGGTTTGCCTCGAAAAATGAGAAATTCTTTTGTCATGATATACACAAATTGCCCGAGAGATGGGAAAAATGTATAGCTAGTGAGGGCAAATACTTTGAAAAAATTGATTTTTGGCTTTCTATGAAAAAAAAAAATGATTTTTTTTATCGAAAAACAGCGGATTTAAGCTTGTACATCTGGTATATATATTTTCTATTTTTCACTTTTAAATCTGTTTAAGTCTCCCAATTTATGGTATTTTGTCCTAACAGTTCTAATTGAAAATTGAAAACATTCAAATTAGATTAGTGCAATTCTTTCAAACAATTTGTGAACTATTTGTGAATTTTCTCTTTATAAAATCTACATAAATTTTGAGGCATATAAAGGGTTAATTCGTCACTATTACGAGCTTATACATATAGGTATAACAACTTTTTACCTCCTTAGCGCTGCTTCGGTTAAACGAAGACTTGGTGTGGAATGCGATTTATGTCTTTCATCATCCAGCTGATGTTGTAGATTGTACTGTTGTTGTTGTTGTTGTTGTTGTTGATGATGACGCGGTTGATGCAATTTAAAGCGTTGCTGCTGTGGTACATTAATCACCGTCATTGATGGTGAAATGCCCATCATTCCCATACTACTACTATTAAGGCTGTCATTATTATTATTAGTACGATGCAAAGACTTTACCGACGTGGAACGCATACAATACAAATGTCGACGTCCATCAGAAGTTGCCAGCATCTTACGTTTGTTATTGTTGCATGCAGCTTGTGAGGAGATATCGTCTGTGAAGGAAAGCGTATAAAAGTTGAAACAGTAAGACAAAATGATACATTAAGAAAAATTACTATGAATTTATATGTGGTGTGTGTGTGTGTGGCATGTTTAAAAAAGAACAAATTCTTTGCACATGGTATGTGCAATACTTTTCTATTAGTGTTGATATTCACTAACATTTGTAACAGAGAAACGCTCATCTATTAGTTGTTCAGTAGTCGTTCAGTTGCTGCTGAAATAGTCTCAAGAAAAATGGCAAAAACAAAGCTTCTATTCACGACTACATAGTGTCTTCGGTGAATGTGTCTACTTATAAAGGGCGAAACATCATGATAATCGTACACATGTTTGCGTGTTTACAACTGAAAACGATGCAATTCATTAAATACTCTTAATATCACAGAAATATTTTGCAATTTATATTTTTGCAATTATTTAATAATGATTGACATTAGATTGACATGTTACTAATGGGATAAATAATTCCCCTGTTTATAATATAATTACATTTTCACATTACACATAAATGTGATTGCATTCGTATGAATATGAGATGCTTTTATGTACATTTCACAGTATTGATATGTCCATCAAGTTAGTCAGAGTAACAGAGTAGTATGAGTACATAGCAATAACAACATGGACCACATAGTATTACTATTCTTGTTCGCTATACTAATAGCATTTGTAATCATCTATTGTCTATGGCAATCAACATATTGGAGACGACATGGTGTACGTGGACCCAATGGTTTTCCTCTCATTGGAAATATGTGGCAATTTATTATCGCACGAAAACACTATGGTGATGTTTATGAAGATATTTACAAGTAAGTGGGCTTAGAAAAAATGATTTTTGTATGGGATGAGGTATTCCATTACTGCCACACTCGAACTTGATCGTTTCTGCGATTTTTTCGTGCCAAGTCTGAAGTCATATTGTAGTGTTTACTGGCAGTTATGGGTCGAATTTCTTTATCCCATTGATCATTGATTTCTTTTTTCGAACCATCTAAATCTTTCACTATCAATTTTACTCTATTTCAATACAATTTTCTTGAAACATGAACATATTTAGCGCATATCCAGAATTACCCTTTATCGGTATTTATCGCATATTCAATGAACCAGCCATACTTGTACGCAGCCAGGAATTGCTTAAGGATGTTATGATACGTAATTTCCAACACTTTCAGGATAATGTACTATGGATTGATCCCAAACGTGATGCCATCATTTGGCATAATCCATTTGTGACAAAAGGTGAAAAATGGAAACAAATGCGTGCGGAAATAGTGCCGATTTTTACACCAAACAAAGTTAGTCTGTCGATTGTATGTACATGAATTTTCCATTATAATTGTACTGATATTTTCAGGTAAAATTGACATTTCCACACATAGAGTCGATATGTAGAAAATTAGTCTCATATGTGGATGAAAATATACAAAGCAATTGCTTTGAAGCTAAAGATGTATGTTTGTACTACTGTACGTTGATTTATACCAGCTCCATTTTGCTTACATTTTAGCTATTTTCCAAGTATACTTTGGATGTTGTTGCCTCAGCTGCTTATGGTTTGGATGGCGAATCATTTACGAATAGCAATTCTGATTTTACACAACTTGTCGAACATTTGTTTTTACCGAATTTATTTAGCTTCATTGATACCATCGCCTTGTTGTTCTCACCTGGTTTAGGCAATCTTATAAAATATTGGTAAGTGTGTCAATAGAAGAGTATTTTGGTGCCAAATAATCGTTGTACATATACAATACTTTAGTTATGTGCCACCTTCTGTACAAAAATGGCTACGTACAATAATTGGTAGCATTTTGGAGAAACGTTTGCATGGAGATGGGATCACTTCCGTGCCCAAATCATCAGCGACAACGTGTGATTTTTTGCAATGGCTTATTGAAGCGAAACAAAAGGCGAATGAACCAATTGATGTGCCAACCATTGTGGGACATTGTAGCACATTTCTATTGGAAGGATTTGAAACATCATCATCATTAATGTCCTTTGCCTTATTTGAGGTAGATGGTTGGTCTCACACTAAATTACTTTTGAAGCATATTTAAGAGGGTACATAAATATCCCATTTTTCAGTATGCTATCAATCCTCTTGTACAACAACGTGTCCTTGAAGAAATTGATGCAGTTCTGGCACGTTTTAATGGCCGAATTTGTTATGAGGCATTACAAGAAATGACCTATTTTGAAGCAAGCCTCTATGGTAATATTTTGATTGACATAACTCATTTGTATAATACGTAGTTAAATGACGCAGCATATTTGATAATTTGATTTAGAAACATTACGTCTCTATCCACCAATGTTGGCGCTAATGAAACACTGTACAAAATCAATTGTATTGCCATCACAAACTGCATGTGGTAAACCATTTAAAGTACCAGAAGGAATGATTTTTGTTGTGCCCGTGAAAGCAATACATTTGTAAGTGTTCGTTTTTGTTACATTTTTGTCCAATAAATTGAGATGCTCAATATTTTTTGTATTTAGCAATTCAGATTTCTATCCAGAGCCATATGCTTTTAAACCGGAACGATTTATGGAACAAAACGATAAACAACATTGTACATTTTTGGGCTTTGGTGAAGGTCCACGCATGTGTCCGGGTATAATTATTATTATTTTTGTTGTTGTAATTTTTTGTTGTATTAATCCATTCATTCATTATTATGTTATTATATAAAGGAATGCGTTTTGGTTTAGCACAAAGTAAAGCTGGCCTGGTAGCATTGCTTTCGAAATATTCAGTACATTTGTCAGCCAAAACAAAATTACCACTTCAGATGGCATCGACAACATTTCTAACAGCAGCACAAAATGGCATTTGGATAAGTTTCAAACGGCGAACAAATATTTAAATTATACATTTTACACTACAAATGTGGAATGTGGAATGTGGTATGTGGAATGCGATCATGAAACTATATAAATTGTGGTTTTGGTTTGGCTTGGTTTTAATTGCACAATTTTATAAATTCCAAGTAATTGTTGTGCCCATTTAAGTGATAATAATTCATGCGCAATATATTAAAATAGTTATGAGCTAAATTTAACTTTTTTTTGTACCCAATTTATCATCGTAAATAGAGTAAAATATCGAAAAAGTATAAATCGTAAAAATAAAAGTTAATTTACATCTTTTTCGTAGAGTATATTCTTTTGTAAAGAAAACTAAAAATCAGAGCAGAAAATCTATGAATAAAAAAATCAAATTATAGGCATTTATTTAAAAATATCGAAATATAAAATTTTTTAATGTACAAATGACCACCCAGCTGCGTAAGAATCGTGATTAGAGGAGTCAAAAATATCATTATCATATCAGACTCATCACAGCTGAAATATTGAAGGGGAACGTTTAATGAGTGTCTCTCATCAGTCAGTTTAGGGGCGCTTTCAAGGGAGCTGTTGTCAATTTTTAAGAGTTTTCACATCCATTTTGTATGGGAGCCACTTTAAGGGGTAGACATAGACATAGGGCATAAGTATATTTGAAGAAACTGGAACTTAATGGAAACTGGCAAATGTGCTTATCCCAAAAGTCAACTATTTAAGGGGACATCTGAATATTGACAAATAACCTTATAACTGAATAGGAAGCGATCCTAGAGAGGTGAAACGTATAACTTACCACCATTAAATATTTCCTTCGAATATACTTATTCCCTATTTCTAACCTTTATGAGGACTCTCATACAAAAGGACGAAAAAAAACCCAAAAATTGAAAGGAACCCCCTAGGAAGTAAATATATGATCGACCCCTATTAATTGTTTCTTCTCAATATTTTCTCTAAACATACTTGCCTTGTTTCCCCATTGCCATAGCTAGCCCAAATGTGGCATTTCTTTATGCCGAGAAAGAAGTGCTTGAAATTAACAAAATTTTATGTTTTTCGCTAAGACCAATCACTTAAAAATTTGATCCCCTAAAATATATGTACATCAAATACATTTTTTTTTGCTTGAACAAAATTTTAACCCTTTGAATAGTGAAATGGTAAAATTTGAAGAAAGTGCTGCTTTCGAATTTCCATATTTGAAAATGTTGCACAGTGTCCCAAAAAACGTTTTCAAAAAATAAACCACACGATAGTGTGGTTTAAGCATAACGTGGGATGTGTTAAAATTCAATTAGGTCCTTTGAAACAAAATGAATTTTCGAACAACCCAATAGATAGTTTGTTTACTGCAATTTTGTAATACATTTGTACTTTCATGTTGATTGATTTTTTTTTTTTAGTTGAATTGATCGATTGTGGGTAGCTACTGATTGATGTTAAATGATTGATGTTAAATTTTTTTTTTTTTTGGGATGTGATATAAGCATTCTAATGAACCAAAAAAAAAAAAAGAATATCCCTAAAATGGTAAATGGGCTCTGTATACATATGCTAAGTGGTTGTTGTATACACGAAATCAAGTTACACATATTTTTCTTTCACTTTCACTTTGTAAACTACTGTTTATTTTTATTTTCTATTTTTAACTTAATTACCATCAAGAGCCTACTTATATCCATTTATCACTTTTTGCTTCCTTTCTTGATACAGTGCCATGATGATGATGATGCCAGCAACTTTTGATCACGTTTTTATGTATATACTTGTACCTTCACGCTGATGATTTTGTTTATACTTCTGTGTGTTTACTTTTGTGCTTAATTTGCATTAAAAAGGGTAATATTCATTAATGAATAATACTGCGTAAATACCGTAAATTATTTTTCTTTGTACATTCTTCTCTTAACTTCATCATCATCATCATCATTGTTATTAGACAAATGATATGATTTTGTGTGCTACTCGTGTTTAGGTTAACTTTTCTATTGTTTTAATAAGCTAATGATATTCTCATGGCATACGTTTTTTTTCGGTAGTAAGTATATTAATGACAATCAACTGTGATGCCAAATTGTGATTGTGATGTGATTATGATGACATTTGCGTGAATAATTTTTTTTGAGATTTGAAAGAAATCACAATTAAACTTTATTTAATATTACTGTTTGCAGTTAAATTGCATTTGTATGGTAGTTTTATGATTTCAAGGAAGAAATGTTCTAAATGTAAACCCAATATATTGTAGTATGCGAAATTTGATAAAAATCTTTTAATGATTTATATCGTTTAAAACTTTTTACCCGCACTGACTGACACATTATGCAATGTAATAAATAGGTTGCCTTTCAATAACAGCGACTCTATTCTTGTCTTCTTTCACACATTCTTATTCTTCTTCCCCTTCTTCTTCTTCTTCTTCTTCTTCTTCTTCTTTCCCTTCTCTTCTTATGAAAGTGGTTAGACTAAATAGCCGTCAGATAATCTCTGTATAATAAATGAAGTTCATCACATTTCTATATAAATGATTACGGTAGAAAATTATGAATTTACTTTTTAGATAATACAAGGTCAACAAATAAAAGCTTCACAATATTAATTTGAAAAAAAAAAGAATTACAATAATTTTTGAATGAAATTAATAGTACCATTTTTTATTAGAATTTTAGAGGAATATCATTTTTAATTTAAAATTATTGTATGCCATGGTTAATTTTGGGACTTCTAAGAAGAAGAGTCTAAGTTCGTCAGAACTTCGTCTAATTGATTCGTCACTCAGCTTATTCACTCAGCATCAATATGTTCATTTGGTTGCAACTTTTTTTAAGTGTTTGGTATTCAATATCAGACGGCCTCTAATTTATTAATAAAACATTCTGAGGGTTCATTATTTTGACCAAAAATTCACACTAAACTCCAACTAATAAATTTATTAGTATTGTAATAAGTTTCGCTTATTTGATTTATTTAATTTATTAAATATTTCCATGATGAATTGTCACACCAGACTGAAAACAAAATTAAAAAACACTATTTTGATAGCCCGGTATTTATGTTGAATAATTAATAGTGTTTCAACAATGTGGATGCCGTAGCTCAGTGGTTAATGTGTTGGCCTTCTGATCTGTAGGTCGCAGGTTCAATCTCCGGCTGGAGTATAACAAAGTTAATATTGAAAATGATTTTTCTTTCGAACGGTACAAGCAATTGGCAATTCTTCCAGCAGTAACAATTGAACTTCTAAAAGAACTCTGTGACAAAGCTCAGAAAATGCGATGTCGCCAGAGTTCTCCCATTTGGAACCGACCAAAATAAGTAGGTGCCTTCTAATACTCTCCAAATTTTAACACGCACAACAGTAATGGATGAGAAGCTTGGCCAAAGAGCCTTTCGGGGCTTTAAGTGCCACATATTTATTTTATTTTTTGTTTCAACAATGACAATCCTTTCAATATGATGGTTAAAATGGAAGATTTCTCATTGAAGAAGTTTTTTTTTTTCAAAGTTATCCATTTAAATGGAAATTGTATAATCAATCATGAGTTAAGAAGATGAGTTATTCCTATGTAATTTTACTTTGTACAATATGATTGATGAGGTTTTTTCGGAGGCTTGGCCTTTCACATAGTGGTTGGAAATCAACAAATCATTGTATTCACAAAAAAAGAACGCAGTCATCATTTAAATAGTTTCAAAAAGGTTTATTATTTCATCAATTAAATCCTAATATCATAACACCACTGGCAATTGTTGTCGTTGGTTAAATATTCTATTGAGTATTTAGAGATTTTAGTCTGATTTTTTGTACTCTAATAAAGTAGACGTTAAAAATTTATAATTAAAATTCAATGGACGATCATGTCAATTATTAACTTGGCAGACCATTGAGTAAATCGTGGTTAGATTTTGGTCATCACATACGTAAGGTATATTTATTAGTAAATAATATTATCATTATTCTCAAGGAATGATCGAAAACTATTTAATGGAATAACATTGTTGATTTTTGATTATTTTCTCAAGAGATGACATATTCTGAAGCATTTCTGCTTATACTCATAACATATGTTCATGCCATTGAAGTGCGAATATGTGACTTTGATAGCTGATACTTTCACCTTTAAAAGGAATGAAAAATTGTGCGAAACGGATATTTTCTTTATTTGCTATTATATTTGAAAGATGGTGAGCTCGGGATGGAATTTTGTATATATTTTTTGTAGAAGACAAGCATCGCGAAAGTGATTTGTCAAGATTCATTCCGGTGATTTCAATGTAGAAGATATATCACACACTGCCTGACATACATACTGTCTGTGGAATTGATGATGGAATTATATTTTATGAATTTTTGCAAAGAATTCCGATAGTTTGAATGTGGAAGTTGTATCTTACACTGTTTAACATACAAATATAGAACAAGGTTATATTGTCTATCTGATGTGTTTATATTTTTATGAATTTTTACTAAGGCACCATATTGATGATTTATATGTCTACTGTCTTTACTCTCAGCGATTTAACAATTTAAGTGTGGCAAATCACTTTAAGACGAAGAATTGATAAGTGGGAAGGCCTTTGTCTTCCACAACGATAATGAAAGACAACACACAAATCTTAACACTTGCCAGAAAGAAGTCGAATAATGTCGGGTGGAGATATTTTGCCCCATTCTTGTTCTTGTTCTACATATTTGATAAGAAATATTTTCAGTTAATTATCTTCAATTCGCAATTGAAAAATATTATGCGGTTACTAGTAGCTATGTTGGTGGCAAGTAGTACTATCTAAATTTTAATATGTAGAACAAGAATGTCAAGTATGCTAAACCTAAAATCTTCGAAGCTTTCAATGTCAAACATTTATACACATTTATATATTAGCACGCACACAAATAATTACAATTACCATTGCATTGGCCCATTGATAATTATATTGCTACATATATGCATGGAATAATACAATCTATTTAATTTCCAATAAATATTTTCTCATTTTGTGCTTTTTTCTACTTTTCGTCATTTTCCTTTTCTTGTTCTTTTTGTTGTTGCTGATTTTGATATGAGATCTATGGCTACCACAGCCATTTCGCACACATGTGCAAGCGTAACCATCTTGAAGGCAAGCACATATGTGTTTCTGTCAACACTAATCCACAACACATACGCCTGTGTATATAAGTATAATTGCTCTTGGGTTTGGATATACATGTAATGGTTGTATATAGGAATAGCACGTAATTCACATTTTGCCACTTAAGCCTAAATAGGACTTTTCTATGATTTTATCACAATCAACATAAATATAATTAAATGAAATATAGAGTGGGAGAGAGAGAGAGAGAAAGTGCGAGAAAGGTAGAGAGCTTATGAGGTTTCACGATGTATGAAATTTGTATGAAAAGCACATGCTGATTTATGAGAAATTATTAAAAGCAGCTGTATTGGCAATGAATCTTTACAAGGAATAATTATTCTTCTACTTGTGTTTATGTATTTATATTAAATGAATTGCCATTTATTCTTTATAAAATTTGTACGAAATTTTTGTAAAATATTGTCTAATATGTAGATGTAGATTTATGAATTATGATACCACGTAAGACCGCACACAGGAAATCCCCTTAAATATTCTTTTATCTTCAATTCGGTTGAGTAATATGAGCATTTGTTGTAAGAAAATATATTGAAAGTCTTTTTAAAAGATCGTTTAAAATGTTTTATGAATTTTTTTGAAATGTATAATGTTTTAATATGTGCTACTCCCACGAAATTGATTTCATTAATAACCTTTTTATATGAAAAATGTTTGGATTTATGTGGCAAGTATTACAAAAAAAAAACATAGGTAAGTCGATGGGCGCCATTTTTATATGAAAAAAAAAATACTGTGACATTGGCTGAATTGGAAATTGATACTAACAACCGTACGTCTAGACATAAACACAAAGACAATGTGTCATACACTTATGATTCTTCTTCCGCTCTAATCATATTATGAGATAACATTCAAGGTCATACAAATAAATCATTTGATGTAATATTGAATTTTTTTTTTTGTTTTTCGCTTCTTTGAGATTTTTTGCTAAACCAATAATAGCTATACATTCATCCTGTTTAAGATATTAGATCTCATACATATTTTATGTAGAAATTTTGCACATAATTAATGTTGTTCATACGCCAAAGTGCACGATTCCACGAAGTGCACTTTGGTTTGATTAAGTCATTACTTAATTACATATTTTCAAAATTTCTAGATAAATAATTTCATATATATTTCATAACACTTATATCCGTTGCTTATAATTTAAAGGTTTATTTGTACTAGGAAAATTATATAAAGAAGATAAATATGAAGGAGTTGTATATATGTATTGTGGTATGCGTGTTAAATAAATATGTATATTAAAATATGTATGCTTATAATAATTAAATGTTCTTTGAACTTCAAGATATTAGCAACTTAAAGTTGCTCATACTGTGAGTATGAATTTGAAGAGCATCTTATTTGCAACAATAGTCACATAATATAAGTACACTTACCAATTCTATGAAGTGTTTGTATACTCACATGTGTTTTATACACATGCCAGTATGTGAATATGTGAATATGCTCATACCCAATGAGAAACTACGACATAAGGTATGTATTAAGAAAATAGTTGCTAGTTAGCGATAGATGCGAATTTTATTAAGAAAACTCAATGTTGTAAGGGAATCCCCTAAAGGAATGCAGGCAATATATGTAGGTAAATACAGAGCCTTCGGATTTGATTAAAAAAAAAACACATAAATTTAGAGAAATGTATGAAATCTTTATTTGAGTCGATATAACGATCTGTATAATTCAATGTTTAAAGATGATTTCATGTAAATGTTGACCGGGACTGCGCCTCAAATGGTTCAATTTGTCCAATTTTGGCATACTCTCTCCAACATTTCGGCCGGCACCTCACGAATAAATCGATAATTCATGGTCATCAACAACACTAGTGGATACAGCTGCGATATTTTCCTCTGTCCGGTGTATTAATGTCCAATAATGTAAATTTGGTGCGAAATTTAGTCACAAGATTCCGAATAGCCGCCTCAGAAGGTCGCCCAAACTGACCATAAAATGAACGAATGAATGAACCGAGAATGAATTTTGAAAATAAAATTCAATAATCTGCATTGTTCGTTTAAAGTCGATTCATGGTTAATTTATAGACCAAACTGAACATGTTTGACATGTTTGAGCTGCCAAAAACAAAAAAAAAAAAAAAATAAATATGTGGCACTTAAAGCCCCAAAGGGCTCATTGGCCGAGCTTCTCTTCCATTACTGTTGTGCGTCTTAAATTTTTGGACAATATTAGAAGGGACCTACTTATTTTAGCCGGTTCCGAACGGCAGAACACTTGTTACATCACTTTTTCTGAGCTTTGTCACAGAGTTCTTTAAGAAGCTTTTTCATGGCAAGTTGTTACTGTCGGAAGAATTGCTAATTGCTTGCCGACAGGTGGGTACCGTTCGAAAGAAAAATCTTATCGATATTAAATTTGTTATGCATCAGCCGGGAATTGAACCACGACCTACAGATCAGAAGGCGAACACACTAACCACTGAGCTACGGCACCCACTGCCAAAAACAGTGTTGCCAAAAAGAAAGTTGCTAAAAAATCACCCTGTTTATTCTAAAAAATGTTAAATATAAAAAATAGGGATCGGTTACATATTTTGCTGCTTTTGTGTTCAATTTCTGGAAGCATTGGAAGTAGGTTTAAGAAAAAACTTAATTTAGCCATTAAAGAGGTGGCATTAGGTGTGAGTATGTTCCAGAAAAATGTTGGAGGAAAAAAACTACTGTGAACTGGTTATAAATTCTACTTCTCTATTGTCAATTCCTAGGAGTGGTGGGAGCAAGTTTGAGAAAAAATCTTAATTTTACAGTGGAGCCCTGTTAAGGGTCAAAGAAAGGGCGTATGTATGTTGCATGAATGTTGGGAAGAATAATTAAGCGAAGTTAGTCTTACATTTTACTACATTATGGGCGATTTTTTGGGGCGATAGTAGCAAATTAGAAAAAAAATGTCCATTTTGCAGAGGAGTTTCATTAATGGGTCAAGCTTTGTAAATATCTTTGAGGCAAATGTTGGAGATAATAAATTAGTATGTGTTGGAAATATAGTTTTTCTTTGTAGAGGCGTTTTCTGGGCAGTTGTGAAAGTAGTTTTTAAATTGTGTCCTATTTTTTTTAAACTTTAAAATCGAAATGGCACTATTTACCCACATTTCTTTCAAAAAAATAATATAAATTTGACGAAGAAATTTAAAAGCATTGAAGATTGAAAAAAATAAATAGATCCTAAAGCATATTAATACATTTCCATTTCCCACTGGGTATGATCACATGTACAATTTAATGCTTCTTCAAACAAAATTATCATTATTATATTCAGAATGAAACTAAATTAATAAATTTGTAGACAATTATAGAGAAAACTACTTCACAGATAAATAAGTACATACAAGTATTTATGTTGAAATATCTACACTTGAAGTTTGCCATATTAAACTTTTACTTATATTTCTTATAAATACAATGACAATAAATTTTTCCTTACGTCGGTACTTATCATAATTAATGGATATGCGTCGTAACTGATATGTAGCAATTAAAATACAGAAATTATAAATGAAGGGTATATTTAACATTCAATAAAATCAAATCAAAGAGAGAGAGAGAAAGTGAGAGTGAGAGTGTGTGGTATGACGTAGAAATATAATAATAAATTGAGGTCAAAAGCACAGTGTCCTAAGAATATAATGCCACCACTAGGGAATACTACTACTGAAGCGGAAGTAAATGTTTAATTTTATTTTCGCACCAACTTTAGCCGATTATATTATAGTACTTTATTTAAGCATACCTGTATACGTAAATGGTCCATTATTTATGCTATTAAGCATTGAACCTTCTCCAATGAAAGAAAGGAGTATTCAAAAGCCAATTAAATAAAGTAGGTACCTTTAGTGAATTAAGTTCTTTGTTGTTTACGTATAACTTTTGTCAACATCATTATGATGAAAGGTAACATATAGCAACAATATCTACATAGATATGTATGTAGCTATATAAAAAAATCATCGCCAGCAAATGTAATGAAGGTAACATTTTATTTTCTTTACGTGTTTTGCACAAGTTAACCGTATTAAATAAACAGCATTGATCAATAACAATGGATAATTCTATGTAAGTAGGTGAGTAGCTAGATATCTTGTGCGTGTTTGTTACAAGGCGCCTGACACTGCAGTGATACTATACTCTACAAAGAGTGTGTCATAGAAACTATTGTACTCAATATGATGTCTAAAACTTTACTTAATATTTCCTATTAGGTTTCAGGATATGAAAAATATGTTAAAAATAATTTTATATCACTTTGGAGTATTGATTGATTGTTTGGGGAATGAACTTACTTATATTAATTCACACAATTTCCCAAATTTTGCCCGTACAGCAACACTGGAGGTGAAGACAATCTACTAAAGAACCATTATTCTCCATTAAAGCCAGAGAAAATTTCTATTCAGTGAGTTATCGAATTATATTTATACAAAATTAAGTCATTCGGTGTACTACAATCAATACTTGACCTTAAAAGATCATGAAATAACGGCATTTTAATCGACGATGTAATGGTATAAATGTTCAAGAGATGTGATTTCACTAATACAGGACTCAATAGACCTTCATATATCATATTAGGGCTAGTAGCGCATGCTTCTTAATATTTTTGATTGATTTAATTGAATTGGTATCTAATCTCTCTTTTCTTTCAATACGACGTGAAAATTGAGATTATACGAGTATACGTTTTTATTGCGAACATTATTTGTGAAATAAAAAGCTAATAAAATTAATGTTGCTAGTTGAAAATTGAAACAATTTACATTTGTATATTTATGTATTTTACTTTGTGAATCAAATGGTATGAGAGCATTTGCTGATAAGTGTAAATACCACTATTAATCAATTTCTGGGCAGTTGTGTTTTGTACTAAATGAAATATTAATTTCGTTATTTTGCTTCACAGATTTAATAAGAACAGTAAAGTTCAATTAATTGTTTAACTTGGCAACAACATTTTCAACTTACCAGTATAGAAGATTATTATTATGAAAACTTTCGATAATTCAAAAATATAATAGTCAAACTTATAAAATGCTTAATTAATCTTAGGACTTGTAACTTCTTCAAAATATAATTGTCATAAAAACTTAATCAATCATTTTAATGAGTATTGGTGAACGTGATTTGAATTACAAGCATCGAAAGATGTTGAATTCTGAGCGATATAATTTTGAAAGTATAAATTTGTTAATAAAACATATCATTAAAGAGTTATTTATATTCGTGATTTCAACATATTAAAAAACGATTTATCTTAATGATTTATTCAATTTAATATGTCCTTCAAATCAATGTATAGATGTTAATTGAACGTTTTTGTTTTTTGTCTATATTCATGTTTATGTACGAATTATATTTACTTTAGTGTTAATCTTATAATACATAGCCATTTTGACATTTTTTCTGTTATGCTTATTATTGGGCAAATGCGCTTTTCTTTTCTTTTAAATTCAAACAACCAAAAGCCCTCTTTTAACAGTAACTTCTTTTTATTACTTTTTTATCAGCACAACCCGCCAACTGCGTCTTATATTTAAAGCGGTCAAAGAAGAAGTAAGGAAATAAACTGAACGAAAAATGAATAATTCATTTACACTCATATACAGATGTATATACATTATATACATTCACATAACGCATCTATGTTTGATCAAATGAATTTTTGTATACTCACTGTGATTATTCACAATGAACAAGAACAGTGTTGCATCCTCAAAACAAAAGTTATGAAAACCCAACACACCTCCTCAAAAATTACATTGATCATTACAAATTAGTTTATCCTAAAATAACAAAATAATATTTCACATTTATATGACGAGTTGTGCACTCTGGGGTATTACAATGATATAGTCCAACATTTGTTGCAAGGATTGGGAAAAACCCAGAAAAACCCAATCAGACTACCATGATTTAAACTTAAAATTTTCATTAGATTATTAATAAATTATATGTTATATCTAATTTGTCTCATCTATGAGTCCCATTTGGCTTCTCAACTCTAGGAATCGAGCTGCAGGTAGCGGTTTCGTCAAAATATCAGCCAGCTGTTTATTTGTAGGGATATACTCAAGTCTAATTAGTTTATTTTCAATTTGTTCTCTAGAAAAATGATACTTGATATCAATATGTTTTGACCTTTTGTGACATGAAGGGTTATTAGCAATGCATATACAACCTTGATTATCTACAAAAACTTTTATTGGTTCGGACAATTCAACTTTTACACTTTTTAATAAAGATTTCAACCATAAAGCTTCCCTCACTGCCTCAAATAATGCCATATATTCCGCTTCCGTAGATGAAGCAGCTACAGAGTTTTGTTTCTTTGTATTCCAGCAAATTAAACATGATTCGAACATCTGAAATAAATAGCCAGTAGTGCTTTTTCTATCAGTCTCACTTCCACCCCAATCTGAGTCAACAAAACCAATTAACATGTCTTTATAATCGGGTTTCCTAACATAATTTAATTTCAAATCGACAGTACCCTTAAGGTATCTGAGAACCCTTTTTAAGCATTTCCATAATTCCTCATTATTTTTATTGGTATATCGACTCAAAATATTAATAGATGTGCTTAAGTCTGGGCGTGTGCATAACATAACATACATTAAACAGCCAATCAAATTACGACATGGTGCTTCACATCTTTCGTCTGAATTTAATGCCTCATAATCGAGTTTACTTGGAAGTGGAGTACTAACCGGTTTGCAGTCATCCATTTTAAATTTCTTCAAAATATTTTTAATGTAAGCTGTTTGACTTAAGCACAACTGATTATTTTGCTGTTCAAATTTTATTCCAATGAAATATCGAATTTCAAATAAGTCAGTCATTCTAAATCTATTCATTAAATAACTTTTGCATTTATCTATAGTTTTAATATTTGCTGTTGCAATAACCAAATCATCTACATATAATAGTACATACACATTTTTCAATATGTCCCCATTGTCAAGAATATAAATGCAATGATCTACGGTTGAATTCACAAAACCCATTTCCTTTAATACGCTATCAAAAACTTCAAACCAACATCTGGCGGTTTGCTTAAGACCATATATGGCTTTGTTTAATTTACAGACTTTATCTGTACCACAGGATAATCCTGGAGGAATCGTCATATAAATTTCCTCTTTTAACATGCCATTTAAAAATTCCGTTTTTACGTCCATATGATGAACTTTTAAACCAAATTGGTTAGAAAAAGACAATATAAAACGAAAACTAGAAATTCTTGCTACTGGAGCAAACGTTTCATCATAATCATTTAAATATTCTTGTGTAAAACCAAGTGCAACAAGTCTAGCTTTATATTTAACTGGGTTCCCTAGTTCATCATGCTTTATTGTAAAAACCCATTTACAGTCAACTATATTTTTATGTTCAGGTCTTTGTACAAGCGACCAGGTTTTGTTAAAAGAATGCGAATCTAGTTCTTCCTCTATTGCTTTTTCCCAATAAGATCTATCATTTCTATTTTTTATTTCTTCAAATGAATTTGGAGTGATACTAAAGAAAGTATGTGCATTCATTATGCAACTATATGACATTGAGTTTTCTTCATTATATGATAGCTGTTTCCGGTCCTCTAACCTTTTACTTCTTCTGATTTCATAATTATTTACGGTGTCACTCAATTGTGAACTTGTCGACTTATAATTGTGTTCATCTGTATCTGCTGATACACTTTCACCACCATTTACTGAATCGGGATTCTTATTTGTGTCCAAAGAATCAGGCTTTTTATCTGATTTAATGTTGTCAGATTTTTCTTCCGTACTCTCATTCGGGAAAATTAATTTTTTACCTTCCGTACTCTCATTCGGGAAAATTAATTCTTCTCCTTCCGTACTCTCATTCGGGAAAATTAATTCTTCTCCTTCCGTACTCTCATTCGGGAAGTCATAGCCTTTTGATTGATTCATTACAGTCCTTGAATGTACCATGTTGGTCTCATCTACAATAACATCTCTTGCTATTATAAAGCCCCTTATCTCTTCATCCCATAATTTAAAACCATTCGGTTCGTATCCGACAAGTATACATTTCTTTGATTTTGCATCAAATTTTCTTTTTCTTGTTTTGTTATGCACGTATACTGTCGAACCAAATACTTTTAAATACTTTAAATTAGGCTTTCTCTCATGCCACATTTCATATGGTGTCTTTGTATCATCCCTCAAAGCTTTACTTGGACTTATATTGATTAAATAGGTAGCTGTCAAAACTGCTTCACCCCAAAACCTCTTGTCCAATTTTGCACCATTTACCATAGCACGCGCTTTTTCTGTTATTGTTCTTATCATTCGTTCGGATACTCCATTCAATTGTGGAGTGTGTGGAACTGTTAAATGATAAGTAATCCCTCTTTGAACACAATAATCCTTCATCTCATTCGATAAGTATTCTCGCCCATTATCTATGTATAAATTTACAACTTTTAAATTGAAATGAGCTTCACTTTTAGCTCTCGAAATCTGGCTAGCAAAATGGCGTATAAAAGTCAATGAATCAAAGAGCGTACATGTAACCTTCACGCTAAGGCTAGATACATGTCCCCCACTTAAAATTAATGGCCAATCAGTTCCACAATGTTCCTCAACAAAGTACTTGGGTATTCACCTCGACAGAAGGCTGACATGGAAAAATCACATAGAGGCAAAGAAAACTCAGATCAAGCTTAAAATGAATCAGTTATGGTGGCTGTTACACAAAAGATCAAAGTTGAATCTTGAATACAAAGTGCTATTATATAAAGCAATCCTGAAACCAATCTGGACTTATGGTATTCAGTTTTGGGGCACCGCATCTCCCTCTAATATCGAAAAATTGCAGCGAATACAATCCAAGTGTCTGCGAATTATTGTAAATGCGCCTTGGTATATGAGGAACGTTAACATCCATCGAGATTTAAATGTATCCACAATTTCTGAGGAAGTTGCAATGTCCTGCAGAAGCTACATTCAAAAATTACACAATCATCCGAATCCCCTTGCTAGGCAATTGTTGCTGAGCAAGGGGCATCGTCGATTAAAAAGAAAAGACACACTGAATATGCTGTAAAATTGCTACATCTCGCGACTCACCAAATTGTGATGGAACGTAGGGGATATCACATAGTTTTATTTAGTTTGTAAGATTTTAATACTTATTGTTAGTTTCTTGTATAAGAAAGATTCAATAAAAAAAAATAAGCTAAAAAAAAAAAAAAAAAAAAAAAAAAAAAAACTTTTAGCGACAAAGTCCTTAAACATTGCAAAAACGTCAGATTTATAAGTGATTAGATAAGTTACACAATAATGTGTAAAATGATCCACAAATATTACATAATAATTTCTACGGTCAATTGTGGAAGGTGTTATGGGACCACAAACATCCGAATGAATTATAAATAAAGGTCTCTTTACGTAAGTTTTATCTTTATATTTTTCAAAACGTAGTCTAGCCTGTTTCCCATTAATACAAGTCTCACATAAATCATTGTTAGGTTGCACATGGTTTAAAAGATTAGTATCATTGAACATATCTTTACTTTGAATTTGTAAAAATTTTCCTTTGCTAATGTGTCCTAACCTCTCATGCCACAAACGATAGTTATTATTATATGATGTATATATTTTATTACATAATGTAAAATCAATATATGGTACGTTATAAATACCTTTGTTTTCAAAAACTACTTCACCATTTTTAGCGACTTTGACACCACCTGTATGAAATTCAATAGTCATCCCATAATCTTGCATCTTTTTAACAGAAAGTAAATTTTCTGGAATATCACGGCAAAACAGAACATCCTCTAGAGTAATCGGGTTTTGAAAATTGTTGTACAGCCTCACTATGCCTTTCTTTGTTGCGTACACGTATTCACCACACTTTGCAACTGCGATTTCCACTGGCGGCTCTAATTCAATACATTCAGTGAACATTTTGTCATCGTTTATCAAGTGGTCGGAAGCGCCAGAATCTAAAATGAAAGATACGCCATTTTCTTTACGACTTGCCACACCACGTCTCATCATGAACGCGAATCCTCTGTCTTGCTGAGCAACTGCAATTTGAACCGTTTTTGACTTTTCTGTATTTTGGTTCTTCAAAACCTTTCTATACGTATAGCAGTCCTTTTTAACATGACCTATTTTTCCACAATGGTGACACTTTATTTTTGTTTTAAAGTTATTTTTGAAGTATTTATGCTTGTATTTATTTTTAAAATTATATGGTGTTGTTTTGTGAACGTTTTGTGAAATAGTCCCTACGGCTTGTAACACTTTGACACTGGTATCTCTATCAGCACTTCTTAACTTGATTTCATGATCAAGCAATCTATTTTTCACAAATGCTAATGTTAAATTATCTTCAGATAATGTTTCAATCGCAGTTATAACTCCGTCATAAGACGATGGTAAAGTAATTAGCAAATGTGACACCTTGTCCATCTCTTCGATCTTAGCTCCCGAAGCTAACAGCTCAGTCATCAAATCATCAAAAACATTAAAATGATTCAATAGCTGTGATTCACTTTTCAATTTCAATGACAATAACTTCTTCCGTACCGCCAATTGCGTTGCTAAACTCTTTCGTTCATATATCGTATCCAAATTTCTGAAAATTTGTTTAGCAGTACTTTCATTGCTTGCAAAGCCAAGAAAAGAGTCACTCAGGAATTCAATAATTAAACTTTTTGCATTTCTTTCAGTTTTCTTCCATCCTTCATCAGGATCCTCCGGCGCACTTTCATCAATAACCTTCAGAGCGTCGATTTCAGCCAAAAGTGCTCTGACTCGAAACTTCCAGATTCCATACTTCTCGCCGCAGAAAGGAACAATATTTCGTTTTACTTTTTCCATGCTTCTTTCAGTTACTGGGCCCATAACCTATTGGGCAAATGCGCTTTTCTTTTCTTTTAAATTCAAACAACCAAAAGCCCTCTTTTAACAGTAACTTCTTTTTATTACTTTTTTATCAGCACAACCCGCCAACTGCGTCTTATATTTAAAGCGGTCAAAGAAGAAGTAAGGAAATAAACTGAACGAAAAATGAATAATTCATTTACACTCATATACAGATGTATATACATTATATACATTCACATAACGCATCTATGTTTGATCAAATGAATTTTTGTATACTCACTGTGATTATTCACAATGAACAAGAACAGTGTTGCATCCTCAAAACAAAAGTTATGAAAACCCAACACTTATAGTATTTCGTAAGGAGTTAAAATTATACCCATTTGATTAGTTCATACTATTTGCATAATTTCCAAATAATTTTAAGCCTTTCAGATTGTTTTTTATTCAAGTTTTTTATTTTTTTATATGACGAAGATGCTACAACTGCTTCTTACATTTTGAAATTCAATTTAATTTGATTACAAATTATTTTTATGATTACAAAACAATTAACTGTCAACTAAAATCGTATTTATGTATGAGATGTCAATGTATAGATGTTAATTGAACGTTTTTGTTTTTGCCTATATTTATGTTTATGTACGAATTATATTTACATTAGTGTTAATCATATAATACATAGCCATTTTGACATTTTTTCTGTTATGCTTATAGTATTTCGTAAGGAGTTAAAATTATACCCATTTGATTAGTTCATACTATTTGCATAATTTCCAAATAATTTTAAGCTTATCAGATTGTTTTTTATTCAAGTTTTTTATTTTTTTATATGACGAAGATGCTACAACTGCCTCTTACATTTTGAAATTCAATTCAATTTGATTACAAATTATTTTTATGATTACAAAACATTTAACTGTCAACTAAAATCGTATTTATGTATGAGACATCAAACGAAATCATTTTATGAAATTTCTCGCGTCTGATGTGTCTATAATGGTAAATTGTAAAAATATACTGTTCAAGTCTAGACAATGAAATGAAATAATATTGATATGAGACAATTTGTCGAAACGATTATACCTCAATTGTTTGAGCGACATTATTTAATTTAATTTTTATTCTAAAAATGTCAAAAATGACGAAATAATTTTCGGTAATATTGCAAGAATTTTTCAACATTAATTAATGCAACTGTCCATGCAGTCATTATTTATATTCGCTCAATGATGTCGCTATATTTTGCATAGAAACTGTTCAGAATTTAAATGTACAAGGGCGGTCCCAGAACTACCCGACCTAACAAAGAAAACACAACAAATTTGGAAAAATTTTTCTCAACATAATCTCCATTTAGCTCTATACACTTCTGCCAGTGATATATAGCTTCGATACACTGTTTATAGTATGAACTGAACTAGCTCATTAAAATAGCCATCTACCGCAAACTCCACATATTCATTGTTTGCAAATCTTCTACCACCACAAGCTATTTTTTCAAATTTGGAAATAGTAAATAATCTGAAAGAGCTAAATCTGGCGAATGGGGTGCATGCTGAAGCAATCCGCAGTAGCGGATGTGTGAACTGGTGCATTGTCTTGATGAAACAACACATTCGTTTACGTCTTTTTTCTTTAATTTCATCATTTAAACGCTGCAACACATTAGCATAATACTCAACGTTGATTGTTTTTCCTTTTTGAAGATAATCAATAAAAATTATCCCACGTGTATCCCAAAAAATAGACGTCATAACCTTGCCTGCAGATGGAACTGTCTTTGCCTTCTTTGAACACGATTCTCCCCTTTCAGTCCACTGTTTTGACTGCTCCTTTATGTCAGGTGTGAAGTGGCGAAGTGGTGGACCCATGTCTCATCCATGGTTACGAATCGACGCAAAGACTTGGCTTTATTACTGTGAAATATCACAGCCAAACACTATATAGAAACATTTTCACGACGTTGTTTTTGTTCTATTGTGAGCAAACACGGCAGCCATCAAGCACACAGCCTTTTCATCTCCAAATTTTCGGTCAATATATGATGTATAGCACTTTTTGAAATGCCTGTAACTTCACCTAGCTGACACACCTTTAGCCGGCGATCATTCAATATCATTTTGTGGATTTTCTTAAGCGTTCCTGGCGTGGCCAGCTCAATTGGTCGACCACTACGGTGTTCGTCTGGGCAGCTCGTACGACCTCTTTTAAACTCTTCCACTTATGATCGTAGACGTAGGAGCAGACTCCCCCAGAGAAGAATCTAGTTCGGATTTAATATTCGCTGGACTGAGACCTTTCAAATGAAAGTATTGAATTACATAATGGTGACCAATTTTTTCCATGTTTACAAATTCACTGAGGTCATTAAATTTCGATGGCTCCAAAACAAATACTAAACAACGTGGCGACTTGGAACTTAAAGCATATGTTTTATAAGGTTGCCACTTTTCACCAAAGTAATTATTTTCGAACTACTGCCGCCATCAATATGTCAGGTCGGGTAGTGCTGGAACCGCCCTCGTACCTACAATAATTATCGAGAATTCTTGGGTCGATAAGGCAGAAGACATAGGTGAGTACATAAGTAAGAAATATGGGCACTGGATCAATTAGCAAGTTTAACAAGAATTTTCGTTGATCAATTTACACTTCAAGATCTATTTAGCAGAAGAATCGTTACTAGATTATTTTTCGGAAACAACCACTCATTTTTGTTAAATATGTAAGAAGGCATATTATACCATATTTTGCTTTACGGACGCATGCTTTTTATTGTTCTCGTGACGAATCCACAGTGATTTCTTTAATTCATCACGTAAATTTCGATACGAGTATTATTACTGCATACATATGTAGATGCAGATGTATTTCTGTACTCACTTATTATTGTAATTACAACGTAATCATATAATCATATAATCCTATATATATATCCCCACTTCCTGCAATGTCATGTGCTGTAAGCAATGCTGTGTAAGCAAAAAATATGTTTAGCTATAAAATAAAAAAAAAAGACACTCAATCTTTTATGATTTCTTCATTTGACAGTCATATTAGGTCTTTTAAACTCAGATAATTTGCTCAGTCTGATTCTATCTTCTTTCATTCATTCTTAGCATCATTTCTTAGTTGCATTAAAATGAATATAAACATTGTTCGTATAACACTCCTATATACATTTGTATACATATAAGTGTGTGATCGTCAGACTTACCATAAAATTGTCGCTGTTGTTGTTGTTGTTGTTGTTGTGATTTTGGGGTTTGTTGCTGTTTCTGTTGTTGTTGTTGTTGTATTTGATAGAACGCTTCCGTTTCATGTTTATATTTGCTATTTGTATCTATGCCAATGTTGCCATTGGCACTACGCCCACTACCACCACGATTGCGTGTACGACATCGTAATGACATATTAAAATTAAATCTTCTTGATGGTGTCAGCGTTGTTGTAACCGTGGCCACAGCCTCAACGTGTGTATTCATCTTATTGGAGCTGCCACCATTACCACTACAAGTACTACCACCGAAAATCATGGCACGTTCATTCTTCATACCAATATAGAGGGTGCGGGTGATTAAAATGTAAGCAAAGCATAGTATCATTAGCGGCAAAACGAGCAATACCAAATCCAGAAAGATATTGTAAGAGCGCTCGTAACCGATACTGTCATCCGGCCATTGCTCGCGACACTTGCGTAATCCTGCAATAAAATATTATATAAGAGTATAAGAGCACGTAGTATGAGAAGTTGTTAACAATGCAAACTAAATGAGCACATGAATTTGTGTATGTACTAATAAATACATAAATGAATGCCTGATGGAATGAAAGAAATTAAATTTTTGGCGCAACAATGGCTCAGCTTGGCATGGAAATGACTATGTATTATCAAAAAAATATGCTGCTGCTGATGATGTTGGTGATTATGCTGATGATGACGATGATGATGATAATGCTGATTACGAAGCTAATAATGGTGAGTATTGTAATGGCAAAGCATTAGACCCAAAAGATTTGCAGTCAGTATTTGTGTATGAAATCACAAATGCTACGGACGTGATGCAATGAGGAGATCAGTGCCATAAGGTTCCGTAAGGTCACTTTTACACTTTGCCGTGCCTTTGATTTAATAACAATAAAAAGTGATGAAAATTTTTTTTTTAAATTAGAGCACTCTACACTCTACACTCTACTTAGATTCATTATTTTATAATTTTTTGTATATTCTAATTGTTTAAAATGATAAAAAATAACGGTGAAATAAACTGCAAAACTATGGGAGTGCATGCTTTTTCTTTTGGATGTATCTATTGGATTAGTGTAGTATAAATCTCAAAGGATTTATTATTGTGCAGGTAAATATGTTTTAGGCAATTTATATTGTGTTTAAAATGGTATATAATAAGTCGAACCACACCGACTGAAAATGTTCTCCTACACTAAATTTTGTCTCTCGAAGTTAATAAAAATTCACGAGGATTTCGTTTTTAAATAACCTGTTATTATATTAATTTATCCTAAGATCAGTTGGGTAATCTCATTAAAAAAAAATTCCAACTGGGCAATATATTTTAGGAATTGTTCGACTGTGTAATTAGTAACAAGAAATTGAATTTTAATTTAATTTGCTTTCAAATTCATTTATTAAATGATGGTGTATTAACATAAAAAAAATGAAAATCAATCAACAGCCCCCCTAATGCTAAATATAATAAAATTTATCGCTGATTTTTTACTTTTTTGAATATCTTTATATACAATATATGCGAGCCAAACGTAAAAATAAATTATGTTCTTTGTATGTCTTTAATATCATAAATCATTTTCATATTGCACTGATATATTTTAATTTAATTAATATTTTTTATTTTTTTAATTAAATTTTATTGGCTGCTGGAATGATAGAAAAAAGTGAAGAAAATCAAAACAATAAATAAAATTATTAGTTTTGTAAGCATATAATAGCCCTGACCGGATTAACGATTTAATTCTAATTAACTCAGGCATTAACTGCAGCTAATCCGTATTAACTCAACGAGTTAATTCTCAAAATTAAAGAGGATTAGGACAATTTACGATGGCAACACTGCTGAAAAATTGCTATTGTGAAATTTTTTCAATCCAACTTACAAAACAATAGGTGTGTTCGCTTATAAAAAGAACTTTCAACAATTGTTAACAGTTTTCGACATGAAAAACGTTGGTAAACAAATAAATCCGGCTGTCAATTCCGTACTCTGAATGTTAATTTACAATTTTCTGAGAGTTTTCAGTTCACTACTTCTTGTAGATTTTCTTATATCGAGAGGGACAAATGACAGAAATTGATAGTGATAGTAATGTAAGTGAGCAGACCTAATAAAACAGCAATAATCAGCTGTTTAGTTAATCCGCAATATTGCCATCTGTCAGGTTATAGCCTAGACAGACGACAGCCTAATTCCGGATTACCGAGTTAATTCGAATTAACTCGGGCATTAACTGCAGCTAATCCGCATAAATTCTATGAGTTAATTCTCAAAATAAAAGGGGATTAGGGCAATTTGCTATGGCAACACTGCTGAAAATTGTCTATTGTGAATTTTTCTTCATCCATTTTACAAAATATTAGGTGTGTTCGCTAACAAAAAACTTTCAACAATTGTTAACAGTTTTCAACATGAAAAGTGTTGGCGAACAAATAAATCCAGCTGTCAATTACGAACGGTGAATGTCAATTTACAAGTTTCTGATAGTTTTCAGTCCATGTACTTCTTGTAGATTTTCTCATATCGAGAGTGATAGACGACAGAAATTGATAGTGATAGTAATGTAAGTGGACAGACCTAATAAAATAGCAATCAACCGTTTAGTTAATCCGCAATACTGCCGTCTGTCAGGTTATTATTTTATTCGGATTAAGTGCGCCGGTAATCCGGAATTAGGCTGCCGTCTGTCTAGGCTATTAGTATTTTATTCGGATTAAGTGCGTCGCTCATCCGAATTAACGCTGCCGTCTGTCTAGGCTATAACTAGTGCATAATAGACCTAGTGTCGCAGTGCAATACAACCCTATAATAATAAGCATATAACTGATTGCATTATACATTCAAAATTATTGGATCCGCCTCCACTTCTTCATTCTCCGAAACTGGGCATTCATGCTATGGTCACATTCACCATATGCAATTAATGTAATAATATTAAGAAAATGTCATCTGTCGGAGAACTAGTGAACTTAGTGAACTTAGTTCAATGTCTAATAAATTTAGGAACCCTCTGCCATTTTGATTTTATCACGAAATCATTGTACATCAAAGCTATTGCCATATATCGCAACAATATTATTTAAATTAAAAAAAAAAAGAAATATATTAAAATGTATTAAACGTTTTAATAATAATTTCAATTAAAAATTAATTAATTCTTCAAAATGTTTGTGGATTAAATGATGTTATTGTTTTCTACTAATAAATCTTCAGGGCACAATACATACACACTTATAATACAACAAAATGTGCTAATTGGATCAAAAGTACTATAATTAGAGATTTTATTAATTTAATGAGACTAAATTCAATTACAATTAAAATTACAATATGAGCAAATTGATTTAATATAAAATAATTATGAATGTTGTTCTGTTCTCTGTCTATCTTGTGCAATTTTATGCCTCTAAGATGAATTTATAATTATTTTGAATAAGTTTCTACTACATAAGTAATATTTATAAATGATTGAATTGAATTCAATTCAATTAAATTTAATTGTAACATATGTACGATATATGCATGCATATTACTATACATACCTTGTCTACTTGTTGGCATTAACTGGCTGAATATTGCTATCGGTGTCATACAAACAATACTACCGAACCATATGAAACCGATTATTTTGTATGCATGATTAATTGTTTGCCATGTTCTTGAACGTAATGGATGACAGATGGCATAGTAACGTTCACATGATATGGCGACCAATGTCCATGAGGATACAGCAACAGAGGCGGCTGTAAAAGAACGAAGAATCAAATTTGAATGAAACGAATTATAATTAAAAGGTTCAGTGAGTTATGGTATAAAGAGTGAAGCAGCACACTATATTCGCTGTAAAAATCAACAAAGGCTACAACAACAACGACAACAACAACAAACAAACATCGTTCTTTATTTACGTTAAAACCTGTTTGTGTATTCGCGTATGTATTGGTTATGCTTGAGGCATAATATTTTTCTCTATACATCAGCACAGGACTCAGTTAAGTTTAATTTGCATTCGATAAATTTGTCATCGTAAATGGGCTGCGAATGAAAATGCAATATCGTGGTGAACATTCTATTTGCACACGGCCATGAATGTCAGTTTCCGATCAATAATAATAATTTAATGTGTCTGTTAATATTTCATTCATTTTCTTTTCGCTTGCGTGTGTGTATATCTTAATTATTTATATTTTCATCACCAACATATCATGCCATTGCCCTGCATAATAATTTTTGTTTTTATTATTTTAGCTATACAGACTACCACATATACTATATGCGCCTGTGAGTGATGTCAAGCCTGGAATCCCGAGATACCGTCTTAAATGTTGTAATTGATTTTAATTACAACAAAGCAAATTTAATATTCATCAAGAATATTATATTATAATTTAGCGCGTGGTTGAATTCAACTACTACACCATATGCGAACGAAAAAAATTGCGATACTTCAAAAATAATAAAAATCTTAGATTTTGGAACATATTCACCAAATTTGACAAATTTTTTTATTAATCGAAGGAACCAAGAATTAGAGTTTAAAATTCCGCAAAATTTTGGAGTCAATAAAAGATCCAAAAATTAGCATTCCTAATATCTATTCATCGTTAGTTGTGTATGTCACCTTGAATACATTACTAATTACAATATTTGATCACGTCTGCTTCATGTAGAAAAGTATTTGTCCAACTATGCGAAGCGATGATTGCGTGTTTGCGAAAATAGCTCAAGTCTAATTTCTGTTCTATTTATATGGTTATACATATATAGATATATATCTATGCGTATGGAAAATATATATACATGGACTAAATATTGTCGGTATGCACAAGTTTCGAACTTGATATTTTAACTTACAAATCCCTCGACAATTTAGACAGAATTTCTTCAATTCTTCTTTTCCTCTCTATATCTCTATGTCATATCTACATATGTAAATATATAAGAAAACTCATACCACAACAACAACATCAAAGTAAATGTTGATGTTTGTATGTGACTGTCGTGTATGTGGGATATTGCATGCCACATGCTATGTCATATGACTACTACATTGTATGCCTTTTCAAGTCATATACAGAACATCTATGATTGCCAGATATACATAAATTAATCAGATTTTAAACATATTTTAGTTGGAAAATATTTGTTGAAATGATAAATTTGAAAGAAATTCAATCATGTCAGATTAGATATTGTATAACAACTCCATGAATTTATATGAACCTTGAATTTGAAGGTATCATCAGCATTGTATATGCCTTACAGGATTCCCAGTAATACCGACATATTCAAAATTAATACAATCAGCTGCAACTTAAACATTTAAATACTTTCAGATCACTTGTTTTGATACGAAGAGAGGCAAAAGATCATATATGAAATTTTATAATATAATTTCGATCCTAAAAGTATGCTTTACTTATATTTTTCATAGTGCGAAGTACTAACAACTGATCAAAAGTTCAAAGCCCAAAGCCCAACGAAATATTATGTACACAATAAATAGTTTTGACAAACGAAGACAAAATAGAGGCTAAATTGAATTTTATATTTTATTGATTTCTAATAGAAATTTTATAGCAGACAAATTAATATTATATGGTATTAATATAATTTGGCAAATGTTATGAAATATTTTAAAATCTTGTTTGCTAAATTCACAATTTACATTTCGACTATGTGAGAATTAATAACTGAAATTCGTCATCATCAGACCACTTGCATGATTTAATAATAAATAATTTCCAACCGATTTTATGGTTTTGGAAAAGAATCATAAAATCGGCCAAAAATTACCGAAATAAAAGTATTTCGAATTTTTAATGAAATTAATGAAATTATTTGTATTTTTATTTGTTGAATTTAATCTTCAAAATCAACATTTGGCAACTCTATTCAAATGTACTGTGCACCTGAACTCAAGCATTACAATTCTATTACAATGTAATAGAACAAAATTAAAAGCTATACCTTTGCGATTTCATTAAAATGTGTTCTATATGCGTGACAAATAGATATTAGACTAATAGCATACACATTGCATATAATAGGAATTGTAGCAATGACAAGATAAGTATATAGTAATAAAATGATATGATTTTTATATGAAATATTTATAGTGCATATTTTCAATGATATTAAGTAAATGAGAACTCTACCAATGGGAGTTGTTTTATTGGCCGCTCAGGCAATTTTGGAGTCGGATATTAAATACTTAATTTCTGTTCTACTTACATGGCACAAAATTCTCGACCATAGAGGAGCAGATTCTGAAAGAGCTTGACAGAAAATCCTATACAAATTTTAGTTGTTGTTTAAGTGAGCCTGACCGAGCTTCTCAGATTTGTAGAATGCTCGACACGTGTCTCCCAAGCAAAAAAGGCAATAGCTTCATGCATGCTACAATCTAACCAATATGTTTAACACAATATGTACTAGCATAATTACCTATCGTTTGTGAATTTAATTAAAACTAAAAATAGAATAATATTTCGACTTTTACCGTGTCCGTGAGTAGCATCTGGTACATCATAAAATCAGTAAATAAAAAAGTAATAAAGACTTTCTGAATTATCTTGCAAAGGCTTGGAAACTTTTGTCAATGTACACTATATTCCTATACATATGCTGGTTGTGGATAAATAGGTAGCGATAAGAGCTATAGACATGTAGCTCTATTACTAATAATAGACTTGTGGCAAGCTATGGATATTGTTTACTGAGACACGCACACGCATTCTTGTATGCCGATAAATACAATACAAATACAAAGTGTATTACATTTGAATTGCATACCTGCACGATTAAAATCTGATATTTACATCTATTGTTTTCTATTTATATTCCTTAATGGTAGATTAGTGACTATTTGTGTTCAACAACATGAAGTTGTTATTAACGGTAGAATTATTTCTTTTAGCATTTCACCAAAATATGTACAATATACCATACATGATAAGCAATAGAAGTCACTACAAATATTGATGCGGGAATTGTTCACGTATTTTCTTCATATTTAGTAAACCAAAAACAACATGGAAGATAGAATGTATTGTTAAGACGGTCAAAGAGCAATTGATTTTCTTAGAGCAATATCTATGTTGATGATGGCTTTCTTAGTGACCATACAAGAAAGTGAAAGAGTAAAATTGCTCTGTACAAATATAAGTATAAATTGTATTTTTATCACATAGACCATATTAAGAGTGCCATGGCATCCATTATTAAAACAAATCTCAAAACTATATTTTTCACATTTTTCACATGGGAATGAAAACTTAGTAAGCTATATAATTATATTTCCTAATTTAAAGACATATTCAAAAATAGGCTGACTCGAATAAAAACCACGCCTACCTCTCATATAAATTTATCTTCCAGTATGTATCTTTTCACACTTTGCGCACGAAAGTGTAAAGATATCAAGCTGAAATTTTTTATTTACGATTGTATTTGATAATAACTGATAAAATCAGAAAATAGATGGAATCTGATGAAAACAAAGCCCAGCTCTCATACGAAAATATATTCTAGACTGTAAACTATCTAAAAAAAAGAACATATGTGGCACTTATAGGCACCGACGTGCTCTTTGGCCGAGCTATTCTTCCAGTACTGTTGTGCGTGTTAAATTTTTGGATAGTCTTAGAAGGGAGCTACTTATATTAGTCGGTTCCGAATGGCGGAACACTTGCGACGAACACTTTTTCTGAACCTTGTCACAGAGCTCTTTTAGAGGCGTTTTCATAGCAGATTGTTACTGCTTGCAGGCCGGGGAGTACCGTTCGAAAGAAAAACCTTTTCTGTATTTAAGTTGTGCCTCAGCGGGGAATTTAATCCACAACATATAGATCAGAAGGCGAACACACTAACCAGTGAGCTACTGCACCTACTAAACTATGGATATATCTCTAAACTATATATTTCCCAATGTTCGTGATCATTTTGAAATCTACATTATTCCAAATTCGATTTCTTTACATTATTGTCGATTTGTCGGAGTAAGGTAAGTCACTAGTAGTGGCATAGTTGGTGATTTCCTTCCAAATGTAGAGAATCATGGAAAATTATTAAATGAGTGTTGATGATTGACTTTCCTCCATAACTAACTTTGCCATGTTTCTTCTTCTGTACACGCATACTCGCACATACACATCGGAATATTTCCATGCATACATTTTTTCAAGGTTTACTTAACAATGTTCACATTATTCTTATGTATTATATACCTATATGTACACATGTCGTATATACGATTATACATATGCTCATCTTATACTCAGACTGATTATTTAGGACATAAGAGTTTTTAAGAATGAAAAAATTGCCAGTTGCTTGCCAACATGTGAGCGTCACAAAGAAAGAAAAACAAGTCTCTTTGTATTTTCTGCATGAAATATATTCAGGCATTCAATCTTATATCTTATTTGTATTGTATATTCACACACATATTTGTTAGAATATTTGATATATATATAACACTAAAGAAAGAATAATTGAGTAGAATTAAAAAAAAAAATAAAAAAAATAATTTAAATTATAATAAACCGCAAAAGTAAATAATATGCAAACGATTACTAAGAAATCCATTATGTTTAGTGGTGAGAAATATATTTGTGTATTAATATTAAATGTAATTTAGAGTTTAATTTTTTTTTTTTTTGCTTTCATTAATGAACATTTTGAATAAGCAATACATATTATTTTAAAATTCACCATCGACTGTATTGGCACTGATTGGGGTTCTCTTCTAGCCTCATTGTGCATAAAAACTATTATTTTGAGTACATTTCTCATCTAGGATATGTCATAATTTACTTAAGTTTTTACTAGTTAATGTTTTGAAAGTCTCTTGAAATTTATATAGGAAAATTCATTCATCCACACATCCACTAATGATGTTTTATTGCATTCATTTCTCATCGCGTATGAAATTATAATAGCGACAGTGCTAGAATAGTAAAACTTTTCATTATGCTAGAACACGAATGCTGTAAGTTATAGTGGTACGCGTAAACATCATAAAATATTTTGTAATGTATTCTTACAACACTAATATGCATAACTATATTTTACTGTATTGAGTATACACAAGTTTTATGAGTTACTCGTACTATGTATGAGAGCTATGAGAGCAATTTGTGTTTAATGTAGTGTACCATTTTCAAATGACATTTCATGGAGAAAGTGGTTGGTAGAAAGTGAGCGATAAACATTACAATACACATTTCTAATTATGCAATGGTGTGGTATGGAATGGAAAATATATTTATTCATTTACCAATTGTGTTAATAAAATTTCGATTTAATGCAATTTAGTGTTACAAATATGCTTTTCCGCTGCTCGTTTTAATAATGAGCAGTCTGAGGGTCAAATTACTGTTCTTTACCACTTATTTATTCTTTCTCCTCAATTTTTTCTGTGAAAATACTTATCTGCTATCTCCATCGTTTCATAGAACTTCCATACAAATTGCCGAAAAACCATCTGAAAATCGACAATAATTGCCAAGAAATCACACTTAGAGTGGTGAAATGTATTACTGACCCCCATTATTTTTTCTTTATCAACACTTATTTTAAACTCACTTACCCCATATTTTGACTTGTTAGGAGGGCTCCTATACATAATCCAAAAAAACTCTTGAAAATCAATAATGGCTTCCCAGGGATCGCACTTAGAGAATTAAAACGTATGTCTGACTCCCATTATTATACCCTGCATAATGCAATATGCATGGTATATTCATTTCGGTCAGATGTTTGTGTCCACTTGAAGGAATCTCCGGAGATATAGACATGGATATATATTCGTGATCAGCGTCGATTAAATTTTCGATTTAACGATGTCCGTCCGTCCGTCCGTCCGTCCGTCCGTCCGTCCGTCTGTCTGTCACCTGGCTGGTTCGCACGATAACTTGAGTAAATATTGAGCTATTTCGATGAAATTTGGCATAAGTAATCTATGATCCAAGGGTACGGAGGGGATTGATATTGGGCATGATCGGTCAATAACCACGCCCACACCAAGCATTCAAAGCGACTAACCTCGAAATTTTCAAAATCTTTAACTTGCTATAACTCACATAATATACCACTTGGGACAACAATATTTGGCACATAGAGTTATATTATACTACTATATAACCTGACCAAAAGTGGATGAGCCACGCCTACTTTCTAGCGTAGCTCCCATACAAAGTGTCTGTACTTCTTTTAAATTGAAACTGCTGTAACTTCTACAATCTTCTGTCTAGAATAACCATAATTGACACTTAGATTAACACGGTAGTCAGAAATAATATGGCAGAAAATCAATGTGCCACGCCCACTCCTTTTTGGGTCTCCCATACAAAGTTGCGGAAATTAAAAAAAATGTTACCGGTTATAACTTGCAAACTATTCAGCGTAGAATAACGAGATTTAAGGTGTGGATTAGTATTGTACGAGCAACTAGGCTCACAGAAAATGGGCGCACCACGCCCAGTGTTTATCGTAGCCCCCATACAAATTTTAAATTGAAACAGCTGTAACTTAGGCAATCTTATGTCTACAATAACCATAATTGACACTTAAATTAATATCGTAGTCGGAAATAATCTGGCGAAAAATCAGCGTACCACGCCCACTTCTTATTGGGGCTCCCATACAAAGTTGAGGAAATTAAACAAAAATGTTAACCACCATAACTTAGAAACTATTCAACGTAGGACACCAAATTTAAGGTGTGGATTAACATTGAAAAATTAATTGGATTTACTAGAAAGTGGTAAGCCACGCCCACTTTTTATATAGCTCCCATACTAAGCCTCGGAATTATCTTAAAATCCTTTTACTTCGTCAAAGTCAACCATATTTCGGGTGTAAATTAGTAGTATATGCAAAAATTGTTTCTCGAAAAGTGGAAATAAAAGAAAAGTTGGATATTCGAGTAAACTTTTTATATATAAATCTACATATGCAGGGTATAGTTTGGTCGGCCCCAGCCGACTGTAAGGAGTTTTTTTTTTTTTTCTCCCCATTACTTTCTTTAACAAACCTCCTTTATCCCCCTATCTGCACTCACTAAAGCGACTCTCATGCAAAACCATCGAAAAATACATATAAAAATCTACAAATAACCCTATAACTGAACAGAAGTCGCATTTAGATCGGCGAAATGTACAACATGATTCTATTAATTTTTGCTCTTTAACATTTTTTCCCAGCATACTGATTTCATGATCACACCATGACCTAAAAACATCTAAAAATCGACAAGTATCCCCATGACTGAACATGTATCACCATTAGAGCAGCAAAATGTATGCTCGAACTTCATTAATTTTTGCTTCTCAATAATTTCTCTGAACATACTCACCCCTGGCCTGCACTCCTTAAGGTCATTCCCATATAAAACGTACGAAAAAACAGCTGATATTCGTTAAATAAAATATCCACATAATTGAACAGAAGTCGACTCTAGAACGATTAATCTCCATTAATTCGTCTTCGTTAAAACTTCCTCTCAACATACTTATACTTTTCCCAGCATATTGATACCATATCTGCACCCATTAAGGGGACCCCTATACAAATTCCCAACATTTTCTCTGAACATATTCCACTTCTTAGAGAGTCTCCCAAAAGCGGTAAAATGGAAGCTTCTGATGCATTTGTTCAATTAACATCATGGTTAAGAAGAAAGCAATTGTGTAATAGGCACACAATGTAGAGTAAATACAATTAATATATCATTAAATGGAAACAATGGAGCTCATACAAATTTCACTCTCCAAGGATATAACAAAATTGAAGCAAAACCATTTCAAGAATAGTCTTAAAACAAGTATTGTATAAAGAACGTGTTACCTTAACAATATATAATATAACTCTGGATGCGTAATTTGAAGGTTACTTAATCATTAATAAATTTCCTTTAATATAATAAAGTTGTCTTTATTAACCCCAGGCGTGTAGTCTTATATTACATAAAACATTATGGTTCTTTTACCATAAATTCGTCCAAGTTTTTAAAATGCAAATATCCTCATGTTCTCCTACACTCATAATTATACAAATTGGGCTTTATTTTCCATTACCGCTGACATAAAGATTTAATTTAATAGCAAGCACATATACAAATACCATTTATTAGTTGGATGACTTTCATATGTGATGTGGTGTGCACCTCTCGTAAACCTGTTATGTTGAAAATTTATATAAACTTTGATAATATAATATTAAATAAACTATTTACTTAAAATCTTATTAAGTCATAACAAACAGTATGGCTGTGTGTATGTGTGGAAACTAATTTGTGTATGAATATTGTAAATAGCACACCAATGTAAATATGTACACACACATACACAATAGCCTAAAGGTAGGCAAACAAAAAGACGTTGATTGACCCAAAGAGAAGAGAGGAGACGTGTGTACACTATACAATATTTGTATGCTAGTGCATAAATAATACAAATTTTGACCTTGAAAGATAGTATTATAGTCATATTAAAAAAAAAGTAGGTAGACAATTTAATAAACAAACCAAAAAAAGAAGGGATTTTTCATATTTTTGCTGGCTATTGCATATAGTAGACATTCTCATTTTATTGCCATTTAAATATTATCTACCTAAATAAATAAATGTGGGAACAAATGCGTAGTACACAGAAAGTAATATGCTGTTAAATTAAATATTAGATTGGGGAAAAACTATTGGTTGGGGCTAACAATAGCCTTCGTGTGGGTGCAATGTACTGTCCAAAGGGTTGAATTTGGCAATATTTTAGTCATAATTCTAGATAAGGAGTAGGTGTTATAGAGTGAAATATAATAAAAGAAAAATATTTGCAATAAATTCACTTTATTTCATTCAAATAGTTCGTATCTTTCAATACTTATGCATTTATTTACATATTTCCTTAGACTAAAAATTCTCGAAATCAATTTGAAAGCACTTTTCTAACAAATTTATTTTAATAAAATATTTGAAAAAAATAAAAAATGATGTTGACAAGAAAAAAACAACACAAAGTAGGTAACTATAATATCTACACACACACTGGATGGAATGGTGAAAAAAAATAAATAAAAAATGACATTGGCTCTAAAATGAGCATGCTGAGATGTGCGAAAATTGCATATCAAATAAGAGCTTTATTCTACAAGGATGCACAAATTTAGTTGAGTGTGAACAGAAACAACATAAGTACTGAAACTTGAGGAATTGCACTTGCATAATAAAATTTTTAAGATGTTAATCATTTGGTAGAAGTATGGGTATTTTGAGAGGATGTATGAGTGTATGAGGCAAGTGTATGGTTTCGTAAGATATATTTTATACAAAAGTTGATATGATGCACAACCAACAGTTAGGAGAATATTCAAATTTTGTCGCTGTATGTATGTATGTGTACACTTTATTTGAATACTGGCGGCATTTTCACCATCCATTCTCTTATCACTCTCTCTTGTCACTTTAAAAATACTACTTGTGTTTTGTTGTCAGTTCACAGTTCGTTTCCAACAATATGAGAAGCTACCACGTCAGCATCACTTTGTGCATGAATTTGGTGGTGGTGGCACTGCTTTCATTAAAGAAATTGCTTACAATAATACTTATAAAAGAAAATAAAAAGAAACGAAAAGAAAAGAAAACACTTCTTGTGCTATTTCTTCGAAAAACCACATGAACTCATACACTCACACACACATTTTTTACGAAGAGTGTGGCAAGCAACATAATGTAAGAACTTATTAATACTTCGCGCTCAACAAAAATGATATGTTTTACGCAAATTGAGAAACACTTCGTTGATTGCCTAAGACACGAAAAAATTTTAATATGTTGAGCATTTTTTAGTTTTTTTTTTTTTTTGTTTTCGCGTCAATAAAGTCATTTTTGTTTTACTATCTTAAAAATATTTATTAAAAGTTATTATGGAAATTTTTATTTGATATACTCTCATAATCATTGATTATTGGAAGCATATAAGACATCAAGAATATCATGATGACTTTGCTTGTCGACGGGCCACATACAAGACCCGTAGTATGAGGCACCTAACACAGCCTCAACTAGAAGACATTGAAAATCTTACTGAATACATTTTTTGCTCTTTTGAAGTGGCAATATCTTATTAAGTGCTGCCACCTTTACCCATTTCACTGTCAGGATATATAATCAGATAAAATTTTGTATATTATCCAGTTCCATTTTTGTTAGGTTTTTATTTTTTTCATTTAGTTTGTATATTTTTTTTCCTATAATGTATTAAAATAATTTTTTTCTTAATAGAAACTTGGATAAATGTCTTTTTTGTCACAATTATTGTTTTGCACTTGTGCGAAAAAATCAAAAACAAACTTTTTGTGCGCTGCTCCTAAGTGCAAAGGTATATTTAGTTCAGTCAGATATTTGTAGCCAGTTTAGGGAATCTTCTGTATTAGTTTATAGATGCTTTTGTGCTGTGTAATATAATTTGAAGAAAAGTTAAGATATTTCAATGAAATTCGGCAGGAGTTAAGTACAATGGATAGAATAAAAAATGAGTATAATCAGGGAACTCTCATAAGCAATAAAAATTATTAATTTCGGGGAAAAAAGGAAAATAATCCTACAGAATTGACTTACTATTTCAGCCAGAGTAACAATATTTGCTGATTATTATTGTAGTGAGAAATAATCTTACAAGAAATGAGCCAACTAGAAACTTACATATTTTTCCAATTTTAAACCCGCATAATTTAATATTTAGAACATAGATTAATATTGCAGGGGAAAATAAGTTCCTAATAAATAGGCAAGCCACACCTACTATTTAATATAGCTCCCATAAAAATTTAATGAGACGATCCTGATGAAATTGCTATAGTAAAATTTCTTAAAAATAAGTGTGAGACCTGAACTGGGCGAACCATGGTCTCCATGGTTCGCCCTTTACAAAAATCTGCCTTTTCGCCCGTTGAAATATGTAGTTATTTGCTATTTTAAATGTCTAAATTGGCATGGTCCATCTACATTTTTATTCGGTTAACACACACTCTACACCTACAGGGTATCAATAAGTCTACCCAGAAATGAAACTCACTTTTTTTCCCCCATATCTTTGTTAAGTACAAATGCACGTCTGTAAATATTTGCTAAATATTTTCAAGAATTTGAAATTATAAACAAGAAAAATAAAATTTTGTGATAAAACTTTTCTTTTTTTTCGTTCAACATAATCAAAAGACTCAACTCAACACGAATAAAATTTGACGTCTTTAAATTTACCACACTACTCATTTTTCTGCCGTTGTTATTGATGATATTGTAACGAGTATCGATAGTTGATTACTCATCACTATTGTGACTGACACTATTGGCAGCATCGAAACGAATGTCAACAAAAAGAAATGAGCGATAACCAGAACAAGCCAACGAGAAAGGAAGAGAAGAATCTCGATAAAGGAAGATTCTAGGGTGTTGCCAACAGAGTATAAATAGAGCCAGTGTTGAGAATTGACAATCAATCTAATTCCGAACGTGATTGCGACAACATTTATACAGAGGCAAAAGTTGCAAGTACATTTAAGTGTTATAGTAAATAGTTGATTGTAAACAGTGTTGATTGTAAATAGAGATTATTAAATAAATTGTTGCTGTATATAGTTGTATAAAATAAGTGTTGCAGTTATGATTAACAGAATCCAGTGATCGAACAAGGTAATTCAAATAGAATTAAACGTTCACAGAATAAAAACGTAACAATTGGTGTCAGAAGTGGGATTCTGTAAAGATGGTGAAAATTGACCAACTAAAAGTGGACCAGCTTAAAAAGCTGTTGGTAGAGATGAATCTATCGTCATCAGGTGCAAAGGCGGAACTGCTGGTGAGGCTGAGGCAAGCTATGGAGGCTAAGGGAATTAATGTAGAAGAACATGAGTTCTTTGAGGAAGACGATATACATGCAGTTGTGCACGCCGAGGAAGAGAGCAAGGTAGATTCGAGTGGTCAACTCATGGAATTTATGAAATCCATGATGCAACAGCAGCAGCAGCAACTGCAAGGAATTAATGCGAAGTTACAAGAACATTCGGCTGAATTGCGTATGGAAATTCAAGAAGGTTCGGCTCGACAAGAACACGTCATCGAAAATCTACAAAAAGGAATTGAGATTAGATTTCAGGAAATTTCCGGAACCATTAATGAAAAAGTTACAGATCTGAAGGAACATGTAGATGATTTGGAAGATAAGTTCGAGAAATTACAACACGATCTCAACCAACTAAAAATAAATGGGCCAGCCACATCAGTGATTAGAGATTCAAGTACAATCAAACTAAAGCCACCAACATTTGACGGAAGCACGCCATTCAATATCTTCAAGCTTCAATTCGAGACAACCGCTTCGAAGAATCAATGGGATGATAGCGACAAGACTGCTGCTTTAATAGTCGCATTAAAAGGTAATGCTTCCGAGGTGTTACAGATGATTCCAGAGAAAGATCGTGGTAGCTCTCAGTCACTGATGGACACACTCCAGCGAAAATATGGAAATGAATACAAGAGTCAATTACATCGAGTGGAATTGAGATCGCCCTAGTCATGTCACCCAGGAATACTTATGCCGAAACAGTCAGAAGTGCATTGACGTTTGAAGCCGCCAGTTTGATGTGTCGACCAATGCCACGGGTACGCCAACTAGAAACAGAAACAGCAGATCTGGTTGAAGCAGTGTGTCAGGCAGTTAAGTCAGTAGTGAAGCCTGAAAGAAGAACAACAGGTCGACGCGAATACAAATTTAATGGTAAGTGCTTCATTTGCGACAAACGAGGGCATATAGCTCGTGATTGCAATCAATCGAGTATGAAGCCTAAACAAAGAACAAGGAATCAACACAAAAATAAATTTGCCGGTAAGTGCTTCATATGCGATCAAAGAGGACACATGGCGCGTAATTGTCGTCTACGACGCAAGCAACAAAGATCGAATTCACCAGGACAACGAAAGGAAGATCGTGATGTCATTCATCGTGGTAAAGCTGATACTCCATATCATCGTATTTGCACCGTAGATAGCAAACATTGTTCTCGGGTAGGAAGCCAGAATCACATTGTTAACCTACGTCTTACCAATGTATTGTCGGAAGAGTCATGGACCACCGAACGAGTTCAAGAAGATCAACGGAACGACCCAGATCTCTCAAAGATCATGAAATACAAGGAGCAGGGCATACGTCCAGGTTGGCAAGAAATGGCTAATGAGAGTCCAGTAGCAAAGGCATACTGGGCGCAGTGGCAAAGCCTGCACTTACGAGACGGATGTTTATTCCGAACATGGGAAAGTGAAGATGGAAAAATCACTAATGATCTTCTAGTGGTACCCAAGGCAAGAATAAATGAAGTGATAGCTGAGTATCACAATGCCTCCAGTGGAGGGCATTTGGGAATCACCAAAACCGTCGAGAAAATAAAGAAACGATTTTATTGGGTTGGATGTCATGACCATGTCGCTGATTGGATTCGGAAGTGTAAGCAATGTGCAATGGCCAAAGGTCCCACTAAGAAAAGTCGAGGTAAGATGCACCAATACACCGTGGGTGCTCCATTTGAGCGAATTGCTATGGACATAGCTGGGCCATTTCCAATAAGCAACGCAGGAAACAAGTATGTTCTGGTGGTTATAGATTACTTCAGTAAATGGCCTGAAGTATACCCCATTCCAAATCAGGAAGCTAGTACAGTTGCGGATGTATTCGTCAACCAATGGGTTACTCGTTTTGGTGTACCGATGGAGTTACACTCAGACCAAGGTCGAAATTTCGAATCAGTTGTATTCCAAGAGATATGCCGTATGCTGGGTATATACAAAACTCGTACAACACCTTTGCATCCACAATCTGATGGCATGGTAGAACGATTTAACCGTACCTTGGAGGAATATTTGAGAAAAGTCGTAGATAAATACCAAAGAGACTGGGATGTACATATACCAATGTTCCTCATGGCATATCGATCCGCACAACATGATACGACGGCTACTACACCGGCAATGGCAATTTTTGGAAACGAGTTAAGACTGCCAGCTGATTTAAAATTTGGAGTTGTAACACCAACGAGATCAACCGAAGGAAATTATACTAGCGAATAGCGGGAACAGTTGGATGAAGTACATCAGTTCATCAGAGAGCGGTCGCAGATGATAAGCGATAAGATGAAGGCCAGGTATGACTTGAAAGCAAATTCAAAAGGGTTCTATGAAGGAGAGCTTGTAATGCTTCATAATCCACAACGAAAGAAAGGCCTGTCCCCTAAACTACAGACTCATTGGGAAGGACCATATGAGATTATAGCAAAGATAAATGACGTAGTATATCGTATTCAACGTGCCTGGAATAAAAGAGCAAAGTTTAAAGTAGTGCACTTAGAGCGACTTGCGCCATATCGAGGGGAAGTATAAAAACTTGTTCGGGACGAACAAGGTTAAGAGGAGGGCAGTGTAACGAGTATCGATAGTTGATTACTCATCACTATTGTGACTGACACTATTGGCAGCATCGAAACGAATGTCAACAAAAAGAAATGAGCGATAACCAGAACAAGCCAACGAGAAAGGAAGAGAAGAATCTCGATAAAGGAAGATTCTAGGGTGTTGCCAACAGAGTATAAATAGAGCCAGTGTTGAGAATTGACAATCAATCTAATTCCGAACGTGATTGCGACAACATTTATACAGAGGCAAAAGTTGCAAGTACATTTAAGTGTTATAGTAAATAGTTGATTGTAAATAGTGTTGATTGTAAATAGAGATTATTAAATAAATTGTTGCTGTATATAGTTGTATAAAATAAGTGTTGCAGTTATCATTAACAGAATCCAGTGATCGAACAAGGTAATTCAAATAGAATTAAACGTTCACAGAATAAAAACGTAACAATATGTTTGAAAAGGTATAATACAAAAAAAAAAAAAGAACTTAAAAATAAATAAGATATACTCAATAAATAAAAAAAATTGTCATTTCAGAAATTTATAACAAAATTAATTTGACACTTGAAGAGACTTTTATACGCTGGCTGAAGCATACATACACATACACATGTCTTTGTCAGCATAAACATTGTATGAGCATCAATTAATGGTTTCATTAGCCATTAGTAGGGCATCATATGCTTACATAAGATATTGGAAAACTTTTGATAATCTTCATTTATCTTCTTTCGAAAAAAAAAAGACAAACAAATACTTAATTTATGTATCTAATATACACAATGAGCTCCAATAATATATCGATATATTTACAAAAATATTAGATGAGGAAGAAGCCAACACAAAAATTGTGTTTTAGTAACGCCAATAAAAACCACTTAACTCAGACTTGCAACATATTGTCAACGGTTAAGTAATTCAAATTATTTGCCTAAATTGAATTTTCATTGCTAAGGGCTAGAATGAGTAAATAGAAGTTGTAGAAAAGAGCAACGACAGCTTTTCGTTATCATTCTTCTATTTATATATATATATTATACGTAAAATCATTTTATCCAGAAAATAAAAAAGAAAACAAAAATAACGATTTAAACTTTTCCATTCGATTTCCCCAATATCTTTGTTTACTGCCTTTTGATTGGATTATTGGTTAGTCAAATAATGTGGTCGTCGATAAGGAAACTTTACAGAAAAAAAAAACAAAATTTCCATACCATTTTTATTAGTGTTGGTGAATGAACTTATTATATTTGAAAATGTTGATATCTACTTATTCTTTTGTTTGCTTCAATCACAAAAAAGTACGATTCATAGAAATTTGTTTTCCTTTTATACAATAATCTATTTGCCTTTTTGAATGTGACAACAAAATTGATATCAAATAAGTTATTTGTTAATGAAATCTATATAAATTATCTAAAGTATATTGGAACAGCAATAGAATTGGAAAAGTAACAAACCATTTTCAGTCAAATTAAATAGAATTTAATTTTTTTTATTTTGTTGACTTGGAATGTAAAGTGATTTTGATGAATATTCTAACCTACATAAATGTCGACATAAGTCAAATTATTTAAAAATCCTGTTTAACCTAAACATTTTCCACAGCTATTATTTCCTGCCTTGTGTCAAATATTTTATGTGCTGAATTCTTATCCGCTTATGTAATGATACTAGTTGTCAACGTTTTCTCTCAAAAATTCAAAACATCCTCTTATTAGAGGAGAAAAGTATCAGAGCTTTTATGTACGACGGTGGATTGAAATAACGTCGAATGAATGTGGAAGAAATTTATTTCGGTGTTATTACCCAATATTTTTTTGGAAATTTTTTTTTTTTAATTTATATGAAAATATTTTTTCAAATAATGCCGAAATTTTAATTTGTCACAATTTAATTTCGATTTTATTGAAAAATTTTTGTAATAATATCGAAAATATAATTTATAAAAAATTTTATTTAATGTCGAAATTTCCACAGTCCTGCAAAAATACATTCGGAAGGAAGAAAAATGCCTAATTGTTCCACACTTCATAGCTAATTACTGACATTCGATATTTATTCCCCAAACCCAATATATGAATGATGATGATAACTATGCACTATTCGTACCATATACTCTGAGCTACTGCTAGATTAATTTCATTACCTTAAGAATAAAAAGGCAAAAGTTATTTTTGTTTCGCACTAAGCAAAATAGGAAAACTTTATGTTGTAATCCACTTGTCGAATTGTTAATTAACCATGAAAAATACTTTGTCGAAAATGAGTACGTGAGCCTTTATGTGGGCTTATTCTACGAAACAATCAATTTGATCAATCATTGACACAAAAATATGGTACTTTAATGAGAACAAAGTGAAATGCTATGAAATTTATTTTAGATGAATTCGAGTTAAATATTGAATGAATTATGTTATCGAGAATAAAACACAAACATTTATTTCATTCATTAATTCATATTTACAAAGTAAAATCTATATGCAGGAATATAATTATTGCTAATTATTAATTAATGTTAGAATTTTATTTGATTTATCCATAAATTAAATCAAATGTTATTGTATTTATTCCACGGAATCAATTTACAAGTCTTGGACATGTGTATGTATGTGTCTATGATTTGTAAACAGAAAACTTCATATCCACTTATATACATGCATGTATACATAGTTTTATTGAAATCATTAAGGTATGAAAAAGCATAAAAGCACCATCAGCCATAACAATCAAGTCAAGTCATCATTTCAAGGGTAGAAATTCAGTGTATACACAAATTATAAAGAAATATATAATAATTTCCGTTAGAGAATTATTAAAAGTTCATAAACAAGGAATGCAAAGATAAGCAAAAAAAAAACTAAAGCTAATACAAGCTTAACTTAATACAACACATACCTGGGCGAAATGAATGCAAACATGTTCATATGCAGGCGAACATAATAGTTTTATATATGAATATTGTATGCTTTCGAATATGTAAGTATATCTTGTTTTATATAGCTACCAGCATGCATTAAATTTATATAAAATTTGTTTTATTTTTTTTATTTTATACGTTATACAAAAGAGATCTCTTGTTCTCAATAGATAAACATTAAATATTTTAACTTTAGCTTGCTGACGTTTGATTCTTGCTTTCATAAACTTTAAGCCAATTAAGTCAAAAAAAAAAGAAAGTATAATGCAATGTTAACATATGGTAATACCATATTCTTCACCACTCATATGTGGGCAATAAGGTACACCATTCAATGGAGAAATTTCATATACTATATATGAATTACACAATACTCATACGACACGGTGATCAGATATAGAAAAATATGTATATTTCTATTTTTGACAAATATTCACTTGGTGATAAAAACTAATCATATGACTCATGCTTTAGTTCTATAATTTGAATTTTCCGTACCCAAAAGTCTTCAAAAATATATTCGAAAACATACTTTTGTATGGGAGGTAAGCGTAGTTTTCATCCGATCTTGCATATTTTTGAGCTCACCCATTCGTTGGAAAATATAATCATATGCATCAAGTTTTTGCTCAATTATTTTGTAATTTTGTTCACAAAATGTGAATTTATACATTCGGAAACATAGTTTTGTATGAGATATTGGCCTGGTGATCATCCCATTCTACTTATTTTCAAAATTGTCCAATAATTAGTAAATATTATGTGTACCAAGTTCCAGCTCAATCTCTTTATATTTTCGTTTGCAATATGCAAAAATAAACATTCTAAAACACTCTCTTGTATGAGAGTTAGGTGTAGTTTTCATCCGATTCAGCTAATTTTCAAGTATGATTGTTTTTTTGTTAAAATCCTCTTTACTCAGTTCCAGTTAATAATTAGCGCCAATTTCCAAAGATCTCAAAAATGTTGGAAAAACTTCAATACTCTTTACATCATTTTATTCACAATATCACATTACTACAAATACTTTATTGGCTTATTAGCATTGAGCTTTCAGGCTCAATTGCCTTTGAAATTTTAGTATATAAGAATTTTTTCTCTCAGCTTCAAAGGATTAAAAGCACTTTTAATATAACTTATTGAACAAGAAACTGAAGAATAAAATTGTCCTGAAATTTTTTTTTAATAATAATTACTAAATTTGAGATGAAAAAAGAAATTAAAAAATTCGACAAATAATGGCTACCCTAATAATACCATATTTATGTACATCGTAAGCTTAATAATACGCTTATGTTTACACAAATTATAGCTAATTTAATATATTTATAATTTTATATTTTCCATTGTTATGCAAATTATAAATACTCGTGTACGTATCGTATAATAAGAGCGTATGCGTGATATATCGATTTTCATATGCATTCATATGATCATGGTGTATGGCTGCTATTTTATCGTATGTACCAACTAAATTTAATGCATATTCATTTTTATACTCTTAATTACTTTTAAAATATACTTTGTAGTGCTGCAGCCACATTTATATTCTTCATGATGATAATTAAGAATACTTACTCATTGTGATACATAATGAAAAAGAAAAATATCATTGAGAATATTAATGATCATAGAAATTTTTGAGCGATAATACAAAAATGTCATTATTGAAAATCAAAAATGTGATTATTGTCATTGTATGGTAATTGTTAGTCGAAAAGTATGCCAAACAAAAAACAAAATGCCATGATTAATAATCATTTCGGAATTATTTCATTATCTCCGGGGACATTGCGGGCACACATGCGATTATATTGGTAGTTAAAACAATTGATAATGAGCATTTGAGTTGAAGCTAAAAAATAATTATATTTAATTATAATTTTGTTGCATTGAAATTGATAAATTTCAATAAATTGTAATTGATATTTGACTGCAGCATTAAGAAATTACATAAATCAAGAATAAACATTTTTGTAAAGCTCGTTTAAAAAACAATAAAATGATATCAGCATTTAAAAATTCATTCACATTGCGATTGAAATTAATTTACCTCAATAACTCAAAGGATTAATGCGTTTCGAACAAATGTCATCTATGCAAAAGAATTTTATTTTTGTTATGTACATAATCAATTGTTTTTTTTTTTCGCCTTTCTTTGATTAATTGCTTAATTTACGCGATTACCAATAATTTATGAATATAAAAATTGTTGCAACATTAAAAACTGTAGCTAATTGCTGTATGATTATTTGTGAATAATTTTAATGATTATTTAATATTAGCACATCGCTTGTAATATTTATATTTTTCGACTAAAGAGTAAATGTTGTTACTCGTATTCTACTCACCTAAGGCGCTATATATATGTGCACACATATGTAGCGCCTTAGAAAAAAAAGTGAATTTTCATCACATTTTTTATTATTTAACCATAAAATCTTGACTCTAGGGGGCTCAAATATGAGAGCGTCCCTTCTTAAGTTTTTGTCTCACCGAACATTTTCTTGGAACATAAAATGACGCTTTCATAAAATTTGCTACCACCACTTTAAGAATGCGTCTAGAGAGGTAAAACATATGTGAGTAACTTCTAATAGTTTTTTCGCTCTAATATTTCTCCCAAATATACTTATGCTCTAGCTCCATCCTTTAAAGGGATTCCCATACAAAATGTATTTAAACACAACGCAAAATCGACAAATAACTCCATAGCTGCTAAGAAATCACCTCTACAGGGATAAAATATAACCCAGACCCCAAATACTTTTACCTTCCAAATATTTCTTCCGAACATACATATAGTCTATCTCCATCCATTAAAGGGACGCCCATACAAAATATCGAAAAATTGTTAAATAGCTCTATAACTTCCCAGATATCGCCTATGTGGCCATATGACTCAGATTCCAATTAATTTTATCTCCCCAATATTTTTCCCAACCATATTTGTTATCTTCACACTTTGAGTGTGACGCCATACTAAATGACGGAAATACTCCAGAAAATTTAAAAATAGCTATATAGGAATAATGTCTGGAAGGATTAAAATTAATATATTTCCCTTCTCCAGAATTTCTTCCAAAAATCCCTCCAGAATCACTTGCATCTGAGGTAGCTCGTCTAGGTTTTAGAACAAGGCATAATCTCAAGGTATCCGCTATGGACAAGCATACATTCTTTCTGGAAATAACAATGCTGGTACTGTCCTAAATAGGAGTTCGTTTGAGAGTAATTTACTCTAAGAAAATGTCACTTTGATATGACAGGTAAATCTGTTTACAATATTTGAAAATTTGGATGTACTGAACATGATGAGAATAAAAAATGTAATTTGACTCTAACTAAAACGAAAGACAACAACAAAACAACAATAACAATAAAATCATTTGGAATGTAAGATTGTAAGTAAAGCCAAATAATTAATTTCTTCCTTATATCCTATTAACATGCAATTTATTTTAAATTGTTTTAACACCGAAATCTTTATTACCGCAACTTTTGTTATATTTCAAGACAAAAATTTGCACCCACACATATACACATCAATATTATGTGAATGTTGTATGAATTTTATATATCTTCAGATATGTATGTATAATGTAAACTTGCTGAAAGTTTGTTGTTCATAAATTTACTCATCGATCTTTAGTGATGTTAATACAACCACTCAGAGGGAAGACCTCTTTAGAGTGCACATGTAATAGTAATGTCACCCATCAACAACTATGGTAAAGTAGTACTAAAATGTGGTAAATAAAAAAAAAAACAACATCAAGGAATTTATTACTGCCAAGAGGAGTATACAAAACTGACATCGGTTACATACCCTTATGTATTCTGTATGTATATATAGCTTATGCAGGTATATCATAGTTTTCGTATATGAGATTTCTTAATTTGCATATTTACGTATAAGGAATTAAAAAAAACGAACAAAACTACTGTGTAAGTGCCTTTTCATACACCCATAGGCGAATAGCCAGTAAATAAGGAAATGTAAACCTACACATGTATAACAATCCTAAGGGTATAACCACAAGTAAACTTGTATGATTTTAGTCTTTACATCAAAAAGTTAAAAGTGTATAAACAAAAACATAAAGAATGTGTTATAATTAAAGCTACGTGCGCTATTTTACCGAATATTATCTCCTATTTGAAAGAAATGTATATTAAGGATTAAGACTCAGTTTAAAAATTGTGCTATACAATATTACTTTGAAACGGTCAAACTCTTTTATTATTAATATTTAATTTAAGATATTCGCCAATCAAACATAATTATTATTCCCTAATATATACCAAGTTATAATTGTTTTCGTCCAACGATTTATAGTGAATTAAACCTTGATCAGTGTATTATTATTCGACATTTAGTACACGATATCATTGCTCTGACCCTTTAGGCGCTCCCACACCGATTTTGCCTTCTCATATTGTGCTTATTATTAATCGATTCGTCATGGCAACTCTTTTTCTGAGCTGTGTCACAGAGCTCTTCTTATTAGGAAAATCGGTTTTTCTGATGAAAGAAACAATTAAATTGGTCTAGACCCTAGTGCCAATCAATAACTTTATGCCCAGAAATGCAATGTGATAACTACTTGCTACTGGGCTGTACATACATTCCAAAATTAGCTTTTTAATTGTTTGAAACATTTTTAAAACTTTAAATATACAATTTTAGCATACTTTTAGGGTGAAAAAAAATAATCTTTAGCAATTTCCGTGGAAAAGAATGAAATGTTATTCTGGCTAAAATTATGTATACATTTTTGTGACAGATTTTTGTCTGAGATCGACGAAAGTCCTTCTTTTTGAAAATAATTTGAAATTTTTAGCTTTTGAAAACCAGAATAAATAAAATGTAAATTTACTAGAGTTTAATAAATTTTTTTTTTTCAGAAATATATTATAAATATTATTATTTTTTTAAAATAAATTCGACAATTTTGCGACACACACCACTTAAACCACAAATGCCTATTTGTGAGCATTCTCATTATCAGGATTGGTGGAAAATTATGTAGTATAGGTAATATAATACAATTGCTCTTCGATGAAATATATCCTTTTGAATGTAAACTCAGGAAAATGTAGCAATTTTGGAATTTATATTGTCATGGTTGGTTGGTTGGTTGGTTCGTCTGTTGCGGTGGTTGATCCACAGATGCTCACTGCGGGTCACAATTAGCGATGTAGAGCGCCGTTTTCATTTAACTTTTGTATTATCATAATGACATAGTTGGAAGCAAATATGTATATTTGTATGGAAGAGCGAGAAAAATCATGAACAAATTTCATTTACGCTTAAATGCTTTTTCGCGCTAAAAGATGGCTACTATATGTGGTTTAACCACATTTATATAAAGAAAATAAAAGCACGTATATATACAATTGAACAATGATACAATAAACAGATTCAGTGAATCTTAGTCGAAATTTTCGCTTAGACATTATTATGTAGGGATCTTATTAAACGGTTTAATTTATATTCAGTGTGGGATGGTGGTAAATAAAATAAGCAATAACAAAAACAGCAATAAAATATACGATACTCGTATAAGAAAACATATGCTCTCCATTACCACCAAGAATATGAATTAACTTTAGATTTAAATAAAGTATACTCATACCAATAAGCAACAAACAACCCATTAAATTAAAATGTGTTTTTCAGTTTTGGCCGACGTACAAATTTTGGAATACTCAACAAACATTTCCGCCGCTGTTGACTTTTAAATTTGGTTACATTATGGTTATATGCATTAAGTTGAAAACACATCAGCAACAACAATAATAATGTGATACTTTTAAGCTTATTGTGCCCCACATTCTACCACAAATATATGTACAAAAATGTACATTTTTTCAGCTCCATTTCAGACTGAGTGTGTGTGTGTGTGTGTGTATATGTAATGATTTGCATTTTAACAAAATGTGCGACTCATTTTACCAAAACTCATATATCATTAAAAAATAACTTTTAAATTAAATCCACTTCATTTCACTTCACTTTTACACATACATACATATATGTGTACATATATAGTATATAGCTCAAGATATATATTGCATAATTACTTGCGTTACATTCTTTTTATTTGATTTATATCAAAATTACCATAGAGTTTTTTACCAGTTCGAAGCGTAGATTTAAATGAAAACGGCTTTATTGTTCTTCAAAATATTCCCCATGATAATCAATGCACTTTTGCACATTCGTTCGAACTATTTGTCATAGCAGTTTTTGCATTCCTCTTGAGACATTTCCAAACATGATTTTTGAACGCTTCAATTACTTCTTTGGCGCTCGTAAATCGTTGACCCCGCAGTTTACCTTTGATATTCGGGAACAAGAAAAAGTCATTGCGTGCCAAATCAGGACTCTACAGAGGGTGAGTCATCAATTCGATGTTTTGATTGCTCAAAAATTCATCTGTTTGACGAGATGTGTGAGAGTTCGCTTTGTCATGATGGAGAATGATTCGTCTTTGGCGGTTGGTTTTGCGAATTTCTTTGAAGACTTCCGGCAAATAAATGGTCGTGTACTACTCAGAATTGACCGTGCTATGTTGCTTAAGCGGAACAGTAGAACGGAACAGAACATGACTCATTCGGCCGAAGAAACAGGCGATCAATTGCTTCGATGTGCTGCGGGCCGTTGATGGTGCTCTATCACCATACAAAGAACTGAGTTCATCGACACATTCTTGTTGTGAAAAATTATGCAACGAAAACCTTCTACTGAAATTTCCATTTTTTGGCCAAATTGATTTTCTTAACTCACTGTTAACGAAGCAAAATAGCACTTGTACATCAAAACGTTGTGAGCACGTTTCTGCTAAAAAATTTCAAACTTTATTATGGTGTTGTCAGATTTTAGCAATTGACATTAGTGTCGCCAGATCCCGAAATATAAATAGTAGCCTCGTACTACATAAGTTCACAGTGAAAATTTCAGTATTAAATGGAATAAATGTATTGATCGCATTATGCAAGAGCATTTATTGTAGGTGGCGATTTCATTGCATTTTTTTACGATTCTTTTATAAAATTATTTATGCATTATTTAAGCGAGAGCATTTAAAGTAGGTATCGATTTTATTGCATTTTCTCAGGATTCTGTTATAAAATGCAAATCATTATAAGGTTATAAAAATTATTTAAAGAAATCAGCAAATTCAATGAAATAATTATACATTTTCGGTATATTGGAATCAGCTGTTTAGAAATAAAATTTAGGCTGTGTGGGAATATGGCTGCGTTGCCCCTGGAAGTTGCTTCTTGAATGAACAATTTAGAAGGTACCGTATCTAAATTGAAAATGATAAATTATTAAAAAATTTCTGTTAGAAAAAAATTCAAAAATAACGAACATATTCATCATGCTCAATTTACGTGTGCTACAACGACACAAATAGAACATTCGAAAAGTGGAAATTCTCAATATATTGTCAAATTCAAAAATTTAATTCAATGTTTAAATTCAATTTTAAATGATTTTAAAAGAGTGTAACATCCAGTTATATCGAAACTGAGATATCCTATAGAATGACAGACATTCGAAATCATATTGTCGTAGGAAAATGTAGTCATGGTTTTCATTCAATTTCACCCATTTTCATTGTGATCACTTCATTAGTGAATATTATCATATTTGTGCTGAGTTTTAGTTTGATATGTTTATATTTTCGTATACAAAGCGTGAAAATGTTCATTCGGAAGCATAAATTTGTATGGGAGATAGGGTCGGATTTCATTCGATTTTAATCATTTTTAAACTTCAAAATTTATTAGAAAATAAAATTACATGTACTAAATTACAGCTCAATAGCTTTTCATTTTCGTGCACAAAGTGGGAAAAATTATTTTCGAAAACCAACTTTTGTATGGGAAGTAGTGATGGTTCTCATCCGATTTCGCCCATTTTTGAGCATATTTTTTTGTTAGCAAACGTAATCATATGTACCAAGTTTTAGCTCGATAGCTCTATTTACCAAATTCTGCCTCAAAGGTCATTAACCTCAAGTGTCCCGTTGTAGTATTTACCCACCATACATCAGTTTCTACCGCCCTAATGTATCATTCTAATGACAAAAAATTAAAGCTCGTAAAAAATTATTAAACTTTTGCTAAGGAAGTATTTTGATTATTCCAGTAGAATTCTTTATAAAACATGTTTTAATTTTTGGCTGAATGTAGCGGTCGCCTTTTAAACATTTTCGTCATATCTTCGGCATTTATAGACCGATCTTAAAGTATCATATTATGATATTTTTGTCTCAAGGAGACCAATTTTTTGCTTCAACGGTTATTGACCTCAAGTACCTGTAGATCCTGAGAATGTGATGGCTTGCTAAGTAGCTTGTGAGCAATCTTGTGAGCAAGTTTTACATAGAACGGTCAAACTAGAACCTGTAATTGATCCGGTAGGCCCCTTGGTTTGGCTGATACCAGAGATGATATTCCAGTAGAAGTTCCAGATTTTAAATGTCCCTGAACAAAAAAAAAAATTCTCTCTTCTAAAATCTTTATAAATTGTATTTTCTCTCTCTTCACTGTAATACAAATACCTACCGATTGTGTTAAAAGAATTTGCAGTATATTAAATTCAACATAAAAAATAATGACATCATAGAGGTAATTCCACATCATACGAGTATACATAAATACAAATATGTAAGTACTTATGTCCATCATTTGTACATCATTTGTATATGTATAAATATTTATATGTATTTAGGTACGTACCCTTAATAAAGAGCTGCCAATTTTGTAAATTGTTATTGCTTATGAGTGTATTAGAAAAAAAAAACGATTTATATTATGGAGTGGAAATATCTCCATAAAAAATAATCATATAATTTTTTTTTTTGAAACAACTTCTACATGCTTATGAATAAATCTGTTGTACTTATTGCAAATGGTTTTTTTTTTATAATATGTAAAGGAAAGGTTGTTAGTTTGAGAGGGTTGATATGATCATATTGAGAGTTTTTGTTTGATAAAATGTTGAAGAACAATTCGTATATTGGGAGATTTCATATGATTAATTTTGTGAATTTTAAGTTATTGATGATATTGATGGTATCTCAGAAGTCTGTCAAGGAACAAAAGAATGTCCATAAAGCTGTGTCGATAAGAAAAGTTTCAATTGACAATCCCTTACTTACTTACTTACTACTCTGGTCTGGTGGTGTTTTCGCAAGGTAACGTGTCTAACTGCCTCATCCGGGTGGGGCTAGCGCAATCCTTGTTGAACTCATCGCAAGTCAACTCACTGGCAGTCATGTAGTTTGATCTCAGCGCTATGTGATGATACCTCTATTTGTTAATGAGGAGTAGTCATGTAGCTTGCTCTGCTTACTATGTGATGGCGTCTTCATTATTATTAATGGGGGCTCTCCACGTGGCGAACACCGGGCAACGTCCTCCTGGCACCCGCTGGGAGGCGGCTGAAGTGAGTGGCGAAAATCTCCTCGGTTAGAGGTTGTGCGTTGGGTTTGGGACCCGCTACATAAAAAATCCGCTCAGTGAGTGATGAATGATGTCAATCCCTTAGGGGAAAGAATATCCACAGGGCATTTCATATCAGCACTATTAAAATTTTAGTATTTGGACCTCAAAAAAAGGCACCAAAATTGTCTTTCTATCATTACATTACAATTTGATGTCCGACTTTCGTTCAAAATACCTTAATGGGAACATTCGCTACTCAGGCGTGATTGATCTTCGAAGTCAAATTTGACTAGTGGACTCAAAAACTCGAAATTGTATTCCGCTGGCACGAATTTTTAAAATCATAGAATTAAATTATTTTCTAAATTCATAAACAACAATTCTAGAATACTTCAAAGTTATAGTCCCACTGTTCTACAGTCCCCAATGATCATCAGGACCTTTTGATTTAGTCATATAGTTTCCATATGATTTCCCCTTGAAATATGCGCTGTAATCTATCCGATAATAGCCCTGAAATTTTTATTTCCTTAAGCTAGAAGGAAGCAGCTACTAACTTCGTTCTGTTACAGATGGCAAGTGATAAAGTCACCATGCATTAACACCTTGTGTATGCCAAAGCCCATCAAAACCTATGAACCTTTCCCATGCAATATTTCCACAAACCCATGCAATAGTGCTTACGTCAATTTTATTTTATCAGTGTCAACGCAGAGTGTACTGTTGTCTATAAGTATCGTACTTAGTTGTAGTACTTTGGTCTCATATGAACACATACAACAACAAAAAAAGGTATGGTTAATAAAAAGGTATTAAAAATCATATTCAAAATTGATATTGGTATTGCTAACGAGCTCAACAAACTGTAGAATATACAATATATCAATGATCCATAGGCATTTCAATTGGGTAAGGGTATGTTGGGTAAAGCAAAAATGAAAATGGCATGAACACAAGAACACACATACTGAAAATATATATGAAATATGCACTGAAAATTCCAAAAAATAAACACAACATTAGGAATGCTTACAGAATTAACAATGATATTATGTTTACACATATGTATGTATGGGAAGTCATGAAAGAATGTGTAGAAGTACCCACTGAATGAATTTTACTAAATAAGGAAGCTATTAGGAAATATGTATATGTGTACATATTTTTAAAATTGTACAAAAATGGAAAATGAAAAAACAGCAAAATTGTATTTACAAATGGTGTTGATGATGGCGTGTGAACAATTTGTGTAGAAATACCCAAAAAATTCTGTTTCAAATTCACTCAACTTGCTAATATCGTTGTTGTTGTTGTTGTTATTATGATTATTGTCATATACATATTTTTCATTTTATTATTTTTACTTCAAATATTTTCACATTTGTGTGCAAACACATTCCACATCAGCAGCCGCAACAATATAGTTAGTAGCATATACACACACCCACCCACCGTACAAACATTGTTGCTGATACAAAAATATTTTAATTTGTAATTTGTATTCAAGTGGCAACATCCTTTTCGAATTTGGACTTTTCTTCTGTTTCTTCTCTAACCTTCTTCATGATTTTCATAATCATCATCATCATCATCAACATCGTCATCATCATTATATCTTATTATGATTATTTTCGTCTGTTTGTTATTAGTTTTGCATTTTTCGCATGCGTTCGTACCATGTATATATTTTATATATGTGTGTGTGTGTGTACATTTGTTCATACGTACTTGGTTATTCATCCTGATGACGTCTGTACCAATGTCGATATTTCATTTTTTCTTTACACTTTTCGTCTCTTAAGAAATTGTAAATTTCATTAGAGATTTTATTTTTCTTATTTATTCATATATACACCACTGAGTCCAAAAAGTAAAGTATTTCTCGACACTGTGCAATTGTGTTAAATATTTTTTTTTTTTTTTTAATATTATTAAAAAATGATGATTTATTATTCCGTCACAGTGTACATATATGATTGGTGTCATGAGTACATAAATGTTTAGCAACATGTTGACTAACCGAAATTTGTGATCAACGAAGATTTGACCGAAATTCGAAGGAAATTGTTTATAAAGAGTTCGTTCCACTGGATCAAGTCGTTGATTCACAATTTCAAGATAAGATAATCCGGTGATAGACCCAAGCATCTTCAATATTGATGAATCAACGCACAAAATATTTTATGTTTCTCCAAATGTTGCTGAATGTTTCTTTGTTCTATTGCTAACGAAAGCGGCTGTTGATACGATTTGTTGACGTCCTTCATTTGGATCGTCTTCAATGCTTGTACTACTATTTTTAAGCAAACCAGCCTAAATATTTACAATTGAAACACGGCCTCCAATTCACTGGCGATATATGTGTGAGTACATATAGAGACGTCATTAAAAAGATCAAATATTTGGCATTTATTTTCTAAACATTTCATTTTATTCAATCAATGAAATCGTGGCTAAATACTCGTATATTGATGTATTCATTAATTAAAGCAAATAATTGCACTATTGTAAAATCGAATACATAGTTGAATTGAACAAAATAAAAAAAAAATAAAAATATTAAAAATACATAGAAATAATACGAAAAATTTTATATTGAAGTATTTCATTATTCTATGAATTGCAAGTAGGTATGTAATGAAATTTAAATTCAAATTTTATTTAAATTCTCTATAACATTTTGTATACATATTTTACAATAACAAATTCTCATTTTGATTGCTATACATATTCGTATGTAAATGCAATTTTGCATTTTATTCTTTTAAAATAAATAATAAAAATTTTTTTTTTGTATTTTTATTTCATTTAGTAAATACATAGTTTGTTGTATGAATTCTCAGTTTCTATTCATTGTATAGTACATTTGAATAATTACAAATTTCTATATAAAGGGTGTTGACGTTTTGAGTAAATTCAAATAAATTTTGCCTTATTAAACTTTTTGCTAGAGTGTAACAGTATAACTAAGAAAAAAATTATTTGAATTTCAAAAACATTTTTAGAGTGGTTGGTTGAAATCTTTTATATAAAATATGATGAATAAATTACACCCAACTAGAGATGCCAATCGTCTTATAATTTCGAATAAGATTGATTTTTAAGTTGATACTATTGTATTTATTTTTATAGCTTCTTGGTAGCAAAAAGTAATTAAAGCAAATCCACAACCAACTCAACCAATGCAGCACCTTCACTACCCACAATATCAGAACTCATATTCGAGAAAAATACTAACAGTGCAATCATTTAAAAATTTGAACACCCTTTATATTGTACGTGTGTATATATGTATGTACATTCACATATTGTAAATGCGTACATGTAGCTGAAGCATGAACGATATATATCCCAGCAAACCACAAAATGTTCCGAAAGTGTTCGTTCATAGAAATGGAAATATTTTGAGACGTAGTTTCAGTAAAAATCATTTTCATATTTGGGTTTATAAAGAACTATTAAAAAGCTTGTTTTTATTTCCCTTGCAACGAATTTCAAGAGGCCTAATTTATAGTCAACAAATTATTTCTATTTCAGCGATCTATGATGAGTCAATTAGGAAGCAATTATGTCTCAGAAATTAGCACATTTATGAGGTACACAGTTATGAGTCGAAATGACTCAGTAATTTTGCTCATTTGTGATTCAAGAAAATTCTCATTTAAGAGGTAAATTTTTCCATGTTCTCATTGTATATTAATCAGGAACCCTGTGGAAAGATACCTAACATTTCTAAAACAATTATACTGTGAGACAATTTGTTGTTTTTGTTGTAATGATCATAAATATAATCGGAATATAATAAAGTTATTCAATTAATTATATATGGTAGAAAAAAATATATCGTGTTGCAGAAATTATACAATAATATGATGAAATGTACAATACTATTTTCAAAGTTGAGGTAGAATTTATTTATGTGATAAAATACTTAAAATAATTTCATATCTCTCTTTAATATTTTTTACCATTTTCGGGTATGACTTTATTCAATATCCAGCATTTTGAAATTAAAATTTTTGTTTTTCTAGAAACTATCTAAACGATGTTTAGGCAAATCTCTTTCGAAATATTCTTTAAATTATCAAATGGAAATAAATGCTTTGTATTCAAGTCAAAAGTACGCTTTTACAGGTCAAACTGAAATATTTCCAAACCAAATACACTAATTTTCAAATCAATTGCTTTCTGTTAAAAACAAAATTTACATTTTTCTTTCACTGTTCTGTAAACCAAATCAAGTACACGATTTTTCAAATCAAATGTGTCCAGTTGCAAACAAAATGTTTATATTTATCCAAACTAAATACACCTTCTACAAATCAAATCAAGTTTCACAAGTTTCACACAAGTTTGATTTGGTTTCCAAACCAAATCAAACATTTTACAAATTAAATGCACTATTTTTTAATTCAAATTCATCCAATTATAAACAAAAATTACAATTTTCTCAACCCAAATGCACCCTTTTGCCAGTAAAATAAATCTAATTCACCATTTTACAAACAAAATTGACCTTATTACATACCAGATTGACCTTTTGGAGGGAAAAAAAATTCAACACTTCCCAAATAAAATTCACTTTTTTCCAAATTGAAATTTATATAATTTTTAATTTAGTCATTTGTATGTACTACATATTCGAAATTGACCAGACACTATCGGAAATTAATTTTAAAGTAATCGCTAAAACGCATATATAAATGTGAGTCTAAAATAATCGTTTTCAGACATTATATAATATTCAGAAATATTGTACATTTTTGAATAAAATTTTCTTAGCATCTCGATATTGGTTTACTGGGATATACATATACTACATACATACATACATGCGACGCATTGCAATGCATACATTCGTATCGGACATACTTAAATACAATATATACATGAATACGTGCAAACAAAAAGCCTCGGTCGTCCTCCATTGCTGAACAATAGTACTTGCATAGAAAATGAAAATGAAGTACATATGTATTTTATTATATTTTTCATATTTGTTTTTCACATAATAATATACTTCAAAATTATATATTTTTTATTAATAAAGTTTATTTTTTTTTAATTGACATTAAATGCTATGAACTATTGTACATACATACTTAACACTCATTACGAATGAACACCATGAATTTAGTAGAACAGTAGAAATTATTGTGTATTGCAAAGCAAATCTCTTGTTCACGTACAATATACGATACGATTACTAAAAATACCTGTATGCGCAAATTTGTAGTGACACATAAATAATTGCACATTGAAATACTAGGAACCGCAAATTTATTTGTCTGTTTACTAAAGCATGCTTTCATGTTTACAATCCTCTTGTTATATTGCTATACAAATCTATCGATACACCAAAAAATGATGAAAACCAAAACAAAAAAATGTTTTTAATCAATTAAGTGGGCATTAAATGATGGCATTTTCGGGGAAAAAAAAAATTTAATTAATTCTTTCACACATACGTATTTATATAGGCGCCTACGTATTTACATGATTAATGTACAATAAATTCTCAATTTCCAATTCATTAATTCCATTTGATGTGATTAATTGTTGACAAGCTAATTAATTGAGGAAAAATAATGAAAAAAAAACCAACCGAAAACCGGAACGATTTCTGATGTTTCACTTTTGACTTATAGTTATAGGTGCATATTTAATGAAATTAGCACAGCTCTTAAAGCACAAAGCAGTCTAGTATCTATTAGGTGATTGATACGTAATGTTGACTAATATATATAGTCTCTATCGATTTTCATCTGCCAAGATTATTACATATTATACGACTAAAAACTGGTTTAAGAATAATAACCGGTATAAATAGCCATTTCAATTTCAAAACATTTTCCTATGCAACTTCTATTAATTAAAATATATCGCAAAATGGAATACATTCAATTTCTGTATTGCTAATTATACCACCTGTGACTTTTTTCTGTTCAATCGAGTTAAAAAACCATTACGGGGAACGCGTTTCAGCAGCCGAGAGGAAGTAATGGAAAAATCGCAGGATGCACTGAGATAGATGTACTCTTGGCTACGTAACTTTAGCAAATGTCAAGCTATGACGCTAAGATTTAGAGGAAACAACAGATGTACCAACTTAACAAAAAAAACTCAAATTGGAACGATGGGTGGTTATTCCGGGAACTTTTTGATCAAGCTAGTATGAGGATAAAATGGTAGTAATCATTTTCCTAGGTTTGATTATGACTCCATACGATTTTTTTTTTCGTATGGAATATGATTTGGTTTAGTACAACTAATTTTAATGACAATTCATGGAAACTTGTGAATCTTATTTCTTTTTCTGCCAAAGTATTGCTCTAAGCAAAATTTAAAATCATTTAGTTTATGAGAGATTTAGTCGCCATACAAATTTGTAATTTTTTAAACAAAAAGATCAACAAATTTGTATGAAGGATGCTATTGTTTTTCAAAGCATCGTACTAAAACTTTGGAGATATTATTTATTTAACAAATTAGCGGGTTGCAGAAAATCAGAAGACATTCTATTCGTTATTAAATATAGTCCCTATACAAAATTGTAATTTTTTTTAACAAAAATCAAAAAATTTGGCAATCATATTTTTGATTCAAAATCTTAAAAACCAAACATACAAAATTTTAAGCTGCTCCATTCAAAAATATATAGTTAGAAAATACTTTGAAAATAAATAAATAACGGTAATAGTACTTCGCATTAAATTTGAAGCTATTTTGTTTAGAAATAGCAATTAATTTAATTAATTTTTGTCAGTATCAAACTCAGACAGCAGTAGCAATACCCTTTGCTGTTGAAGAAATTGTCGAAACATTGCGAAACGACACCAGTGGTCGCTGTTGAACAAAAATTGAACAATGTTCATTCAACTTTTCTACACACGGCTCAATAAGAACAAAATAATCTTTATTGATCCTTTTTCTTCGTATAAGTTAATACTTGCACGTGCCGCGCAACATCTTGGAGAACTACGTTTTTATTTTATTATAGCAAGTTTTGATTATTCAATCTTTTGTTTGATAATTTTACATTATATTCATACATATTATACGTGTATATATTTATATTGTATATGTATTTCTATAAACTTGATTTTTCCATTTTTCCATTGTTTCCTATACACAAAATACACGCGAAAAAAGGTCAATAATCCCAATTTAATGCCATAACATTAAAATAAGAACTGTAGCTAAATGATAAAGAAGATGGCCACGAAAAAAGAATCATATTGAAGTGCTGAGAATACATTAACAGTTATGTATACTATATGCACACCTATGTATATCAAAAATAAACCAAAAAATTACCATGAAATCATAATACCCAAAAAGTGGCTCCATTTTATTCAATTCTTATTATCATATGAACTGAATTTCAACTAAGTTGATCAGAAATCAATGATATGAAATGAAATCAATGATAAAGGTAAGGGTTAAACTAAAGCTAAGTAGCAAAAAAAAAAAAAAACAAAAAAAACCAAAAAGCAAAAAGAATACTTCATATTTATTGTTTATTATTTTTTTTTTACCATTACCTTCATTGAATAGTGTGTTGACCTTGTGTGTGTAAGATGGCCCCATTTCAATTCTTCTGCCTAGTCAATTTATTGCCAACTAATTATATTAAATGTGTATTTTCAAAAATAAAATGGATTTTTCCAAAAAAAAAAAAAAAAAAAAAGAAATAAATAAAAAACATTTTTCTCAGCTCGAGACTTAACACTTAAAACAATTATTTCGCAGCTTCCATGAACAACAATACTGTGTGAACAAGTTCCACGTAGTACTTATTACGCTTACAATTAAATTTTGTAATTATCTATTAGGGGATATAACTAAAATGTATGTATGATATAAATGAGGAAGGGGTTCTTGGGTACTTTGTACTTAGTTAGTGTTAGAATGGCAAAAAAAGAAAAAGGTAGCAATTTACCCGATTATACGTAAAAGGAAGCAGTTAAAGTTAATATAAAATGCAAATTACCTAATTTTGACAGAATAACTTTTATATTGTAGAATCAAGGAAATGCAGACATCCATTATATGAGATGAGTCGTGCAAAGAAGTATAATAACCCCAAAATGAAATTAGCATTTTTCATTTAAAACAATAAAAATAATCATTTTTACGCAAAAAAAAAGAGTAAACGAAAAATAAAAATAATACAATACAATTGATATAAATTGAAGGATAATGCCAGGTCAATAAAAGTTATGCCCTGGGGGAAAAGATGGGAGAAATTGATTTTTTTATTTCAACACTTATTTCCAGTTGCAGAAATCACGAAATAAGATATGGAATATAATTCTGAGGATATATACGAGCATGTGCGTATACACACACATATATGCACGTTCCTGTTGACATAAGCTTAAACAATAAAGGCAACATCCACTTATGTACGAGTACATTCATAAAAATGATTGCACTTGCTGCTAGCATAGATAAATGATATTGACATTTAACACATAGTGTCCAAATTGGAGGAAAATCTAAAGGAAATAATATTGAATTATTTTTGTAGCAAGTAGTTGAGATAATGTTAATAATAGGGCATTTAATATAAAATGGTATATAAGAGTTGTAGTAAAAAGAAATCCATTATTTTTCGAATAGATGGCTTTAGTAATCTGTATCTCACGTTGTATAAGTGCGATCGGATTATGCTAGATGGCGTTAGAAAGATAGGATTTCGCACTAAATAAACTTTTCAAGCAGTTTTGTGATTGATTGTCTCAGTATTGTTTGAGCACGCGTCAAAGATAGACACCAGTAAAGAGAAAATACGCTATATTTTACAGTTTTTCATCGATAAGTTTATGTTTATGTTTATGGTCGTGATACTGTAACAGTCAATCACGTGCAATTTTAGTTTCGTCGAATCCGTTCCGGTAATTTTGGTGACAAAGGTGCACCACGATCTGGAAGGCGTATTGTCGGATAAATCGATAAAATAATGGAAAACGTCGAGTCTGACCGAGTCATGTAAGCACTGTTTCTATTGCTCAGAAGCTAAACATTGCATAAAACCCCGTTTGGAACCATTTAAATAAGGCTGGATACAAAAAGAAGCTCGATGTATGGGTGTCACACGAGTTAACGCATAAAAACTTCATGGACCGAATTTCCATCTACGAATCGCTGCTGAATCGCAACAAAATCGATTCATTTCTGAAGCGGATGGTTACTGGTGATGAAAAGTGGATCACTTACGACAACGTCAAACGGAAGCGGTCGTAGTCGAATAGCTGTGAGCCAGCGCAAACGGTGACCAAGCGAGGATTGATGGTCAGGAAAGTTTCGCTATGTGTTTGGTGGAATCGGCAAGGAATCATCTATTACGAGCTGCTCCCCTACGCCCAAACTCTTAATTCGAACCTGTACTGTTAACAATGAAGGAAGCAATTGCCCAGAAGCGGCCAGCTTTGGCCAATAGGAAAGGAATTGTGTTCCATCAGGTCAACTCGATAGTGACTCACCAGAAGATCCGGGAACTTGGTTGGGAGGTTCTTATGCACCCAGCTAATAGTCCAAAGCTGGCACCAAATGAGTACTACCTGTTCCTGTCTATGGCGATTGATTTTCCTGGTGAAAAATTCGCCTCAAGAGAAGTTTGTGAAAATCGACTGTCCCAGTTTTTTGCCAATAGGGACGAGGGTTTCTATGAGAGTAGCATTATGAAATTAATTACCGAAAAAAGGGTGAATATTTGACCTAAATCGGGTCATTCTAACTATGCTAAATAAAATCTTCAATTTAATACAAAAATAATGGATTTATTATTATTATTATTATTTTATTATTATTTTTATTTATTTTATTTTTTTTTATTAAAGGAAAGCACTTTCATCAATTCTTTTGTCAATTGGAACAGAGGACTCCACAGGAGAGTCATAATGAAATTACTTTCGAAATGTAAACAAATTATTAAAAAAAAAATAGGCTAATATTTGACCTAATTTTTTAAAATCCCATTTATTATATACAATATCCTATAGAAATGCCATGTCATTACCAAATAATCTATCTAATATTTGACGAATACGTATAATATGTATATGTCATTATTATACCAGCGGGAAGTAAGTGTCATTGGTATGGAAAATGATAAACAAACTTGTACATAAAAGTTTGTTTACTACTTCGTTGAAGTTTGACATTGTGATGTCATAGGAAATTAATGATTTGCACTGTCACTTAAGTGACTCTTAGTACAATTGTTGACAATTTTTCCAACTTTAATTTCATGCTGCAATTACTACATAAAAGAAAATACATTATTTTTTATTCATATTCGGAAACACGGAAATAAATCGATGTAATATGTACTAATCCTACACTAATGAGAATTATTGATGTGATTGTAATGTATGCAGGGTGCATTAGTAGCAAGTTAATGATTCTGGTTAATAGTTAATAAATATGTATGTAGATATATGTATGTACATACATATACATTAGATATTTATAAATTGTGGAAATAAATATCGATACGATACTTTGATATGTATTTTAGGTGAATTAAGTGTAGTCAAACAAAATTAATGAACTGTAATCAACCCAATTATTGATTTATATGATATTATTAATAAAATGGAAAAATCGTCCATAATAAATAATAAATCTGCCAATACCACTGATATATGTAGTTCTTTTTCTTTCCAACAAATTTGCCACTAAAAGGTAGTAGCGTTATACTGCGGTACGAGAAATCTCCAATTCGTACTAGAATGTTTACCAAATTTGTGTCCTGATTTTATACAAAGATTCACCAACAAGTAATGTTTTGATGAAAAACTAAGAGCGCTATTTATATATTTAAAACACAAGGTTTCGTTTTAGTCTTTTTGTAGAGTTTGACACATTAAGAACAATTTTCTAATTGCTCTATCTGTAATAACTATACCATAGATTACTACGTACTTCATGGCATTGGCATATCAGAATAAAAACTTTAACTTTAAAATACATTTGACAATAAATTATTATTACAATAGCATATAAAATAAGTGACTTGCTACAGCTTCATAAATTATACTTCAGGTTTGTAAATTACTGTTTTGGCAAGAGGAAAAAAATTAGATTCATGAAATTTTAAAATAATTGTACCTTCAATAAACCTTCTTCTATATTTGTATACAAAATTAAAAATTTTGTATGTAAGGACTTCAAACAAGCACTCTTTTGGGTAGGAAATAAGATTCGAGGAGTTTCAGAATATTCCTTTGGAAAATCATTGTAGCTTCCATATATATTTTTTGAATTAAGTACACAAAATTTAAACTTTTGTAGGAAGACTGTGATTTGTTTTAAACAGAACATCTTGAAATTTTGTCCGAAGTATTATTTTGGCTGAGAAATAAGATTAGTAAAGTTTTTGAATGAACCTTTGGAAAATAATTGTAGCTTTCATATATATTTTTTCTATTTTTGTATTGAGACTGTGATTATTTATGAAGGGAGCGATTAAAAAGTGTTTTTGTAAAATACTACTTAAGTAAAAAACGTTGATTCACAAAGCATTCGTTTCATACAAATTTCTTTAGGTTGGTGCGTACGTGCGCTTACTTAGACTCACTAACACCAAATTTAGCTCATTGTGATATGATTATTGCTAAACAAAAATGAAAATCTTATACATGGTCTCTGTCTTTTTATAAACCGAACTTATTTTGTGGCAGATGATAATATAATCGAACGAATATAGACGATATTCAAACATGGTGTAGATATGTGAATATGCAAATCAGCAATCGATACAAAGATAACAAAGAGGTGTCCACACAAAAAACCCTTGATTTTTGTTCACCCCAAAAAGTTTTGCGGCCTCAAATAAACCACAAATTTCGCTATGTGTACAAAACAGTAAAAGTGATAAATTATTAGAACAACATGATATCAGAAAAGAGCACATTGAACTTTGACTTGAAGCAAGTAAACAAAGAAAATATTTCACTAACGCTTACTAATAAATAAACAACGATACGCAACGAACTATAAATTGGAAAATGTTGAATATTTTTTAACTTTTCACAACACAATAACATGATCAATATAAATGATAATATCTAAATTAGATACGAATATATTTTTCATTTTATTTTCGCATTGTAGCACGAAGTGCTCGTATGGTATATTTTATGTAAACATGTGCATGGCAATATACAAGTAGGAAGAGAAGCACAAATAGGTAGAAGTTTAAGAATACAAAAGAAAAAAGCAGCAAAAAGTGAACAAAGACTTTAAATTGTATTTTAATGAATTTCAGCAACTTGGCAATGTTAAGTGCGTTTGGTATTATAAGGCACATAACAGACATATATTAAAACCTCAATAAAATTATTTGAGTTTTTTTTTTCTTTTTTTTGCTTGATCTTCATTAAACGTATTTGAAGAACACCAAAGTAGAATCAAATTAAATTCCAACAAAGTCCTTAACCAATTCTGGTAAAGATAAACTTAATAAATAGCATTTTATTTTATTTGAGGTTGCTTCGTTAACAACGATAGCATAAAAAGTTTGTCTAACCACGCATTTGTGTATAAATGCTTAAAGTAGACTAAGAAGTGGCAAATAATTGTTACTAAATTCAATTGCTGCAAAAGGTATTTAACCAAGAAATGGATTAATACTTTCATTTGATCAGAAACATTATGATTTGTCAACTTTGGGACATAGTGAATTTATTTGGAAGTGTGGTTAAAAGGATAACGATTAATATAAGTGGGTCCGGGGCGAAATTTTAGGGTTATTATGCGAGGTATACGTAGTAGGAGTGATACATCGATTTCTCATTTAATATTTATTATTTAGTATTTAAAATATCGGCCTTCATATCAAATAATTCTGTTTCTTTGTGGAGTGGCTTTGTGTTGGGAGGTTTATGAAAAAGGAAACAGCTCATACAGCTCATCGTTGTACCTCATTCGGTACTCGCCATCAACGCAAATAGGTTCCTGCGCAGAACTTTTCTCCTGACAACTCCAAGCATCCTCTCATCCGTGGTGGAAATTGTCCAGGCTCCTGCGCCATATGTTAGAACAGGAATAATGAGGGTTTTGTGGAGTGTGATTTTCGATTTTCGAAATAGGGCTCGACTACTCAATTGCTTACTCAGCCGAAAGTAACACCTGTTAGCAAGAGTTATCCTACGCATGATCTCCAAGCGGACGTCATTACAGTTGTTGATGCCCGTTCCAAGATGGACGAAGTCCTTCATCACCACGAAAGTGTAATTGCCAATAGTGAAGTGTTGTCCAAGACACCGGGACTCTTTGTTTGTAGACGCTAAGTACTTCGTCCTACTCTCGAGCACCGTAAGTCCTATTCGACGTGATTCTCGTTCCAATTCAGACTGAACTAAATATTAGTAATCTTGGTTGAATATGGAGCAAGTTATGATGTTTCAAATGATTTCAGCAAATTCTAAGGTTAGCCTTTTTAATTCTTCGGTATTGGCTTGGCACTTGATGAATGCGATCATTTTCAATAGGTTTGGTGTCTGTTCAGGGGGAAGTGCCAATGGGTCACTCTATTTGGTAGAAGTGTGCTTTCGGTGTCGTTGGTGCACCTATGATCATGATGATGAGATGATGTAGTTGCAGCCCCGGGTGTGGCTTTTGCTGCTCTTAATTTTAATATCTCTATTGTTGCTGGTGCTGTCTGCAGTTGTTGTTATTGTTTTGTGTCATATATTTTCGCAATAAAATTAAGTATATTGCTAACATCGGAAGGGGAATATAAAGTCTCAAAATATATCAACATATGTTGCAGCTACAGTACGAAGGAAACATTTGGCAAATATTATATATATAGACTAACATCTTTAAATCATCTCACAACGTGAATTTTCTACATTTTCAACTAATTCCCAGCATATCTAAGTGTATAAAAAGTGTCAAAAGATTGATTTTGTGTTGGTGTATACCGAAATAAGATATTCAAGCTACGAAAAAAAAGTATTAAGTATGCAATTGTATTCTAATATATTTACTTATCTTGCACCGTCTTTAACACAATGAAGTTCTCTTAACCCTACAAGCAGTATGTACATATATATTGCTTTTATATTTATATACTAAAGAAGAAGATGAAGTTTTATGTGTATATGTAAATGCTGTGCCATAGAATATGTATTATATCACAAATATATAAAAGATGAATGCATAGAGAAGGTATATACATCCTTATATACACATATGTAGAGCACATTTTGACTTTAAAATTTATTACAATAAGTCTACTTTCTAACAAATATCCCATTGTTATAATGTATATGACATTCCAATACATCAATATAAACAAAACTGGTCTTTACATATAATAATATAAATAATGATACAGATTGAAGATACAGATTGTTTTCTCCGTTGTTTGCACTTAATACAAAATTTCTTAGAAAGCTCTTCCAGTAATATATACATATTTTGCATATTTATAATATATATGCACATCTACAAATATACAGTATACAATAGAATAAAAATCCAACAATATTCATAAAAGAAATTTTTTGTGAATTTTATATTTATTTCAATATTAATTACATATAAGTCTTCTTATGCTTGTACTTAAAATATTGTAATGCTCTATACAATTCTATGTCCAGTCTTTATATAAGAAGAGCATGTTGAGCTCTTACGCAAATGAACAACAAAGAATTTCATGTAATTTGTGATTTTACAGAATTTTTGTATTTCTTATTTTTATATATTTAATTATTGCGCATTTTCCGATAATTCTTTTTAAATTTATTTAATTTAAAATCACATCACAGCAATTCTAGGAAATAAATATGTGAATGTTATACATACAAACGAAGAAACTAAGATTTAAATAAGTAGGTCAAATGTAAAGTAAACATCTATAATATTGGAAAGTATATGACAAAATTATTAGAATTAGATATTTCTACTTAGAATTAGATAAACATCTGAATCCTATACAATATTTTACTTTTTTGCAACATCTTGTACAGCTATTTCGTTATGCAACATTGCACAATAATTTTGTAAAGAAAACGGAAAAAAATCATCAAGTCAAATAGGGTAAGATAGAGCTTATTTCAGCTGTTATTAAAATTCGATTTTAGTATCACCCATTGCCACTTGTAAATTGTTTTAAATTTGACATTTATTTAATTGTCGTTAAGGCATATAAAGGCCATAAGGCGACGTTGAGCAATTCGTGTTGGTGTCAAATCGACCCATCAGAACTACATAATATATTCCAATGATCGTTTGGCCCTTTTTCCGCTTTTCAATTGAAGTATTCGGTGTAATCGAAGAAACATTCACCTTCGCCTTCTACGACTCCAAGTCACTACAAGAAATCCAAGGTCTCGACAATTTCTTAACCTTTGTTTCGGATTACGATTGAATATTGCGTGTTTGTTGTGAGCAATAGTGAGCAAATGTGGCACCGGATTTGCCGGATAGCTTTTTCATATTCAAATATGTACGCAAAATGGAAGTCACAGATCTGTATGATAAGCTTGTAGCCTCTTCACGTTAAGACACTTTCATACGTCGATCATTTAATATTATAACGTGGATTTTACCGGCAATTTCTGATGTGGTGACCTCAGTTGGGCAAACAGAATGTTCAGCGTTACTACTGCTGATGCTGGACTGCACCGATATCACAGAGACCAATAATGGATGGTTCCAATCGACAATACTTTTCAAGCTCTCGTTTGGTGTGAGTGATGGTTTTTTCGCGCAAACAAAAATGTTTTACAAGCACATGAAACTCAATTTTCTTCAATTATTACCAAAATTATTGTAGGCGTCCTTACAAATGGTTATAACAACAACACGATTTGACAGTGAAAATTTGGTTGCGTTCTTTTTTGACAAACAAATCTCTAAGGTATTTTTTTTACTCTCTTTCGTATCATTCCTAATTCCTAAGTCTGAAGAATAAAATCCGAAAAATCGCTTTAAATAAAAAATTTTCTCAAACTGGCTCTCAAATGTTCACTTAACCCTCCTGTGCAATTATCCAATAAATTGCACAGTAATATTTTTATCTGTAAGCATATATATACGTTGTGAAAGTTAACGCTGTAAATATTGCAATGCATTCTCATATTATCTGCCAATGTAAAGGAGCGCGCACTTTGTGGCAGCTGTCATTATACATTTTTTTGACCTTCAAATGAAGCAACGTGCTTTTGTTCGTTTTTGTGTTTTTTCATATATTTCACACAGCTTCACGTGCGCATAACTCCGTTGCTTGTCAATCGATTTTCTTTAGAATTATATCATTGCTTATTCTTGCAAACACCTAACTATTTGGATGTTAGAAAAAACAGATTACATATTAAGGATGGTGCACGAGAAGCAAAACGATTAAATATATGTGCTATAAAGGATCGAATTATTTTTTTTTGCTAAAACCAAGTTCTGCCATGCCAGATTTTTAATAGGTTTGGACAATATTTTGATAAAATTTTTCAATAATGCCGAAAAGTGGGTACCGTAGCTCAGTGGTTAGTGTGTTCGCCTTCTGATCTGTAGGTCGTGGTTCAATACCCGGCTGATGCATAACAAATTTAATATCGAAAAGATTTTTCTTTCGAACGGTACCCACCTGTCGGCAAGCAATTGGCAATTCTTCCGACAGTAACAACTTGCCATGAAAAAGCTTCTAAAAAGAACTCTGTGACAAAGCTCAGAAAAAGTAATGTCACAAGTGTTCTGCCGTTCGGAACCGGGTAAAATAAGTAGGTCCATTCTAATACTGTCCAAAAATTTAAGACGCACAACAGTAATGGAAGAGAAGCTCGGCCAATGAGCCCTTTGGGGCTTTAAGTGCCACATATTTATTTACTTTTTTTTAGTATATAAACTCAATGACATATTGAATTTCAATGTATGTCAAATGAACGTTATCATTTCAAATTGCTTTGCCAAACAGTTTGTCTAAAATGCCAAGTAAAACATATGAATTTAATGATTCATACAACTTATGGTATATAAAGAAAGTACAAAAATATAAGTTTATATACTACATACAAATTAAACCTGTTTAAATGTTCAATATATAAAAATGAGTATAACAGCAAAGAAAAGCTTTTGTGAAAATTTTTTTGGAAACAAAAGTAAAATTTAGCAAACAGAAGATAATGAAAAAATATCTTCTAATAAATTCCACCCTTAATTTTAAGTTAAAATTTAAGTCTTCTTCTAAATTCAAATGCAATTCATCTCACAGACATTACACACACACGTTTTTCGAACGGCTCTAATACATAAACATGCAATTCATCATAGTGACATTACGAAAATATATCTAACGTATTTATGATTTGTTTATGGATTGTTAGAAATTACTTTTTTTATATGATGCAATATTTCGATGTGAAGTCAATCAACATTAAAATATTACAAAAATATTATTTTCTGGCACGACAATTTTTGTGTACAAGAAAATCTATTTTTTTTTTGTCGATATTTCACACAAGAAATTATTTTAATAATTATGAAAAAATTTTTTTAATTGTATTATTTTCCGAATCTACTAAAAACATAATGTTTAAAATTCTCTTAAAATTTGATCGAGTTTTTTTTTTTATGTTTCAAATGTTGTTGTGAGTGAGCCCTTCGAATGGGCTCTTTTTACCAAGTCATTTGAATTATATACAAACTACTTTAATATCTCAATGAACAGCATTCTTATAATCGTACTTACCCTGAGAAAATTGTATTAATTTGCATAGTGATTCGCCGAAAATAAAGTGACGCAGCAATGTACCAACCAATGTGACCGGCATACACAGTACACCCAACAACATATCCGATATGGCCAGATTGAGTAAGAAGAAATTCGTTATGGTACGCATACGACGATTCTGTACTAATGTTGATATCACTAATAAATTGCCAACAATTGCACAAAAAAATATTATACTATAACAAGGTATTATCCAAATGGGCATATCCGAACTAATACGTGGTGGTTTGAGTACAACAACTGTTGATTGATTTGTTGTTTCAGCGGTTGCATTAAAATTATTTGTAAAAAATATTGCTGCCATATCATTATTCACATTGTCCACGGCTACATCGACATTGGCATTGACATTGGAATCGCTACCACCATCCAGTGTGGTAGTAGCAACTATTGAATCATTGTATTGTGATAATGCAACAGAAAGAATATTAGTTGAAGAGGATTTTTCCGCAAAAAAATCTATTATATTATTATACTCTTCCGATGACATGGACATGTTAAACTTCATTGTAATTGTTATCGTAATTATTTCACACAATCAAATACACTAAAACACACTTACAAAAGGATTTAGGAATTTTTTAATAAAATTCACTTTAATTTTGTTTCATTGTCACTTTAAAAATATGTTTTTATTAAAAGCCTTTTATCAATTTCGTGATAAAATAAATGCTTTCAATTTAAATTTTTAATAAAGATATTAGAATTTAATTTAGTAGAAAATTGAAAATAGTTACTATCTTTTTCCGATATACCAACAGTGTCATATGATGTGCCGTCATTTACTAAATATCATATTTCTATTGCGGCTTGCTTTCGGAAGCACAACAACTCATACTCAACCTACAGCATCACAACAATGTGAAAATACGAAAAGCTCGAATGTTGCTGCAACATATACTGGATAATCTATTCATTTAAATGTCGCATACTGGCTTAGTACGATTTTTCTACGAATAGGAACATATCCTTAATGTATATACTTCCTGCTTGCTAGCAACATATGTTTGACAAATGTTGCTTCAACATACATAGGATAATATTCATATTCATTATTGTATCGTATACTGGCTTAATACAAAGTTTCTATGATTAGATACATGTTTTTATTGCACATATTTCATCCTTACTAGCAACATATTCCTGACAAATGTCGCTTCAACATACAAGAGATAATCTATTCATTTTCGTACTATGTTGTTGGTTTAGTACGAGTTTCCTTTGTGTGGGTATGTTTATTTTACACCTACTATATACATCACATTTTCTAGCAACATATTTCTTACAAATTATTGGCAACATTTTCATCAAATGATACAAATTTTTATAGGGACATTGGTGTAACACTTTCGTGATTTAGTTTTAAATTTTTCGGCAACAATGATGCCTTATGTATGCTTATGTGTGTGTGTGTGTGTGATGTTTAGGAAGTACACATGCATTTGAAAATGTAGTGGGTGGCATAAAGTTTGAATTTTCACTTTCACCTATAAAACTTTTTAACATGTTAATTTCAAAATAATTTTGTGTTTACAAATTTCGCCCACTTGCGTTGCACTTCATATTATTATTGTTCTTAATTCGGAATGGAAAGGTGCATATTATGCATATATAATGGCACAAAATGCATTTTATTTACAAATGCCATATGTGAGCGGATAATTTGAATTGAACACTTTAATAAAAGCCATTAGAAATTGTTTCTGAAATACCCATTAGCGTAAAGAGCATAAAAAAACAACAGATTACGGATTACGAGGATTCTGTCAAGTGTCCAATTATTGTCGTGGCTACTTTAAAATGAAGATACTTGAACATCAATTTGTCATAACATCATGGATCCTTCAATATACTTGGATTTATGAGGTTTAACTTGCAATCTACTCTAAATTAACTAGTTGCTCTTATCGTACATAACAGTTGAATCCTCTACAAATACGACAGATATTATTTATATATAGAACTTAATCTTAAATTTAATCTTCAATTTCAGAAGATTAAAAATATAATGGAGTGAAAGCATAATGCCTTCGAAAAAATCCATACTATTTCCTATTAAATATTTACTTATTTGACCTTTTGAAAGCACTTTCGTATATTTAATAGCATTTGCTCATAGTAACAACTAGTATATGTTGTAAACGATACGCTTAGAAATATATCAAATAACATTATACACAACACAAATGGCATTGTATTTCTCATTGGAAAATTGCATTTTAATGCAACTGATACTATAAACAACATCATTTCTACTATTTTAATATCCAACCTATAGCTACGAGGTCAAGCTTTTATTTTTCTACTTAGAAAGCATTTCAAAACTGTGTAGTGGAGTGCCATAAGGTGTAGTAGAAAAAGTATGTTCAAGGAGAACTTCACGGTCATAAATGACAATTGGTATACTTATTTCTTGATTAATATTATTCATATTCATGATTAATTTGATGCTAATGTATAAAATAAAATATTGCAACAGCACAAATATACAAATATACTACAATATATATTTTCATGAATAAAATATAGTATGTAAATATCTATAAAATTTGCAAAGCACAAATTTCTTATATTCTACTTAATAATTTACGCCACTCATATTGCTATTCAAGATGATTTTCCAAGTTATAATAATTCATATAAATTGCAGCTAGTCTCTTTCATTGCAATAATATGAATACTTATATCGAATATTGAATTTTATACAATTTATTATTATTACTATTTTTTGGAGAAATGAATAAATTATTTTCTTTTGAAAATAATCCATTTTATTAAAAGAGTTTTTAGAGAAAAATCTATATTTAATTTTTTTACAATTGAAACAACTTTCATAGCAGACTCATACAATTACTATACACTATATATATATCCTTGATACATTTATGCTGCACTCCCCCTCATTTTTGTTGCTTAAAATCTTTAGACAACAAAGGTGAATTTGTTCAAAAATATTTAATTAAACTAATACTGCAAATTCAATTCAATTGCCATTTTTTTTAACGTGAATCACTGAACCTCTTGTAAAAAGCCTCTAAAAATCGAGACAAAAATAACTTGACCCTTTTAAAGGCTTCCATATATTTGAAAGAAAACTCTATGCACTGGAAATATTGGCACTGCTAATTTCATCAATTAAGAAATGTCTATCGATATTATGGTGTGGCATATTTCGTTTTTCCCCATTAATCTATTTGAATTTCAAATATATCCTATCAACATATTGTATAACATACTATGTATATGTGGAGATCAACTTTCAATGGTATTGCTAATTTTCTTGTGCATTCATGATTGTGTGTATATTCACATAAATGCTAACATAAATGCTAGTGCTGTTGCTACTACTTTTGATGCTGGTTTTGAGGGTTGCGCTTAGAATGCATTTTAATTTAAAAAAAAAAAAGGAAATTGTGGTGAGTTTCAATGTTTTTTTAATCATCTAATATTACAGTGGAAATAATTACAGAAATTTCGTCAAAGTATCAACTATTTAAAAATATTTTAATTTTTAAAGCATCTATATAAATCACATAAATCAAAAATGCCCAATAAGTAGTGGAATGCTAACATACAGAACAAAATACTAAAATATGTAAGTAATATAATTGCACCATTAACAAATTTATAATCGTCTTAATATTTTTGTGAGAAATAAAAAGCTAAAAAAAAAAAATAATATTATTAAAAGCCATAGCAAATATATTAAAAATAGAAATATTGCAAGTATATTAATATGAATTTTCTAGATATTTAATGACATTTTCCTAGAATCCATCAGTACAAGTAATTTATGGCTTATCTTCTTCTCTCACTTAGTGGCATTTACGTACAAAATTATTTATATTGCGCATATCTAAAAGAAATAGGCATTTTTATATAATTTTCTTCTAATACTAAAAATAGTAGTGAAGCATTTTGATACATTTAATGACAATAATTTCCCATTTTATGACACTAAAGCTATATATAGATAAGTAGGTAAGTGTATAAATCAATTCATTTACAAAAATAATATTCATGACATATATTTGAGTATTTGTGGAAATGTAGTACTTAAATAATTATTTAAATATAATTAAAACTATATTATTATTCTAGAATGCATTGCATTAACGTCGCAAAATGTTTGCAATAATATCGAAATTTGTAATATATGAGAGTAAGCATTTCGATATTATTGCAAATATTTTATAATCATATCGGAAATCATTTTGTATTCGACATTATTTCATTTTTCTTTCGGTAATGTTGGAAAAGTGTTAATATTTTACGACAATATTGAAAAAATTTTGTTCAGACATCAATTACACTAAAATTTATTAAAATTTTTCCAAAATAATGAGGTTCTTATACCGTATTCTGCTAGAGGAGGGCTAAAACGGGGTCATTATTTTCCCAATTTGGTTCATTGCTACAGCGAATCGGCATATGAAATCATTACTTCTGAGCTATGAGGTGTACTCAGGATTCTTATGAAGAATATTTTAGGGAATATTTTGGTGGAATATATTAATCTCCTAGTTCCCTCACATATGGGAAAGTTTTATCACTTTTTTGTAAAACCGTAAAAAATATCCATAAAACAATGAAAAGCGGTTAAGGATGTATTACCAAAATATTACTCATAAAATTTCGCTATAGATTACACCAAAGCTCAGAACTTAATACAAATGCCAGAAATTTAATAAAATCGTAATTGCTTTTGAAGGGTTACTTATACAAAGTTGTACAGAGTGTACAATATCTTGTAAATATTATTTCGTTAATTATCAGAATTCTTATATGTGTACATATAATATTTTCATTGATAAAAAATTTACTAGGAAAAAGTAGTTGGGGGAAATAATTATGGTATTTATATGCTAGCCAATTTTAGAAAATTTCATTATTCAGAGTCATGATGAAATATGAAATGTTTAATGGAATTTTTCTGGGAAAAAAATGTAAAATACCAACAATCGACAATTCTATTAGAAGCCACATATTTGAAGTAAGTAAATGTATAAGTATGAAATAGTAAGTATTTTGCTAACAAAATTAATTGTTCTGGGAAATTTCTTATGGTTCTTTTTCTATCACTCTCCCTCTCTCTCCCTCTCTCTCTCTCTCTCTCTCATTCTTTCATTGTATATGTATATATTTATGTTACAAACCTTCTTTAAGAATTACAATACACACTTTTCCAATTGACTAAGCTTCATTCATAATATTTTATGTAGAATACTTCAAGGCTGTTTTCACCTAATTTAACACAACGTTGATCTACAAATTTGTAATATTTCACACCTTTTAATGGCAAATTAGTTAATGAATTAGATTTAAAATTCAGATCACAAACACTGCGGGACCCTGTGATGTGTCACAATGACGTCAAGAATGGTATCATTCATGCAAATCACAGCCATTTAATAATTTAATAATTTACCTATATTTTAATTTTTTTTTTTTGAGTATTATCATCGTAATTATCATCATCATCAGTATCGTTATTTGTATTATTATTACCAACAATCAATATGATTAAATTAAATAACAAATATATACTTACGAAATAATTGCCTATAGCTGAATGAATTGTTTAAAATATGTAGTGTTTTAATGAAAATCCCGTAGAGATAGTGGTATTCACTGTTTTATGATGTAAATCACACATTATAATAGTCAAAGGCTGAAATTCAATTATAGAGGAATTAACATATATATAATCATTAGTGTGGTCCACCATTTCTCGACATTTTGCCATTAAACAAGATTATAAAATGTATTTTCTGCAGCTTACCATGGGTTACCATGAAATGTGATGCTGATGTGGTTTTTGGTTTTGAACGTAAGCGCTATTACCGTTGATCTCTGTTGAACTGCATTATTTAATATTTAATCCAGCAAGATTATATGAGGTATTTATTTTAGCAATATCTCCAAATGAAATGCAAATATGTGGATTTAGTAACAATGAGACAAAAAACCAAAAAGAGACCAGAGCAATGTATCATCGATTTGAATTCTTTGCCAAAAATATTGATGCAATTAGTGTAAATGAATATGATGGACGACTAAAATTTATAGATTTTATGATTACTTCGGCATTTGAGCTTGTCCAACTATTCATTATTGAAAAAATTTTCAATTTTGTGAAAAACGTAAACTCTCGTTTATAAGGACAATCATCCATAACATCGTAGCCATAATATCAATCGCAAATAATCAAAAAAATTCATTTAAAATTAAGCTCTAAGGAATCAAGTCCTACTGGCTGTGGCATGTGTTTAAGGTCAAAGCTAAATGTTAATTATACAATTTGCTCGAAATATTGGAGTTTTTATTTTTTTTTATATAAATAGTTTTGAATTGACAAAATGGATAGCTAAAAACGTGAACAACATGAAAAAAGTTTGTGTCTAAAAAAAAATGTATGAAATAATTTTCATTTTCAATTTTGTCACTTTGATTTTCTACATTAATAACACAGTGGAATATTAACAATTTTTTGCCAATTCCAACGCATACATGTCTGAGATCCATATGAATATGATATTTTTAATTACATAATGAAATTTAATCAAATTTTATTTTTTACTCTTATTTGTATTTACAATTGAGCCATATAATTATGTCTGTATCATATACGGATACATAGTGTAGGTATACTCACACTAATCTTGTAGAGTAGAGGTCAGATATCACATTGAAATGATTATGCTTTTGTGGCATCTCATTTAATACGCTTCTTGAAATTGTTTAATTAATATTTATTAATAAATATATATAATTAATATGGAATTTTATTTATATATACATTGAAATTTAATCCATAATATCATGGTAACAATCATAAAACGCTTAAGTCGAGTTAAAAAATAATTGAATTATAGTTATATGCGTGTTTCGGTTTTACAAGATTATCATTAAGATCTTGAGATTGATTTTTGAATTAAAAAAAAATTTTTTTAATCAGAAATTATTATTGTTATTAGAGGGTTGTATTGTAATGCGACCCTAGGTCTATTGTGCACCCCATCATGGACTAGAGTATTTCTTTAAGTCCAGCATCCATTACGGAGTTTAGTATGTATCCTACCCTAATGGACTTCAGCAGATTTTCCGATACTATAAATTTCCCGAAGTTTTTCTTTCTTGTGTGCATAAGTGCTGGGCACGTTTCCAAAACACATATTTTGCAGTTTTATTATCCTCCCTGCAATGTCGGCAGGTTTCATCCGAGAAAATTCCCAGTTTCGTTAGGTGTTAATTCAGCCTGCAGTGTCCTGTCAATTATCCCATGATGATTCTTATATTATTCTTGTTTAAACTGATACATTTCTCAAGGCATTTTAGGTTATAGGTCCCTAAAAGCGTCTTGGTTTGGGACAACCTTGGTAGGTTTTCCCAGTATGATTGTCTTTCTGATTCTTCACTCCTTTTAATGAGCATGCATAAGCTCCTTTGCCCAAACCACAGAAGGGTCCTGACCCTACAAGGGGTATTGCTGCTCCCTTCCTGGCTAGCCTATTCCAGCCAGCTCTTTGCATCCAACTCCAATATGTCCTGGAACCCAAAGGATCCATAATTGGTTATTTTCAACAAGTTTATTCAGCTTGTTGAGACATTCCTCCACTAGTTTTGATTTCACCTGGTTAGAGTTCAGTGTCTTGATAGCAGCCTGACTGTCTGTTAGGATTGCAATCCTTCTATTCCGGTATTGGCGCATTATGTTGAAGTGAGCATATCTGTCAATCGAGGATATTACCGCTTGAAAGCGGAAAAGCTCCGAGTATTTTATCCCCGGGTCTATCACTCCTGTTCCGGCCCCTTCATTAGGCAAGGAGCCGTCCGTAAACCATATTATCATGTTCTGCTTTATGTTTTAGATATACCTTCCCATTTGTTTTTATTACTGAGGTCTGTTTGGAATCGCTTAGTAAAGTTGAATTCCATACGCATTGGGTCTCTCGGCATTGAGTTTCTCGGTACCCTTAATTGAAGCAAACCATTTTCGACGAGCAGAAAAATTGAGCTAGGAATTTTAAGCATATTAACTACTATAATTCTGAAGGACTTATATTCCAAAAGTGTTAATAAATAAATAAATAAATAAATATGTGGCACTTAAGCCCCAAAGGGCTCATTGGCCGAGCTTCTCTTCCATTACTGTTGTGCGTCTTAAATTTTTGGACAGTATTAGAATGGACCTACTTTTTCTGAGTTTTGTCACAGAGTTCTTTTTTAGTGTTAATAGCTTAAATATTTCAGAATTTGATAAACTAATTTAATTTTCTCTGATTTTTGTAACTAAAAACATTGTCATTTCATATCTGTAAAATATATTACACTGTGTCTACGCCAGAAGACATGTGTCGCGCATTGCCCGTAAAAAGTTTGCATGGGTTAGCAACCCTAGTGTAAGTCTCTTTCCTCCCGCTATTTTTCGTTCTCATTCTATCTTTCTCTCACTCCCATACTCTCTTTTCTTAACTTTAGCTATTCACTTTCTGTTTTTTTTACTTTGCTATTATTGTTGATCAACTCCCTCTATTCAAGCAGTGCGTGATTCCCAATTAAAAGTTAAAAATTAGAAATTGTTATAAACAAACTGAAATTATTACAATAGAATAAAAAGACCGACTACTCGATCAATATACATACATTTACATTTAAAATTAACCAATAACATTAAATAAATAATATTAAAAGTGAAGTAGAAAGGTGCATTTTATATAGCAACAACGAACATAGCAGCATCACAATCATCACCATCTCTGCCGCCAACGCAACCTAAAGGCAAGTGTGCACCACATCTCAGCAAGCTCACCGGCAATCATTCGCTCTACGCTGAAACATTGGTCCTTCGAGCCGGATCGGCTCGCAACGATTGGTAAGCAAATCTTGCCACCCCAGGTACGTACATTCCGTGCGTTTTATGTACCCACATACATATATCCCGTCATCCCGATAAAATCAACAAGAAATATTTAATAACATTGTTGCAACACAATTATTGTTGATTTCTTAATTTTTGGCTACATTATTCATGAGTACGTCGTACGTACATTTTATAACAAATCCCGCTTAAACATCCCGATAACTTACAGCGAATCATATAGCTGCAAAAATTAAGAAATTACGACATAATATATTGTTATACCATAGATATTGTTTTGCCGACGGCAAAACGCACTTTTGGTTGATCTATTTTGTTTTTATTTCCCGCTTATGTTCTTCTTCTCATTATTCAAAGTGTTGTTAATTGGTATATGTGCAAAAACAATACCCGAGATCATATCCCACATATTGCACATACCATCTACATAAGTACATATTGATAAGAGAAGAGAGAAAGAATATATCATCAAAGCATCTCTCTCATAACAAATAAGTGGTAGCATATCAGTCGTATCTCCCCGCATATTCCCCTCTACGAAAAACATTATTGACAATAATAACAACAATATTCTTTTGCTTTGTAAAAGGAAGAACAAAGCATAAGTAATACAATTACACTTTCCCAATAGAAGTTGTTTTTTCCCTCACGAAAACTGATATCGGCAACAACATTAAAATATTCAAAAATATATTTGTTTGGCAATAACAATTTACTACATATTGCATTTTTTTTCTCAATACCTTTACCTTGTGTATTTGCAAAAACAACCGCCTTATTATACAAACGCACATGCGATTACTTGTTGTTGTTGACACATTTCAACTGCCTGCTATGGTTTATGCATATCCCTAAACCATCAACAACAAGCACACCCAAAAGCAAGCAATAAAGGTATTTCGTCATACATAGGCAACAATAAAACGCATTGATTTGTCTCGACAAATATACCTGCGTTTGATCACAAATATAGCGGTAGTGCATATTGTTGCTAAATTTCTATCTCCCAATTTTTGTTTTGCATATACATGTGATAGCAACAAAATATAATTGCATTGGCTGGTGTTTTTTATAAAGGAAATGTAACTGCAATAACAATTGTACACTATCTTTTCTATTGAAAAACACCCAGGGAGAAAAATAGTCACTCTCAACCCCAAGTTGCTACAGTGCGATCAAATATAATACAAATTAATTCTTGGTGAGAGATAATATAGTACAAGTTCCGGAACGTACAATACAGTGGTTCCCAAACTGTTATTCCGTCCCGCGGTTATTTTTCCTATATATATATATATATACCTACGTGTATTTTTATATAATATTATCGTACTCCCATAAGTTTGCCCACTGGTTCCACTTAACTTCACTGAGGAAGACTAAGTCTTTCGGACTAATCTCTTGCCAGTCACATTTTGGCAACCCATTTTTTTGATAAATCGTTCGAATAGGCAACATAACTCGAGATTCGCAAGCAATTCGCTCTCTCGTTTTCAAATTTATCCCGTATTACATCTGGAATTCTACAATTGCTAAAAGGATGGCAGCTTACGATCTCTTCAGAGCTGCCGTGGAAGATATTATTGATTTTGATAGCAATTTTCATGCCATCAACCCAGAAGCTCATAACAAAATTAGCTTGGAGGCACAGAAAAAGCAATTCCTATCCCTATGGAGTGATTGCAAAACGGCATATTACTCTCTCATGACAGAGGAAGTAGCTGAAGATGTTGACGTTAATCAAATTAAAGAGGTATATAGAAAATGTTACACCTCGTATGTCCGGTGCCTCTCTGCAATCAACGCTCATCTTCACGAGCTGAGTTCCGAAGTGGTACCCCCCGCAATTTCCTCTTCTCTCGTTGAAAACATATCTCATCAACATTCATTTCCTGCAGTTCTTCACAAGCTGAGATCCGAAGTGATACCCCCCGCAATTTCCTCTTCCACCGCTGAAAATATACCCCGTCAACCTTCATTTCCGACTGTGCTTCACGAGCTGAGTTTCGAGGTGGCATCCCCCGCAGTTTCCTCTTCTCCGGCAATTCCGAATCCACACGTTGAGAAAATAAATGAACATTCATTTCCCGCTGTTCAGCTGCCTCCATGCGACACCCCATGTTTTTCTGGCGATTATGTGTCATGGCCAAGTTTTCGCGACATGTTTACGGCCTTATATCGCAATAACCCCCGGCTGTCGCCAGTGGAAAAATTATACCACTTGCTTCAGAAAACCCGAGGCGAAGCACATAATATCATTCAGTCTACTCCCTTGACTAATGATGGCTTCGCACTAGCATGGCACAATCTCGAGGAGAGATATGAAAACAAGAGGATTCTCGTCAACTTACAGTTGAAATCCCTTTTCACTCTCCAACCGGTAACTCAAGAAACCGGCCCGCATTTGAAGCGCTTACAGCGCACACTAAACGATTGCATTATGAATTTGAAGCTCTTAGGCATTGACACAAGCCACTGGGACGCTATTTTTGTTTATTTGTGTTCCACAAAACTTCCGTATACCACCTTGTGTCTTTGGGAGCAATCATTAAAAAATAAACGTGAAATCCCTAATTGGAGCGACTTCGATGCCTTACTTACAGATCGGTATCAGACTTTGGAATCAGTCGCAGATATCCGAAATGGTTCTAGGCAATCCAGCCAACCACCAACTCGGCAACTCAGGCAACCATCGAATCAGCAACCCGGTCGATTCAACCCTTCCCAGCGTACAAATAAACCTCAGGTAGAGTCACACGGAATTAGCATTTATCATGCCAGTGTCTCCAATCACGGTTGTCCATTGTGCCGAAAGACACACCCTCTTCGACAGTGTCCCGAATTTCTGAAGTTGTTGGTTGATGAACGCTACAGCGTAGTTAACAAACACAAACTGTGTACCAACTGTTTCGCCAACTCTCACAATTATAATAACTGTAAAAGCCGGTTTACGTGCTCATCGTGCCGACAAAGGCACAATTCCCTACTTCACAGGCTAGAGAATGCTTCCAGCACTCGCTATGTGGTAACTCCCGAGTCAATTCCCACTGAAACCACAGCTGAACGTTCTTGTCAGCGTACTCGTTCTTCGCTGCTGCCAGCGGTTACGAAGAAAAAACATAATACAGCTTTGGATACAGCAACCATCACGGCAATCCTCCCACAAATGAAATCGACCTCCCATAAAAAGGTTTCATCGTTCCACAGCAGAATCCGTTTCGACAAACTCCCGCATTCATCACCTCGTGCTAGATGCGATAAGCACCCGACACGAAGTAATAACAGAAAACATTCCAAATGTTCTGAAAAAACCGTCGCAACAACTAAAGATGTTAGTTCGTTGCATAGTACTGTCACGAAGACATGCTGCCCGCTATGTAGAGGCAAGCACCCCCTGCGACACTGTAAAGAGTTCTCCAAACTTACGGTTGAAGAGAGAATACTCTGTGTGCATCAGTATGGAATTTGCAACAACTGTTTGGCAACATCGCATACCCTTGCGAAATGCCACAGTGAGTTTTCATGCCGTATTTGTGGGAAGCAACATCATTCCCTGCTTCACAGAGCACGGCATGACCCGAGAGCAAAGCGGAAAGTTCACCGTTATGCAATGCTCCACCCAGATGCAAAGGATCGACCTTACAGATCGTATCCAAAAAAAGGACAATTCCCGTCAAATGTATTTCCCACCCGTAATACTTGTCGTACAGCGATATTCAACGGATTATCGAGTTCTACGTATCACTCCCCACAAAAGGCTCGTACAATCAACGAGAGGACTTCTACTTGCATGACAATACATACGATCCCGCCTAATATTGGCCCCCCAAAACTGTCACGTAAAAGGTGATTTGAAGATTGTGGCTTGAGCAATATATAAGCCTCTGATGCCACACCCGTATTATGTAGCAACGTTTTGTCAGGTTATACGACACTGACCGTCATACGCATCCCTCTCTCACATGGTTCAGTTCACTGTAACTGCCCGATTTAATTCCCGAACTTCTACGAAGCTTCAATGGAACTATGCACTGGCATAGTGTATATGCGTATGAATAATCCCATGTGTTATTTTCACATAATTTGCTACATATTCATGAGCTGAGTCATCATGAACCCAAGACACGCAGATTCTATCCGAGTTTATAACTTGTCACGAGCGTTGCATATTATGGCAATCCCGACAATATGGAAAAGTTAATGCTGCAAGCGCTCTACGAGCTCTAAGTTTGTCAACTATGTTGACTTTTCGAAACCTGTGATCTGGTCTACGACCAGCCCTGATAGAATCTGTTCACCTGAGATGGTGTGATCCAACCCCGATCTACACACCAATTAACATGGGACAACACTCATCAATCAACACTACACTCAACAGTCATCAATCAACACGTTCTTCAATCAACATTCGTTCCGCACCCACCAATCAACATCCTCAACAATCAACACGCGTCATCCCTCCTCTAGGACTCTTTCTCACTCTTATAAGAGTCAAAATCTCGAATTCCGATGGAAATTCTCGCAATTCTGATGCTGGTGGACTGAATACAGATTCAAAATCCGTATAATATTTTATAGTTAATTTTTATTTTTTAAGATTAAAATTAAGTATATGAAATACCGTATTTTTATTTGTATATACTTTTTATTTAATCTTTTTTTCTCAACCCCTCGTCTCGGGTGGAGGTTCCGTCTCTTTTGCAGTATTCCTGCAAGGGGGGCGGAATGTCTACGCCAGAAGACATGTGTCGCGCATTGCCCGTAAAAAGTTTGCATGGGTTAGCAACCCTAGTGTAAGTCTCTTTCCTCCCGCTATTTTTCGTTCTCATTCTATCTTTCTCTCACTCCCATACTCTCTTTTCTTAACTTTAGCTATTCACTTTCTGTTTTTTTTACTTTGCTATTATTGTTGATCAACTCCCTCTATTCAAGCAGTGCGTGATTCCCAATTAAAAGTTAAAAATTAGAAATTGTTATAAACAAACTGAAATTATTACAATAGAATAAAAAGACCGACTACTCGATCAATATACATACATTTACATTTAAAATTAACCAATAACATTAAATAAATAATATTAAAAGTGAAGTAGAAAGGTGCATTTTATATAGCAACAACGAACATAGCAGCATCACAATCATCACCATCTCTGCCGCCAACGCAACCTAAAGGCAAGTGTGCACCACATCTCAGCAAGCTCACCGGCAATCATTCGCTCTACGCTGAAACACACTGATTTAACTGATTATTGCTTTTGTGCCAAAGTCTTTAAGTTAATGATGTTTTTTTTTGTGAGATACAATTTTTGAAATATAAATGATATTAATGAATGAATGTGGAACTTTGATTTATAGAGTCGAACAATTAATTTCTTTCATTATTTTCTTTAATTATTCGACATTAAATAATGCAAAGTACAAAGTAAGAAGACAAACGAGACAATTTTCACAAAATTTGAAAATTATAATAAATGCATGTATAGGTAATGTCATTGTTATGTAGAAAGATGCTTTTGATAAACCCATTCATCATCATCATTATATATTTTCGCACAGATAAATCAAATATACATTATTTCTAGTTTCAGTGAGTATCATTAATTTCATTGTAATGCACCTAGAAGCATATCTTGTTATATATTTATTAGCTTTACAATGTTTACATGTATTTTGCATTTATCTCAAAATAATGATATTTCCATTATTGTAATATACTCTAAAAGGTTCATGTAAAATTACTACTACTGATTAAGTTTACACAAAAATTTCGTATGAACTGAAACTAAAACAATTAGTGTTTACAATTGAATATATTAGATATGTATACATATATTCCCACATATAAACGCATATTGTGAAATAACATTTATTGTAAATGACATTCAAAGGCTGAATGCATTCCATTGAAGCTTGTTCTGAAAATATTATTTTGTGGTTTGTTGAGAAAATTATATTCATATCAAAATGATGAACCTACCTTGCAGACATCCATTCATAATTTCATTAGATATATTGGAAAATTATGTTATATTTGCATCAAAACAAATTTACTTTAGGGCAAATTCTTACTAGTAAATTTGTATTTGATAAACTTTATCTATTGTTTCACATGCGACGGCAAATTTATATGGAAAATGACTAAGTATAATCGTGCAATTTAAAAAGGAATTAAAGTTTTTATATGGATTTTTATTTTAATGAACATTTAAATGTTGCAGAATTTAAGAATGTTGCATTAAAAATGGTTATATAGTACCTTTAAAACAAATTGATAAAAAAAACACTAACTGGAAATGAAACACAAATTCCAAAAATACACAAATAGAGAAATGTATCTCTATAATTATGTAGATGTATCAGCAAATGTCAGCAATTAATTATTGCTCAAACACCTTAATTTATTAAAGTATACTCTTCTCCAGCAACAAGTTGTTATACACATGTATCTAAGTATCAATTTAGTGTATACCTATGTATATATGAAACCTATCAACACAAACAACACAACACAACATTCAACGAAAATAGAATACACTCATATGTAGACAAAATCATATGTATGTATTTCATATGCTTAAACTAACAAACACGAGGAAATTGCCTTCAGCTTCAGTTCGCGCCTATTTCGATAAATGTGCAAAATACCAAGAATTATTCGGTAGAAAATACCGCCTGTAGCTGAACGATATTTAATTCACTAGAGTTTTTAACACTATTTGCTATTTGTGTTTGAGTGAAAATAATACCAACCAGCGCAACAATACCAAAAGCCATTTGATTGGAGATGAATACATAGATGAGATAAACCGCAATGAGAAATATGGCACGATGAAAATATGTATAATGGATTAACGTTTCTGTTATGTATGCATGAATTTCTATATGTGAATGAACACAAAAGTTTATACATACTTCCAATAGTATTTGTAGGCAGAATATTTTGTGTTATTTGGATCGGTTTTTTTTTTGTTGCAGCAATAACATTGCCAACAGCTATCACATCTTCTCAATATGCCATTGAGGCTTATGTAGTGTTTTTTTTTGTTCATCATTAACACAGATGATGACGCGTATAGACATTGTAGTTATAAACACATGTTATACTTATATATATATACTCGTAGTATACCACAGATGTTTTACTATACCTTATGAATTATAAAAATGTTTCTTACAGAAATCAGACTACGTGATGGAAAGTGTGCTTAGGTGGAATTTAACTATAGCCATACAAATGGTAATACACATATGTATATATGTGGATGTGTATGTGTGTAAGATAATATCACTAGTAACATAAACGCTTCATTAGTTATCAATGCCATAGGCATCGTAATAAAATTTTCTCCAGAGAGCTGTGTAACATTTTGAATGGAGAAAGAAATGTGATCTATTTTTGCAGTGTATCCCAGATGACTGTATAATAACTGTGAATATTGCCAAAATATTTGTGTCATTGCCTTTGATTAATTTTTGATTTTCGTCAATTTTAGCCTTTACCAAAGCATAATACCTATCGGCGGTAGAAGATTTCAGCAATCCTATGTGATGTTTATCATCGATAGAACATTATTCTATTCGAAATCTTTGACACTACTTGGTGAAAACATATACAAACCCATGCCATTTTTTGTTTGTCATTAAAAATTTTTTTAAAATCATCAAACATATTTTCCATGTATCACAAATGAATGTGTTGGTAATATTTGTGATGTTGAAGGTAAATTTTTTTCTTCGTCACTTCAAGCCTTTATTAGAGCAACATTATATTCGATGGAAGTAGGAAGCAAAACTTGGGAAGCTTTTGCCTATAGCACTCTCTCGCGATCTTTATTGACTAAAAGGTTGGCTGGATCTTCAGTTTTGAAAAAATAAGGACAAATTATGCTTCTGGCATTCAACCCATATTAACTAGTGACCTTTTCGTGATATAATATAGTCTCGTGAATGTCGTCGGTATTGTTTTCACTATTAATCTGTATATTTAGCCTATTCTCATACTCAGTAAGCTACCAAAAATGAGCCTTCTACCTACAGATGTTTTCACAATAAAAATCCAATTGAAATTTTAGTCGATATGGACTTTTCCAAATAGGTTCCACAGTTCATTTCGTGGTCTGGCTCTTCCTCTTTAACCATTGGGAGTCTGATAAACAATTTTTGAAAGCCAAAATTACTTGACTGGTCTTAGGCAAACCAAACCTGACTTAAGATTTCTTGCAAGCTGTTTATTAGGCCATTACTTTTACATGAAAGATGTCGAAACTTCATAGCACATTCTTTGAAAGACTACTTAAATTGTAATTAAAAAAAAAGAGTCATTTGAAAGGACAAAAATAAATTATTTATTACGATGACCACCTGTTGGCAAGTAGTTCGCTCTACTTAATAAAGTAGAAGAATATCCATAACGTTTAATTGCCCTATTGCCCTAGTAGACGTTTTAATTTAAATTACCGATCAACTGCAAAAGAAAATCAATCAATATTATTAATAAATTTCTAAGAATATCAAAATTAAATATTATTTTATAAAATTTTCCATATTCGAACATTTTATACGTGAGCAAAAACTCGTACTGATTCTTTGCTATTTTTTGAGTTTTCTTTTATATTTTTAAATTTCTTTTTTTTCTGTCTTTTTGCAAATTAATGAAATTTATTTGAGCACACAACAGGTTACTAAGACAAATTTTGGAAAATAATTTTCATAGATGTACATACACAGTGTGCACTTGCCATTTCAAGGGAATTTTCAACTTTCAATCATTTAACTTTGACGACTTCAAATGTCTGCATTTATTTAGTACTCGTACATATTTCTCTTGTCTCATACAAACAGACATTTGTTTGTTTCTTTTAAATTTGAACAAAACTTGATTTTTACCATCCTTCAACAAGTATGAGCAAGCAGCTGCTGCTCGTTTATAGAAATTTAAGAATTTTATAAGGAATGCTTTCATTTAAGATATTAAATTTTTTTGCCATCTGAAATCTAAAAATTCCAAATCAATGACTCATGAGTGTATGAGCAACCTTGAATTATCCATAAAAGTTCATATTTAAATAAATGCGTAGACAACCCACACATATGTATTAATATCTGTTGTATATTTTGCGGTGAATATTGACCTCAAAAAAGAATCTCTTCTCTTCATATACTCACCCTTTAACTGCTCCAATAAGCCGAATGCTGCTGTTCCAACTGAAAATGACATTTCTGTGATTGGTTTTGTGGCTGTGCCGTTTGCGTTTCTATCATATTGTCCAACGATTTATTCATAATATTCTCACTATCACTCCATTACCATCGAATTCATTAATATACCTACTCCAACTATGGCCATTGACACCTTTTGGTATATGACAGCATAATCATATAACTAACATAAATATATGTTGAATTTTAATTCTATCAATGTTGTTACAATAATGTGGTTGTAAAAGCAGCTACAATTTTTTTTTGTCAAATTATGATACTATGTATTTACATTAAGGTGGCTATCAAATGTATGGGAAAAATATTTTGAATTGAAATTCTAATTCTCATAGACTAAAGACTATTCAATTTGATAAAAAAAAAGTAATCAATTGAAAGTTTCATTCATTTTGATAAAATTTTAAAACTCTTTGGCAGGTTTTAAAGTTGAACAGAGTATTTGCACAACATTTCTTTTATTATTTCATCATAATATTTAGCCTCAAGGGCGGGGAAATTTGAGCTCAACTTTAATTTTTCTCCTCCCTAAGAGTTCTTTCTAACATACTTACCTCCTATCTTCAACCATATCGGGGGTCCATCTGATTAATTTGTGTTTTTTTATGAAATTCAATAGCAACGCTTCTAGTAACTGACTTTAGAGGTGTAAAAGGTATAATGAACCCTACTAATTTTTTCTACAAAACATTTCATACCTACCCTTTATTCCATACAAAATTGATATTTTTATTTAATACGCTCTCTCAGCTCTACAAAAGTACCATTCTTCTTCTTCTTATGTGAACATAACACCCAATGATCGATTTATGCCGAACATATAATGCTGCGCCAGTCTTCTCTGTTCGCTGCGCTTGCTGACAGCAATTGGATATTACAAGCGCCGTCAGCTTACCCAACACTTGGTCCTTTCAACGGAGGTTTGGTTTTCCTCTTCTTCTTTAAAAGTACCGTTAAAGAGCTAAATTAGGGATCATGCCCAACCTTTAAGCATTTTATCCCGATATCCCTATCTCTCCACGAGGGCGAAATCTAACTCTAACTCCCATTAGTTTTAGCTCTCTAACCCCATTATCGGGGCTGCCATATAAAAGGATCAAACATTTTACAAACAATCCGATAGCTCTTCAAGAATAGCCTTTAGAGCATTGAAATCTATGAGCAACCCCTATTTGTTTTATCTCCCCAATATTTTCCCAAACCTTATTTGATCTATTTACTCTATCTCCACCCGTTCCGGAGGCTGCTGTACAAAATGAAAAAATGTTTCACAAATTATCGCTTAGCTGTTCAAGAATGGCCTCCAATGTATGACCGACCGCAAATAATTTTTTTCACTTCAATATTTCTTCAGAACTTACCTATCTCCTTGCTTCACCCTTATGAGGCTCTCCCATAAAAGAGAAACGGAAAGAGTTCCTGAACATCATCGTGACGTAACATATTACTTCTACGACATAACCCTGCAACAACTGCACATCAGCGACACAAATATTATAAAATAGAATGGCGACCCTGAACGCAAGGAGAGTAACAGAATTGGAGTCCATCTCAGGACGCCATCTTGGATCTCCTGCCCCAAAATAATGCAATAGTAGTCCCGGGGCAGGTGAAGAATCCAGGAGAGAAGGAGGGAGTCTTTTAGTGGATACACCACACACGTAGGAACAACGATCCCTATATGGTGCGAAGGCATTTTTTACCCCACCTCAACGACAAAAAAAAATTGGCATTTTTAAATAATATTAATTATGAAAAATCACATTTTTTCCAATTTGAATGCTTCTGAGTTCTAAAATTTTACTAAAGGTGACGAAGTTTCATATTTTGTCATTTTTTCATCAAATCAAAAATATTAGCTAAACAGGCAGCTAGAATAAATTACTTTTCAAAATAACTGCCACCCTAACTCTAGTATCTACGTTACATATTTATTAATATGTATACTGATGCTATCATTTGGCCAATGCTCATGACATATTTGTAATCTTGCAATAAAATACAATAAATCTACAATAATAATACGTTAAAAATGGTCAAAATTATTGCCCGCACATAGAATAAAGGTGGCGATAATGAATGATTGATGAATAGATACGTAATATATGTGAAAATGGATAGAAATAATGACGCATTTGGAACTATCACACATACACCAATACACTAAGTACTTTCTCGCTAACATGAGAAGTAACAGGTAGTGTGACCATTCCACTTAATGTTTTTACGTTCTATCAAATACGAATACATATTGTTGCACTACTTTTGCTTCAACAGCAACAATTTCAATTATTATTGCGCATTATGTAAACTTCTCATAAATGAAATTTATCACTCTATAGTTAAGGCAGCCACCATCGCCTTGCTGTGTGTGTGTGTGAGTCGTTAAAATTAAATTTAAGTGCCGCATAATTTGCCACTTAATGTCATAATATGCAATCATATATTGACCGACTGGCATATTTTTGCCCACGACCACCCCATTAATATTAAAGAACTGGTAGGTAATTGAAGTTTTCTCTCAAAGCATATTTAATGTCGACACAAGCAATATTATGTTGGTAAAAAAAAAAAAATACACAAAGATTTATATTCAATTTTTATACAAACGACGAAATTTTTTCTACACTTGGAGGTATGTATAATAGAAGGAGGTATGATAACTTTTAATTTCCCTCTACATAGCGACTTGTTCAAAAATAATGATTTATGATTTTGATTTGTGAGAGGAGAAAAAAAAGAAAAATATAAAAAAAAAAACAACCCTAATAAAATTAAAGCACATGCTTACAAGTGGAAACAGACAAAAGATTCACAAAATATTTATTGAAATTTAAATTTTTGATTTCATTATAAACTCATTGGAGCGTGGTTATAGTGTCAAGTAAAGTCAACTTTAAAGACCTTTTGTTTTGATCAAATTTCTGATGGGGTTTTTCACAAAGCTTTTCGTCAAACTGCATGATTCAAGTACAGACTACCTTCCTTTTTGGATAGAAGTCACGAAATCGTTGCCCCATCACAGCTACATGCCGTAGCAGTAAAGCCGAGATAGCTGTACCAGCAAAGTCTTCATTGGCTTTAATGCAATACAGCAGTGTTTCGCAGACTTATCTAAGATTCAGTTTATTAGATGTTAGACATTGACTTCATCTTACATTCACTCTCATCATCACAGAAGAGATGGCAGGGGTACACAAGGTCTTTGAGGGTGTGCCTGCCTATAACTGCAAAAGGTAATGGGTCTCCCACAGCAGTTTTTCTCCATAATCCAACAAGTCACATTGAGTAGGACGATAAGATCTGATAGTAAGATTGTCATCGTAAAGAATTGATTGTACAGATTGATTATACAGAAGATTTTAGACCGAGTTCTTACTAAGCTTTGGACTTAACAATTGATGCCATTTCGGCAATGTAACAGATGACAATAACTATGAGAATATTTATTTACGACAAGCAGAAGAAAAGAAAAAGCAAACAATACCTATTCGAAAAACAACAACAACAACAACATGATTAACAACAACAATTTTATAAAAATTACATGATTTCGCAGTTTTAAAACTACTGCACGAGTGTATACTCAAAATGGCTTAACTAGTATTGATGGCAATATATGGAGCATATAATTTATTTAAAAATATAAATATTTTGGGAAAATTTTCTTTTACTTTACAATAGAAATTTAATATGTTTCTATAATTTAAATGATTTAAATTGATTTATAAATTAAATTAATTTAATATAAAAATACTAAGGATATGCATATATGTATGTATGTGCGACCATAATTACTAATATTAATGTGCCAGTATGTATGCATTTGACACTATCGTTGACTAAGATTGAAATCCTCTACGTACTTACCTTTATAGTAAAATGACGTAAAACTTGTGGATTTGTTGGCACATTACTGCCTGCGCAATATGGTAGCAATGAAAGCAAATAGTCATGGCAAGTTTGATAAAATTTCTATTTATTTCATGTGCTTTGTGTACATAATTCAGTTTGATTTTTTTGTTTTCAAAGATTTCGTTATATATTGTATTATATAATATTGTAAATATTTATTATGCCACGTGTCGAAAACAATTTCCTCAACATTCATGGTGTATGTATGTAGGTATTGTTAAGATTTCCAGGAAATAATATAAGCAATTAAATGAGCTGTGTCACATTTTTTTCTTGAGAATTAATTAAATAATCAAATTAGAATACATTTTGCATATAACAAACAGGAAGTAATTATCTCATAATATATTTTCAATGATTTTATGTATATAGTATAGCGTAACAAAGTATTGTATTTTAATTGTAACCAAAAATATCATTAATTTATAATTTACCCAATTGCATATTTTTCCTATATATTCTTATTTTTTTTAGGTATATCGAACACATTTAGAAAATAACAAAATTTGGTTGAAAAAAAATTCGTGCGTACGTAATGGAACAACACTGTGGAGAAACTGAACCCTAATCAAAGGGAAATAAAGAAGGTCTAACCAAAATAATTCAGCATATTTATAAAGAATCATAGTGCCATTTATTTACAGAAATAGAAGCAAATATTTTGTTATACCTACAAAAACATGTGAAAAGCAAAATTAAGGAACAATAACATAAATGTGTACAAAGAAAATATAAGTGGATCAAATAGAAAATGATGATTGAAAATGAATTAAATTCTTGGGATTTAAGTTGTCATACAATTTGTAATTGTTAATTTTATAAATATACTTATATATACCTTTATATCTTATTAAACGAAATTCCAAGCAGGATATTGCTCAGCAAAATAATGTTTTCGAAATCAGGTCATATCAATATATGACCACACATATGTTATATATGTATGTCACTTGTATACCCACATACGCGCAACTAATGACGCTTACTTGCTATGTATCTTGTAAATATGTGCTAATTGAAAAAGAAAAAAAGTCAACAAATTTAGTTTATTTTAATGCTTCAGAAATTTCTACTAGGGGGCCTACATCGAATGTGTAATATTATGAATATATTTAAACAAATGCCATTTCACATATAAAAGAATATCTATTCTAATACGATTTGACATACTTGCTGCATAGCAATTTGTTCAAGTATAAGTAAGTAAGAAAATACGCATTTGAAAGCATACTTTTATATGGAAGGTAAGTGTATTTTTCAACCGATTATGTCCATTTGCTAACAATAGGCGTTCTATGATTATATTTTTTTTATACACCACGTTTCATTTTGATAGTTTTATATTTTTGTGCATTAATTATGAAAATACTCATTCAAAACCATACTTTCGTATGGAAGGTTATTATGGATTTCATTTAATTAAGCTCATTTTGCAATATATAATTTTTCTGATGAAAATAACTTCACATACAAAATTTTAGTTCAATCGCTTTATTTTGTGGTGTGTAAATTTTGGAAATACTCATTCAAAAACATAATTTTATATGAGATGTAGGGGTGGTTTTTATGCAATTTCATTCATTTGCAAATTTATCTATTCGTTTTTGAAAATAATCTTATGTACCAATTTTTAGCTAGATTGCTTCATAATCACGGTATTTATCGTACGAAGGAACAGGCAGTTAGGGAGACACGGTTACATCGTCGACTCAGATTATGATTCTGATCAATAATATAAATTCTTTTCAATATCTTTCACCTCGAAAAGGGTATGATAAATTTATAATAGACACTGTTTGAGAAGAATGTCCATTAATATAAATAAATGCAATATTAAGGAGTCTCACATACATGTAAAACATAATTAATTGACATTCAAAGATAGCAAAAAATATTAGCTGGGCAGCGTAGAACTTAAATCGCGATTGAAGCAAACTAATTTCTAAATATTAATGGTCTTTCTAAATGAACCTACTTTGTTATATTTTTAACAATTGAAACTAAACATGGACAAAGAAATTTTGAAAAATTATTGCACTGAGTGGTTAACCACCAACCTATGGACGATGTTTATGGTTTGTCATGAGGACATTCTGTAATAGAATTCACGATTTTGTTTTTAGCTTACATTTTATATGTACTTTATAATAATGTACAATGTGTTTTTATGAACTGCAGACTCTCAGAAGGATTTTTCATTCAATTTTAGTTAGTGAACATACAAATTAATAAATTCAAATACTTTAATACGAATTTTGACAATTTTTTTTTTTTTTGTTTCGATTAACGAAATGTAATACGAGCATTATCCGAAAATGAGCTAAACAACACTTATTCCTCCACACACCATCACACTCAATTACACTCACTCATGAACACCATGAACACCATGAACACGATGAACATCGATTTCATTTAACTAGTAGCTTTATCAATTCACATGAATTCAATTATTACACAAGCAAGATTTATTGTATGCAATAATTTTTAAACACAGCAGGTGTCAAATAATCTGTCTATTAACATGTGCTGCATGCTGCAACAAATTTATACAATTTCAACACATACTACTCTTCACTTATCCAAATATTAATACTCAAGCGACAACTACAACAATACCATAGCTGAGGCGTAAAAAATTTTATCACACATCTATTGTAGTATACATACAGTATATGCCTCTCAATGGTATGTATGTATGTTGAAAAAAATTCACATCTCCTGCTCCCTCCCCCACCATAATGTTAAAATAAATTCAATTACAATTTTTCATGACCATTTTGGTCGGCGCTTTTATATTACATTGTGGTCAATAATATCAGGGAAAATATCCAGTGGTATAATATGCTGTTCTAAGTTAATATAAATGCAATATATATATATAAAATAATAATTAAATTTAAGCATATTGTGTAATTTTTGTGGCTGCCACTTTAGTGTGTTCTTGTTAGATCTTTAAGAATTTAATTTTAAAAAATAATAAACTTCAATTGAAATAAATATTTAAAGGGCCGAACCTGAAAGAATTTAATTAAGTACACGACCGATATTTGTTTTTTTATGTAACAGCTACAATATACTCATATTATGTCAATATGATATTTAGAGAAAGAAAATTAATGCGCTAGGTCTAAGTACTTTAAGAAATATTATAAGTTAGAGTACAGCGAAATACTACAGAAATACTAGAAAAGAATTCAGCATAGTATGGTTGATAGAATCTGGCAAAGTAGTTCGTCAAATAGATTAGTGAAAATACTGCAGAATTAGGGCGATGAATTCGTCATAGAACCAACCTAGCCTAGCCTCACGAATATTACAAAATGCCATTCTCTGATATTTTAAAATTAATTCACTACTGTTGCCAATAAGTTAATATGTATTTTAGAGATGAACAATTGTACAAACATTCATGAATATTTGTGTAGGTGTATGTATATAACTTTAAGGTCAAAGTACTGAATAAAACAATTATATACAATATATGCATATGTTATTTGTGTTTGAATGGCCTATGCCATTCAAACACATATATAGAAGAAGCATATATAGAAGTTTAACAATATATAGTTTTTATCAAAAACCATATTTAATGATGTGAACATATCTAATTGTGGTGGTCTATGGTTATTCTTTGTGTTAGACAAGTGATTATGTATTATTCATGCAAGAAAATAGTTTGGACGACAATTGCTTTATCGCAAATAAAAAGGTCAAGTTCAAAATTTTGTGAATTTTCTTTTGTAATGAAATATGATAAAAAAAATAGTACATACGTAAAAGAGATTATGACATTAATTGTATATATATGTATGTATTGTACATTCTGTCAAAAAAGTACCAGGAATTGATCATTTAAAAAGCTCAATTGGCACAAGAAGGCTTTTTAAATTATCAATTCCCGGTACTTTTTTGACAGAATGTAGAATACATACATATATATACAATTAATGTCACAATCTCTTTTACGTATGTACTATTTTTTTTTTGCGACACCAGATGGTGACTGTTTGGTAAGTAAATTGATTTTATATACTCCTACGAGAATGCTTTTAAAACTCTACATAATGCTACATACATATTTTATTTATTTACATATCAACTACTCCAACATATAAGGTCTAGTAAAAAGATATCCATTATTTTTGCATTAAATTGAATGTTTTATTTAGCATAGTTAGAATGATCCGATTTAGGTCAAATATGCACCGTTTTGTTTCGATAACTTGTTGCCATCTTGAAGGTAATTTCGTAATGCCACTCTCATAGAAACCCTTTTCCCTATTGGCAAAAAACTGGGAGAGCCGATTTTCACAAGCTTCTCTTGAGGCGAATTTTTCATCAGCAAAATCATTTGCCATAGACAGGACGAGGTAGTAATCACTTGGTGCCAGGTCCGGACTATAAGGTGTATGCATAAGAACCTTTCAACCAAGCTCCCGGAGCTTCTGGCGAGTCACTATCGATGTGTGTGGCCTGGCGTTGTCCTGATGTAACACAATTCCTCTCCTATTGACCAGAGCTGGCCGCTTCTGGGCGATTGTTTCCTTCAAACGGTCCAATTGTTGACAGTACAGGTTCGAATTAAGAGTTTGGTCCTAGGGGAGCAGCTCATAGTAGATGATTCCCTGCCAACCCCATCAAATACATAGCAAAACCTTCCTGACCGTCAATCCTGGCTTGGCCACAGTTTACGCCGGCTCACCGAGATTCAACTACGACCGTTTTAGCTTGACGTTGTCGTAAGTGACCCACTTTTCATCACCAGTAACCATCCGCATTAGAAATGAATAGATTTTGTTGCGATTCAGCAGCGATTCGTAGATGGAAATTCGGTCCATGAGGTTTTTTGCGTTAACTCGTGTGGCACCCATACATCGGGCTTCTGTTTGTATCCAGCCTTATTTAAATGGTTCCAAACGGTTTTTTGTGCAATGTTTAGCTCCTGGGCAATAGACAGTGGTTACATGATGGCCAGACTCGACGATATCCATTTTTTTTTATTGATATTTTCAACAATTGGCTTTCCAGAGCGTGCTGCATCTTTGACATCAAGATTACCGGAACCGAATCGACGTAACCAAAATTGCACATGATTGGCTGTTACAATATGAGGACCATAAACGCTGTTCACATTTTCAGCTATCTGGTTTGCGTTTTCGCCTTTATCGAAGAAAAACTGTAAAATATGGCGTATTATCTCTTTACTGGTGTCCATCTTTGACGTGTGCTCAAACAATACTGAGTCAAGCAATTACAAAACTGCCTGAACAATTTATTTAGTACGAAATCCTATCTTTCTAACGCCATCTAACGTAATCCGATACAACGCGAGATACAGATTACTAAAGCCAACTAATTGAAAAATAATGGATTTCTTTTTACTACACCTGATATAATACATACATACGTATGTAGTCATAGTTATGAAGCATGAATCGAATTGGAAAATAACATCACAGAATATGTGATGTGTTTGCATTAAGTTAGTTTATAGTTAACGTACGTACGTAAGTATATATGCACATATGTGGAAAATAAAAGTCAAACACAGTTCGTTAAACAGTAATACTTTACGCACGCATACACACCCACACACACACACAGAGTGATATCGTATACATATTAATTTAATCTTTAACATGAGGGCAATGTGCAGGAAAAGCTCAACTCAATATGTACGTTTATCCATAATTCTATGTTTATACAACTTGAACGAATGTAATGAGGTAAACAAGCTTAGTATTGTACATATATAACATATGTATATATATGTAAACATATATCTATTTATGAAGCAAGAAAACTATTATAGTTTTTGTACTTATGTAAGTGGCATTAAGTAAAACTCAAAAGTATTTGCGTGCAGCTTAAATAAATTAAAATGATATACATTATTAAATATGCTGTAAGTAATGTTATAGTTTAGTACAAATACTTACAAATAACTACACATATGTCTACAAATTTTCTACGTTCTACGTCACACTTACATGGAAAGTGATATTCATAACACTCTTAGAGTTAACAACATACCTACATAATTACTGCAATGAAGTTAAGTAATCGTATCACATTACAAATAAAATAATAATAATAATAATAATTGGATTTACGCATTTCTCTAACTACCATTTACCAACATATATATCATTCTTTAAGGTTTAATTTAAAATTACAATCTACACATATGTGCATGTATTGTATTGTATAACAACAGCTTTAATGTGGCAACAATATATGTCTTTCTTATACTGAATACTTTGGTATATATAATAAGAAAACATTCTGAATAATATATTTTCATTAACAACATGCAAGTGACACAATTAAAAGTGTTTCAATGTAGGTCTAGACCGACTTATTAGTAACCTTCTGAGAAAAATATTATATTCAAAAAAAGTCACTTTATATGGCAGTTATATAAAATAGTGATTGAATCATGCTCATGGTTTGTATACTGAACGAAAATTACGGGCATAGTTTAGCTTATATGAATATATGGTCATTTCCAAGATGGATGTGAAGATGTGAAGAGCAGGAAACAACAGAACACGTTATTTGCAATTGCCCATTTTCACTCTCCGAGTCATATTCGAATGTTGGAGAAAACAGAAAGAAGTTGAAGGATTCAAGGTCGGGTGCAACTACATTTCGAAGCAGTTGTCTGTGATTGTTTTTCCTTTCTGTGAATTATTCCTTTCATATTCCATAACAATCGTTATGATACCCTCATCATTGGATGTAGAGTACAAATATCGTATGAGTAGCAACTAATTGCTATAAATTACTACAATTATATGTTTTAAATGTATACAGTTACAGGAACAGGTACAGTTTACCTCGGCTATAATTCATTGTTTTTAATTTTGTGCGTAGATACATTCTTAACATCGTAAATATGTTTGCAAAATTTTTGTGATTCTTCATTCTACTGCTACTTTTGTACGAATTTTAAATTAGATTTATGTTTTCATACGAGTATACATACTTCTACACATATGCTTCATATGCCTTTAGGTACACCAAACAATCTGGGAAATAAACATATACATGAGTTGTGTTGTTGTTGTTATACTTGTAACATAAATATTTGTAATAAAAGTGTTAAATCGGAAAATGGAATGATGGGAGTAGAAGACAAAAAAAAAAAACAGAAAAAAAAGTTAATAAAATACAATCTCTTTTCATGTGATAATGCCCAAGGAGTTTCCAAGGATAACATTATTCAAAAAGGATCATGTATGTAGGTGTAAATGCATTTCTGTTTTTCAACATTCAGAAGATAATCTTTTAATGTGTTGGTTTTAAAGTAAATTTTTCAATTACTTACATCAAGTATGTACTGTAAATTAGTATTAAATTGTTGTTCATATATTTTTAATTTGTCATACGACTGAACCAAAGTTATTACGTAGAATTTTAATTTGTAATTAAATAAGTACCTAAGTACTTTTTGTAATTTCATTTAAATGAATTAAAAATGCTTAATTAACTTTGTGATGGATTTGTTTAATATCGCATAAAATTGTGAGAGAGTGTTTTTCAAAGAATACATACATATTTAATAATTAATAAGAGCAAAACAATATTTTCTAAATTTGTTTCTTCTCTTCTGTAAACACGTGTAAAAATATTTTATGCATGCAATTTCAACCCCAACACATTCAAATCACACAGCTAACTATAAATATTTATATAAACAGAATGATGCCCTTTGAAAGCAACGTGATAGAGAACTTTTTTTTTTTAAATAATTAAACCAATAGCCGGCTGCACAAAGAAAAACACTTTACAACCAATTTCGTTAGCATAAATTAAAAGGAATTTTTTTTTTGTAGTTTGCACATAGACTAAAAATGCACTACAAAGGAAATAGTTTTTACAAAGTCAATTTTATTTGTTCGAAGGTGAAAGTGCGGTGTGTTTGATAACAGTTTAAAGTGCACTTGTAGCATTCTGGAGTATATGTAAGGGATTGTTGTTATTGTGAGAATAATAATTATTATTTGTTTTGTGTTAAATTAGAAAGTTGACCCTTTGATTATTTTATAAAGTTTTCTATATAATCAATAATAATTTAATGAAAATAATAATAACTATTTTCGGGATATTTTGTTTATACTAAATTGATGCTGGAACATTTATCATTTTTTTTTTTTTTATATTCAGTTTTGTTGTTAAATTAGAAAGTTCGCCCTTTGATTATTTTATAAAGTTTCCTATATAATCAATACTAATTTAGTTATTTTGTAAAATCATCTAAAAGCTTTAATGAAACATAACTCCAACATTTTCTTTAAATTGTACCATAAATAGAGATTCGTTTCAACAAATCCATCGTTGCTTGACAACATTATATATTACCAAGACACAAATTTACCATACTTACATTTAATATTCATATAAATTCTTTTGGATATAAAGCTTCTGGAAATATACGAAAATAAAATTGCAAGGTAAAAATTTCAAAACCACAAAAATTAACAATCAAACAAAATGCTTTATTAATCAATAATTAGTAAAAACAATAACATCAACATTGTAATATTAGTAGCATCATTTACGGAAGAACAATGAAAAATGGTCATGCTCTAATTAGTCGTAGGCAGTCCTTTAAATTTATATACTCGTACGTATTGTATTGGAAAATTAAGTATTTATGTACAAAGCTGCCATAGGATTGAGAAAGAGTAATTTGAGTATATTTTAAAGACTACGCCCTTTTCATCTTTCAATTAATTAAATATATAAATCGATGAAAACAAGCAGCATGAGGAAGATTAAGAAAAAGTCATAATGCATTCTATGGTATTATTATAGTTGTGGGTATATAGGTAATACCAATAGTAAGTGTCATGAAGTCCCACTATACTTATTTTCATTAACTAAAAGTAGAAATCATGAAGTATTAGCATGAGGTACTTATGTTCTTTAACTAAATAATTCAATGATTTAATTTAAATTTAAAATTTGTGAACAATATTTAGAATATCACTTTATTATATCCTCCAAAATTTCATTTAATATATTTCATTGCTTTTTGATACAGAGCAAAATCATAAATGGGCATTTCCTGTGTTACGGACGTGACATTTGTATGCATAAAATATCTAAACAAATTTGAGACAGAAGGAAAATTTTTATTGATTTATAGAACTAAATAAGCTCTATATATATTGACGTTAAAAATCAGCGAATACAAAGCGGCACGTTTGCTACAAATCATTTCTACACTCTTCCGCATCTGTTTAGCAATATATTAATTGGTATCTGGGAATCAAGTAGATTAGCCATAGGCATATTTTGAAGAAATATTGAGGCAGAAGAATTAATGAAGGTCGGTGGTATATTTCACGACTCCAGAGGCTAGTCAACTGTTACAGTTGCTCTTACTTAACTTAATTTTGTAGGTGAGCCGTGCTAAGGAGCAAAGATAGTTAGTAAGAATGTTTAGAATATTGTTAAGTAACACAAATTAATGGAGTTCTGTCATACATTCTGTCAAATAAGTACCCGGAAACCGGAAATTCTCATTTTAAATTTTCCCTCTGAGAATATTTCAAAAATCCACAGTAAAAATCGCAACGCACACAAAAGGTTGACTTGTTCCTAATGACGCCGCAACCAAACTAAATGACACATAGCAATAAAAACTCACAGAATAGTGGCTGACAGTTGTGCCAACCTGGGAAAAAAAATTTTTTTAAATATTCTCAGAGGGAAAATTAAAAATGAGAATTTCCGGGTACTTATTTGACAGAATGTATATTTTATCCTTTGAGATGTCTATCTAACGGGTGTTGGTATTGGTGAGAACAAATTAATGGGAATAGATCATACATTATATCTCTCGACGTGCAATACTGAATGAATGTTTCAATTTTCGTAATTTTTTTTAAGGTTTGATACCTCGCAGTGTCATACCAGCAACGGATTCGATATCAAAGACCCCGAGTACGTACAACGATGTTTATTTTGTCTGCTCAGACCCATTTTGCTGAGGTGGTACCTGAAATTGCCATGCCCAGTTATTAATGCAGTCAACCAGCTTAGAGTTAGCTCTCCCCGATTTACTGACTTTGAGAGCTTCAACGAAGCCTCTGCCTGTTTACAAGTGGATAAGTTCTCCCATCTCATGAGATGAAGTTCCTTTATCCACTCTTCGACATTTGGCTTCACCGTCACGTTGCTAAGAGCAACTACTGATTCCGGTCTAAAAACCTAACTTTAGATCCTTGTCTAGCCAAGACGTCTGCAGCTTCATTTTGTTCTTTCTATACCAATGTGTCCCTTCACCCCCCACCCGTTAAGTTTCTGAACACATTCGAGCGCCAACATGGAAGATACCGTAGGTTGTTGCAATCGCCTGATCACCGCCTGGTTATCGAGTGCTAGCAAGATTTTCATAAATTTGGACAGTATGGAAAAGAGGGCCATATATTTCGAAATGTGGACATTTTGTGGCATATGTTCATTCTAATTTTTTTCACAGAGCACTTTCAAAGCATTCTGAATAAGAAGAAGTATTGTTTGCCTAGTTTCGTCAGAGATCTCTTTTTGATGTCCTTTCTCATGCAATATTTTCAATAATCTGACTGATGTGAACCATTTGAAAGTAAAGACATTTAATCATTTTGAATTTATGAGTAAAATTGCAAATATTTGAATCATATTATATATTCCAGTGAAAAGAGGGACACTTATTTTTCTTAGTTTTTTTCCGAAGTATTTAAGGAAATTCATAATAACCACCCAAGGATTGCCACCATTTGCAACCAAATAATGATTAGAACAACTAGATTTGAAATTGTTTGAATTTCATTTTTTTTTTCTTTACATGCAATACTTATTTATTTTGGTCTATAAAACTGGAATTCTAAAGAAAAATAATACAAATGAATATGAATGAAAGAATAATGAGAAATTTTTGAAATTTATTTGCTTACCTTCGAGTGTATTATGATATCGTTGAAAACCACAATTTAAACTCCTGCCAATATACCACTACGAACACACTTGTAGAGGTAACAGAACACAAAGAGAACATAACATAACAAGTAGTATGTATTCTCACAGTTGTGTACTAATATGTACGTAAATATGCATTTAGCTATGTTGGAAATCTCCAAGGGTGTTAGCTAATTTTGTTGTTTGTTATTATTTTGTGTGGGGATTGGTATGTGTGTGTGTGTGTGTGTGTGTATGCTTTTTTTGTGTATAGTTAGCAACATGGTAGCAACATGGTAGTTTTTGTTTACACGACTACAAATTATACTAAAATATTCTAACACGCAATAGAGGCAGCACCTACGTATTATATATGTATGTTTATAAGCATACCGACAGAGTTTCATTTATAACACGTTTTTATGATTTTTATGTTATTGTTGTAGTCACCGTTGTACACACAACGTTGATGTATTTCAATTACAGATGTTTTCTTTAGCCGCAGGAACAACTACCTAGAACATTATGGCATGTCAACAAAAGGTGATATTAATTTGAAATGTATTTAGAGAGGTCTGATCAATTCCTCTTACTATAGGTCTTTAAACATAAATTTCGAAAATAAGTCTGTGGATGTTTCGAAGCAGAAATTTCAATAAAATCATAGATCTTAATTAATTGCACATATTTTTGCATTGAAAAATGCATATATGAATTACGATTTCATTAGAATTTCTGCTAAAAAAAAAATAAATATGTGGCACTTAAAGCCCCAAAGGGCTCATTGGACGATCTTCTCTTCTATTACTGTTGTGCGTCTTAAATTTGGACAGTATTAGAAGGGACCTACTTATTTTAGCCGGATCCGAACGGCAGAACACTTGTGACATCACTTTTTCTGAGCTTTGTCACAGAATTCTTTTAGAAGCTTTTTCATGGCAATTTGTTACTGACGGAAGAATTGCCAATTGCTTGCCGACAGGTGGGTACCATTCGAAAGAAAAATCTTATCGATATTAAATTTGTTATGCATCAGCCGGGGATTGAACCACGACCTACAGATCAGAAGGCGAACACACTAACCACTGAGCTACGGCACCCACTGCTAAGCATCATTTTTTATATCATCATCATCATAGCCCTTGGTAAATTTGTCCTTTCCGAAAAATTTTACCTACCCTAATATAACAAACTGCATAACTTTGTGAAACATTGGCGAGCATTGAGGAGCACAAAGATACACTTATAAAATAGAAACTCAAATGAATCGAAACCACAAAAGTGTAAAAGCATGTAAAACACATACACACAAACACACACACACACACAAAGAAACATAAACATATGCATATTTATTTATTTACTACTTCACAAAAATATTCCACATTCAATGTTGGACATTATATAAACATTGCTTCTGTATACCGGCATATTGGTGTGTGTGTGTATATTTATTTGTATTTAATATGTACGAATACTACTGTTAGTCAATGAATATGAACCAGAGGTATATGAGGTTATATGTATATATAAAGACATATAAGTAGAAAATATTTGAAAATATATTACACTTATAGTTATTCAATTTTGGTTTTCACTCATGCAGATTATATAAATAAAAGTGCAAACAAATTTGTATTCTAAAAATAAAGAATTCCAAGTAAATTTTCTAATATCAAAATGATTCAATGAAAAAGAAAAATTGCAGTTTATGAAAATAACACCACTGCTGTTGATATTGCTATAGGTGACCAATTAGACTATGTTGATTAGACTACAAATGCCTGGTTTGTAGACAATCAAAATGCCATTAATAAAACCAACTTCAAATTTGAGTTCAACGATATTTGTACAATAAAGTACGCATTCCAATTTTGTCCAGTCGCTGTATGGTAGGATCTAATCACTTAGCTCTGACAAAAATGATGGAGGGCTGTGGCACATATATTATACTCCTTAGAGGCATAAAAGGAATCAAAATGGGGACCAATTTTATAAAAAAAAGTAAATTTTGTAGACAAGGACTCCAAGGTGTGAAAATAGGAACTAGAAGAGAGAATTACGATGAGTCGGTCTTACATTTGATTCCTCAAAGGCGATGACTGGGCAGCTATGGGTTTATTTGAGGTTAATTTTCCAGGCGATTTTTGAGTTCATATTGTATGCATGCCTTAAGGAGTGGATGTTGAGAGGTATGTGTGGGAAAATATTGAAATATTGAACATTTACATTTAAACCTCCGTTCATTCTGATTATTTCACCTATATTCCACCTATCTAGGGGCAGCTTCGGAGTTCTGGGAACGCATTTGAATTTTATAGGCGAGTTCCCTAAGGAGAAAGTATGTTTCGGAAAGTATATTGCAGATATAAAACTGATGGGAGTTGGTCAGGCATTTTACTTCTTTAGAAGCGACATTTAGTGGGTAAATAGTAGACAAATTATGAATGCCACCATTATCTTAATTTCAAGTCTTGCCCGCCAGCTCTCTAATATCATCAATCTAATATCAAAGGATTTTGTTTTCCATAATATTGGCAACCGCTATTTGAATATGTATTGAAAACGCCCTAATGTAATTTTTGTAATTTATACAAACTGATATATATTACCATCATTTTCATATATATTTCAACTTATCTGTGAATCACTATATTTCATTTTGTTCCTTGGTTTTCAATGCTCATGCCACCATTTACTTAACCTCAACTCAAACTAATAATAAAAAAAATGTGCAAATCAATACATTACACTAAGTTGGTTGTTACAATGTGTTACAATAAATACCCTTCTACTTGTATACATATAGTACATACATAGTGTATGAAATAGATATTATATCAAAAAAATAGAAGGCGTTTATGAAAATATGTGTGTAGGCACAAAAACTGTCTATTCAATAAATTCACCACACACCACAAGGAAGTATGTACTGAAAAGGTCTGAAAAGTCCCGAGATTTTTAATGAAAGCAAGTGGTTTGTAATCAAAGATATATTTATTCTTTAATATAGATGCCTTCCAGAGCATAGGGAGTTTCCAATATTTCAATGCCTTTTCCGTAGTACGAAACGTCCAAACCTTCGAAATAGGCCTCGGTTTCCTGTATCTCTTTTTCTGTAGATTTGGAAACAAATAAAAGACGCTGGAAGCCAATTCTGGAGAATACAGTGGATGGGCAACCGATTCGAATTGCAATTGATCTAATCTGGCTATCGCTTTCAAACACGTGTGTGTCGGTGCATAATCAGGATGTTACAGAACTTTTTTCTTATCAATTTGAGGTCGTTTTTTCTTATTTTGTCAATCAGTTTGTCCAATAATGTTGCATAAGACACTCCTGTGACTGTTCTTCCTTTATGCAGATAATCGATGGTGATTATGCCACAAAACTTCTCTGCCGAGCATTGGTCATTTGGTCGCTTTGGTTAGCTTTCATGGCTTTCCAGCCATTCTGTGGACTGCCTATTGGACTCAGGCGTATGTTAGGGGACCTAAGTTTCATTCATGTTTACAAGACGTCGCAAAAAGTATGCACGATTGCGCTACAATAACGATAAAAGACGGTTAGCAAACGCGGCACCCATCACGCCGATAGCTTTTTCATCTACGAAATATCGAGCGAAATGTATCCCACGTATTCTTTTGAAATACCCACGGCCTCACGTAACTCACACAAATTTAATTTTCGATCACTCAAAACAATTTAGTGCACTTGCTTGACAATTTTCACATTCATAGCCTCTTCTGTTCATCCAGAGCGAGGAGAGTCTTCGATGTCCATGGATAATATTTCTGCAATGATTGTTCTGAAGTTTCTTCCCATAAATAAAAAATGTTTAATCAAGATACGATACTCCTATTTTTCCATTATTTTTACTACGTCCAAGTTAGCGTCACTCAAACGACTGCAGCTAGCAAACGAATGGACGAAATGTCATTCATAACATCATCATATATTATTTCCTAGTCTCACGACTTTTCAGCCTATGTAGTATTTCATTGATTCTATTTGAAGATACTTGATATTTTGCGTGTGTTATTTTGCGTTTGTTCTACTTGTCAAAAACATTATTGCCTTATCGTCTTACAAAAAATAAAATTAGAAGAGATTGCTTATGAGGAAGTATGTATATACTAATGTGTTTTGCATTACCTTACTCGTACACATTATGAATTTTCATTATTAACATCATCAATTCTGGTTTCTATTTCTACTCATATCCCTAATTAGGGTCTAATTACTTGCTGTAGTTTTTGGAGGCAATTAAAATGGTAAGAGTTTAGTGATTGCAAAACAAAAATTTGCCATATAGCATATTGTATGTTCTTCATCATATATAAGTGCTTTCTTATCATATCTAAAGGTAAATCCGTTTGCGTACAGAAAAGGGGGAAATGTGATGTAAGTCAAATGCATATAATACGCTGACGGTTGATTATTCCCCTTTAAAATGTAAGATAAATGAGAAGAAGAATGTAAAATGCCATTGATAATGCTTTCAAAGATGATTATTACTTAATTACAACACAAACGCTTGGCTTGGTGAATTAAAAGTGGATAATAGTATTTCTTTTTAAAAGATTGACCTGAGAATATCTTCTGTAAAAAAGGAAATTAAAATTTTGGTATGTCTGTCAGTCAACTGCTATTGAATCTATTCAATTGAAATATAAAATATTGAAAACAAATACTATTATCATTGCATGTACTGATTTCATGTACACGATATACCGCCCTATATGAGTCATTAGAAGTCAATCAAACAAAATTGTATGGATATTCGTATTGCCAGATGATGATAGTCTACAATTCCATAAACATTAAATCTCATAAGCAATGTAATCAATTGTGGAATTATACTAAACATTTTATTTCGCAAAAAATTATTTAGAAATGCATACAAACTCATATAAAATACAAGTAACAAAAAAGGTTCATTTCTTTGCTTATATTCGAATTGTGTATTTATTAAACAGCTGTTATGAATATTCTTATGCGGTTAACTGTTATTAATGTTATATTATTGTTGTATTGTTTACTTTACTTGTTGTTGCATATTATTCGATTTATGTATGTATATAAGTATTCATTAAAGCTAAATTCAAAACCATAATTGATTTTTTTTTCTCTTCATACATACTTTCCATGCTGCTGATTTTCATCCATAAAATCATTACGCGGTTTTTGTCAATCATTCTGTCAAATGCCATTCACACATTAAATCAATTCTTATGTTATTCGAAGTGGTTGTAAATTAATATATACGTAATATTTAATCTGTAACAATTCGTTTTGTTGTAATAAAATCAACAATTGTGGTTGTTCATATATTCCAGAGTTTAAGTAGCGAATTCGGAGCACTTAGGTTAGGTTAGATTATGTGGCTGCTCTCTCTCTATCTAAGGGGACATATGCAGTTAATTGTCGATTTTCAGGTTGTTTTAAGTTCATTTTGTATGGGAAGCCCCCTCAGTATTAATGAGAGGGTGTGGATGTGTACAGAAAAATTTTTCTGTAGTAAAAATTAACAAAGGATATTACTTTAATATGGAAGCCTATCGAAGGCATGGCGATATATAGTGAGTATGCTTGAAAAAAATATTAAGGGCAAAAAATTAAAGTTAAGTCCTACATTTTGCCACTTTAGGGATCATTCGTGGATAGTTATAAGATTACTTGTCGATTTTCAGATGGTTTTAAGACCATTTTGTAATTGAGCATCTTTAGGGAGTAAAGTTAGGTTGGAAGAGAACTTTAGAAAAAATATTGACCACTCAACTCATATATTTTAACCCTCTGAGGGCACTCTGTGGGCTGTGGGAACTGAGATATGTATGAGGGGCTTACATAGATGGTAGATTTGTTAAAAAAGAAAGTTGGAGATAAAAAATTAATGGGAATTGATTGTATATTTGATCCCTTTAGTGGCGATTGTGGGTATTTTAATGCAACTTTAAGCATTTTTGTATTTATAAAATCGAGTCAAATCAACATTCTGTTAACATTTTTATTTCATCTGCTGGGCAATATTTTGTGTCACTATTATTGTGACTGGTACGAAAAAAGTGCTCCTTTTGAAAAACTGTATTTGCTTTTCAGTGAATGTTGATGACGTACATACATTTAACCTTCCTCATCCATCTCTTTACAATATTTACATTACGATTCAACAATATTTATTGATATTAATAAATTTTGCTAAAAATATAAATTGATTTTAAGAAACACGTGTCAAATATTAATACAAAAATTCCCACTGAGATTAAAAATTCAAAAATTCTCTCTTTATAAATATAACAATATAAAATATATGTAAATTACAAACACACCCAGTACATATTATTGGTACAATAATTACATATACTCGTACATACCATCGGAATGTATATGAGCATTGCTATTACTTGTATACTCTTGGTGACAATTTTTGTTCGTATCTGTTCTATTCTGATTTTAGGCGAAATTGTTTTCATAAAAAATTTGTTCCTATTTTTTTATTCGTTTCATTTTTGCATTTGCGCTGTGTAGTACACATTCTTCGCATTCTAACATTATAATTGTAAAATGAAATGAAAATCTTTCAAGCATTTGGCAGATGTTAATTTCTTGCTTACAAAATTTACGAAGATTATAATTCGACTACATACACATACAGACTAAGAATCTCAACATAAGCCGCATTCTATTTTTGAATTTTATTTCTTCATTGTTCTATCAACATTTGTATGTGTTCTTTTGTATTTTGCCGAGGGTTGCCTACTACTTACATCATTGAACAGTCATAATCATTTAACCTTGTGGTACCAACACAGCGTTTGTTGTATTATTTTTAATGCTAATACCAGAATGAATATCACAGTGAAGGAATAACAATAAAAACCAAATGGAATAGCTTCAGAAAGATGATACTCATAAGGTTAATCTCATCCCACAACTGCTATTATATTCAGTGATATATATAGCTTATATGTAGCCTATATGTGCAATGTAAATTCCTACTGACTCAAATTTATCTAAGATATACATATAGGACAGTACTTATATAACCCACATTGCTTTTGTATGTTTCCATATTAAAGTATGTGTATATGGTATGGTAACTCCTCGTGTGTAAGGAATGTTAAGTTCACATACACAACATATCAAGTTGCTCTTTAGTGGAATTCCTTTATTGGATTGAGCAGTGAATTATTTGATTGCATAATGAAAACTAGTGTTATTTGTAAATAGGCTAAATACATAGTTAATATACATAGTTGACTATAATTGTACGTATACGCACACAGATACCCATTTTGTAATTGCAGCATTTAGTGATCCTTCTGTTAATACAGCTACTTATATATACTACATGAATATATTGTATAATATATTGTAGTTATAGCTTATATTAACATTACATTGAAATCGTTGTCGATAGTTAGTATTGTATGTAGAACATTGGAGTGGTACAAAATGTAAAATTTTGTCCGATTTTTTAATTCTAAATGTTACAAGTGTGCCTTTAGCAAGCAAAATATATGAAAAACTTAATTCATTTATTTATATTTAAGATTTTAAAATGTATCCAATTTGGCCCATTTGTGAGTATACGAGGGCTGTCCCAGAACTACCCGACCTAACAAAGAAAACACAAAAAAGTTGCGAAAATTTTTTCTTATTTCTTTTTTTTATTTTTTCTTAAAAGAAGATTATTAACATAATCTTCTTTTAGCTCTATACAGCAAATATTCTATAGCATCGATACCCTGTTTATAGTATGAACTGTCTAGCTCATTAAAATAGCCATCTACCGCAGACTCCACCTCTTCATTGTTTGCAAATATTCTACCACCAGTAGCTATTTTTTCAAATTTGGAAATAGAAAATAATCCGAAGGAGCTAAATCTGACGAATAAAAAGCAATTCGAGCTGTAATTCATTGATTTTTTCCATCGCAATAGCGTATGTGTGAACTGGTGCATTGTCTTTATGAAACAACACTTTCTTTTTCACCAAATTCAGCCTTTTTTCTTTAATTTCATCACTTAAATGCTGCAATAAATTAGCATTTAACTCGCCGTTGATTGTTTTTCCATTCTGAAGATAATCAATAAAAATTATCCCACGTGAAACAGAAAGAAACAGACGCCATAACCTTGCCTGCAGATGGAACTGTCTTCGCCTTCTTGGACACGATTCTTCCCTTTCAGTCCACTGTTTTGAGTGCTCCTTTGTCAAAAGTGTGAAGTGGTGGACCTATGTCTCATCCATGGTTACAAATCGACGCAAAAACTCGGCTTTATTACTGTGAAACATCGCCAAACACTCTATAGAAACATCTTCACAACGTTGTTTTTGTTCTATAAGCACAAAGCTTTTTCATCTCCGAATATTCGGTCGATATACGATGTATAGCGCTTTTTGAAATGCCTGTAACTTCACATAGCTCACGCAACTTCAGCCGGTGATCATTCAATACCATTTTATTGATTTTCTTAACCGTTTCTGGCGTGGCCACCTCAATTTGTCGACCACTACGGCGTTCATCTTGGCAGCTCGTACGACCTCGTTTAAACTCTGTCACCCAGAAGGGTGACAGAGCAGACTCCTTCCAGCAGAGTAGAATCTAGTTCAGCTATAATATTCTGACTGGACTGAGACTTTTTATATAAAAGTATTAAATTACATAACGGTGACCAATTTTTACCATGTTTACAAATTCACGGAGGTCGTTAACTTGGTTCTAAAAAATACTAAACAACGTGTCGCCTTGAAACTTGAAACATATGTGTTATATTAGATTGTCACTTTTCACCAAAGTAATTCTTTTCAACCTAGTGCCACCATCTATATGTCAGGTCGGGTAGTTCTGGGACCGCCCTCGTATCTATCAATTAATAAATCTAATAATATGTACCGAATTTAAGTTTGATAACTTTATATTTTCGTACATGAAGTGTGAAAATATACATACGGAAGTGTGAGTCTGTATGGGAGATATGCTTGGTTTACATTCAAATCAGCACATTTTCATATATGTGTATTAATTCTATTAAATCTAATTGTATGTAATGAGTTTCAGCTTGATAACTTCATATTTTCAAATCCTTCCTTTGGCCGTTAGAAGCAAAAGCACAAAGTCAATACGCACTAAAATCTTTCAATATAGAATATAAATTGTAATTTCAGAATAAGTTTAAGCTTATATATCACAAAATATATCATATTCTTTCCCAAAAATTATTGAATCTAATGTTAATAAAATAATTTGTATGAAAGTTTGTATATTATATGAAATTTATATATGATCTCATATAAATAATAATAATAGTTATTTGAATAATATACATGTATATCATATGTAATAAGCTTAAAGCGTAGGGTCAACTTTATTTTCTAGCAACAGTGATAATGACAAATGTTTGTACCCAAATACATGTATGAAAAGAAAAAAATAACTTGGTTTAGTTGATATGACAGAACACAAATGTCTGGAATTAAATTGAAAATAACCAAGAAAAATCAACATAATAAAATTGTAATTTTATAGAGGAAATACAAATACTCCTACTTAGTAGATGTCATATAACAAATAACCCAAATGTACATAGAAGTATATATATGTTCTTTTTTTTTGAGGACACAACAAACAAACGAAAGCAGATATGTACACAAATACGTCCCAATGTGTATTTGTTGGTACACATCTCACATTCGTATGTATGTGTATACATACATATAAGCAAGTGATTAATAGTGAGTTATATAATTCATATATATGTATGTATATGTTTGTGTCCATTGAACTATGGGTAAACATACCACTATCATCATCGTCGTGATGTAATTTCCATTATGTCAATGTAGATGTGTAAATGTGTGGATGCATGCAATATATAAATATATTATATAAAAGACGCTATTTGTTGTAGGGCATTACTGAGAAAAATACTCAAATTCAAAGGATTGCATTAATACCAAGTTCATTATATATGCAAGCGATAATCAAATCAAATTCAATTCAATTGTGTATATATTCCACTGTCATTAGGGGCCGAGAGCAATATCAAATGCCAAAAGCAACGCTAACATCAATTGACAAATTACATACACATACTGTATTGTAATCTCTACATATATACAAATATACGAATGTTTTATGATATTAGCGTAGAGTTATAAATATGTGCACGTATGTTATGGTATTGTATGTGGGTGTCGACCATGCCATATAATTTTTCTCATTATTTTTACATTTCTTTGTTGAGAAGCGTATGTATATTTTTTGGTGTTATTGTTATTTTAGGCTTTTGATACTTGCAACATAATGAAGTATATTAAGAAAAATGTCGGGCATGTCAACAAAAATACATATACATATAAATACAAAAGCTAAAGATATCTCAGTATGTCTCTCAAAGCAGTCAACTAAAACGAATTCAACAAAAACCACACTAAAGAACATTAACAATAAGCCGCAACATTCATATGACGTATGTTGTACGTACGATATGTCGAGGCTCGTCAGTGAAATTCCAATCCAAAATAATAATGATGATAACAAGAAGAGACGCAGTACATACGTACTGCACGTCAGATGTGTGTACATATTTTATGAATCGTTTCATATTTCTGATAATTACATACATTTTTTTTTTGGAGGGGGGAACAAGCATAGTGAAATTTGAGTTGCAGAGGAAGCAAATGTTATAAAGCAGCTGTTACTATTATTCATATTTATGAAAAGAGAGAGAAAACGGAAGAAGGTCAATTTCTTTAGCAAGTAAAAGGCAAAACTTATTGTTATTTTTGCATATTTGAATAATGAACAATTTGAAATTGGTTTGTGGTTGGTTGGTTATTTTGTGAAATGTGATTAAATGAATATTATGTATATTAATTGTATATGTGTGGTTAATTAATTGGATTTCTGTATATGAGAATTCAATCGGAGACCATACCATTAGATTCATTATTATCATCATTATCCTTATTGAAAAATTATATACGTTGTATAGTAAATGGGTTTATTCAAATTATATGATTTTGAGTGTTTTAGGGATTTTTTGCTTTATGTTAAGGTTAGGTTTGAAAATGCAGTCACTCCCGAGATGTAAGCATATAGAGGATAAATTGTAGTAATAATATTATTTCATAAAATGGCTCTAAATGGTATGGAACCCTCAAAATATTTTGTTAATATCTTTTACATTGACTTCGTAGCATCAAGTAATGTCAAACTGTATATGTAACTTCTTATATAAAATGATACTTGGCCATGAGCGACTCATTTTACAAATAATATACTCAATAAAGTATTCTGCTAGAATAACAACAAAAATATTGACAAATTTTTTTAGGTTTCATTATTTTTTTATTTTCACCAGTATTGGGTTAGTGGCCGCTTTATTTAGAGAGGGTACACTTAGGTCAGAGTGACGCCTATTGTCATACCATGCATATACTTCTATCATATTGTCTCTATTCGTCAATATAGCCTAAAGTATTGATGAACATCATTAGAGAGCCAGCTGGAAAAAAAAAGTTTGGAATTTTTTTTTAACTGAGTGATATGATCAAGTGTTTAAGCCAATATTGCAATTGACCTCAGTGCACCTGTAATCAAAATAACTGACGCTCTGTGTATTTCTTCAAGAGACTTGATACGTGACAACTTAGACAATGAAGTCCACCAACCTAATACTCCATATAGGAGATTGGACCAATTTGAATTGTATATCCAACAAGCAATCGTTTGCTTCATCCACGATTTTCTCCAAATCAACTTAAGGTTTAGAAGCATCCCTAGATATTGAGTTTTTTTCTTTGAGGTCTAATGGGATGCATATGTATATTGCACCCTACAGTGACTGTAGCTGTCTGGTGGGTATCAGTTTAGAAGAAATATTGATCAATGATTTCATCGACTCATAAAGTAAGCCAAAGAATTATCCATTCTGAATGTGACGGTGGTTTCATTAATGCCTTGTGAATTTTCTACACTTCGAAAATCCACAAAAATGAGTCTCATCGATGAATAAATTTTCACAGTCGCTGGAAAAACGTGTTGCCAATTCGAAGAAGTGATCTCTGAAAAAACAACTGGTATATCAGTAGGCTTTCTCTAGCTGTGATTGTTTTTTGGCTTTTACCTTTCTATAAAAAAGTGTTACACTTGTTGAATTGTATTTCAACTTGAAACCATATTTAAAGAAGCACAACATATTAGTTAGTATACTTTGCTGCAGTAGCCATAGCAATATTAGTTGCTGCAAATCAATTCGAATTGAATAAATAATAACATTTTCTACATTTTATATGCAAAATATAAACCACAGTCACACGGTACATATGTTACAAATAAGCCATTAAGCATTTTTATGATTGTTACTTTTGCTCATTTTTAATATTTCTTACTAATACTGCTGAGTATAATGGTTATTGGTTATTGTTGTTCGATTATTTACATACGATTAACCATAGAACAAATTATATGATACGAGTATGTAATTGATGGCTGCTATTTACTGATATTTTTTTATAATTTTTTATGTATTTTTTACGTATATAGTACAATAAATGTGGTTGTACATAGAAAAATATATATTCTTTTTCTTTTTGTTTTGCTGTATTTCTTATAGAATATTGACCATAAATATTTGTAAGTTGAATATGAAAATAATTTACAAATAATTATTCACAAGTTAACATGGGAAAGAACTGATAGGAAGTACGAAAGTTATATACAATAGAAATTTCAGGTTTCAAGTCGAAAATAGCTGACTAAGTTTTGCATTGATATAAGCTTTTTTTCAGCTGATGAAAATAAACAAGCAGAAAATAGAAGAAATCAAACGAATCGCAGTAAATTGTAAACAAATATAGAAGGATTTCAACCAGGATGAAGTTGCAGAAAACAAATAAATAACAATAGAACAATAGAAGTCTATCGACTATTACAAAGAAAACTTAAATCATAAAATATTTCCATTTTTACGCATTTAGTAGACAAAAACACTGAAGGCATTTTTTATGTCATAAATTAACTGCTTGAATGAAGAAAACGATTGAGGCGAAAAAAAATAAAACATGCCATATTTACAACATCATAAAAACAATATCAATCTCAATCACACTCTACGTTTGACTGCTTGAGTGAATAGTAAAAGAGAGAAAAAGTTGTTAATTTTATAGTCAAGACTTATAGCCATCAAACGCAAATACAATAGTTTGTACGGCTAGCTTCCTTTTGATCGTGAAATTTATGGTGAAAATTTTATGAAATAAAAGAATGCGGCATTGTAGCTGTAAAAGTAGAGTAATATTCATTATTATATGTAGTTATGTATTGTTCAGACATACATACTCGTATTTCTAGAATCTACAAATAATAGACTGATGAAGAGGGCGTTTTATTATCATCTTTTTTTTTTTTTTTTGTTTTTCTCATCTCATCAAAATTTTATACCATTTTCAATTTATTTAACTTTCATATTTCGTTATTCGTTTAAAACTTTTCGTAAATATACTGCTATGAATATCGTGTTGAAGGATGAATACTCTTTTAAACATTTGTATTTTACTGTTTAGATTGTAAAAAAAAATACACCAGAAAATCGACAAATAAGCCCATATCTGTCAAGAAAGTGCCACCATAGCAATTAAATATTAGAGATTCCTCTTCAATATTTCTTCAAACTAATACCAAACCAATACTATCTCCACACCTTAAAGGGACTCACGTACAAGAGGACCGAAAAAACTGCTGAAAATCGAGTAATAACCTCATAACTGCCCAGAAATTGCAGCTAGAGTAATAAAATGTATGGTTTTACGTTTTTCTCCTTAAGATTTCTTTCAAACATAGTACTTACCACCTATGTATCTCCACCCATTAATGATACTTCCATACAAAAATGCCTTAAATCCCTTGAAAATCTACTAATATCCTCCTAACTGCCCAGAAGTCGTCGCTAAAAATAGCGAAATTTATTACTGACTCCCACCAGTTTTCACATTTCTTCCGAATATACTTGTGATCTATTTTGAGCCTTTAAGGTGACCCTCATAGAAAATTACCGAAAAACGAAACAGCTAGATATCGAAAAATAATTACTGTTCGTTTATGGGCCCCATATTTCCACCCCGTAAGGGGACTCCCATAGAGTATTAGCAAAAAAAACATCTAAAATTCGACAATAGATATCCAGGAATCGTCATTATATGACCAACTTTCATTGGGATTTTCTCCTCAATATTTCCTCTGAACGCTCTTATCCCATATCTCCACTTCTTAGTTGGGCCTACATACAAAATTCATAGTTTTTGGAAATCTAAAAAAGCAGCAGGGTCTAAATCGATAATTTCTTAATGCTTCCTAGGGAAGAAATGCTTAAAATAATCCAAATTTTATAATTTTTGCAAAGTCTGATAGTTAAAATTTTTCTACACAAAATTTAACTCAATTTAATGTACGCTCAAAGGAACAGATCGGACGCAGGGTTGCAATAAAGTAGAAATAAAGTAGACGTAAATATTGACATAGTTCCTCTAATAAGTTTTCTCCCTGCGATAGGTCTTGGAAACGAAATATTTTGGCAGTGGCAAGTAGGAGAAAGCTATATAATATGGCTAAAGGCATTAAAAGCTACTAAATGCATTGGCTCATTCACATCGAGCGAATGGATAAACATGCTTTAACGAAAATGATATTTTGTTCGGCACCCCACTGTCGTAAGCGAATGAAAAACAAAGACCAAAATTCATTGCCAGTTGTAATGGACAAGTAAGTCAATAAATAAGTAAGTAAATAAGCCAAAAAAAAAACAGCTATCAATTATATATATCGTATAAAACTTCGTAAGTACGAATTTACGCATTTGGAATACTGTGACCCTTTTCAATGACGTATTTGTTGTTATCGTTTATTTTGAACACAATAACAAATTTCGATATTTTTGCGCTTTCATACTAATTGTTGTTTTTGATTAAATAGCTGGATAATCGTATTAGATGGCATTAAATAATGGATAAGCATTATTTTTGATTTTTGATTTCTATTGTATGCGATATCTGAGATTCTTATAAACACATACACATGGAGTATACGTGCGTATTTTTCATATACTTTTCGATATGCTTATTAAAGTAAAGATTCTACTACTACTCTCTGCCTTCGTCTTAAATTAATGTTTATCTTTTTTTTTTTTTTTGTTGCTGCATACATAATCCTGTGTTGACAGTAATAGCAACATTTTTAATACACAATTGTATTTTCACTTACTGTTGCTGTGTGTTGTTCTTTTACATTTAATTTGCCTAAAAAGGGTCATTTTAATTAATGGACATTACAAGGCAACCATCATGAAAGAGCATTTATTTTTTCTTAATTTTAATTTTTTTGTTCTTTTCATTTAACTTAATTGTGTTTATACCTGCATAGACATTTATATAAGTGGATTCTATATATATGCGTGTGTGTGTGTGTTTCTGTTTAACTGTATGAATGTATAAATTTATAATGCATTTAATTTTGGGTTAGCTTTTTTATTGTTTTAATAAGTTAATGAAATTCACACAGCAAAAGTCCATTAAGTGCCATAATACAAACATACCCAACTATTGTATATTAAGAAGTCTCTATGTGGCTTTGTATGATGTTTTGTTTGTCAAAAAAAATTGCTTATTAAAAATGACAAAAGAATAACCTGCTGAGCGGTATGTTATAGTATTAATGGTATAGCACCCAAATTCCAAAAAACAAAAAAACAAAAACCAAAGCCTGGACAATTTTATTTGTAAATATTTCTTATTGGTGACAGAGTTGTATATACCAACAATTGTATATATGTCAACATAGATCAAAACTTATTTAATTTAATACATTTGTGAATTAAGCTTGCTATAAATGAGCATTGTAATTGTGGGGGTATATATTACTCACTTTTTGTTTTCTTCTTGTATAACTTAACTACTTAGAGTTTACATTACTTAACAGTTTTGTATTTCGATCTTGATATTTTCATCGCAAATATGAATTCTTAAAATTTTTATTTTTTGTATAGGTTTGGTCCTTCTAAATTCGAAATGAACGTTGTTATTTTTTTTTTTTTCATTATTTTCAAAGAAAGTTTTGCTATATGGATCATACCTCAAGATACAATTTCTGAAAGCCATCAATTTTGTATGAGAGCACCCACCCCCCAACAGTGCAAATGGAAGGTATATGTATATGGGGGAAATATTGCGCCAGGAAAACGAATAGGGGTCGGTAACATATTTCATCTCTCTTAAGACGATTTATGGACAACTATGAGATTATTTGTCGATCTCTAGCTGTTATTCTGCTCATTTTGTAGGGAGCGCCCTTAACGGTTAGAGCTACGACGACCTACAACTTATTAAGGTCGTTCATACATTACATTCTATTAAATTTCATTCCTGGGCACTTTTGAGATAATTTGTTAAATATCAGATATTTTAAAGTAATTTTATACAGAAGCGACCTTAAGTGGCGGAATTAGACTGTAACCACTTATGGAAAAAATATTGAATAGTAAAAATAAGTAAGGGTGGGTCATATATTTTAATTTTTTAAAGCTCAGCTTGCAGTGGCGGGAAGCAATTTTATAAAAATTCTAAAAATTCAAATTTTGTATGTCAGCCTCTTCAACGGATGGAGATAAGCGATAAATATGTTCCACAAAAGTGTAGCCATTTCTCGATTTCCAGGTGTTTTATGTCAATATTGTAGGGGAGTACCTTTAAGAGGGTAAGTATGTTCAGGAAGAAGGTTGGACGGGGAAAAAATGAATACACGTATATCTCCTATTTTTTTCCTCTTTGTGGGAGGCAATTGTGTGAAGGTATCAAGTTTGTAGGGTAACCCGTTCAAGGAGAGGAGCTAGGGTATAAGTATGTATGTTCGAACAAAATCCTATGGAGAATTGGAGTCCATCATACATTGTGTACCACTAGAGGTGACTCCCAGAAAACTGTAAGGTTACGTATTGATTTTTTTCTCCTATTTTTTAAATTTTGATTTAGAATTGACTTAATCTATTTCATGCCTACTATTTTTTGATGCATCCTCTTTTTTACGTAAGCCCATGAAATAGAGTGGAGGGGCTTAAGTAACAAAAATTGATAATTGATTAATTTTTTATATCCATGGAGTTTTTCTACATACGTGTAATATTAACAAATTGATGTAGAGTGGCACAGTACCTTTGATTCTTCTATTTATGCGTGGTAGTTAACCGATATTTAGAAATTCTAATAAAATTCTTACTTCGTACCAAATTTCATGGAAATAGCTTTAGAGCTTCTTGGAAAATCATTAAGAATGACATACACTTTTGTTCAATTTGATCTTTAGAGCATTTTCAAAAAAAAAACCATTTAAACACGTATTCTATCATGATGATATATCCGCTAAATGTCTTTCTTACAATTATGCTATGTACAAATAATGTTGGTTCTACAACTTTCACAACTTATTTAATTTTTCATCCTCTTATTTTCATCCTCTTATTTGTTTTCCTCCTCATCTTGTGTTCCTTTCTTAATTTTTCTTTTACTTATTATTTTTATATATGACATGTGTAAGACTTATAGCTATCCCACACACACATATTTATACAGATATGTTATAAGTATATATACATAGGAAATTCACAATCATGAAAACAGATAGACAATAGCAATCCACATTTGATTATTATTGGATAGCAGCTACATACTTACATAACATACATCTTCATCCAGACAAATACATATGCATGTATGCATATATGTAATCGTATGTTTAAGAACATACTTATCCATGCATATTTAAGGATATGATTTTATATATAAATACATCTGCACACAAATGTAATTATTTGCGCGTGCCTATACTGTTATATTGTACATATATGTATGTAATATGAATTGTTTGAGTGGTTACATACCATACTCTTGGTACATTCGTATGCACATCACGTATTTCACATTTGCCACTTAAACCTGAAAGGACTCTTTTAAGATTTCATCACAATATACAGACGTATAATAATTGAGAAAGATCACATGATATATTATATATGATATTTGGATTTCGATGAGAATAACACATGTTGATTTAATAAGAAATAATAAATCAGAAAGTATGGGCTATGTGGTATGTTATGATGAGAGGTAATTATTAAATTTCATATAATAAATATATGAAATATTAAAATAATAATTTTGAGATTTATTATTCTGTTCTAATAATTATTATTATCACATTTTCTAATCGTATCATTTTGTTTTCAACACACATTGTACATACTTATACTTGTTGTAGAACTAATCTTGTATATTAGCCACTTTTACTCTATTTCGATATCTCTCTTTCTCCATCTGTATATCTCATTTCCCTTTGTATTAACTAACTAACAAATTTCACAAGATTATTTTATTTCATCTTCATTTATGAATAACATTTGCATACATAACATAGAAATGTGCATGCTTTTGACATAGAGCTATGTCAATTTGTAGCATTTATAATTTATATGTATGGAATATAAGAATATTGTATGTATGCTCTTTTAAAATATTTTCTATATTATATACATACTCGTACGTTAAAAAACACATCTACTTAATATACTCTACATAGAACTTTAAACGAACAACCTTCCGAATATAGTTAATATTTATATCAAGGTGAATCAAATTTTTAAACTGCTTGGTCCAGCGAAAAACATAAAATTTGAATCATTAGAAGGTTTTTCTTCTTCTTTGTGATTTTGAATAAAATTTTTTTCGATTGCGGCCCCCTAAAAAGTGTAAAGGTCGATTTTCAAAAGTATTTTTTCCCTTATTTTGTATATGAGTCCCCTTAAGGAGTGGAGAAAAGTGATCAGTATGTTCAGAAGAAATGTTAAGGAAGGAAAATTAATTAGGGTCACTCATACCTTTCACCACTCCAAAACCTATGCTTCTTCAGTTACGGTGATATTAGTTGATATTCAGATATTTTTACTGTCAACTTGCATACGAGTATCCTTAATGGGTGGATATAGGTGTTAATTATTTTCAAGATAATTATTGAAAATCAAGATTATTATTGAAAATTGACAAACTGCATAAAATCTACCCAAATTTTATATTTTTGTCTAAGCATAGTTTCAAAATATTGCTCTATATATTTTAGCACATCTTAATGGATGCACATGAAGATGCACATATGCACATTGCCACTAAAACAAATTAGAAGCACTCGTGTATATACATACATAATATAAAATATTCATGTGAAGTATCATTTTTTTACTTTTTAAATATGAATAATCAAATTAAATGTATAAAATTGAAATATATCATAATAAAATTGCTTATTAAAAATAGAAAAAAAATAAATAACGTAATGGCTAAATGAGCACTTTAAGAAACTTGTGGGAGGGTTTCTTCCCCTTTAAGAACTTCCTTGTATTTTAATATTAATAACGGAGCAAAACGCTTCCTTAGTGGCACTCTTAAAATCAACTGTGGGTAACTACTACGTGGTGGTAACGATGGGTGATGGTGGTGATTGAACCCACGACATATAGATCAGAAGACCAACGCACTAACCACTGAGCTATGGCATACATTAATTTACCATATGTAAAATGTTGCTCCTATTTAGTCCCGGGCGCACGATTGTTTGTTACCCTAAGTGTGTTCACTAAGTACTTAAGTATGTAGGTAGATATGAATCAGTATGTATACATTTGAATTTATATATATGAATATGTGAATAAATTTATTTAAATCAATATTTGAATAAATGCTTTGAAAAGCTTATTTGATATTTTTTGAACTTTTTGAAATTTTTAAGTATGCTTAAAAGCATGAAAAACTCTCAAAATATAAATATATGAATACTTATCTTAATAGTAATGTTTACAAATATATATGTTAGGTAAATGTAGTTAGGATTTTGAATTTATACAAAATATGGTCTTCAACTGGCTTACTTGCATAGAGCATATGCATGAATTAATATTAAACAAATATTACTAAACTAAACGAAGAAATAGTAAATACGAGTGTTATAAGTTTGTATATATTGTAGAATATTTACGTATATATATAAATTTGTTCAACTAAATACATTAAAACATTTTTTCAACATTTATAAGGGTACTCGTACGTAAATAATGAACTAATCTCATACATTTCAGTACAAATGTTTTTGTTTCTCACTCTTCCCAAAGAAGAAAATATTTTTTAAATATTTACATTCATATATTTAATTAAGAAATTAAGTTCTTGAGATAATATTATGTTTATTTTAGCAAGAGCAATTATGTAAAAAGATATAGTAATGTATGAGAAAATAAAAAGTTAAATAGTTTTTATTAAATATTTGCACATTTACACTTACTTCGTAATGAATTATACATATTTGTAATAATTCATATATATATTTAACTTTAATTGCAATTATTATTGCCACTAGAATTATTACATGATTAAGGGTTAACTTTTACATGATATATTTGACATACCCATGTCCTAAGGAAAGACATAAATGAGCAGTCATTTGAACATTCATATGAGTTTCTATTTTATTATGTGGAACAAGAGCAATGAAGTCGAGGACGAACTAGCTAGAGCTGGCTCGTCTTCTTCACTGACCGGCCCAGAACCTTTCTGCGGTATAAGCTGGGCATTGGCCAAAGCTATGATAGAAAGACATTACCACGACAAATACCTACTATAATGGACAAATTCAACAGTTCTCCGTCAAGCGAAAACCCTCATCAGCTTCTATGCAGCTTTTGACAGAATTAGTCTTAGCAGAACCAACTTACGCCTAATAACCGGCTATCTCTCAGAACATAACTGGTTAAAATACCGCCTCCACAAAATGGGATTATCCTCTGACACGGAGTGTAGTCTCTGTCTGGAGGTGGATGAAACATCGAACCACATCTTTTGAGAATGTCCGGCCTTGACCAGACATCGCCTAAAACACTTTCAGCTGAGTTTTCCAACACCAGCTTCAATCATCAAAAGTTCGACAAGATCAATTCCATCCTTCATTAAAAAGGTAAAGGAGATTTTAGTGTCGTAGAAGGGCTTGGGTACAAAAGATCTCATTTGATCGCAGTGCCCGGAACACTTGTGGTTGGCCCTCAGAAGTATCAGCCGTAGGGCTCATATCCTGTAACAGACCCCGGTCTGGTTTCATGTGGTTCACTTGATAAACAAGGATTATGTACTTGCTCCAACGTCACACTCTCTTTTGATTTGATTGATTGATGTGGAACAGAGTACACAGACGGTATTTAGTTGTTAGCAGTAATGTTAAATAATCGTGTTATCATAATATTGTCACTTGAATTTTAAAATGAAAGATATGCAAATTTTTTACCATTTTATCTTTGAGTAATAGTAGATGATGGTCAGAGTTCATCAATAAATCAGTCACATCGATAAAAGGCAAACGTGTATGGTGTGACTCAGTAACTGAGTGTTACTGAGTTCGTCCCTAACGTCAAAAACTAATGAAATATTCATTAAAATACCCAGCATCGCCCCAAAAAGTACTAAAGGTATGACCAACTGTCGATAATTTTGTCTTCTTAACATTTTTTCGGAACATACTTAGAGGAGTTCTCCTGAAAATTTGAAATTTGTTTATAAATTTCGCTGCCACAGCTTCCAGTGTGCGCTTGGAGGTATAAAATATAAAACAGACCCACATTATTCAACATTTTTTTAACATATCTTTTCTGCGTAACAAGATTTCTCTACAAAATAACGTAGAAATGCAGAAAATCGTTAAATAATGCCTTAGTTTCTAAAGAATCGCCGCCAGAGACATGAAATATATAACTGACACCCTTTAATTCTTCTTGAAGTCTTTCGTTTTTTTTTTTTCGCCACTAAATTCCACTATAATTTTCAGAATGACGAGTATAAAATTGCTCAGCTCTCTCCAATTTTATATAAAATTTATATTCATAAAAATTTCAACATATAGCTGAACATAATGACAAGTGTCGAAATGAAATTCAAATTGATAAACTACACAATCTATACAAAATTTAAGCTACTTACTGTATTCGTATGATTTTGATCATTAAAGAGTTACATATTTATACGCACATCATGATATTAAATCAAGGTTTGAAGAAAACAAAAAATAAGCACTTGAATCAATTGTGACATGTTAAGAGTGATTTGTCTGAGCATCTTCAAAATATTGAACTCAAAAAGAAAAAAAAAAAAAGGTTCGGTTACAATGAAACAATTTGCTTTGTATTTTGCAATTCAATGTCTGAATTATAATGAACGAATATAAATGAGTATACAGGTGGCCATGAATGTATGTCGGCGAGACATAGTTGCATACAATAATATTGAATTTGGAATATTGAATATTGAATGCAAAAGTAATCGTGTGTGTGTGTACTTTTGTAGCAATAAGTACAATATAAGTCACAGACAGTTAAAAGAAAAATTCCATAGCAAGTGATTGCTATGATATTTTATTTATTATATTGTATCATTAACAAAGCTCCTTTTGAATATATTTACTCTGAATTGTATATATGTATACAGCAAAAGGATTAATGTTCGTGTAAGGTAAAGCACATTTAAACAAAGGAAAAAAAATGTATAAAAACGTAAAGTTAAGGTTTTCAAATTTTTTCAAAAACAAACGTGAAACTTACGGACGTCTGAGTAAAGAGTAGATTACCCTCTATCGAAGATAATTGCATTGAATATTATAATTCAATCTGTGGTTTTCGATTAAATAAAAGGCAGGCAAATATAGTTTTCATTTCATTTTTATTTTCACTTCTGTGGCACTAATCGTTTGACATACGTTAATATGATACAAATGTGAAATTTTGCCTATATAGAAGGCAGTTCCAGCATCCATTAGTGACTAAATGAATAAATGAAGTCCATGTTATGACAAAAATAACTGAATTAAATTTGGCATATATTTATAACATAAAGCAAAGTCTGCATCAGCGTTTAAAGTCTCCTAATAAAATCTATTTATAATAATGACGATGAAGCAATAATATGAAAATATCTTCTAAGAGTAGGCACAGCAGATTTGAAATAATTATGCACACAAAACGATTTAATAATAGATACGACACAATAACATGAAGGGACATTTAATTTAATCTCAAATATTGTTTATATACTGTTATCGTTACACTGCAATAGCAATAATAGCTAGTCATGTAATAGTCACTGCATGCGTTTGCATACAGTCAACACTATTACTGCTCATACAATATGGCTATAAAATTCCATCAGGTGAAAAAATCAGAGAAAAAATTTGGAAATGTAAATATAGAAAAATGGAAACAGATATTAACACTACTCTTATAAATATCGAGATATGTAGGACAATATTCAGTAGCTGACTACAAAATAATCAACTCACATCTACATGTGTAAATAAACAATTGGACAATGTAAAATACATTTATTCCACTAGAGGCATGCTGCCGTTCATTGCATGAATACAAATGCAATTTTGTAGTGAAATGTAGTGAAATGCAAACACCAGAGTATGATATAATCGATATTGATCAATATTAAATGATTGAATTTTGAGATTTTGTATTCTACTGAAATACATATAAGTAATGCAATATTAAATATTTGCACTCAAAATTATTGAGAATTTCTCTCGCCAATATATCACGTTTTAATTCAAATGTCATAAAAGACATTTTATGCAAGTAAACATCCACATATACTGCATCATGTGCACTTTGAAGTAAATGTTGATATTTGTCGCTGTTCTATGGGAGTGCACATAATGAATGTCAATTCCCATTTGCCATTACAAAAACCACCTACGTCTAAATTCAGACATTACACTCAAATTGACAATGCAAATATAAAAGCTAAACTTTTGTCATTCTATGTACATTCATAGTGAAATTTGCATGAACTAAGTACCTCATTTGCGTGGATGTTAGAGCAATAATACCAAATAGAAATGAATGTCATTGACAGATGACACAATATCAGCACACTGAAACTACATACTTTCCATATGTATGTGGTTATATCGCTATATAGCAGAAAAATACCAAAATCTCAAACGTTTGAGAAACATCTTAATTCTACTTGATATTCCTAATCCTCAATTTGATATTATTAGTTCTCAATTGGATATTTTATATAATTCTCAACTTGAGAGTGGATTGACAGTGACTTCACAATGAGTTGAGGATGAGTTGAGGATTTAACCTTCAGTTTTTTTAATTTATATGTTTTTTTTTTCGATAACAAGAAAGAAATAGTACATGAGTATTTTCTATGAATTTAGTACACATATTTTTATTTAAAATTTATTCATTTTTATTCATATGTATAAGGGTAGTTTTGTATGTTTTTTATTTATTTTGAAGTGTGGGTATTTTTTTTTTTCTTATTATAAATAATATATGTGTGTAATTTATGGTACATTTACCCCACTCCAAAATGCATCAACTTTGACATGATATTTATTAAGATCCAAATGAACGATTTATTTATTTATTTTTAAGTTTCAACTCCTAATAATATTTTTGATATGATCTTAATAAATATCATGTCAAAGTTGGTTCAATTCGGACTACATTTTATAGATCCAAATATTCACATTCAAAATAATTTACGATTCAAGTGTTATCATCATCATTGTTGAGGGTTATGACGATAAACATTGTATAGCATCAATGCTGCTAAAGATTCACATTTTTGAAATGACCCGTATACATATACAATGTTTATAAAGAATATGATTTTTATATTGCGACTATAGCAACTTACATGTGCTAGAATTTGTATACGAATATTGTTCAGAATATTACTTCAATTTATGAAAATAAAAAAAAATTGCCAAAGAAACTTTCTCACAGTTTCTACTATAAATTTTATTAAAATATTACCATATTTTTTTTTTTTATTAACCCCTAATGTATACTATCCTCGAATAGTCTTGAGAAAGGCTATTTGTACATCTATTAAATATTTTATTAACATATATATTTTGATGGTTCTACATCTAAATCACATCGTAAAGTTGTTACGAACTATATTTACATAAATTTCTGCAAAATTGAATAAATTTAAATATTTACTTGTAAATTTATTCACAACCAAACTGGTCTGTGTGGTACATACAAATAGTTAAAGGCAATTAGTTTATAGTTAATATATAGAGATATGTAGAGATAAGCCAACATATCATCAATTAATTAATTAGTTAATATTTTAGGCTTTATACTATAGAATAGTTTTATGAGGACAAACACTTTTTCTTGAAACAGTATATACTCATTGATCGCCAATTTTTTCGACTATAACAATTTAATTTCGTTATTTAAAGTATCCAACTTGATAATAAATAAATAGAAAAAAATTTCATAATTTTTCTTCAGAATATCTATTTATTCCGACATTTAGTATTGATTGATTCAATTGAAGCGAATTTATTGATATAACTAAATAAGGAACACCTGTCTCCCATTTAGATGTCTGGATTTATTTGCTAACATAATGTACATAATGTATTTTTATCCAATCGTTGTTGTTTTTTTTTTTTTTTTGCTCTTGAAACGAATTCAAGGTTAACAAATGTTACACAATTTGCGAGTCAGTAATTAATAAGTCACGCAATGATGACATAGATGTTGCTTTGTATGTATTACAAATTACTTAATTTGATCAACAACTCTTGTCTTGATTAGTATTTATTTATTTATAGTATTAAATTTCATAATCTATTAGATTATATATTTTATTAACTTTCTGCTCACCATGTTACTATAGAAGTATTAATAAAGGTAAAAGTTTTGTTCGAACTATATTCTGTTGAATTTACTAAAAATAAATAACAAACTAACTTTTTCCAAAAATTCTTATACTCTTTGCGTACAACTATGTTATGTGTGTTAGACTTGTCTAAAAAATTTATTCACTAAAATACCCAGAATTGCCTCTAGAGGGGTGAAATGTATGGCTGAACCACAATTATTTTTTTTCCTTAATATTTTTTCTTATTATACTCACCTCTTATATCGACATCTTTGAGAGGTTCTCGTACAAAATTGACGTTTTTACATATTTCGCACTGAAAATGCCACTAAAGATTCAAGCCTTCAAGCTGTAGTGATATCCAGATACACAAACCTTTTTTATCCATTTTAAAATTCCAATTGTTTTTCAGACAAACGCAAGCAGCAATCATTTTATACAAAGCTTCCTCATACCGATAACATCATTTAAAATATTATACATAGTGAAATTTAGGTTGTTTATATTTTCAACTGTCTTCTTCTTGTACGATCGGGTATCATCTAAAGACTTATGCTGTATTTTAGACACAATTTCGGTTGTTTGTCCACTTTTTGGACGGCTTTAACAAAGTAATTCATACTTTTAGCATAACAAAATATCATAGCCGATTTCGAGGGGTAGCATTATTTTCCTTGATTTTCTGAAAAAAAAATAAAATGCTGTAGAGTTGACGAAGTCAGGAATCGAACTGGCTGCCTTGCGAATAGAAGATCTACGCACTAGCCACTCCGCTACGTCGACCTATGCACACCTACTTTTATCATATTTATTTTGCGAATATTTATTGCGTTTTTCTATTTTTCTATCTACCATGTTGCTTATATTGTTTTTATGTTTACAATATGTATGTATCTCACTCTAACATCAAAAATCAATTTTGTCAAATGATACTTATCTAAAAAGCAAAGAATAATGACAGTAATTTTGAAAATGGCGTCCTTTCACAAAAAAAAAAATTTGGCGTCATATGATTAGAGATATTTTTTTTTACAGCCTCACACAAATTAGACATTTTCTGATAAGTTTGATACTTTGAGCGCAGCAAAAGAAATTAAAAGAATACAAATCATTGTTGTGAAAATTAGAATATACATTATATTGACCATAAATAAAAAATAAATAAAAAAAAAAATGAAGAAAAAAAAATCTCCTTACAGTCGGCTGGGTCCGACCAAATTATACCCTGCATATGTAGAGGTATATATAAAAAGTTTGCACGTATATCCATCCTTTTCTTCCACTACTTTGTATAGGACCTACATTAAGAAGCAGGCGTACCTCATCAATTTTGGAGGATCAATTTCTGCCTATAATACTAAACTACATAGGTTGCAATGGGTTGACCTAGGCGTATTAATTAGTAAGTTATGGGTGTTTTAATGTTTAAGATAAATCCGAGACTTTGTACGGAAGCTATATAAAAAGTGGGCGTGACGTATCTCTTTCTTGTATATCTAATTAATTTTTCAATATCAATCCACACCTTAAATTTGGTTGTCCTACGCTAAATGGTTTGTAAGTTATGGAGCTTAAAAGTTTTAGTTTAATTCCCTCGACTTTCTATGGGAGACCTATGAAGGAGTGGGCATGGCACACTGATTTTCTGCCAGATTTTTGCCGACTACGATATTAATTTAAGTGTCAATTATGGTTATTCTAGACAGAAGATTGCCGAAGTTACGGCTGTTTCAATTTAAAAGAATTTCAGTCATTTTGTATGGGGGCTACAATAAACAGTGGGCATGGCGCGCCCATTTCAAGTGAGTCTAGTTGCTCATACAATACAATTCCATACCTTAAATCTCGTTGTCCTACGCTAAATGGTTTGTAAGTTATGGAGCTTAAAAGTTTTAGTTTAATTCCCTTGACTTTGTATGGGAGACTCATGAAGGAGTGGGCGTGGCATACTGATTTTCTGCCAGATTTTTGCCGACTACAATATTAATCTAAGTGTCAATTATAGTTATTCTAGACAGAAGATTGCCGAAGTTACAGCTGTTTCAATTTAAAATTTGTATGGGGGCTACAATAAACAGTGGGCGTGGCGAGCCCATTTCAAGTGAGTCTAGTTGCTCGTACAATACTATTCCATACCTTAAATCTCGTTGTCCTACGCTAAATGGTTTGTAAGTTATGGAGCTTACAAGTTTTAGTTTAATTCCCTTAACTTTGTATGGGAGATTCATGAAGGAGTGGGCGTGGCACACTGATTTTCTGCCAGATTTTTGCCGACTACGATATTAATTTAAGTGTCAATTATGGTTATTCTAGACAGAAGATTGCCGAAGTTACAGCTGTTTCAATTTAAAATTTGTATGGGGGCTACGATAAACAGTGGGCGTGGTGCTCCCATTTTCTGTGAACCTAGTTGCTCGTACAATACTAATCCATACCTTTAATCTCGTTATTCTACGCTGAATAGTTTGCAAGTTATAACCGGTAACATTTTTTTTAATTTCCGCAACTTTGTATGGGAGACCCAAAAAGGAGTGGGCGTGGCACACAGATTTTCTGCCATATTATTTCCGACTACTATGTTAATCTAAGTGTTAATTATGGTTATTCTGGACAGAAGATTGTAGAAGTTACAGCTGTTTCAATTTAAAAGAAGTACAGACACTTTGTATGAGAGCTACGCTAAAAAGTAGACGTGGCTTAACCACTTTTGGCGAGGTTATATAGTAGTATAATGTAAGTCTATGTGCCAAATATTGTTGTCCCAAGTGGTATATTATGTGAGTTATAGCAAGTTAAAGATTTTAAAAATTTCGAGGTTAGTCGCTTTGAATGCTTGGTGTGGGCGTGGTTATTGACCGATCATGCCCAATATCAATCCCCTCCGTACCCTTGGATCATAGATTACTTATGCCAAATTTCATCGAAATAGCTTAATATTTACTCAAGTTATCGTGCGAACCAGCCAGGTGACAGACAGACGGACGGACGGACGGACGGACGGACGGACGGACATCGTTAAATCGAAAATTTAAGCGACGCTGATCACGAATATATATCTATGCCTATATCTCCGGAGATTCCTTCAAGTGGACACAAACATCTGACCGAAATGAATATACCATGCATATTGCATTATGCAGGGTGATGAAATGAAATAAAGTGATTGATAAAAATCTCCTTACAGTCGGCTGGGGCCGACCAAACTATACCCTGCATATGTAGATTTATATATAAAAAGTTTACTCGAATATCCAACTTTTCTTTTATTTCCACTTTTCGAGAAACAATTTTTGCATATACTACTAATTTACACCCGAAATATGGTTGACTTTGACGAAGTAAAAGGATTTTAAGATAATTCCGAGGCTTAGTATGGGAGCTATATAAAAAGTGGGCGTGGCTTACCACTTTCTAGTAAATCCAATTAATTTTTCAATGTTAATCCACACCTTAAATTTGGTGTCCTACGTTGAATAGTTTCTAAGTTATGGTGGTTAACATTTTTGTTTAATTTCCTCAACTTTGTAAGGGAGCCCCAATAAGAAGTGGGCGTGGTACGCTGATTTTTCGCCAGATTATTTCCGACTACGATATTAATTTAAGTGTCAATTATGGTTATTGTAGACATAAGATTGCCTAAGTTACAACTGTTTCAATTTAAAATTTGTATGGGGGCTACGATAAACACTGGGCGTGGTGCTCCCATTTTCTGTGAGCCTAGTTGCTCGTACAATACTAATCCATACCCTAAGTCTCGTTGTTCTAGGCTAAATGGTTTGTAAGCTATGGAGCTTAAAATTTTAGTTTAATTCACTCGACTTTGTATGGGAGACCCATGAAGGAGTGGGCGTGGCACACTGATTTTCTGCCAGATTTTTGCTGACTGCGATATTAATTTAAGTGTCAATTATGGTTATTCTAGACAGAAGATTGCCGAAGTTACAGCTGTTTCAATTTAAAATTTGTATGGGGGCTACGATAAACAGTGGGCGTGGTGCGCCCACTGTGAGCCTAGTTGCTCGTACAATACTAATCCACACCTTAAATCTCGTTATTCTACGCTGAATAGTTTGCAAGTTATAACCGGTAACATTTTTTTTAATTTCCGCAACTTTGTATGGAAGACCCAAAAAGGAGTGGGCGTGGCACATTGATTTTCTGCCATATTATTTCTGGCTAGCGTGTTAATCTAAGTGTCAATTATGGTTATTCTAGACAGAAGATTGTAGAAGTTACAGCAGTTTCAATTTAAAAGAAGTACAGACACTTTGTATGGGAGCTACGCTAGAAAGTAGGCGTGGCTCACCCACTTTTGGCGAGGTTATATAGTAGTATAATGTAACTCTATGAGCGAAACATTGTTGTCCCAAGTGGTATATTGTGTGAGTTATAGCAAGTTAAAGATTTTGAAAATTTCGAGGTTAGTCGCTTTGAATGCTTGGTGTGGGCGTGGTTATTGACCGATCATGCCCAATATCAATCCCCTCCGTACCCTTGGATCATAGATTACTTATGCCAAATTTCATCGAAATAGCTCAATATTTACTCAAGTTATCGTGCGAACCAGCCAGGTGACAGACAGACGGACGGACGGACGGACGGACGGACGGACGGACGGACATCGTTAAATCGAAAATTTAATCGACGCTGATCACGAATATATATCCATGTCTATATCTCCGGAGATTTCTTCAAGTGGACACAAACATCTGACCGAAATGAATATACCATGCATATTGCATTATGCAGGGTATAAAAATGAAATAAAATTATATTGTTTATCGAATGAATGAAGAGTAAGAAATATAGACATTATCATCATCAGCGGTATTTTCTTACATTTTCTTACATTGATTCTAACCTTGGCGGTCGACCAAATGTTTCCGCAATTTTCATACAACATTTCATTTTTGTTGATTTGCTTCTATTTTGATGCGAATACATATTTACATATAATAAGCATAAGTAGTAAGTGTGAGCGAAAGACGTGTTGTTTTTTTAACAACACGATAAAAGTTTTTTATAGGCATTATTTTTGCAAAAAAAAAAAAAAAACAATTTGAAATATTCTCAACTGTTAGTTGGAAATTTTATGTGGTGTCAATAAAACAAAAAACATATTCAATATGGCAGTGATAAGAACAGCACTAAGATACGAATATGTCAACAATGCACAGAGAGTGTTGAACATACATGAATATAACATAAGTTTTAGAAAGTGTTGAAGTTATAGCAATCTTGCATATAATATGTCTTTCTTGAAATAAAAAGAATTTGCTGAACGTTGTGAATTATCATCTTTAAAAGTTTATTTAAAATGTAAAAAAAAAAATAGATTGAAAATTGTGCGACTTTCTTTTTATACTCAACTAAATTTGTCATCTTTTTAGTTGACTAGGAAAAAGATTTTATCGTACATCTATGTTTTATGAGCATTCACTTTGAAATATTCTCAATTTCTGTCTATTCTATTTCCTCTTTTCAGTAGTTATTAAAGTTTATAATGTAAATATCACTTAACCTTAACTCAAACTTTGTTTAAAAACAAATTTGATGAAATAAAACTTTTAATAAGCATTGACATGCAAAATTATATTTAATAATTTTGCATGTCAATAATGCTTATGCTGCACCCAAAAAGCGCAAGACAATATGAAAGGATTAAAGCATTCGTATAATCGAAAGATATTTACTACAACAACATCATCATTATCATCATCATCGTTTCCTGAATCTTCCACTGGAGCATAGGTTCATCTGATCCTGTTTTTTGCTAATATCTTTAGTTCGTTCCACGATTTTCCACACAGGTCAATTTCTTGTTGTAGTGTTCGCCTCCACGTGATTTTAGGGCGAACCTACTTACGACTTTCTTGGGGGTTCCAATCAAGAGCCTGTCGACAGACCTCCGTAGTATCTTTTCGCAGTGTGTAGCCTATCCACCTCCATTTCCGTAATTTGATATAATTGGCCATTGGTTCCAATTTGCATTTTTTATATAGCTCATCATTGCCAATGACATTTGGCCACCATTCCTTGAGAATACGCCGTAGGCGTCTAATAACGAAACTTTGGATTTTTGCGGTCAGATGATTGGTTACAAGCCACAGCAACATAATCGAAGTTTTCGTTTACTGCTGAAATAGATACAGAAAATAATGAAAAGGAGATGTGATTTTCCATTTTTCGCCAAGAAATTTGTTAAATCTTTTGAACCATCAAATGTTCCTTCTCAAAGAGCTATGACGCCAATAATAGTGTAAAGTAAAGCGGATAATATTTTTAAACGAGTTAGCTCAGCGAAAAACATAAAATTTGGATCACTTTTCAGCATTTGTTCTTAGGGAAATATAAAGTCACAGGACATTTATTTAACAACATTCGGGTTTTTATGCACGATTTTAAATCCATACTTGATAATAGTACGTACCATCTTTGTTTGTATCACCTTTAGGGTGCGGCCCCATGTTTTGATTACGATTTATTTCATAAGTCTATAAGGCTTTTTTGTTGCCTTGCCTTTTCTTGTACACCTAGTAGTGGTAAGCAATATTTTCTTCATTATGATTTTTATTTCTCCGTCTTACAATTGCAATAAATTCTCGGAAGACATTTTCAATTTGTGGCATCTGCTCGTCTGCATCATTTAACACATAATAAAAATAGTAATCACTGTGTTTTTCGTTGGTGAAATTTGATTGGCACGAGTTTTGTTTTTCACACGTAGCAAAGGACCGACCAACGTTTCATATAATATGCACATTTATTTGTAATTTTTCTACGAAATTGCCCAAATTTCATATTTTCTTTATTCACTCAATTGAATCATATACATACGTATGTATGTACAAGTAACGACATGCTAAATGCCACAACTGATTTTGATATGGCACAGTGAATTGATGAATGACAAATAAGTAAATAGAAATGCCGCCTGTAAGCAACTGTGAGATTAATTTTATTACCTTAGCAATGGGCAATAGGATACAGATTTTTTTATATCTTATACAGAGAGCATAAATAAATTGATCATAATCCACTTGTCGGATGTTAATGAACTTGAGAGAATAATTCTTTTGAACATTCACATGTGTAGGTGTTTCAATGTATTAAAATGTTGCGTGTGTAATCAAACTGACTATACGAATAATATATATTTGAATGAGAAGAATCTAATGTATTCTTTTGATATATCACAAATAATAATTTGATTTATTAAAAGTAATTCAAATATCAACAAATTAAATCAATTAAATCTATCTCGTGTATATACATTGAATGGAAATTGCTCTTTATACAATAATTCAAGAGGAAAATTTACTAACAGTGGTTGTAGAAATACTGAGCCTTTTCAGTATTCTTAATATGCAAAAAAAACTACAACTTTGTCCGTTGATGCTTGTTACAAAACTGTATTTATTTAACGATTAGTATACGAAGCTGACTCACAGATCAGTAGTTTTTTCTTATAAATCTAAGTATACGGTTATTCTGTCAAACAGAGTAATGCCAATGTAAAGGGTTATCCATTTCGCGGTTTCAAAAGTATAGGGCTAGAATTCGACATCTGTCAAACTGAGTTGTTAAAACAATTTCTTTCTTTTTCAGTTCAAAGTCTGACATTTGCGAAAATGGATCGCTTAACTATCGCACAACGGATTAAAATTGTAAAAACCTACTACAAAAATGGTGATTCTGCCACAGCCACATATCGTGCTTTAAGAGGAGATTATGGTTTACATAATCGTCCAACTACGCAAGCAATTGGCAAAATTGTGAAGAAATATGAAGAGACTGGATCGGTTACAGATATTGTAAGGCCTGTGCATCATCGTTTCGCTCGTACCACCGAAAATATCGCTGTTGTAAGTGAAAGTGTTGCCGAAGACCCGAATGTGTCGATTCCTCGTCGTTCTCAGGAATTAGGACTGTCTTACGGCACATTATGGCGTATTTTGCATTTGGATCTACACCTACATCCATATAAAATCCAGCTCACACAACAACTGAAGCCAGCTGACCATTCACAACGTCGTAGATACGTCGAATGGGTGCTTGAACAACAGGCGGTGGACGGTGATTTTTCGAACAAAATTTTCTTCAGCGACGAAGCACATTTCTCACTCGGTGGGTATGTTAACAAACAAAATTGTCATATTTGGGGTTCTGAGAATCCTCAAGTAATTGAAGAGAGGCCACTACATCCACAAAAAGTCACTGCTTGGTGCGCTCTTTGGTCCGGAGGTGTGATTGGACCTTACTTTCTTGGACCGAAAACGACGATGGAACGACTGTCACCGTCAATTCGGAGCGTTATGGTCATATGATAACCGACTTTTTTTTGCCTGCTATTGAAGAATACGACTTAGAGAATATGTGGTTTCAACAAGACGGTGCCACATGCCACACAACTCGAGCGAATATGGCTTTATTGCAAGAGAAATTTTCTGGCCGCGTAATTTCTCGTCGTGGCGATATCAAGTGGCCACCAAGATCATGGGATTTGACACCGCTTGACTTTTTTTGTGGGGCTACGCGAAAGACCGTGTTTATGCAGATAAACCTTTAACTCTTGAGCACCTAAAAACCAACATTCGTCACGTTATGGCTGAGGTACCGCCCAATATGTGTCAAAAAGTGGTCGAAAATTACCTCAAAAGAATCGATGCTTGCAACAATTCGCGTGGTGGTCATTTAAATGATGTAGTATTTTGCACATATTGTCAACGTTCAAACTTTATAATAAAAAAGAAATATCATGATAAAAAATATTTTATATGTGTTTTATTTACATTTATTTTTGAAATCGCAAAATGGATAACCCTATACTTGTCGGTGTTGTCAAAAACAACGAAGATAACCAACAAGGCCAAGTGTTCGCTCAACAGTGGTGTAATAACAATTACGTACGTGTGTATGAGTAAATCATAATACCAATGGCAAGTTATTCAAATGTGCGACTTTAATATAATTATTTAGTTTTTGGTTAAAATGGAATATATTTTTTTGAAGGTTCAATGATGACACATTGGAGACAAATGTGGAATTCGGTTACCTAAAATATACAGAAGTAAAGTGAATCGATAGGAGTCTCTGCAGATGTGATTTTCAACATCGTGAACTCTTTAATCAATGTCTTCAACTTCTATTCGCCTGTATGTCACCAGTTTGGTTCATACGTTAACTCGATCAAATATTAAGATATTTTGACGATAATTGGTGTGAGGCATTTACTGTATAAGAACACAAATTCTCATATGGTAATACAGAATACGAGTTTATATTTTACTGGATAGACATTTAGTGTAAATAGCCCACTATTTCAAATAACTCTCATACAAATTTACTACTTTGATGCATTCAATGATGTCGCTAAATTTAAAACTGATCCTGTGGCAGCCATATTAGTTATTTTCTATATTATATTTGTTAAAAATAAGAGTGTAAAATAAATACATCTCACATGAAATTGTCGTACTACGCCCCCTAATTAAAAGAACTCCCACATACAAATCAACTCATTTAAAATTGACTATACCCGACATGAGTTCATAACTTAGAGTTTATGTTTTAAGTGAAATATAAATATTCCTTATCTGCAATAGGATATTTAAACCCACCCCATATATTATTCATACTATCAGCATCATGATTAGAATAGACAACATCAAGTAGCAGATAATTGCATCTCAATTCAATTTAATCAAGTATACATTTCGATGCGTATGTATATATACATATGTGCATATGTACTTGTTCAAGTTGCAGCCACAACACTTTATTACACTTCATCGTAAATATGTCGTAGTTCAATTGTAAAAATCAAAAAGCATATTCAATTGCTCATTACTCATACGACATAGTGGTTGACTTCAATTAACACAGCCCGCAATCATTTTATTGAGTACGAGTAATTACATATAATCAACTATGTACATGCCTTAAATAAAAAATTTTATACACTTCCATTGTTTTTGTAAAATAATCCAAAATGAGTGACAACAAAAGAAGATTTAATGGATGAAATCTATATGAATACCATGAAAGAATTATATGCCATAACATCATACACTGTCATACAGTGTAGGTATCATTTTAAAAAAATGGGTAAAAAATGGCAAAAAGAAAACAATAAGAGATTAATTGAAATTCTGAATATATATTGTATACTTATTTGTATTTCTATTACACAAATATGCATCGAGTATTTTGATGGAACATTTGCAACTCAACTGCTTCACAATTTACTCGGAATATATTGGCATATATAGTATATGATGGTATATATGTACCTTATTTACATGCAGATAAATCGATTTTGTATGCAGGCCGTTTTTTATGGTTTTTTATTGTTCAAATCGAAATAAATTCGTTTAAAAAATAAATAACGAATTTTTGTTTTTATTTATTCTTTAACAAAAGTTCAGGAAATTATCATTCCATTAATTATGCATCACCACAAACATTATTCTGAAGATGGTTCAGATGATGATGATGATGATAATGATAAAAAGGATCAATATTATTATCATTAATTACATTTTTTAAGCGAAAATATTTTTGCGATGATGTTGCGATTGCCTTTGTTCATACTCGCATACATGAAAATTATGAGGATTAAGAATGGAGTAAGAATGAATGGTTAAATAACAACGTATCAATGTGATTCGTGATAATTATATGACTATTATATGAATACTACTATGATAATGCAGACAGCTGCAATATTATTATCAAAATCCATTGCTAGCACTAATTATGACTTCATTTTCTCTCTCACTACCCTCACTATGAGTACCACTCATTAATATTTTATTGAATTTAGTATAAATAAAATTTCAATTAATTTTAATTTATAGCTTTACTAGATTAACATAATAAATCACAAGAATTTATTTTGAAAAATTGCGAGCAAACAACACAAACGCAAACACATACAAATTCATATATTTCTCCAACTTATAATTGCTAATTAATTTAATATTATATTAATCTGAAACTTAATTTCAATTAATCTTAAATTAAAAACTCTATTCAATAATTTTGTCAATTGAATTTATAATTATAAATATTAATTTATTGATTTTATTTGCTTTTATGCAGAACTGCATTTAACTATTAGTTCAATTAGTTCTATCAGTGTTCTTCCTAAGAAACATGACCTTTGAAAAATTGTTAAAAATAAAATATAAAAGATATTTGAAAAGTGAAAATGACAATTGAATATCATATTTATTGACTATAAAACTGCGTTTCACAATTTCATATTTGATCTATTTTATTTAGTGTAAATAGTGAAAATATTGATTGCTTTAGATACGGTCAACAGGTAACTACATAGTATCAAAAAATGGCATATAATTAATTTTTTTCTCTTGGAAAATTTGCTTAAATTTATTGAAATTGATATATTTGATTGTTTTCTGTTTGCTGTAAATATTCATGCCTAATTTTTTTTAACATTAAACGCAATATATGAGCGAACATGATCGGTCGGTCATTAATCAACTTAATTGGTTAAATTTTGATGGCGCGGATAGAGCTGTCTTTAAACTTTTGCAAAAGAAAAGAGCTAAAAATTGAAGTTTTCAGGTTTCAACGTAATTTGCCTTATTACTTTTTCCAGATTCAGGCTTAAAGTGATTTGGTTCTATTACTTTTGCCTTAAATATACTCTGACTACAATTCGAAAGTGAAAAACACTTTAATAGCAAAATATTTGTTCAAGTTATTGCATACATTTTTAGAAAATTTTTCTTGTAAAAATATCTTAAGACGAGCACCATTAAAATGTTATTTTTGATGCCATGAAAATAAAAATTCATTACATTCTTGTTTTAATATTTTTATATATAATACTATACATCAGTACAAAAAAAAAAAACACACACACACAAAAACAATATTTAATGACATTGACAAGAACATTTATGTATTAAAGCATATAATTAACTTTTTTACTTTTTTTATTTTACATATTCTTTTAACCGACAATTTATTTTTTCCTAATACCTAAAGCTTTATTACCAAAACTTTTGGTATATTTTCTACCATCACCCAACAAATACACGCCCTCAAACACACACACAAATGTAATGTGTAGGTATTTATATATTGTACGTACACATGTTGATGTGAACCTCCTGTTGCTTAACCTGAACTTTTTGCTGCTTATGGATTTACACTTCAATATTGTGTTGGTGTTGACAATGCCATTCTTATGTACTCAAGGGTATACTTTTTTACATAAGAATCTTAATCACTTGTTGTTTTCACACACTTGAAAACCACATACACAAGCACACACAATAATGTATAGATAAAGAAACAGAGATATAAAATGAATTTATTACTATCATGAGAATGATAAAAACTGACATTCACTTAAGTTGATCATACATACATGTGCACCATACTAATATTATGTTTGCTCAATTAATTTACATGCATATATATATGTAAATTATTTCAGATCAGTTCTATGTACTCTCAACTCGCCCTGAAGTATCATATCAACTGCTTTGTATGCAAAATCAATAAATCAATAAATGTTAAAGGGAACAAACCCAAAGGAAATGGATAGAAGTAAATTTTATTTGATCTCTACTAGGTTTAGAAGTTCTAAGATGCATGCGATATATTCGTGATATATATGTGATGTGATAGTATATCCTTTTAACCAAAATTCCTGTCGTCAATTTATTGTATTATATCATACATATGGCATTGAGTAGAAATAAAGTATGCAAACTTTTGAATTTATTTCTTCTCCCGCTCAACCTTCTAAAAATATACATTTGAAATGTCCAGTTTAATAAAAGTTTTAGTTATTTTGTAGTTCTTTGTATTTCGAATGAATGGCAACTCTAGTGAGATAAAAATAAAATATATAACAATAAATATGTGGCACTTATAAACCCCGAAGGGCTCTTTGGGCGAGCTCAATATTCGTGCAGTTTCTTCTATCAGTGCCCGTTGGACTTTTTTTTAAGAATTAAGAACCTTTAATGAACAATATATTTTTTTAGTTCATCTTCGTTAATTCTTGTTGAATTCTTTTCTTATCATTAACAAAATGTACAATCTTGATAGGAAGAAATGTGGTTTGTTTATACTACTAGATATACCCAAAGCATCATTATTGGATTCAGCACAAAAGATCTTTTAGGTCGCAGTGCTTTAATTTTTGAGTCAAACTTTTCCCAACAATAATCATTGCTTATTACATTAGGTTAAGACCGGAGAAAAGAAATAAATATATGGAAGGATATGTTGGTACGAAATATTATATTTTACGGTGGAATGTAATTTACTAAAAAAAATCGGATTTTGTATGAGTATTGTTTGTCGATTTTCAGCTTTCATTGCATATAGCAAGCTCTTAATGGTTATAGGATACCGGTGGGTTCGTTTACGAGGAATGCACTCTAGAGGCAATTCCTGGTAATCTATCGGATTTTTTGTCCATTTTTGCGTGTTTTTGTATTAATTTTATATAGCAGCCTTAAATGTTGGAGATCGGTGGTAATTATGTTCGGGAGAAATATTGGGTTGGAAAAATTATGGGGTGTCAACGATACATTTCACTGCTCTAGAGCCGATTTCTGGACATCTGTGGCGATGTCTATCGATTTTGAGGTGTTTTTGGAGTAATTTTGTTAGAACGTTCCCATAACAGGTCGAGGTGGTAAATAGATATGTTTTAAAAAAAATCCTGGTTTGAACAAATTCAATCTGGAGTCATCTTGAGAGCGATGTGTGCGAATTCTATAAAAATATCTATTTTGAAGGGGTAGTCCTCGTGAGGAGCTGAGATAGGGGTGAGTACTCGTATGTTTCGCAAAAATCTTGAGGACAGAATTCAATCGAGGTAGAGCATTGATCTCCTAGGTGCTAATGCAACAGGCAACCAACAACCAACAACCAACAACAACAACAGCAGTAAAATTATCCTACCAATCATCCAGAAACATGTTGGGAAGAAAATGTTATTGAGAGTGAATTACACCCTTAGATCCTCTAACTGCAACTTCTGGTTATTTGTTGACTTTCCTCAAATTTTTTTAACCTTGACCGCAAGAAGGCACCATCCCTATCATTTTAGTAAAACCATTTTTTTAGGGAACTACATCCCATTATTTATGATGTGCAAATGTTATTATCCCAAAGCTCAAATGTAAACGCAGATATTAGAGTTTTAAATTATACTTAAAGTTAAGATCATCTTAAAGTTATCATCAACTTTCTGACAGATATTTTTGGAAAATATATGCCAAATAAGTCGATTATAAATTTAAGAGGATCTCACTTTTGACTGCAACTAGGGGACAGTGAGTGTAAGTTAGTTTAGCCTTAAAACCAATATGAAAAAAATTAATTTCACTCGAATTAACCCTGAGAAACATCGATGTCAGAATTTAAGGGTCCAGTTCTAGTTTTTCAACGAATTATGGTAAATTTTTGTATGAAGTGTATCAATTTTTTTTGATGTCACATAATCTTATTTATGAATGAACGATAGTAGGTACAAATATAATGATGTACTCTTCTCATTGGATTTATTTGTATGCATAAATGATTGTATGTAGTTAAAGCTGTTTGCCATAAATTGATATTATATTATTTAATCGTTTGTTATAATGTGAATTGATTTCACACACACATAACACAGTCATAAACAATACCATTTACACACAAATTCCCAAATGTTTACTTATGATAAGTATAATATAGTATAATCTGATTCGTATTGTTATGTTAGAGTACATATGTATGTATACGTAAATGTGCTTTTGGCAATGATGTGGAAAATGTGTGTTGTGGTTGTGTGACATGAAAATGCCTATACTATGTTATTCAATGTGAATAGGTGGAGGATATTCTCGTATGTAGAAATAAGTATATTGACAAGTTTTTGTAACAATGCATAGTTATTTGAATTACTTTTATATGTACAATAATTTATGCTGTTAAAGGTTCCTGCCGAACTTATTTTGATTGAGTATAAGCTTGTGATGTCTATGAATGGAAAATAACTTTTAATTTATTTTGTACATGAGGGCGTATTATAGCAACTATGTGTGCAAAAAAATGGATACAATGTCACACTAAAAATAACTTTCGTCTATTTGGTGTGTAATAAACTCAACACAGACATATCATACATACTTAGTAACTCATTTACTTAATGACTGGAAATTTTGATTGGGGTTCACTTTACTACCAAATATGTTCTTTCAACTGTTATTGTTTTTGTCTGCTTCATATATAGTTAGTAGCATGTTTAGGTAGTTGTGGTTGGTTCTATTTATTGTTAATGTGATAATACCGTATATGTCATTTTCCACATTATCACCAGTATTAACATCATGGCTTCTATATCATTCTAATATAAAATATCATATTGTTGATACTTAAGTTCATGCATATGATTATGTCGTCGAAGGCGACATAAAAGAATATTTCAATATGCAGCATGAGTATGAGTATGAGAACATACGATTATTTCAATGTCATTCTGACAATATACCAAATGCCAATCTTACCATACTTAACTCATCTCTAGTTTACATGAAAGTGTTACTTTTTATGTTGCGGTATAGTTGCGGTGTTATTACGATATATTCATGTGTGCGAGAGCGTAAACATTTATGTGTTTCTGCATGAATCCATATGAATAGTAAATTTGCTCCAATTTAAGGCATTTAAGAAAATCAAGAATTAATAGAGAAGCTCATACAATGTGCATTTGGTGTAAATTTGAATATTTGTCATCTGTAAAATTAAAGACAAACATTCCTTTTACAAAAGAAATTAGTCTCAAATGTCCACCAATATTATTTGAAAGCTTTTTGAAAGCTATTGAGCTCCTTAAAGTTGCCGAACTAGTCTTTAAATTATAACTTTTACGTTTAGTGGTCGAAATTAGTTCCATTACCAACAATTCGCTGTTATGATTTGCTGAATATAAAGGTGCATTTGCTGAACGTAAAGAAACACCCATGATGCTGCAAGTTTAGAATACCAGAAAACATACGAAAAATTCGAAAAACCTTAAACTGAAGTTAAAGGAAGTCTTAATGATATCAAATGATTGTGTTTATAATATATTTTGCGTTAAGTTTGATCTGAGAAATCTATTTTCCTACTAAGTTGTTTCGATGTTGCAGAGCTGTTGCAGAGTTGTTTAAATAGGATAAACATGGATTTTTGTTTCAAATAAGGAAACATTGATCCATCACAAGAATCCAGAATTAAATCACCAGTGAGCTTAGTAAAAAGCAGCTGGTCAAAAAACAGTCCAAAGCCGTCAAAGTGGCAACAGTCGATAGAAAAGTTGCCATAATTAGAATCACTGTCATTTAATGACAGATGTTGTGAAACATTGGAGAAGTGGAATTTTCAAAATTTTACCAAAAGAATATATTTGAATTAGTCCAAAGAATTTCTAAACAATGTGTAGTGTAGAATTGTCGTTTATGAAGTCAGGAATATACGTCATCGGCGGAAGTTTCAACCATTTTCAATTGCTGCAATTCCGTAAACAAACAAACATGCAAGTTGAGGAGGTACAACTCTGAGTTGCTGAGTCCTCCAGCCAAAGCTGAACGCTTGAATCGATGACATCTATAAAGCAAATGCAGTGGATATCGTGAAATTTTCTACGTTATACGTGTTTGGCCTTATACAAACACGTTTTGGCTATTTCGAGGGAGTTTTTCTGTTAAGTGGAAATGCATTAATCAAAATGCTTGTCAAATTTGGCAAAAACAAACAAAAAAAAAAAAAAAAAAAAAAAAAACCAGCAAATAGTGTTACCAAATAGTGGTGATGATAACGTGTGAAAAAATGTCTGAGGAAATAACAAAAAAAAAAATCCGAATTCGTGTATTAGTGCACGTAGTATGCATTTGCAATTGTCTGTGTTCTTTTCCGAAATACTCTCCAATTAGTTAATACTGACACAAAAAAAAAAAAAATCAACAACCACAAAACAACCACAACACAAATAAAGCAACTTGCGTTACAGTGCACAAAAGTGTTTTTTTTTTTCATTCTGTGTTTTATTTTTTTTTTTTATTTTATGGCAACGTCTTTTTTTTTATTCTATGGCCAAGTTGAATTACAAAAGAATTGTGCTATGAGTGCCATCATGTCTGGCATATTTGGCCACATTTGATATTAAATTTTGGTAAAACTTTTACATAAAAATATTTAAAATTAAAAAAAAAATTACAGAAATGAAAAAAAAAATCATATTCAATTAAACACATTTTTCTCACAGCAGAAGCTATCTTCTTGTTAGTCATTTGATACTACTTAAAGGTATCTTATTCTTATTAGGAATATTTTCAATTTCCTGTATCATATTTTTATTGTTATTTTCAAAATATACAAATTTGATCATAGTTCTTCATATTAAATATTTTACTAATTAATTATTGGATTTTCGATAAGATAGGTTTTCAATTTGCCCTGAAAAATTTTTCAAATCGACTTTATTATTCCTTGTTGGCAAAGACTTTTAATTTATATTCAAATGTATTACAGTAGTTTTTTTTCCAATTTTCTCTTTCTAATTCTCTCTTTATTTATCTTCCTTTCTTACTTCCGTTTCATATTTTTCCTAGTTTGTTCATTTTCAACATGAACACTATAATACGATATATTATTATGTCATTTATCAGCATATGAATGATTGACTCTATTCGTTTTATGTGAGTTTTCTGTTAATCTACTGTTACTTTTATTTATTTTATCCCTGCTTTTATTTTGACAATTTTTATTTTCTTTGCGGATGAAGACTTCATTTTATTTGTCCACATTCGATGCATTCGTTCAATCGATATTTCACTTCATTAAATTTCCCTTTTGCTATCACTTGCAACATTTGTTATTCTTTTTGTGAACAATTGACAATGTTGTCAATATGTACTCGTATGTAGCTTAAAATAGTAATGCAAATGTTTTTAAACGAACTATATTTACTCAGTGCGTTAAACTATTGTTCATGAGGTCTATGGAGCAAATACTGGGCAAAAACTGATTTTGAAAGCATTTTTTAAATGTACAAGAATTTTTTCATTTTAAATAGTGTCACATGTGTCATTAAATAATTAATGTTTCTGCAAATAAAAATTTTCCATGAATACGTCTTTGAAAAAGAACTAGAACAGAGGTTCAAAAAGATGTTGTTATAAGACTTTTGTCATTTGGAATCGAATGGTTTGAGAAAGTCTCTTCCAATGCTGCCCAAAAATATACAATACACACAACAAGACATCATAAAAGTAATATACGTGAGCTTGAGTGAATAAACAATGTGTAGATGTACATAGGTTAGGTTATGTTAGGATATGTGGCTGCCTTAGGACACACTTAGGCCATAAAGGTCCATTGTGATAACACCTAGCTTCATTTCCAATACTGTTGTGCCTGTTAGATGTACATAAATGCATTAAAATTATGAACGTCAAAGGTACTGATTGTGTCATTGACAATAGGTTGACTCTACTGAGCTGATTATAGCTGATTAATTGAATAATTCTTACACCGAATGTATTTATTTCATTTCTGTCTAGTCAAATGTGCCTTACTTGGTCTTATTGAATCTACGTATTGCGATCAATTGTTACAACCTAACCTGATCATATAAAATTTGTTTACAAATTATATTCAAATTATATTCAAAATAATTCAATTTTAATTCAAATTCTATTAAATTTTGTTTTATTCATTTTGCAATAAAACATTTATTCATTTAAATTTTGTTTGTCATTTGCCTTTGTGTATTTGGTTATTTTACATACAATCAATTTTACAAAAATTTAATATATCTCCATTAGAATGGGTTGATTAAAAATGAAATTGAATTCATACAATGAGCTCATGCCGAAGTCATTTCAATTAATTTATTCTTGTTTGAGTCACGTGAAAAATAGCTAAAATGTTAAATTATATCATAATTTTGACAATTGATAAACAATTTTCAAATATTTATGTATCGTTGAAAACGCTTCTACGAGCAATATATCTTCTTCCTAGTTAATATTGATATCCGTAGTCCAGTTTTACTAATGAACTAGAGTTAGACTGGTTAGAGTTGCATCCTTTTAATTTCAATAGGCTTGTTCATAAAATTAAAGTTCTTAAAAATTATTTAAATATTTTTTTTTTTCAATATTGAATATTGCATATTCAATTAAATTTATAAAAAAACAATAGAAAATAAACAATTTGGAGTGAAATTTTATAGTACATGATTCTTTATAATGTGCATTTAAAGTAAGACATTCGAAACATGTTTTCTACGGTATTGTAAACGACCCAATGTAATATCCATAAACGCATATAGTTTGAAATGCTTTATAGCTCTTAGCTCTATACGAAAGAGTTTTGTTTGTATGCCTTGATTCTGCATATAGGAAAAGTGTATACTATACAATCAGTTGTCTATAAAACAATTCATAGAGCACTATACATTGTCTGGCATATATGAATTTATATTAAAAGAGTTAAAAACATTTACGTACGTATTTGCTTATATAACATTGCTTTGCAATGATCATTGTAACAATGAACAAATTGCATTTAAATTGAATAAATTGGCATAAACATTTTTTTTTTGTTTTGTTTAATTAAATATATTTCCTCTATGTAATTTTTATTTGCAATCAGGTATTGTTGAATATTGTTCATATTGACACATACTTTGTTTGTCATATTTGCAATACCTACTTGAACCATGGTCATTGATTCATATACACATATGAGTAATTATATGTACGAACAAAATCTTTTAAAATTTTTCAATGTTTCATGAAAAATTTCGATCAAAATGGGAATATTTTATGCAGATAATTTGGAATTATTCTTGTAAAATCAAACATATTTCGAATATAAACCAGTTTAATTTCTAAATCAAAACATATTCGATAACATCAAGCTACCATTTTTAAACAAAATTTAAAAATAAAAAAACGACAATACAGAATTTATCCTCAACTTTTTTTTTTGGGTCTTTTTTCTTACAAAGAATTTATATTCATTGAATCGTTTGTAATATTTAACAATCTATTTGAGAATAAATTGCCCAAACAAGCAAGTTCAACTATAAATTATGCAGCTATTGCACACATTCACACACACACATACTCGTAGAGTCTCGCATTGAATTCAACAAAAATTCAACAGTTTTTACTTATTGCATACTCGTATATATGACCATATGAGCATTTAATGCTGGAATACTAATACCACTAATATATTCAATGAATTATACAAAAATTCTTTCACATTTGTAATCATAGTTGCGACATTTGCTGCACCATAACCATAGTTTAAATGCAGAAATGCAATTTATTTAAACAATCTCGATTTTAATCATGCTCTTCTTTAGAATAAAACCATTAATGTCATTGCATGTACCTTAATAGTACAGTACTTGTAGTACTACATACATTCACTTAGAATGTGTTCACATTATCTAACCGCATCAAAATAAATCACACAATACTGTTGCATAACTCCCGTTGTGCAGTGAAAATTGGGAAGGACCTCTCCGCACCGTTTAATACCGAACGGGGTTTCAGACAAGGTGATTCGTTATCGTGCGACTTCTTCAATCTTATTATGGAGAAAATAATACGAGCTGCTGATCTACGACATAATTGCACTATCTTCAACAAAAGTGTCATGCTGTTAGCGTATGCCGACGATATTGACATAATCGGCATGAACACGCGAGCAGTCAGTGCAGCATTCTCAGAGTTGGAAAGAGAGTCGCGTCGGATGGGTCTCACGGTGAACGAGGGCAAGACGAAGTATCTAGTGTCAACAAACAAAGAGTCCCGGCGTCTTGGACAGCACGTCACTGATTTGTCAACGCTTTTGAAGTAGTAAGGGACTTTGTCTATCTTGGAACCAGCATTAACAGCAGTAATGACGTCAGCTTGGAGATCATGCGTAGGATAACTCTTGCTAACAGGTGTTACTTTGGGCTGAGTAAGCAATTGAGAAGTCGAGCCCTCTCTCAAAGAACGAAAACTACACTCTACAAGTCTCTCATCATGCCTGTCCTAACATATGGCGCTGAATCCTGGACAATTTCCACCTCGGATGAGCGAATACTTGGAGTTTTCGAGAGAAAATTCTTACGCAAGATCTTTGGACCTATTTGCGTTGGTGGCGAGTACCGAATAAGGTACAACCATGAGCTGTACGAGCTGTATGCTGATATTGACATAGTAAAGCGCATCAAAATCCAGCGGCTGCGCTGGCTAGGTCATGTCGAGCGAATGGAAGAACACGCTCCAGCTAAGAAGGTGTTATATTCGGAACCCGCTGGAGGACGACGCAAAAGAGGAAGACCAAACCTCCGGTGGAAAGACCAAGTACTGGAGAACCTGACGGCGCTTGGAATTTCTAACTGGCGCCAGCTAGCGAGAACAGATATTCGGTTGTTATGGCCACATAAGTAAGTAAGTAAGTAAGTATACTGTTGCTTTTATTTTTCTTGCTTGTTCGAAAAGAATATGAGAATTTGGAATTTTCAAATTTATATTTCAAAGCTTATCGTGACTTTTTGGAACTTTGAGACGAGGAGAGTAGAGTTTAATCTCTCCTTTACCCTGCCATTATGCTATATATTTGGGGTAGCCTCTTCTATATGTACATTGGAATTCGTTTCCAAAATGTTCAATCTCAGATCGTCTGGTGTAATAGCGCTTTTTCATGCACCCTTTCAACTGAACTTTACCTTACGTCAAATTTAATGCAGCAAACTTTTTACAATCTGGTCCAGCGAAAAATATCAAAGCTGTATGATTTCAAGTATTTTTCCAGCCATTATAAAAACATCAATGAGCTATATGTTCAGAGAAAATATTAAAGAGTAAAAAGTAATGCGAGAGGTAATATATTTTATTGCCCTAGAATAGCTTTGTAATAATTTGTTCAATTTCTGAGGTTTTTCCATTAATTTTGTATGGGAACCCTCCTAATGGATGGAGATAAAGGGTTAGCATATTTGGAGTGAATATTTGGGACTAAAAATTAATGGAGGCAGTTATACATTTCAGCACTGTAGGACTAATTTCAAAACAGTTATGCAGTTTTTTCAGTTGTCTTACTGTTAATTTTATATGATAGCCCCCTTAAGGGGTTGAAGCAGGGGGTAAGTATAATTGTAAGACATATTGTGGAGGAAAAACTAATGGGAATTAAGTATACTTCACGCTCTTGGAGAATTTTTTTGAGCAGAGATGTGATTATCTGTCGATTTTCTGATGTTTTTATGTTTATCTTGAATGGTGGCTCCTAAGAGATGGAGATAAGGTAATTGTGGTCGGAAAAAATGTTACAAAGGACAAATCAATGAGGATAGGTGATATATTCTCCAACTCTGTAGCCATTTTCTGGACATTTTACGTCAATTTGGTATGAGAACCCCCCTATGGGGGGTTATATTATTTCCATGATAAAGAAAGAAGCATACAAGAGCTACTTTATGGAAGAAATTCATTGCAATATATCTAAAGCTTTGTAGGAATTCGCATTGTAAAATAGTCTGCTATATCTTTTATTCATGTAATATGCGTTATTATAGTTACTACTACAAAAGTAATAATCACAGTCCACTAAAAATGATATATGTATATATTTCATATGAAATTAGTCAAAAACAGTCATCTTCATCTTCTTATTCCCTTTCGTATATATTTATGTAATTTTAAAAGTCCCTGATTCGACGTACATTCTAAAAGCTTTTTGAATGAATGTTGCAAATAAATTCAGTCATGTTTTCACTTTATCACCCTTGAACTTGAAGAAATTGCCTTGTAAACAATTTCATTTTCCATTTGTCAAGAGACATTAACATTGTGACATGACCGTCATTGTGACCCAACTACAATATATTTACACATACTTACATAAATATTATACTTACAACAGCAATACGAAAAGGTCAATAATCCTGTTTTTAGTGCGCTGCTGCTGCTGCAAATAAGAATGTAATGTCAACAATAATAACTGTAACTTAATGATAATAAACGTGAAATAATAGCTAATTTTGATGTGCTTATTTGTTGAATTGTTCTATTATTTTTTCTGTGTAGTTGTTGCTATTTATCGCAATGAAAATTGCAACATGACGTATTTAGAAGAGAAAATGTGAATTCCAATTGGACTTTTTAGCGATTTAATGTGAGAATAGAAAGGGATCAATAATAATGTCGAAGTAAAAATAAAAATAGGTATATTTGCTTTTATAACAATTACCTGCTCATATAAAGGTGGATATCCTATTCAAGGCGATTCTTAGTATCGATTTCAAAGATAATTAAAAATGTTGCAAAATATTTCTAGTCATCCTTAGAGCTGTGTATATAAAAAAGTCTGTAGCAACAGGTTTATTTTTTTTTTATATATTTTAAATCAAAGCGCAAGTGTATGATTCTCCAACATAAATTTCCATTTCAATTATAATATATTTATCATAAAATTTGTACACGTCGTACTTATTTCCAAATTTTATATTAGACATAAAATGGCTATACGTGTCATTGTAGGACATTGCGGAAAGCAATGACAAAACGAACGTTAAATGAACGCATAAAATTATACTTTTTATATAATTTTCCCTTGTTGATGCCATTTTGGCCTTTCATAATTTTATGTGTAATTTAAAATGTTGTACTAAATTTATAAATTGGAATTTTTATTATAGTGTAATATTACTTTAAATTTTTTATTTTACTCTTGCTGCATTCAATTTAGGACTAAATGAAAAATATTAAAAATATGTATGTAATTTTTCCATTAACCGACTTTCAAAAGGGAATAAGATTATGGAGTCATTATGAATTTAATATTTATTCGCTATTTTTTGTTTATGTGTATTTTTTAAACGTAATATTTGAGCCAATATCGTTGTTGCCTTCATTTTGTATGGGTTTTAACTTAGATTGTGGAGATAGGGAGTCAGTATGATTGAAGGAAATATTGAGTAAGAGAATTGAACTCTAGTGGCGATTTCCGTGCAATTAAGGGTAATTAGTCAATTTTCAGGTCTTTTGAAAAATTGACAAACAACCCCAAAAATCTTCCAGAAAGCTATATGCGATGATATGTATAACTGACACCCATTAACTACTTTTTATAGGAACTCCCCCTACAAAATTGTGAAATATAATGAAATAATCAAAATTGAATGTTTTTCGCTGAGCCAAGCCGCTTACAAATTTCACACGCCTAATCTAGTATATATACTATAAATTCATGGATAATATCCAAATTATTCTGTATTAAAACCATGCAAAAGAAAGCCATTTGAAGTCATCCAGCTGAATCAAAAATACAGAAAAAAAAAAAAAACTATTATGACGGCCGCATAGATTAACACATATGCTAGGTCCATTAAAACAATGAATCTACTAATAACGCATACGAGAAACGAGAATAAACTGAATAGGAATTTTACAAGTTTGTATAAATACAGTCAAATTAAAAATAATGTAAAGTGTTTGCGTACAAATAAACTGAATGTGTTCACACTTTCTTGAGCTTTATGAGTGAATGTGTATCACAGTAGAATTTCTTATTGTTAACAAAAATAATAAAAAAAAAAAGTAATATAAATTATTATGTAACAACAATAAGGTAAGTGCATGTTTTAACTGCACAAAATCTGGATAAAATAAAACGAAACGTAACATAATTGTATACCTACATTTTGCGAATATATTCTACAAAATGTCAGACAAATATGTTGATATATTATAATTAAATATAATTGTGAAACACAAGAATTCTTATGTAGTATGTACTGAATGTACAGAAAAGTGCGTAGTCTAAAAATGAACAACAAATATTTACATAGATTAGGTTGCATCAAATGAAAAATTACCCATACAAACAATCTAGAGCAAAAAATTTCGTAATTTTTCATTAAAATAAGTATGAATATAAATATAAATAGCAATCTTCCGCATTTGTAATATCAATTGTACAATTTCTTTACATTTTCCACACATCCTAATATGTATATAAACATATCGTACACATGTCCCTAGAAAGACAAGCAACAATAATAACAATAATAAAACTAATTACAATTTTTGACAACACAAATGACAACAATATTAAACAAACACTTTGTACGAGTATGATGTATACGTACATATAATAAAAAAAAAAAAAAAGTAAAACAAATAATAGAACAAGAAAAAATGGTACGATATAATTTTGAATTATTTTGTTTGCACTCCATTAAATTATACAAGTGTACGAGAATGTGTACGTTCACATATAAATTACTCATGTTGAAATAGAATTAAGATTAAACAAATTTGTAAATATATGGTAGTACATTTTATTTGAAATATTGTTAGGGTGAGCATGAATGTATGCTCGAATATCGAATATATGGTAAAAAGCAACAACCGCTTTAATCGGTTTTATGATTTTTTCAGAACAGCGTTATTAGAGCTTCTGAGTGAAAATGAAAATATATCAAAATTCAATACATTTAAAAGACTTTTTAAAAATTATTTTGGTGAAACAATAAGATTTTCGAAATTTAAAAATGATTGAATTTGTTCAATTATCTAATTATAAAATTATTTGGTGGGCAAATATATATATGATTTGGGAATGATACATTATAAAATAATACAACTTTTCTTATGATTTTGTATAATTTTTTTTTTTTCAATTTTTCTTTGAAATATTTTAAATTTAGTATGAAGACCATGCCCATTTATAAAGGAAATCACTTGAAATGTGGTATGAACTTCTATTATGATGAGCAAATAACATTCCCAAAATTTCAAAATAATACATTCAAAATTAATGGTACCTTCCATACAAAATGTTTAATTTTTGTTTAAAAATTGCAATTTTTGTATAGGGGCTATATGCATTTATAGAAGAAATTACTTCAAATTTGATAAAAATTATTATTTGGTGGAAAAATATGTATATAATTTGGGAATGATACATTATAAAATAATAGCACTTTTCTTATGATTTTGTATATTTTTTTTCGATATTTCTTTGAAACATTGCAAATTTAGTATGGAGGCTATTCCTATTTATAAAGGAAATCACTTAAAATATTGCATGGCGTTCTATTTTGGTGAGCATATAACATACACAAATTTTCAAAATAATACATTCAAAATTAATGGTACTTTACATATAAAATGTTTAATTTTTCGTTTAAAAAATGAAATTTTTGTATAGGGGCTATGTGCATTTATAAAAGAAATCAGTTCAAATTTTGTGTGTGTTTCTACTTCATACAAAATTTCCAAATTTTTTGTTTTTTAATGCATGTCGACTTCTATATTGGCAAGCAAACAAATTCTCTAAAGTTGCATACGGTAACATTAAAAACGAATGTGACAATCCATATTAATTTGTCGACTTTGTATGAAAAAATTCAATTTTTGTGTGGAGACTACACGCTTTAACAAAACAGAATGTGTGCCTGCCTCTATTTCATCAAACAAGTAGAGCATTTTACTTGTTTGATGAAATAACACAAATTTCCTGTAAGTAGACTTAAGCACTTATTCTTTTCACATCACAGGCATATGCTCTACGTTTGCTAGAGATTTTAATATTTGTAAAATACATAAAAAATGAGCCTAGAGTCCGGATGAAATTGACATCGTATAAAATATTGCAAAAGTAAAATCAATAAATTTTTCTTATACATAGTTCGTTATAGAATGTAATATATGTATATATATATATATATTTTTTTTTTTTTGTTTTGCCTAAATTTACACACTCTCCTCCCACCCTCTTCAGTAGGTACTTTCTACTTTACAGTACCAATAAAAAAATAAATAAGTTTAAATTATTCCCCACATGCGGTGCAGGATATAAATTCTTGTTGTTGAAAATAATTTCATAATAAAATTGTGGAAGCATATATTTTGTATATCTTTAAATAAGCACTTTATATATATTAAAAGAACTTTATATGGATTTGAAGGGTCGTTTAAAGCATTCTGACACAAATTCATTCAGCCAATGCACAGATTATTCATATGCATATATTCATGTATGTATCACATTTTGTTTGTTTGTTACTGATGACAATGTCATCAGTATCAATCAAACTCGTCGGTTTATCTACAGCAACTACCACTTCGAAAATGTATATATGGATTCTTGAGAAAATCGATTATGGAATACTTGAACAAATCGATTTTTGCATACATATTATGAAAAGTCAATGACTTTGATTGTTTGTATGATTATGCCAGGCACATGTACATGCTAACCAAAAGCAATACTCATACAAATCAAATATCAATAGAGATAAACAAATTTACAACGCAAACAAATGGACAATATAAAATGAAAAGGAAAATATAAGAATTTCAATATGTTAATACTACACATAATATGCATGTACTATTTATAAATTTACCCAAAGACCCTTGAGATATAATAGAAAAATTGTCCTAATGCAAAAATCAAGATATATTTTCAAATGAAATATAAAAATAAATCAAATAGAATGCGAAATAAAATAATAAATCGTCCTTGCTTTAATATTAAATAAAGCGTATTGAATTTAATTCAATTCGAAGGAGAATGAAAATTGTGAATATTGAAAAATCATTGATTCATTAAAGTAGGAAATGTATGTTTATTTATGATAGAAATAACGATATCCTTGATATGAAAAATAGTCATCAACGGACTCATCGTTGACTTTGGCATTCTTTTCTTGCACATTTCTTGTAAAATATATTATAATGGGTTTTTACAAAAAGAAATGCAAGAAATTAAAAAAAAGAGTTTGGTTTTTCTCTATTAAAAGTACAGAAGTACATTCAAGTTCAAATGTAAAATACGACAATTATGCTAAAACATGGAACAGTTTGAGAATGAACGGAACTGAATGAAAATCAGACCTATTTTTCATACAAAAGTATATTTTTTTTCGAATTTCTTGCATAGTATAGGACATCTAAGCTTCAATATTACTGAAGTTAACCTTTTTAAATTATGATTAAAGTATATATACAATAGTTTTGATAGCAATTTAGTCTGTAAATATATTGCACAACATAAACACATACGTCTGAGGATACATTTGTTGCGAGTATGACGTATAAGTGTACGCATTTATCTATGCATGTACGTATGTGCACGCAATAAATGTACTATTTACTATAATTTATGATATTGCCTGAAAGAAATGGTTTCACCAGCTTTACTCATGATTCCCATGCTGCTTGTTTGGCATTAAAGTACATACATGTTCATACATATAATACATAAAAGTGGTGTATGCGTTCATTGATGTGAGTACTACTTAAATATATATTGCTTATAAGAGCTTAATTTGCGATATGTAATGGAAATTTCTTATATACAATTCTCGTAATAATAATAAGCTATGTGAATTGAGACATATTTTCATATTAGTACATATTCTAATTACTTTGAAATCAACATCAAATTAGAGATATTTTCATAGAGAAAATATATTCCACTTAATAAATAATTAATAAATTATCATAAACTAGAAATAATTTCCAGATTTGTATATATACTATATTATTCCGAACATGTATTATACGTGAACAGTACGATATGGAGAGCAACAATTTACTAAACACCTCTTCTCTCTGTCAACATGTATAGGCACTTGTTGCGACAACATGAGTTATTTATTCTTCTACATATATCTACATGGTACATGTAATTATTGCGAATATATAGCATTTTCTATCAACATATTGCAATATTATTGGCAACATTTGTGATAACACCAAATGTGGTGATTTTAATAAAACTCAATGAAGATATATGTTCAGAGAGATGACTGTCTGTAAACATAATCAAAATAGGACCCTAGGAATGCCACGACAACACCAATAAGTGTGTAACAACAATGATTGAAGGCAATGAGAGTGAGCTGAATGAGGTACAGCATATAAATTCTAAAGTCAATATACAATATACAGTAAATATATACATATGTAAGTAACTATATACTATATATTCACTATCATTGTAGCATTGACACTGTAAATCCACTCTAAACCATCTACATCATAACTATTTCCTTCTACTTCTTAGAAAGTGGATATTTTACAAATAAATACATTCTACATTACTTAAGTACACAGAACAATGAATTGATACGTAGTGCTGATTGCGTGAAAAATCCAATGAAGTCACGTTAAAAAAAAAAACAACAACAATTGTTCTATGTAGCAAATATAGATTTGTTTATTTATCGCAATTGTGTGTTCGCTTAACCTATTTTCGTCTATTAACAAGTAGTGTGTGCAATTTGAAAAATTTGATGTTTCAAAATAAATTCCAAAATATCATTAGATTTAAGCTATGATGTATTCGTATCTGAATTTATGTAATAAATGTTTTAGATAGAAATTTATAATGATTTGTTGGTTTTTCATATTTCTAACTATCGCCGCTGGATAGAAATGGGTTAATGTAACCCATGCGTAAAAGTAGCAGTAAGAAGAAGATAAAAGTAGATATAAACTAATTCTTCAATCCTCAGCACTTTTATATCCATCATTCATTTTTTTAACATTTTAAAGAATTTGCCAACAAGACAAAAATAATTGAACGATATCTATTACAGTTAGATGCAATGTTTGATTGAACAACATTCTTTTGGTGCATAGTAGTATTCGCTCTTTAAATATTTCATATTCATTACTCCGCTCTCTGGTAACTTTTTACTTTCTATACCGTTATGTGTCTATCCTTACCTCTTATTATCACATTCTCTCATATCTATCTATCTCTATCTACAATATATACATGAGAAATAAACTCTTAGTATGGTCATGTCTCTGCCTTGAGTGCTGGCTAATTGTAGTCAGGCAGAAAAATGCAAACTCTCTTAAATAAAATGCCATAATCCAAGATGGATAATGAGTATGCGAACATGGGATGTTTGGTCTAGGACCCCTTAAGTAAATGCCTTACTGAGTTTATAGAGCTAAGCGTAGTGATTAGAGACAAAAATATACACTTCCAACCTGTAGGGAGATTAAACTCTTCTTGGCTCAGCTAGATGTGAGGAAGATGAAAGACGCTCAATGTCTAAAAAAGCCTGAAGCGATAGTGAAGGGATCACTAAAAAAGTTTAAAAGTCATAAATGAAGAATAATAACAGTGGTGCCACGAAAAGAGAATGAATTTTCTCATGAGTAAGCTATGTGCTGGAAGGAAGAACCCAGGCCCAGAACCTCAAAGATCAAAAGGTTGCAGACAATGAGGCAGAGATTGGAGGAGAAAGGCAAAGACTGTATCGGTCGAAATGAAAAGAAGGTTTGACAAACTGTTTGAAGATCATATGTAGAATATTCTGGCCTAACACTATTTCCAACGAGGCTCTATGGCGTCTAACGAACAAGGAACTTACACTGAACCAGATTAAGCGTAGGAAGTGGCGCTGGATTTGCCACACGCTAAGTAAGCAGCCAGAATGTCGCTCGAATGGAACCCGCAAGGGAGCAGAACCCGCGGATGATCAAAAAAACACTTGAAGAAGATCAATCCTGCGAGAACTAGCTGATGTCAACATCACATGGGATGGCGCTAGAACATCGGCCCAGAATCGTGTGCGATGGAAAAGCCTTGTGAAGGCCCTATGCTCCAATTAGGAGTGATAGAGGAGAAAAAAAAGTGCTGCTTGAAGGAAGTTAGTTGGAGCTATACAAGGAGGTCGTTTTTGTCTATGCGTTATTTCCCAGGAGATTACCGTGAAGCACCTACATACATAATATTTCTAAACTTTATTTTGCTCTGATTGCAACAATAAACAATATGTCATGGAATTTTTTCTTGCATTGCATGAACCTAATTTCAATTTTAATATATTCCAAACTTTCTTTTGTTACTTTTTGAACTTTTTTTTTATGAAAATTAATCAGGAAAAAGATAATATTAATCTCATTAAATTTTAAAAATCGATTTTCAAAAACTCTGGCTGACTAGTTAATTTTTATTCTGTGTATTCACAACATAGTTGGTAAAATTTATCAAAGAATATTTGTTTATGGAACACCTCAGTGAGTGAAATTTTAAACGATGCCGCTGATTGTTGTATCCTCATCCGTCCTTCATGGTCACAGCGTATAAATAATGGTGAGATAAGAAAACGTTTACAGCTACAATTGCAATTACTTTTGATATTGATGTTGTCAGTTGCTGAATGGTATCATCGAAGTCTAACGTTTCTCATTGCTTTGGTAACGCCTTTCGAAAGGCATTGTAAATGTCTTTCCATTCACTCAAATACACACATTTTGTATATAGATAAATATTTACATAACTAACATTTTCCATTACATATGACTTTTCGCCAATACATCGTACTACACGCCAGCAAATGTTGATTGCAAAAAAGCAAAAAGGAAAGTGTGAGAGTAAATTCTGATCAATTTTCTTCTATATATAGCGTAAATGGCGGAATATTGTGGGTATCATTTATTTGTGTTAGATTGTCGTTATTATATAGCAATTCACATTCAATCACATAGACTAACTATGGTAGAATAAAACATGTTTGTAAATCATTGTAGTACACACGATATATTGTACATACATTACTCTTCACTTATTCATATATATCCGTATACATGACTCTTTTGTCCACATTGACATTGGAAACATATTTTGTTCAATTTAATCGTGATTGCCAAATAATATGATGATAAATATATCTATTTTTGAATGAATACTTAAAAATCCTATTCATAAATTGACGCCTACCAGGCGCTACGAATAAGATGCTTGAAAAAGTAATGTCCTCGTGAATTTATTTGAAAGAAATATATGAACGTTATATTGAATTAATGTTTAGTAATGTGTGTATAATGAAAATATAATCAAAATAATATGCCAACGTGCTCTTTTTTGTATATTCAAACGATTGAAAAGGTTATGCATGTATGTATTTCCGATAATTCATAAGACAGTGAAAGCATCAATAATGCCTTTTAATCAGCTTCTTTGAGAATTTTTATTTTTAGAGTTCGCGACTGTCTTTTAAAAAAACCTAAGCAAATTATCTGATCTATGAACCTGAAATGAATTTGAAATTCCTAAAAAATTTCTACTAAATCTCCCTAAGTTCATACGATACTCATTTCTCTTCTTCTTGCTATCATAATTATAAGTACTATGAGCACGTTATAAAAAAAAACAACACTTCCTTTGACTTTCTAACACTGTCCACATGTCAACAAGAAATTGTTATAATACTTTTTGCGAGAGCCAAAAAAAATTGTCATGAAATCACTTTTGAAAGAGTTTTTGCAACTTGCAAGCTTGAAAATTCTGACATTTGTGTGTACATTTGATGTCACATGTGTCACGTCCATGGAGCTTTTAGTACCAAAGTTAGTATGTACGTAATAGGTACAAAGTTGCACTCTTAATTCCCTTTCATACAATATTGTTGCTATTGTTGCTATTGTTGCTCTTGTTGAACAAATTCTAAAAGTCATTTTTTTTGTATAATAAACACAAGGAAGAATTGTAGATTGAAAAGAAATTGTGAAAAGAAAACACATTTATATGACTTCATGCTTGTAATGCTTTTGTTTCTATGTATTCGTTTTTCATTACATTTCCGTAGCACACCTACACCAACATTCTGCATACTACTACTCACATTATTAAATAAATAACTTAATTCAACATGAAAACACCGGCAAATAAATAAACAGACAGTCTGACAGACAGACAGGCAGACAGACAGACAGAGAAGACAGATAGACAGTAGAAGGCACGTTTCTATTGTTGTTTATTATTTTTCTCAGCAAAATCCTAAACTTTGATGAAATGATGGCAAGAAATTGGCGCGAACTTAACTACAAACATAATCACTGTTGTCATCACGTACTATGTAACATAGTGGAGTACTTACATACTCGTATTCTTATTCATTCATTCATTTACTGTCGTTGCTATTAATATTGCCATTTCCGTTTCTTGATATACAGAACAGAGCACAATGTCAACTCTGAAGAGTGTTGTAGCATTACTTTGTAATAAATATTATTTTAAATGCTTCCCATCGAGTAGTTTATGTTATATTAATGTTATTTAACTTTTCATTAAGAGACAACACTCTTTCTCAAATTGTTATCTAATGGTAAAGTAATACATGCAATCATTTAACCCATTTTAAAGGCGTTCCCAGAAGTAATCATTTTGGCTGATTTTAGTCATTCGAAATTGAAATCAAATGAAGTCATAAAAACCAGGTGCCTATTTAATCACAATAAAATTTACAGCAACCAGTGCTAAAAAATAATTTGAAACGTTTAACTTCGGTAAAACATTTTTGTACCGCAGGTACGAGTGCTTTTCATACAATTGCGGCCATTTTCTAATACTCGTATATCTTTTTTGGGGATAGCTTTATATTTTCGAGCGTAAAATGTGAAATAATACAAATATTAAACAATATATTTTTGTATAAGATGTAGTAGAAGTTTTTATCCTATTACGCCCACTTTTTAATATAAGCGTCAGGTCCAGTCCATAAGTTCTTACGTTTTTTTTAGGTGGTTTTAAAGTAAGTAAAAAAGAAGTTTCGAGTATTAATTAATCAATAATATATTTCCCAACATTATTTACAATGTTTTCCCAACGTTTGGGCAAATTTTAAATTCCCTGCTCAAGAAATTGTTTGTCCTTGGAGCCAAAATACGCGTCGATATCCCATTATATGACTTCTTTTGAGGTGTAGTTCTTATTACTTAAATGGGACTGAAGTCCACGGAAAAGGTGATAATCACAAGGTGCAATATCCGTAGAATATGCTGGATGCGGCATTAGCTCCCCTACGAGCTCGTTCAGCTTGCCTAAAGTCTATCTTGCAGTATGCGGTCTTGCGTTGTCGTGGTGAAATAAAACTTTGCGTCTATTGGCTAAAGACGATCGATTTTTTTCAATTGTTTCATTCAATTTGGATAGTTGATGGCAATAATAATCGGATGGGATCGTCTGATTTGGTTTCAGCAGATCAAAATGAATGATCAAAATAAATGATCAGATCAAAATAAATGATACCAACAGGAGGCCATCTCTGGAGGTTGGTTCTGATGTTTCATCTTTATCTAACCAATGGCGTTTGCGAACAGGATAATTGTAAAGGACCTATTTTTCGTCCCCAGTAACAATACAGTTCATAAAACTCTCACATTCACTCTCTGCTGAAGGTTTACGACGGAAAGTTTATGCGGCATCCGTTTTCCCAGCTTTGGAACCTTGCTCAATTGAACCAGGTGCCTGTTAACAGTTCCATGTGGTGAATTTAACCTTTCAGCCACCATATTGACTGTCAAACTTGGCTCGGCTTCCATGAGTTCCAGCAAGGCGTCGGAGTTAAAGATCTCAGGACGACCAGAGCGTGGGGTATCCTCAACGTCACAATCACCACTTCGGAATTTGGAAAACCACTTTTGCGCAGTCCTTACACTCACGGAATTCTCCCCATGAGCAGTTGTTTTATGAAATGAAATGCGTATATTGCTCAACTGTAGCAATCACATATTAGTTACGTACATATATTTCTTGATACATTTTTCAAATAAACTTAGAACTAACATAGAATATGTATTGAGTTTGAAACGACTTCAAGTAGTTGCTACGACACGTAGTGATTGTATGACAAAACTCTGCCATTGAAATAGCATTATTTGAATTTTAATTTCTTCATTCACATTCATTCACTCCCACAGAGCAGGAATTTGAATCACATTTTTATGCAATTCCAATTAGAAACCAAAACAATGTGTTCTTATTTGAATAATCATCTTGAGCTTCATTTATATATTGACTGGCTGTCATTGTTATGTGTATCATTGTTATACTCATACATTTGTTCCAGCTAAATGAGTTCGATTCTGATGAATATTATTGAGCATCTATTTGTAATATTTTCACACATTTTGATAGCAAATTAATTAATGAATTGATTTAAAATTTGTGATGGCATCGATGCCGAGCCGAGTCGTCGATGACAACAAAATGGTGTCATTAATGAAGAGCACATCAATTTAATGATATTTCTGTGTTGTCTGTTAATATTGTCGTCATCATTGTCATCATCATCATCATCATCATCATCATCATCAACCACAGCAAAAGCAATATTTAAATTGTAAATATATACCAACCTATATTGGAAATTATTGCCAATGGCAGAAGGATTTATGTAACACGTGTATGTGTGTTAATGAGAATACACGCAACTGATGGCATTTGTTGTGGGAGTGTGTATATGCAAAAATATGTATATAACCATTACATCAACAAATTACAAAGATTGAAACTTACTGTTTGTAATATTCAAATATATATGTGTGATTAACATTAACTTTATTTTGTACCATCAACAAAAAGAATTTTTAAAAGTGAGCTTATCACATATACAAAGTCCTTTGCTTTCATCTGTATTTTCAAGTTTGATAAATGCGCTCACACACAAAATGCTAAATAAACAGAAAAAATGAAAAAAAAAAACTTATTTGCCAACTTTAATAAAATAAAAGTCGATGAAATTTGATTTTACACATACGTGAAAAGCAATAAAATCGATACCCGTGGTAATCAACATTTTGTATGAAACTCAATATATTGTATATTCAACAGAAAGATAAATAACGACAAACTTTCAATATAATCCCCACTATCCCTATATGCTATGTGGCATTTATATATGCAAATGGTATGATGCTAAAAGATTGAGTGAAGGGAGAAATCATGCACTCTTAATGGCAACTGACAAAATAATAAAAATTACAATGAATGAAAATATTATACAGCCAAATAAAAAACTACAGAAAGCAATAATAAATAAAGGTATTGTCCATCAGACGAATTGAAAATATCCATAAATCTGGCTGGCTTGATTCGGTCAGATAAAAGTGGAGAGGTTCATGAAAATATCCAGATGCACCCCTAGATATATAAAATGTATGACCAAAAAGTTGGTAGTCAGTATAAATTTTTTGGAGCAATTACAATGCCTTTATCTTGGAAATCACTCCATCAATACCCACGAGAGATTTTGACCGTGGTGTTCGAACCGAATACAACTAAACGACAGCCACTATCTAGAAAACACCATTGAGGCGATAAGTCTTTCGGGCCATTGTTCCACATATTTGAAATACAGTTGAATTTCAAAAGTCTACGCTCGATATACAGAAGGTTAAATTTAATTTTAATTTTATATTCAAATATTGTTTGAAAAAAATAAAATAGGTTAAATAAGTTAAAATACAATATTTAAATTCTACATTTCATTAAAAATTTTTCGTTTCGTTCAAACCAAATATCAGTACGAATGCGTATTATAAGATTTAAAATAAATATTATAAATAAGAATATATGTATGTTTATATGTATATGCACTCATCATCACTCATACATTGTACATACAATATATATTCTTACATTCTGAAATTCCTAAAAGTTTGTTTGGTAAAAATTTCTCCAAAAATTGCTATAGAATATATGGCAGAAATACGAATGAAATAGAAACGATGTTGTACGAAATTAAATCAAGCCAAGATAGTCAATTACATATTTCTACATCGACAAACAGTACCATATATAATTGAATAAAGATAATTTGATTTACTTGCAACTCTGTTGAATTGAATAGCATTTTATAATATATCTGTAGTATACGTATATATAAAATATAAAGAAATTAATCATTACATCATTTAATTTTTTGATTTTTTAAGTTAGCTAATACATATAGAAATATAATATAAAGATGTATTTAATATTACTTACTTACTTACTTTAATATTAATGTTTAATATTAAATATTAAAATTAAATTATAAAACATAATTACTGGCTACAGATATTAATTTCGATGATTTATCGTTGATAATGCAGCTTGTATTTTTAAAGAATTGAATGATCTTTTACAGCTGGAGATATTAAATAATTTTTTTTTTCCACAAAAATATTGTTATCATATGAATCCGAAATAATCCGTTAACAAATAACATATATATCCTTTTAAATTATCATATATTGTATAATTTTTGCTGAACTTAATCCTTTGTATATATGTCCTTCATCATTGTTTTATAGGGGAAAGAATCATAATCAATTTTCGTATTTATTCTTCTTCTTCTTCTTCTTCTTCTTCTTCTTCTTATGTGGCCATAACAACCGATGATCGATTTAGGCCGAACATATAATGCGGCGCCATTCTTCTCTGATCTTCGCTTGCTGGCGCCAATTAGATATTCCAAGCGCTGCCAGGTTACCCAACACTTAGTTCTTCCAACGGAGATTTGGTCCTCCTCTTCTTTTTCCATTCGCTTGAGATGACCCAGCCAGCGTAGCCGCTGGATTTTGATTTGCTTGCCTATGTCAATGTCCGCGTCCAGCTCATACAAATCATAGTTGTAGCTCATTTGATATTCGCCATAAACGCAAATAGGTTCGAAGATTCTGCGCAGAGCTTTTCTCTCCAAAAATCCGAACTCAAAACTCTCATCCGTAGTGGAATTGTCCAGGCTTCTGCGCCATATGTTAGGACAGGAATAATGAGGGACTTGTAGAGTGTTATTTTCGATCGACTACTCAATTGTTCACTCAGCCCAAAGTAACACCTGTTAGCAAGAGTTATTCAACGCATGATCTCCAAGCTGACGCCATTACAGTTGTTGATGCTGGTACCAAGAGAGACGAAGTCCTTCACCATCTCGAAAGTCTAATTGTCAACGTGTTTTCCAAGACGACAGGATTCTTTGTTTGTAGACACTATGTACTTCTTCTTGCCCTCGTTCACCATAACATCCATTCGACGTGACTCTCGATCCAATTCAGAGAAAGCTGCACTGACTGCTCACGGGCTGATACCAATTATGTTAATATCGTCGGCATATGCCGAAGTCACACGATAACGAATCACTTTGTGTGAAACCTCGTTCGTTTGTTATTCATACTCAACTTAAATTGGGCTCTCATTCTTTATATAATATAATACGAAAGTGTACGTTATACCCGTAACTAGTGAAAAGAGATGATATACAGTGGCTCACAGCTTATTTCGTACAGTGTATATATTTTTATGTACATGGCTGTAACACCGAAACTAAAAAACTTATCGATAAGTTTTGAATGTAGATGTCTGTGTATGTGTTTAGTAAACCTAATAAGAAAACGGGGAACCCCAAAAATTTTTCTTTTTGTTATGCGAGAGAGAAAAACTATTGATCAGCTGATTTTCAGCTCACATCTTATTTCGTACACAAACTTCAATGTAAGTAAGTTTCATTCTGCCGCGCAGTTACAAAGTTTTTTTGAATTGTATGAGTTTTTGGACCTTTTTAACTATTATAACAATTTTTATTATTATTATTTTAAATAGTTAAAGTGCTGTAAATTAAACATTTAGCTTTATGGGTCATCGTACAACGATGGAACAGCGTAAACTGGTAATTAACCATTTTAGGAAAGGTCAGAGTGTGCGAAAAATTGCTGAAATGACAAATTTAAGTGCCTCAACTGTCCAATACATCATTCAACGCTTCGTTCGCGAAAATCGGTTGGAGAACAAGCGCAGAGAAGCACCTAATAAGATTTTCAACGCATCAGACGAGCGTTATATTGTACGAAAAATTAAGAAAAATCCAAAGTTATCCGCTCCGAAGTTGGCTGCAGAGGTTCAGCGTGAAATAGGAAAATCATCCAGTGCTGAAACTGTCCGACGTGTGCTGCGCAATCATGACTTGAACGGTCGAGTAGCCCGAAAGAAACCATTCATTTCGAAAATGAATATACAACGCCGACTTGACTTCGCCAAAGAGCATATTATTAATACTCCTGCGTTCTGGAATACCGTTATTTTCGCGGATGAGTCTAAGTTTAATATTTTTGGCTCGGACGGAATGTCATATGTTTGGCGTAAAGCTAATACCGAGCTAAACAAGGAGAACCTTAAGCCCACAGTGAAGCATGGTGGCGGTAGCGTGATGGTTTGGGCCTGTATGTCAGCAGCCGGAGTAGGTGAATTGGTTTTTATTGAGGGAACAATGGACAAAATGAAGTACCTCGAGATTCTGAAAAACAATTTACTTCAAAGTGCAGACAAACTGGGTTTGCGGGAAGAATTTCGGTACTACCAAGATAATGACCCAAAACATAAATCTGGGATTGTGCAATCTTGGCTTATTTGGAACTGCCCACACTTGATGTCTCCACCACCACAGTCACCTGACATGAATGTGATTGAAAATCTTTGGTCTATTTTGGACAATAAAATAAGAACACACAAGATTTCTAATAAGCAAGACCTAAAGAAGGTACTGATGGAAGAATGGAAAAAAATCACACCAGACATCACTCAAAAATTGGTGGATTCAATGCCAAATAGACTCCAGGCTGTCATTAACGCTAAGGGATGTCAACTAAATATTAAAATCAACTTACTTTGTTTTTAGTTTGAACTTAAAGAGACTGTACGAAATAAGCTGTGACATGAATTTTCCTATTTTTTTCTTATTTTATTTTTTTATAGTGTCAAACACTAAAATTTTGAAAAAGTAAATTTTGGAAAATAAAAAACAAACCTTCCTTTCTAAAATGGCATTTATATTTTGTTCAAATTTTTGCTATATTAGGAATTACGACTGCAGCAATTTTTAAACTGTCACTGAACGAAATAAGCTGGGAGCCACTGTATATGAAGCTCAAAATTAAATTGGAAAAATTCTACCTTTAATTTTTCCAAATTGTTTATCAAATTTTTATTAAAACTCAATATATATAGAGAAGAATATAGAATTATGGAAGAAAAATTTTCTAAAGATTTTTTTTATGACCCAGAGAAAATATTGGAGAGAATGTTGAGGAGGAAAATTTCTGTTCGATGAATTTGTATAGGAATTCGCTTAAACGATGGAGATAGGAGGGGTTATGGATGAATTTCACGGCTCTAGAGGCGTTTTCCATATAGCTACAGAGTTATTTGTCGATTTTCAGATGTTTTCGGTGAGAAATTAGTATATTACTTTTGGCAAAGTGCCTAAAAACTACTTTATTTGAGATGAAATATAGCATAACTTGAAAATAAAATCCATTCCAACTTGTCCAAATTTCCGCTACATAAATACGATATAATACAATCACAGATTATATACGATTTTACTACTTACACATACCACATACAGAGGTGTATATCGACGAATATGCGATACATATATATATTGCCTGTTTTTACACCCCCTTACACACAGTACATAGTTTTGTAAACATACAGGTATTAAACACGTAGCGGCATTTATGTACGTGATTTCTCATTAAATTGATTTTAATTACTCATTTATTATTTTTTTTTTTTGTATAAATTTTCAAATTATATATTTATATTTACGTACCCTCAATAAATAGAATTAAATCACATCACTTCCAATGTTGGTATTTTCAAATGTAAAAGAACAACAACAACAATACAAATTCTGAATACTTTAATTAATAGCTGACATAAAGGATAAACTCATAGTACGAGTATAATATATTTTTGCTTTGTCTTTGCAAAATCAAAAACTAACATCCGCAGACATAAGAAGTTTTAATTAAGTTTCAAACAGCAAGAGTAGCTTAAAATCCCAGGGGGGTTGAATTTTGTATTTTCGTTTTCATTTCGTTATTCATTAGCTTATAATATAGATGTATAAAAGGCATGGATGCTCTGGAAGACAAATTTTTGGAGCTAAATCGTCACAATTCTAATAAGAGTAGCAGTGATTATAGCGTAACATCGAGACCTGTTAAATTGATGGTAACTTGAAATTAGTAAATCGATCGAAAATTGTTTTCCCAATACAACATAACACACTTCTTAAAATGGACCAAAGGATCCTCATGCCAAAAGAGCCAATTGTGCCTCGAACTGAGCATCTCTGATCCAAAAGAATACCGTCACTACAATGAGCATGCTAACAAAAGAAACACACTAACTACGGTAAATTCTAATTCTCTCTGTACTCTAATTCATTCCACTCATTATTTGCCAACAATATGCTTCTGATGAACTCATTCATCATTATACGCTATACTACAGTATCTAGAACACGTGGATAATCAATGTTATGCTGAACAAGAGTTAATTTATCATCATACTACTATTAGTGAAACGCATGGGAATTTGCTTGTGCATGTACCTACTTCTGTTTTTTGTTACCCATGAGATGTTGCATGTGTTTTGCATTCGAATCAAATTATGAACATCAGCTGAAATTATGTTTAGTACAAATAATACCCGCAGAATATTCCAACTAGATGTTATAAGAGTTATAATAAAAGACGTAATGTTAATAAAAAAAAAACAAAAAAAACTACAAACACATTTAAAAAAAATTCAATATATACATGTACATATGCTATTGCTACATAATTAAAGTTCTGCAATGCTCTCATATATTATATATCATATCAAAACCACTTAATATTCATCACTATAGAGCAAACTCATGTATATGAATTTTTTATGTAGATATTTTATAAATATTTATGCATGTATACTATTATACATATGTGTGTGTTTATGTATTTTCAGAGATTAAGAAGGAAGCCCATGAGAAAGAAAATAGCAAATATTGAAATAATATCTTATCAGCTTGTATGTTATAATTAACACATGAACAATGTTGAAAACCATCATGAGAGAATGTATCAAGAAAATACAAGCAAATAAATAGCTCATACGCCATGTTTGCCAAAAAATAAGCATATGCAAGTAGAGGATGCGTATATAGTATTTCATTTAATAAGGAAAAAATGTCCAACTCGAATTTGAGACGAAATGGTGAGAATAGATATTTGTGGATACGAATGATAGCTTGTCGGTGCTTCACGGCGAAGAAAGACGTGTAAACATATTTGACGGCGAAGAAAGACATGTAAATATAATTGACGGCAAAAAAATTTTATTACTTTTTAGCACAATGGGCATATTGGCGAAAAATAACTACATCGCTGCCCACCACTAAAGCGATAAAATATATTACCAATTCCTATAATTTTTCCTCAACAATATTTACTTCGAATATCCTTAGCTTCTATAACCACTAATTAAGGAGGACACCATACAAAATTACCGTAAAATAACCTAAATGTGGCAAAATATCTCCAAAACTATAAAAAAATTGTCTAAGTGGCGATAAAATGTATGATTGACTCCCATTATTTTTTCCTCCATCACCTTTCCACTAAATATATGATACTTGCCCCCTATATCCACTCCTTAACCCTACGTGTCTGAGTCCCCAATTCTCTATTGCAGGAAAATTAAAGAAAAACATATTTAAACTCAAATTAAAATGCCAAATATTTATTATTATTTTTTACTGATGCATTCTGAACATAAATTACATTTTTAATGATAAAATAATGATTCGGGAATAACGCTTTGCGACAGGAGCAGCAATAGCTGCCTCCATACAAAATGACCATAAAAACACCTGAAAATCGCAGAATTACATCATCACCGCTAGAGTGATAAATCGTATGAAGGACCCCCATTAATTTTTTTTCGCAACTTTGACTTAGCCCCTATCTGCAGCCCTTACATACTTCATCTCACAATACAAACTCACTTGGAAATAAAAAAAATAACCCACTTGCTGCTTAAGAGTTGCCGTTAGAGCAGTAAAATAAATATATAATAGCCTCACATTAAATTTTTTCTATACAATCTTTTTCTGAAATTTAATCTTCCCGCATTTAATTTTTTTTTCGCAACTTTGACTTAGGCCCTATCTGCAGCCCTTACATACTTCATCTCACAATACAAACTCACTTGGAAATAAAAAAATAACCCACTTACTGCTCTAGAGTTGCCGTTAGAGCAGTAAAATAAATATATAATAGCCTCACATTAAATTTTTTCTATACAATCTTTTTCTGAAATTTAATCTTCCCGCATTTCCACCCCTTAGAGTGGCTCCGGTACATAATTTATGGTTTTTTAATGATTGGTACAAAGTAAAAAGGTGGGTAATCTGCAAATCTCCATTTTGTTTTTTGCTTCCAAATTTGATATTGGTGGCTGAGCAATGTCCTTTAAAAAATACACATACAGTAGGGTGGGTAAAATTTTTTACCCACAAATATTATAGGGAAAAATGAAATTTCTGATGATTCGAAGAACTTGTATATTTCTTTAAGTAACATCTGCATTTTAACAAATATTAATAACATTTGTTATTCATACAAAAAGCAAATAAAATTTTCGTTGGCAACAATCACTTGTTTCAGTGTGAGAATTTGCATTAGACCCATAATTTGTTGTACTTTGACTATGAACTAAATCAATATTTCCAAATAGCAACAGTTTTTGGATCGAATATTCTTAGAATCATCGATCGTTTCTTTCTTTCTTTTATTGCTTTACAATTTTCTTTTTTTTTCTCCACTTTTCGCCATATTCTGACCCACCCTGAAGCTGTCAATATATATAGAAGAAATAGCATTCATCAAAAATAGAATATAACAATGTGTCCTACATAGACATATACATTTGTGTACGTAAATGTACGAACTCATGTATGTATCATATGTACATCTGAACATATGGCCTTTGGCGGAAGAAAGTATAGAAATAACACACGGCTTTTTGTGAACATGTAAAACGACTCAGACTTATAATAGAATAGTAACAGCAGCAGCAGCTGAGTAAGAATTAATTTGCGTGTACATGTGTATTTTCGTATTTTAGATGAGATAATTTGTCATGCGAAATATGATGCGGTAAAAGTGGGAATGTGTAATGTCTAGAATAGGTACATATAAATATTTGCATTTACATATATATACATACATATGCACGTGAACAAGTAGAACATTTGATGCTGCACATACAAGTATATCACTTTGTGTGAATCTGATTACTTTGATTTTCATTCAATGTTGCGCTACTAAAAATTGTATTATGATTAAACATGTTTTCTTCATACCTCACCATATAAAAATTATACATATGTAGCTTCCTTGATGATTATATTGCATTATATTGCGCATATGTGCTATATATATATATATGTATATAGAAATGCTCTGATCCTTTGCGATGACATAGTATTACAATAGTCAGTTCACTCAAAGAATCACTCAATGTAATGAGACGTGAGAATTGGTGGCATTCATAATACATAATGCACGTATGAGTACATATGCTCGATTAAATACATCGACATATATATTTGATATTTATATACCTATATATGATTGTATTTGTGACTAAAGCCATATTGTTGCGTAATATTTCCATATATATTCTGTTTGTTAGCTATAAATATTGTATAATAATAATATCAATATCATTGCCATAAGCTAGCAACAAATGTATTGGCTTGTATTAATGACACAGTAAGCAACTTGCCCGAGTGCCTTATATTTTCATTTACCCACTCACATTTATACATTTTCATAATAGCTACCTATATACAAAATAATGTAAACATAAATACGTACATATATGTGTAATGAATAGAATGCGTTATTTATGATTTATTGATCGATAAATAATTGCAAAATACGAATATATCGTATATTTGTATATTCGTGAAAATATATTTAGATGTACTTAATTACTACACATTTTGCCATGGAGATTAATGCCACAATTCGTAAATCTGAATTTTTGAAATGTTCCAATTAATATCTAATAAATTATACTGTACATCATTGTCTCTCCGTGGGAGTTGAGAAGGCATTTTTGCCAATGAAACACATGGTTGTTAACATTCAATTTCAATTTTATCATGACGATGCCTTAGTGATATATATATTGAAGTATGTAGTTATAGTTATAGAATATTTTGACTCTTGAGAAGCTCATTTGAATGGATGGTTCTTCCTGTTCTTTTATGTTATTTCTATGAAAACAGATTTGAATCATCCGTTAAAATTGAACTGCTATAATGTATGGCTATATGAGTTATTGTCTAAAAATTGAATGATTGTACTTATTTCATTTTGAAATATTTTGCAAAACAAAAAAAAAACATTTTTTAATTTCGCTAAATGAATGTCATACTCCAGATTAGATTAAATGTCGAAGAAAAAATTAACTGATAAAAGAGAGTTCGACAATCTTGGTTAAAATAAATCCAACGTTAATGCAACAAAAATATGCTGTTTTTACCTGTCCATCAAAATAATTCGGTCCAAAAGAAATCCTTTGGTGCTCTTAATCATTTTGAAAATTCCTCTAAAAATTTCAATATTTTTCTGTTAGCCGTTCATAGCAAAAAAAAACCATTTTTTTATATACTCTTTTATTAAAGATTAAAAATAGTATTTATTGTTATTTTTTATTTTTTTGTTGTATGTGCTTCCTCTTAATATGCAAATATATTGATTTATTTAGAAATTTTAGTATTTCAAAAATCGAAAATTCTAAAATTGAATTTCATATAACATAACGTTACTAACCCACAATAAAAATGAGCATGATAGATTTTGAGCCGCTGAAGCCAAATCTGTAGTCACACTATTGCCAGGCTTGTTTCTAACTTCAACAATCCTGTAAAAATAGCCGAACAATATTATGCTTTGATATTATGGCTAATGACGGAAATACGACCCCGAATTTGGGTTTAGCGACCCCAAAATCTACGGGATTTGAGTACCTTAGCCCGTCGAGTATAATTTTTTTGATATTCTAACCTAACATTTAAGGGCTTCTATTTTCATGCGTTCGAACATTTCGATTACATTCGATACCAGACGAATTGTCCCAGAAACTACTACTTACTTACTTATGTGGCCATAACATCCGAATATCGATTTAGGCCGAAAATAACATGCTTCGCCCGCACCTCTCTGTTCTTCGCTAGCTGGCGCCAGTTAGAAATTCCAAGCATCGTCAGGTTCTCCAGTACTTGGTCCTTCCACCGGAGGTTAGGTCTTCCTCTTCTGCGTCGTCCTTCAGCGGGTTTCGAATATAACAACTTCTTAGCTGGAGGGTGTTCTTCCATTCGCTCGACATGACCTAGCCAGCACAGCCGCTGGATTTTGATGCGCTTTACTATGTCAATATCGGCATACAGCTCGTACAGCTCATGGTTGTACCTTATTCGGTACTCGCCACCAACGCAAATAGGTCCAAAGATCTTGCGTAGGACTTTTCTCTCGAAAACTCCAAGCATTCGCTCATCCGAGGTGGAAATTGTCCAGGCTTCAGCGCCATATGTTAGGATAGGCATGATGAGAGACTTGTAGAGTGTAGTTTTCGTTCTTCGAGAGAGGGCTCGACTTCTCAATTGCTTTCTCAGCCCAAAGTAACACCTGTTAGCAAGAGTTATCCTACGCATGATCTCCAAGCTGACGTCATTACTGCTGTTAATGCTGGTTCCAAGATAGACAAAGTCCCTTACTACTTCAAAAGCGTAGTTGTCAACAGTGACGTGCTGTCCAAGACGCCGGGACTCTTTGTTTGTTGACACTAGATACTTCGTCTTGCCCTCGTTCACCGTGAGACCCATCCGACGCGACTCTCTTTCCAACTCTGAGAATGCTGCACTGACTGCTCGCGTGTTCATGCCGATTATGTCAATATCGTCGGCATACGCTAACAGCATGACACTTTTGTTGAAGATAGTGCCAATATGTCGTAGATCAGCAGCTCGTATTATTTTCCCCGTAATAAGATTAAAGAAGTCGCACGATAACGAATCACCTTGTCTGAAACCCCGTTCGGTATTAAACGGTGCGGAGAGGTCTTTCTCAATTTTCACTGCACAACGGGAGTTATGCAGTGTCATTCTACAAAGTCGAATGAGCTTTGAAGGAATACCGAACTCAGACATTGTTGCGTAGAGGTAATCCCTTGCCGGACTGTCGAAAGCGGCTTTATAATCAACAAATAGGTGGTGTGTGTCGATCTGTTTTTCTTGGGTCTTCTCCAGGATTTGGCGCAGTGTGAAAATTTGGTCGATGGTCGATTTACCAGGTCTGAAGCCACACTGATACGGTCCTATCAGGTTGCTGAGCATAGGCTTCAACCCATCACACAGTACGCTCGATAGGACCTTGTATGCGATGCTCAGGAGACTTATTCCACGGTAGTTTGCGCAAATTGTGGGGTCTCCTTTTTATGTACGGAACAGAGAACACTGAGCCTCCAATCATCAGACAGGCTTTCATCCGATCATATTCTGCTTAAGAGCTGGTGCATGCAGACGAGCAGCAGTAACAACTTGTCATGAAAAAGCTTCTAAAAGAGCTCTGTGACAAAGTGGAATTGCATGTGACAAAAAAAAAAAGTTCCTCATATTAAGATTTGGCAATCAAATTGAATATGAATGACATGATAATGAATTAAATATTGAATGATTTCATTCCTTTACAACTCAACTCTATTTCAACAACAGTTATAGATATGAGCTAATGTACAATTTTAAAATATACTCGTATACGAGTATATTTTACATGTATGATATATCATATGTGTACTATATATATTTGCTTGTAGTTAAAATTAAATTTATGTGTCGTATAGTAAATGATATAGTATGACATTTGTCAGCACTACATTTATTCCACCACTACATTTTATTGCTAACCCATTGATGTAACTATATAATTACAAATTTTTGAATGCCATCGGCACAAACTATATTGTGCAAATAGAAAGACATGCAGAGAGAAAAAAAAAACTGTTTGGGGAAAGAATGAGTATTTTTTTTATTGAATCGGATCAATAATAGTGATTTATGACTTTGTTTATTTCAGTGACTAATACAAAATATAATTATGATAAAATTCAACAAACATATTCTATTGTAAATGAGTATAATAAATATATTGTTGTACGCTTCAGTAAACCATCGCGATTTTGACAAATTTTTTATGAGAAATTCGACAAAAGAAGACAATAAAATGTTTAAGCTGAAACTTAATTTTTACTATTTCTATTTACAAATTTTGCTTAAAACTAAAACAAGCAATATTATCTCCACAATATGTTGCTTTAATTTCAATATTTATTCAATTTCAATACTTTTTATTATTTTCCAGTTTTATGGTTAGGAAATAATACGAAAATACACAGTATATCATTTTCTATGTGCGTGACAATAAATTCTAACATGTACGCGATCGCACGTGTACGTTCTTCCATTTGAGTTTTCTCATGATTTTCATTGTTGACTAAAGAAGCTAACATACGGGTATTCACACCATGTAACTACAGAGTGATTTGCTAAGAGCCTTCGGATTTGATTTTACAAAAAACACATAAAATTTAGAGAAATATATGAAATCTTTATTCGAGTCGATAGAACGATCTATATGATTCAATGTTTTTAGATGATTTCATTTAAATGTTGACCGCGGCTGCGTCTCAAATGGTTCATACGCTGGGTCCAATTTTGGCATACTCTGTCCAACATATAGGCCGGCATATCACGAATAATTCTCCAATATTGGCTTTCAGTGCGTCAACCGTTGCGAGCTTGTTGCTTTAGACATGAACCTTATCGTAGCCCTACAAAAAATAGTCTAAAACCGTTAAATCGCTCGATCTAGGCGGAAAATTTACCGGCACCAAACGTGAATTAAACTGTTCACCGAACTCACCTCTCAATAGGGCCAATGTTTCGCGTGCTGTTTGGCAGTTGACACCGTTTTGTTGAAACCGCATATAAGCCAAGTCCAGCTCTTCATTTTAATCAAAAAAAAGTTCGTGCTCATCGCACGGTAGCGCTTGCCATTCACAGTAACGTTCTTGCCTTCATCGTCTTTGAAAAAGTACGGTCCAATGATGGCACCGGCCCGTAATCCAAAACAAACAACGCATTTTTCGGGATGCATTGGCAGTTCTTACAATGCTTCTGGCTGTTCTTCACACCAAATACGGTAATTTTGATTGTTATAGACCAAACTGAACATGTTTGACAGTAACATGTTAAACAAAAACAGCTGAGCTGCCAAAAACAGTGTTTTCAAAAAGAAAGTTGCCAAAAAATCACCCTGTATGAGCACACAAACTTGCATTGATACAGAGATTTGTCGGTACAAGGTATAGAAAACATGGTGTATATGTCATATTTCCTGAAGGTTTTTGTGTGTTAGAATGACAGTATAATTTAATATCTTGTTAATACATGACATATTTTAGTAAATAAAATATATCAGTCAGAAAAAACATATACACGTATTTATTGAATTTATAAATTACACTATGATTCAGTAGATTCAAATCCTCTCTTGAATATTAATTTGTCCGAAACGCTTTATTTTATGTCATTTTAAGTCTTATGAAGTATTGGGCTTCGGAATGTATTCGGATTTATAGAACTATATATCTTACATCCTTCAAAAATTAAATGAATTTTGATTTATTTTCAAAATTTGCTTAGTCACATGTTTGCAATATTTTTTTTTGTGCTAAACATCAATACATGGACGCTTTAAGTAGTCCCAAAATTTCAATCTAGACATTTATATCTCTTTTTCCAGTCTTTCTTTCACTTATTTTCAATTAAGTGAAATAAACTGTATCTCATCAGTCCATTAACTCTATGTAGTATACACTACTATAGTGAAAGATGAACCGATAAATCATAATTTAATCCACTTAACTATTCAACTGCATGTGAGTACATACAACAAACCTCAATATCATGTTCGCACACTTATGAAAAAGCATATGCAAGTGACATCTGCAAGTATGTGTTGGTACACGCAGACTTGTATTTAAATGTATTGTATATGAAATATCTATCTACTCATATATTGTATAACATATATGCACCATATATATATATATATATATATATATATATATATATGTATGTGTGATCCAATATTATACTTCCGCAAGTCAGCTGCCAGATGATACAGGAGAACATATTATGAATTTAATATCCGCATAACCTTTATACTACAATGAAATATTACTCATGCTCACACACACACACAATTGAACAAAGGAAATTCAATATATGTACTCTAACCACAGACTTACTGAGAACGAGATGCATTTGCCATATGTGTACTAGCAAAGAGTAACCACATATTTATACTACCTTTTTTTTTGCAATATTATTAAATAAAATTTCAATTTTTCGATAACATTTTTATCGGCACCCAAACTATACTTTATGCTATTGCGAATTAACGATGAAAGGCATAATTCAAAAATTATAAAATAAATAAAAGGTTTTGTAATTATATTCGACTAGGGATTTGTTATCCAATGTGGCTGACAATGTCTTGGGAATTTAATTAAAAATAACAAATAAAATGAAAATTATTAAAATTTGTCCCATTTCGATATATTGCACGTTAATATGAAATATTTGATTTTTACAGAATTACATATAAGATACATTCACCGAATAGGCCTTACGACGTTACTAATCTCATTGATTTTACAATATTTTTTTATTTATTTATTTTTAATTTTTTTTTTCTCTCTTTAACGACGACTATATTTGTCGCATAGATATTTAATTTATACGTCTCAAGTATTTATGAGTATTTTATACTGACCGAATGGTGGTATTTCAATTAATTGACTGTCACTGTACGCAAACAGCGACAATGCCTATTAAAAATAAATTCATATGATTCCAAAAATTGGAGGTGGAAAAGCTGTGTGCCAGACGGGTGCCGCGCTTGCTCACGATAGAACGAAAACACCAGTTCACACATCCGCTATTGCGATGGCTAAAATCAATGAGTTAAAAGCTCGAATTGCTTCAGCATGCACCTTTTTCGCCTTCGGATTTTTTTTTTCTAAATTTGAAAAAATGGCTTGATGGTAGAAGATTTGCAAACAATGTAGAGGTGGAGTCCGCGGAAGATTGCTATTTTAATGAGCTGAGCTAGACAGTTCATACTATAAACAGGGTATCGAAGCTATAGAATATCGCTGGGAAAAGTTTATTGAACTAAAAGGAGATTATGTTGAGAAATAAGGAAAAATTTTCCCAAGTTTGTTTTTGTTAGGTCGGGTAGTTCTGGGACCGCTTTCGTACATATATCAAAATCAGAAGAATAAGCATTTAGAGTGTGAGAATATAACTAAAATTAACTGCAACGTAAGTATTTAATAGTAAAGACAGTTCGACTATTAAGTGTAGAAGAAAAGTCGATTGACCCCCTATGTCATATGTCATCAAATTAATAGTTAAGGTGTTATATTATATACCCGTCTCTATCATAAAACACCTCACAATTGACTATTAAGTGTGGAAAAAAAAAAGTCGATTGACTCGCCCATGTGAGAAGTCATCAAATTCAACGTCTCCATCATAAAACACCTCACAAATCAAGTGATTGTTCTCTTCTATGTCTTTATGAGAATTGAATATTTTTCAATTACAAATCACATCACCACAAAACACTTGTTTATTGAAAATTAAATGTTACAGGTCAAGCATAAAATTCTGAACATGTTTCTAGCTTTATCTATTTGAAATACTTTTCGAAAATATGTTCAATCTTTGTTAAACCAATTGAATTTGTACGAATGAACGCTTTTCAAATTTTCTTTAAATTGGCACTCATTCTATCAAGACACTTTATTTATTACCTACGTACGTACACATGCTCCTGTATGATGAAGGATTATTTCATTTGGAAAGTACCACAGAATATTATTGTGCTTGCGTGACGGTACCTATGTACCTATGAATTTATATTTGTGTGTGTATGCATGTGTACATACATATGCATTAGGTACATACATATGTGCAAAATAAAAGTCAAGCAGCACACTTCGTTAAACACTAATACTTCACATACGCACTCACACAAATACACATGAGCTTAATAGTTAACATGAGTGCTGGAGCATACGAGCTAAGCAAAGGTAATATGGTAAAATATAGAATGGAGCAAGGAAACGAAATTTATATATAATTTTGAAGAGTATTTATTTGTCGTTTTATTTTTGTTTGTTTTTTGTAGTCTTAAATTTTTCAAACATATTGAATATGCATGCACTAGAGTTATTCAAAAATGTAAAGTTACTTCCATTTTCAAATTTCAAACGATTTCAACGGTTTCATTTTGATTTAAATAAATATGATAGCTGATCAAGTGGATATGAATCCCTTTTCTACTCCATGTGGGTAGTACACAGTATTACTGAAATTAAACACTTAAAATTTTTATTTTTACTTTTTAGTGTTTTTGAAAGTGTCTAGATTAAATGCACTTTTCTGACATTTTTCTAATATCAAAAATTATATTGTTTTTATGAAAATAAAAATGATTCAATATAAATGTTAAATGTTGTATACTCTGAAATTCAGGGTGATTTTTCAAAAACCTTCTTAAACCAACTTGAAAATGGACATTAAAGAATAAATACAAATCGAATAGAAATTAAATTAAATCCTTCGGATGTTGATGCTATCAGACAAACAACGAATTTTGCAAGAAATCTAATAATTATATTCAAATATACAATAGAAAAAAAAAATAATATAATGGGCCAATTCTAGTTCGGCCAATCACGACAATATCAACAACCAAAATCACATCTCAATGTAGAAATGTGGGCTAATTGTTAATATACATAGTAGATATGCAAATTTAGCATATGTTACTGCAAAATAGCAGCAAATGTATATAATAAAAATCATGATGTGTCTTTCCACTATTAAGACAACTGATCAGAATATTCTGATTGAATATATGCGGTTAATAGTTATTATTATAGCTACATTTGTCATTGCTGTTTGTACTGTTGTCCTTGTCGATATGCATAAATCATTTGCCATATCGTACTCGTTAAAACCACTTGAAAACCACAAGCAGATTCTTATACTGTCACATATTCTATCTATGAATATGCATAATATGCTCCTGTAATATTCATCCGTGTTCATGGTTGCCGTAGCTCAGTGGTTAGTGTGTGTTGGCCTTCTGATCTGTAGGTCGTGGGTTAAATTCCCGGCTGAAGAATAACAACTTTAATATAGAAACGATTTTTTTTCTTTTCGAACACCCATCTGTCAGCAAGCAATTGGCAATTCTTTCCGCAGTAACAATTTGCCATGGAAAAGTTTCGAAAAAGAACTCTGTGACAAAGCTCAGAAACGAGTTCTGCCATTCGAGACCGGCTAAAATAAGTAGATCCCTTCTAATACTGTCCAAAATTTAACAGTAATGGAAGAAAATCTCCGCCAAAGAGCCCTTTGGAGCTTTAAGTGCCATATATTTATTTTATTTTTTAATGTTCATCGACTGCATTCACTTCATCAGCAGAATTATTAAGCGGTTACGTATTTATTTTTTTTTTCATATTTTGTGGAACAGCAGCATTCCGAACACCCCTTTTGCATCAACCAAATCAATTTTAATGTTTATTAAAAGAAGAATGCAAATTAATTTCAATCAATTCCATGTACATAGTCGTACATATGTCATTAGAATTGTCATAGAGGAAGAGACATAAATTAGGGTGGCCATAATTTAGAAAGAAAGAAATTACACCTTCTGAGAAGCTCCTTTAAGTGAAGCAGTTAGTGGGAAGTATGTTTGGGTTAAATAATATAATAAAAGTGGTGCCCGCTTATGCATTTTAGCCGAAAAGGAGCTCCCTCGGTGAACTGAGAGCGTATTTTGTAAGAATGTAAATTTTATATGGGAGCCCCCCTAACGGGTGGAGACAGAAGATTAGTATGTTTCTAAAAAAATGGGACAAATACAAGATTAATCAATTAATGGGGCACCAACTGCGACGGAAGTATCGAATTTTACAAAAAACATACAGGGTTAGTATATTTGGGAAAGAAGAGTCGGTCAAATGTTTTACCCCTCTAGGGGCAACAATTGGGATGGTGTGATTGAATTTTATAAAAAAAAATTGGATTTTTTATGGGAAGCCCTTCCCATGTGGAAGTATCTTTCAGTAAAATATTAAGAACAGAAATGAAATGGTGGCCATGTTGTCCCAGGGCCTTAGCTGAGTGCGACAGAGCAAATTTCATTAAAAAATCAATAATTTTGTGTGAGCTATCCCCGAAGGATTGGTAATAGAGTATAAGTATCCAGTATTAATTGCAGCCAGTCTACATTTCACCACTTAAAGTGCGATATTACGTTAAAATAATAAGACAAATGACGTAAATTCAACTTTAGGGTTCGTGAGCAAGTTCTAAAAACTCATCATTCGTGATGAAATTTTCTGCTTTGTAGTTTTTAATCAAATTGAATATTTTAAGCTCATAAAAACTAAAATTCGTGTTAAAAATTGTGCTCCCTTAATATACATTTATACATTTCTACTTACTATATTCGTTTATATTGATGTATAAGCATTTATTGAAAGAATTGATTGCGAAATAATAGAAATATTCATGTACTATAAATGAACAATAAACCACTTATGCATATATACGAGTATGTGTGTGTGTGTTCATAAGTATATACATAGATGTTTGCATATTCAATAGTTTTCATGTATTGATATATGATTTTATATATATATATATATATATATTGTGCAAAAATTTTGATAATGAGAAATATTCACAATTATTATGATCACCATAATATATAATGCATAATTATGTTGTGAAGTATTCAACCTAATTCCGAAATTAATTGAGCATAAAAGCAATCAATTAGCCTTGCTGATGAAATTAGTTACTATAGCAGTGATTAGCATTCATGGAGAAAATATTTTTAACTATGCCTTTCCATAATTTGCATATCATTTTTGTGGCTAAAGCCGTTAACAACATCTTCCGGCAAAAGTGCCTACTATGTAAATTATACAATTACAATACGTTGCTGTTGATGATTTCAAAAATAAATATTCATGAATATATCTATTATAAATATTTAGCTCTATTAAAATTGTACCATTTCATGTACGTTCTTCTATATAAACTCATTTCAAATGAAATCATTTATTTTGCTCTCAAAGAGCGATATTAAAAGGATGAAACTTCCACTATAAACTTAGCCAACATCAAGGTTGTTTCATTTATGTTAATGATATAAGAGCAGCAGACGTCTTTAGCATATACTTTTACAAAAAGATTTTAAAGATTTCTATTATTCACTTCACTTTATCTATTATTTTCTCTATCTTTAAATTGTTCGTCTTTATTCTTATATCATACTTGCGTTGTTCTTTTATACGCATTAAGTCCTTGAAGATAATCCAGAGAGATTTAAGCCTTTTTGATGTACTTGAACACAAGTACCGCACATGCCATTTTCCAGTTATAATTTCTACTTTCTCTTTTTCTTGTTGTATTATTGATTCTTGAAGATAACTTATACACTTTTATCATTATCAGCAGTATTATCCTCATTGTACTAAATGATAGTCATGGTAGCATTAGTATTATTATCATTATTATTTCAAACATTTGTATGTACGTTTATGTATAGATTTTTTTTCTCAGTTTACTAAGAGAATTGTAAAAAAAAACATTCTGTTTCACAGCCGAATGACTACCAGGAATTTGAGATTCCAACTTTCCTTACCCAGAGGGGCTCTCTTTTTGCAACTTTAAAACTAATTCAATTCAAAAAATCTACCAGCTAAACTATAGAATCTTTATCAAAAACATACAAACTTATATATATCCTAACATCATGTAATCTGCATTTCTTGTGTTTCAATTAAAGGCAAAAATTCGTTTCTTCAAATTTCTACATTATTTTCACATTCCATAGTCTATTGCGAGCACATTCTTAAATTTACAATTATAGAAATAAATAAAAACCTAGTCCGATTTATTCAAGCATTTGCAATGTGCTCTTTTGAATTTACGACGACGCATTCTTTGGATAAATTTCATTTCTAATTTACATCACATGAATAACAAACATATTTTCGTGCTCTGGATTGTATCATAAATTACATAGAAACCATGAATAAAATAATGAAATTGCATTGAAGTAAATCCTATCAAAACAAATAGCTAATACAAGTAAGTCGAAAGTGTTATAAGTCGAATTTCATACCAAAATATTTAAATATTTAATTAAAACTATGAAAATGTATATTTTTTTTGTTATGAATACAATTCATCATAAACCAAGGTAAGAAAACATCGAAAAACAAAGAATATCATTTGCGGTGATAGAATACAAATGTTTTGAATAAAAGGAAGCAAATCTCAAAAAAAAAAAAAAAAAAAACCAAATTGATAGTAATTTAATAGAACACACAAACGAACGAACGAAAACTTATGCAAACACAAAGCGCGCAAATTAATAAACATTTATGGTAAAAGTTAATGAAAGCGGATGGTTCAATAAGTTGGTATAGAATTTTTTGTAATATTTGAATTTATAGACATTTTAATCTCACTGTGACATTCTTAAACAGATTTTTGACAGTGAATACATAAAAATCCAACTAATCCATAAGAAATGATCTAAAATCTCTCACAAAAGGGCGCTGCTTATGCTGCGACTTCGATTATGAAAAGTTGCTTACATCTCTAAAGTGAAAAAACGACAATTCAGTTCAAAACGAAACTTTGTTCATACGAAAATTAAAAATTGAAGCGAATATAATATTCCGAAGACAAATTTCAACCTCTCTACCTTCAACTTTAACCACGCCGTATCAAAACATAAATCCCATGTGGGTTCTTGGCTGTAAGAACGTATCAGTTAACGCGCACTGGTTTATCCTTGGAGATATCAGAATTAAAATGAATTGAATTGCTTCCCCTGGAACTCATAAAGAATCGGTTATACGTACAATATTCTTTACTTCCCCTTTGACATGGGCTACATATGATGAAGGTAGGTTTGAACACTCCTTTTCTGGAGACCGTGGCAATATTGTTCAGTGTCTATAGAGCCTATAGAATCATAGGCATCTACCTGTAGAAACTTGGGGGGAAACTTCCATGGAATGGAAATATTTTCAGAGGATTTTCTGAGAATGCGCAGCTGTAGCCAGTTAACGTGTTTCCCCAATACTTTCTCATATTGTAAAATCTGGACCTACCATACATATACACAAGGGACAAAATAATTCGAAACCCCCCATTGTCCGCTTATAAGAACTTAGACGATATACCAGAAATACTGCAAATATGGAGGGAAAAAAATATACAAACATGCTCAAGCAAATTGTGTATTCTCATTCTTATACTGACTGACAAGCATACATAAATACGGACACACTACATACATAGAGTATAACCACGTTTTAGTGCGAGTTGCATAATTTGACTAGACATGCTCGACGATATTTACAAGGACATACGTAAATTTCAGTATCACACATTTTTTGTCCTTCAACTTTTCTTAGTTCTATTTCTTTGTATTTTCTTTATATATATATATATATATATATATATATATATATATATATATATATATATATATATATATATATATATATAATTTTTTATTTTCTTATTCTTCATTCATTTTTTTACGTATAATATACTATATGTCATGTGAAAATCATAAACAAGCAATGACAATAAACTAGAATCTAGTACAAAAGACTTCTATCACACACTACTACTATCACATCAAAGCAATATCTTTCTCAGGCTATGTGATGTCAGACACTCAAAGGATTGTAATAATAATATGCTCATTATACATGCAGTCTATATAATAAAATGAATTTAAATTAAATTATATTCCACTTGCGTTATACAAGTAGACATAAATGACAACAGCAGCAATTACAAAGACAACTGGCAAATTAGAGACATCTACGAGTACTATTGCATACGCGATATTATTTCTGCTTGTCGTGTGTTTGTAATATTTTAAATATTTCAATGAATATTTTATTATGTCTATAATTAAATCCCACATTTTTTTTTTTTTTTTGTAATAGAATCATTCTTTATAGTCACGAACTACCAGGTGTACAAGCTTAAATCCGCTGTTTGTTCGTAAATGGCGTTAGTGAGCATATTGAGCTATTATGAGTTCGACACCTGTTTACATAAATTAGTAAACATCATCAGTGATTTCATACAACAACATACATTTTTCCTCGTATAATCATGTCTAGTTTCGTGCCAGGAAAAGAGCATATGCGGAAAGCTCTACTTTTTTGCTTCAATTTGAAGAAATCTGTCGCATCGAATGCTTGTGGAGGCCTATGGTGACAGTACGCTATCGGACACCAGTTGCAGAGGCTGGTTTCGTCGGTTCAAAGAAGGCCATTTTGACCCTTTGGATGAGGACGACACCCAATCGCAAAAAATGCTTGTCGAACAGTTAGGTGTTACTCAACAAGCCATTTCCATACGTTTACGAGCCATGGGGAAGGTTCAAAAAGTTCGGAAAATGGGTACCCCATGAATTGAATGATAGGCATATGGAGCGGCGCCAAAACACATGCAAAATCTTGCTTGCTAGACAAAAAAGAGAGTCGTTCCTGCATCTTGTTGTGACTTGCGATGAAAAGTGGATATACTTTGAGAATCCTAAACGAAAAAAATCGTGGGTCGATCCCGGCCAACCAGCAAGTTCTTCTCCAAGACCAAATAGCTTTAGACGCAAGACGATGCTGTGCGTTTGGTGGGATCAGCAGGGTGTCATCTACTACGAGCCGTTGAAACCTGGTGAAACTGTTAATGCTCACCGCTACCACCAACAGCTAGTGAAATTGCGCCGTGCTTTGGGTGAAAAAAGACCTGGTTATGGACAAAGACATGAGAAGCTGATTTTTCTCCACGACAACGCCCCATCGCACACGTCAAAACTGGTCCAAAACTACTTGGACACACTCAATTGGGAGATGCTACCTCATCCCGCTTATTCACCAGACCTGGTCCCTTCTGACTATCACCTGTTTCCGTCGATGGCTCACGCGCTCGCCGAATAGCACTTCGATTCGTCAGAAAATGTCTTGACGAGTGGTTTGCCTCGAATAATGAGGAATTCTTTTGGCATGGTATATGCAAATTGCCTGAGAGATGGGAAAAATGTATAGCTGGTGAGGGCTATCTATGAAAAAAATGTGTTTGTTTTTACCGAAAACAGCGGATTTAAGCTTGTACACTTGATATATGTTTTTCATAGACTTGAATGTGTTGTTTAGACTGGGTTCGTTCATATTTTATCCCTAATCTACGAATGATGAAACTTGAAACATTTATTAAAATACCCAAAATCGCCAAAAATGGATTGAAGTGATTAAAACTATTAGCTTTTTATCATCAAAATTTTTTCTAGACATATTTAGGGAAGTTTTTAGAGTCTCCTTTACAAAGGTTGTGTGGAGGAGTTTTGTGCTTCTTCAGAACCTTCTAATTCAAAAGATTGTTTTTTCCAGGCATCGTTCGATAAAACAAATTTCGATCTATCAAATAGAATCTCTGTTCGGCATGTCGCAATTTGAATCAGAGCCCTCAATCACTGAAGCTCAATGCACTAAACATACATTCCGTATACACGGATTAGATTTCTACATTAATATATAATATTTTCTACTGCTTATATTACACTGCTATCGTTTTATATGCAAAAAAAAAAATTGCCAGCTCAACTCTATTCTACAACATGTATGTGGGTTGCTTATTTTATTTTACAGAAATTATAAAACAAATGAAATCTATAGTAGAATAATATAAAGAGCGGAACAAATAAAATAGCTCAGGCAAATAAGAGAAAACAAAAAAGTGTAAAATAGGAATAGAGAGAGAGAGAGAGAGAGTGAGAAATGACACCAAGGAGTGATTTTATATTTGCACAAAAACTGTGAGAGTATTGAAAATGAAAACCACAACAAAAACAAGTGCAAACATATTATGGAAACAAAGAAAAAATTAATAGACTACGATGGGTGGAGGGGCGAAAACGAGTATGGCCATCAGCTCAACGAACATTGTATTAATTTTCCAATTTGTATTCAAGTGGATACTCATAGTATCCATTTTTTTGTTTGTTTTTTTTTTTTTTTTGTGTATATATTCTATGTTATCTCCCATAGCTATGATGGCAAACGAGGGTAATCGTCATCGTTATCAATTACGTATTTTGATATGCAATGTAGTCTACATACTATGAACTATATATGTAGTATGTGTATGGTGAGTTACCAGAAGTGGTATTCTGTTACACTATTACGCAGAGATTTTCTTTTTTTTTGTATTTCTTATAATAAAAGTGTATTTTAATGTGGTGTTCCAATATTTGACAGAACATTTTTGAACGCAAATTTTAGATAAGTTTTAATTTTGGATTTTTTAAAGAAAACTACAAAATAGAAAATTTTGTATGGATTAATAAACTTTTAGAAATGGCTCAAGAGAATTAAATTTAAAAAAAAAAACATTTTTGCATTATTTTCTATGACTTTGTTGTATCACATGTTGTATCACGCCATCACATTGGCGTCGAGTTAAAACAAAAAAAATAATGTATCAAGTTTTAGTGCTTTCTTCAATGTCGAACATGTTTTTTTTCTTTTTGTTAAAAAAAAAAATCCTTTTATTTAGCCACAATAGCTATATTCAAATGTATGATCGAACCCCATTAGTTTTTCTTCGACAACATTTTGGCAAAAACATCTGAAAATCGATAAATAAACACCCAGAAATCGCCCCAAGAGAAATTAAGCGTCAGGCCAACATGCATTAATTGTTACTCCTCGATATTTCTTTCAAACATATCTACCTCATATCTCCTTTGGCGAGTTCCCCTACAAAATTTATAAATTTTTCGTAAAATTGGCTCCTACCTATCACAGGATGCTACTTAAATAATAAAATATGTGACAATCACTATTAATTTTGAAGCTCCAAAATTCCTCTTAACATACTTACCCCCTATACCTACTCTTTAGGGAGGCGCCCATACAAAGTGGACGTAAAAATCACGCAAAAAAAAAAACAAACACATTCCCTTTTAATGCAATTCTAATTGAGCGTAAATAAATAATGATTTTATTATTACTCCAAAATGTGTACTAACAATTCATTACAATTCATTTGATTGATGCTCCATGAGATTGCCAAGATAGCAAAAAAATTGAATTTCCATCTACGCACTGTATCCAAAATTATGTGTAGATTATCAACATGTTCAAGATATTGCGCATAGATTACATGCTGTTATGTGAAATAAGAAAAGAAACTTCAAAAATATAGTAACATGCTGTGCTTAAAACCAGAATAAAGAAACAACACAAAAACTCGAAATAAAATGAGTTGGGAAAAAAACGGATAAATATTTTCTAATCCTAAGGCCAATTGTACATATAATATTTCAAACGAAATAATAATATTTTATATACAATATATAGATAGAGTATATGTACTTACCAAAAATATTTATGTATATATTTCGATTACTTCTGTGTCCTTCTGTGAAATCTTTTGATGCCATTGCCATCTACCACTTTTGCCGAATTTTAATAAGAAATTACAAAGAAATGGGCATAAAGCCTCGGGAAATTTTAGCGAAATATTATCGTTGAATCGTTAGTGGGTTGCTTACAACATGAATGTGGTAGTATATGTACTCATACTTACCTCACTTCATAATCAACCAAAACCCAAAACCCTTTCCTTTTGGTAAAGCTTATAGGGAAAAAAATATGAAAACAAAAATATTGTATAACAACATTAAATAAAGCATATAAAAATCAAAAGAAAAACGTTTTTTATTTTGTCTTTGTGAACATACTACAATAAATATAATTAGAAAAATATTCATTATACGATATTGAATGACCTATATGCATGGGCTCATCGCCTCCAAATAGACTCATTTCATATTGATTTCACGAGATGTAACATTTCTATATGTTTTTGTGATTGCTAAATTAGGATACGAAGTTTCTTTAACTCGGTCAGATCGCATTTCGTTTTTAACCCCAAAAAAAATGGCCTTGATGTGAGTTGAAACATTTATTCAAGTACCCAGAAATAACAATTTCAGAGTGGATCTGTACAAATTTGATTGTGTGTGTGTGTATTTTTAATGAAACACATTCTTACAACAAAATATAAATTAAAATATTCAAAATTGTAACATTACTTTAATTGCCCACTATATTAAAGTGCTCTAATGTTGAAGCTGCAAAATTTCAAGGTCAGTGAGGCAAACAATACTGTTATGTATGTACTCATATAAATACTATTTTGAAATATTTACTTTCATCAACAATACAATAAAAATAAAAATACAAATAAACAAACAAAATTTAGGTTGTTTCCTAATCCCCAAAGTGTCACTATGTGAACTCCAAACATTTACAAATTTAATAAAAATATTATATGTGTACTTACTCATACATTCAAACAGAGAGGACATATTGAAGAAATTAACTGCTCAGACGAGTGTAGCAAGCGAAGCGAAAAAAATATAACATGCCATGTTTACAAGATCATAAAAAAAAGTGCAAACCTTTAAAGTGAACCCAAGAATGATGGATTTCATGCGTTTAATGTCAATGATTGAGTGTGAGAGTGAGTGGTAAACGAATAAAAATTGCTAATTTTTTTGTATATTTTTTTTTTTGTAGCAAAGAACAATAGAGTTATAGTTTGTTTTATAATACTTACATAGTATTTCTTCTTTTGGTTATAACACACATGTTGCAATCATATATATGAAATAAAATTTATGAATAGATAGGATTGATGGGTAGAAGATACACAACAACAACAACAACACTTTCACAACTAACAGACTGATGAAAAGCATATTTTATGGATCATATCTTTTCTTATCTCATCAAAACTTTTATTACTTACATTCTATGTTGGATTTTCTTCTTTTATATACATTTCATCATGTTGAATGTAGGTAGGTACCTAGCTTACATGTAAAAATATCCTTTCACATTCTCAAACTTTATTTTTGATTTTCTGTTTTTTCATTTAACATGATTTTTTTATTCATTCCAAAGGATTTCGTTAATGTATTCAATGATTTGCTAGCTTTTTTATATGTCGGTACAAACTTACATTAAAAATAATGAGAAATGATGAAGCATGGAACATTTTATTATTATTATTATTTTTTTTAAATAATAATTTTAGTTTTATATATTTTTTTTTTTCTCTTGCCAGTACGTAAAATATTTACTTATGCCTATATGTATCCGCACATGCGTCGGGTGAAAAGTATTAGGCCCTTACTTGAATGGGCAAATGATGCCGAAAATGGACTCCCAAAAGACGTTCCCACACCAGAAAATGTGGCAAAAAAAAAAAAAATACATAATATTATGTTATTCTACCTTAGCAAGTCATTTCGCAACTGTCAAACATACAATACAACATCCTTTTACCGCAAAACGTGGTTCGATTCTTTTTGCACAATTCAACCGATGTGACCTAAATTATGGGTTCATTTGGCATTAACCATAATACTTTTAGACGATTCTGCTGTGAAATTTACAATTTCATAATGTATGTGCCGTATATTACCAAAATAGTACATGAGCATTTGCTTTGTGGTTTAAAAATAGAATATTTGCTGGAAAGGATTTTTATTGCTAAAGTTTTAAAAATATGCAAAACAAATTTGCCCGCCATAAACCCAACATATGTATGTATGTGCTTGTAATATGTATTAATACACTTATCATATATACATCGGCATGTGGATATACAACGTAATGTAGTTTTTCAGTGAAAGCTGCTATTGATGCATGTCGGCAGTTAGAGCATATATGCTTTGAACACTTTGAACGCCCAGGAGAAAGTAAGTAAAGTCAACAATTCATAATAGCACAATTTGGCAATCACTCACTCGAGCATCTGTATGATAAAGTCATGCTTTTGATACATATACTCGTACATATAACATACACGAGTAGAAGTAGTACAATTACGATATGTTGTTCAATTCGGATGAGTATGCTTTTAAACTGTTTTTTTCTTCTTCTTCTTTTGTGAAGCGCTATGGAAGTAGAATCAATAGAAAACGGAATAACACAAAAACATGCCATATGCATGTAAATTCAATAGAAATAGAAATAGAAATTCAAATAGAAATATCCTTCCTTTTCCTTGCATAGCACAGATAAATATTGGAGCTTCCGATCAAATTTACATTCATAGTCTATCTGTGGCACAAAACTTTACAAATGAATCAAACAAACAAACAAACGTAAAAGAAACATGTAAAAAATGTAAAATAGATAAACAAAGTTTAAATCCTCTTGCATTATCCTCTATGACAGTGTATGAGTAAATAATGCAATAAAATTCGATTAGTTTATCAAATTAATCTTAATAAATGAATGAAAGTTACACAGAACAAATATACGAAATATATTTTAATTAATTTTTAATCTTTCCATAGAAGTTTAAATTAAAAATCTAGCTAATATGCATATACATTTTCATATCGGTGACATACTTTTTCTTTTGACTTGCAATAATCACTGAAGATTTGTGACCATGTTTCCCTTCCCAAAAAATTTTGAATTTGAATTTTCAAAATAATTACAAATTTTCATATAATAAATAGTATTTATAAGTATTACGGGTTGTCCCGGGGTAATGAGATCCCGGTCTTTATTATAGTAATTTGATAGAGCAATAATATAACTTCCCAGTTATCACCTTAAATAAATCTGAATTGACCAAAGGATATCGTCGCCATCACAAACGATGGTGCGAGCACGATGGTGAGAGTGGGGAGATTGGTAGAGCCGTACCAGCAACTATGCCCCCAATTGCTGTTGATGTTTTGTATAAAACGGAATCGACAACTTAAAAAAAATTATGAAATAAAAATTGCCTGAATTTCGGATCGATCCTGGAATCCCGGAATTGTATTTTCAGATCCCGAAAATCCCGAGATCGACAAAATCCTTCAAATTATTTTATCATCCCTAATACTTACATACAACCACAAATACTTCTGCAGTTTTTGATTAAAGAGAGAAAAACTAGTAAACTTAAATTTTCTGAATCATAAGTAAATGACATTTTAAAAGGATATCCGCTTCCTATGACTGTATTTTACTTCATATAAATATTTATATGTTTCTCTGACATGACACAAACAATACTATTTTAACTGAGAGTTGTAAAAGATTACAATCAAACCAACTGCACAATCAGCAATCGAATGATTAATGAATGCATTCTTTATTTCGTTTTTATTAATATTTGAGCTATTTAATATTTTTATATTTTTAGCACATCACTATTTGAATAAATATTATATATTTGATCCAAATATATTTTCTTTCAGTTCAACTTATTCTACAATCAGTTTCATCACACACAATCAATTCATTTTCAATTGTTTTTAATGTGATTTTGTTAAGAAGCCACCCTATGGAGTGAAGATAGGGAGTTACGTTTAGGAAAAATGTTGAGCAGTATAAATTAATGGAGTTCCGTCATATATTTTACTCCTCTACAGGCATTGGTGGAAGTGAAAATTAGTTTTTTTTTCAAATGTCAATTTTGTGTTGAAGTCCCTCTAAGGGGTAGAGATAAGTGGGTAAGTATGTTCACAAAAAATGTTGAGAAGAAAAATTGAATGGGAGTCGTTCATACACTTCACACCTGTGGGGGCAATTTACAAGTGCTTTTAAGTTATTTTGGTAATATATTGCCTTAAGCAGTAAAGATAGCGAATAAGTATGATTTTTTAAAATATTAAATGGTGATCACAAAATACATCTACAAATGTTTATATTGTATGATGATGAATAATAATGAAATGCTGACTGCAATCTATCACAACACAATTCTAATTTTAAAACTTGTTTAAATTTGTTACAATGTTTTCACGTATTCTCAATAGGTCTTGCATTTGATATGCTCCACTTGCTAATAATGCAACTTCCGGTTGCTATCGTTACCATGATGTTTGAGAGGTAAAAGTAAAAAATTATATGCAAGAAAATCAAACATATAAGTACATTAAGAACAATTACAATGCATTTATTTTTTTTGTTGTACGGAAATATACTCTCATTTTTTGTAAATACTACATTGCATTGTTATTTTTACCTTGCATCTTTGCACTTTGGTAAAGTATTAGTATAATACCTTCCTAATGATTATTATAGAATAAAAATTAAATTATACAATTGATGCACATATTTTTACTGGAAATACCCTCATCACACTTAATTACTTTTAGATAAGTTCACAAATGATATTTCTTTTCTTTTTTAGTATGCAATAAAAGCTCTTACATTAAAATAATTCGCTATGGTTAAAGTTTTGATTATAAGGCTTCCTGGAAAATAACCTATTTTTTCATTCCCTTTACATAGTCCCTTTCAATAGACGAATATCTATAGTAATTTAATTAATCACTTGCTTAATTAATCTTCTACTTTTATTTTTTTTTTTTTTAATCACGTATCTGTATTGTAAGTAAAAACAATTTCATATCATATCTATCAATAATATGCATCCATAGCACAAAAATCATTTGACAAGTGATTCAAACTGCTTGAGGGTATATGTATATTCTTTATTTTAACAAAGGAAGCAGTCTATTAGGAAATGAACTCTTTTAATTTTTGCTTTTTTCTTTCTATAATCATTCTATAATGTATTTAATAATTAAAAGTAATATTTTTAACAGCAACCCAATTTATATGACATTTCGTTTTAATTCTATGCTGATTTTGAAGCAAAGCAGCATAATATTTTTTATACTATTTGGGACTTTAGTTGGTCAGTAATTATTTAATGGGGTTTAAACATTTTCTTTATTCTGTATTTTTTATTTTTATCATATTTTGATTTGATCATTGTTAAAAAATCGCAGAATATTTTTCTTTTTGTCTGCTTTAATTATCTTTAACTATCATTTACTATTTAACCTAATTATGTACAATAGATAAGACAGTTATTGCTTATTTAACATTTATATTTGCATACAATCATTATAATTAAGAGAATTTTATTTCTATGTTATTATTATATTTTGTTTTTTCATTAAATTTTCTTAAATTAAATGCGTTAATTATTAGTTTAATTAACAAATAATACAACAAGCATTCTCATACTATATTACAGAGTGCTCGAATATTTATTTGTTCTTAGTTTTCCGTTTAACTTTATAATGTTTCATTATTCATTTATATAATTTGAAGTATAACTTCTTTCTTTATAAGCCAATGAAATCCACTCATCAAAAGTCTATTAAATTATACATTAAGATAAACTAGTATTTGCAATTGCCATTAAGGAATTTTCTGAAAGTTGATTTGACAGCAGCCAAGTTGTACGAGTATAATTTGTTCATATTCATATGAATGACAGCAAGAATTCATTAAAAATATGACTAAGTATATAATATTTGTATATTTTGTGTGAGCATCTTTTTCCTCTATGCTACATACATAACATATTAGTTAATTATAATTAATTATAATAAAGAAAATATCAAAATCATGAAGAAACGCGCCCCACCAATTCATATTTAATTATTGTTCTATAGCAAAATCACATTTGTATGATGATATGTACATACAAATGCGAGTATGTATTCTAATGTATGTACATTTAAATACATAATTATAGTCAAAATCTCAACGACACATCCAAACACATGTAGACACATACATATAATTGCTTGCGTGTGCCTATACCGGTGGGAAAATGACAACAATATTTCAATGAGCAGCGTTAAGTAAACTAATGTATTAAAGATTATTCAAGGATTGTTGAAATATAATATAATATACCAGAAGAAACACGTGCTTGTTGTGTCTAAACATATATCCTGTATTAGGGATTTTTTTTTTTTTTTGCTAAAATTTCAAACATTTTTGAATATAGTGGGCAACCAGAGGGGGTCATTAATTTATATGAAAACCATAAGAATTGAATATTTGATAAGAAATCGATTTTTTTTTATATTAAGCTTATATATTTATAGCAAACACAGGTATGGTTTAATTTAGCAATCAATAGACATACTGAAAAATAGGCTGAATCGAGTAAACACCATACGTCCTCCCATACAAAAATATGTATATTGTTGAGTGTGTTTTTCCCCATGAAAATATAAAGTTACCAAGTTGAAATTATCACTGATGTATTATCACAAAGAAAAGAAGATTACTAAGTATTACTATTTTTATATTCTTTGACAAGATGAATTTTCATTGCTGTCCTCGTTATTTTTATTTTATTTTTTATTCTTCTCAATATCTGCAAGCGAATACACAGAACGCCTTTTATAATCAATGTAAAACTCAATAAAAGAAAAGTGCATATTAAATTCAATTCAATGCAAAAATGCTTGATAATTCTGTATCATTTATAATAACAAATGCAACAGTGAACTGTCGACAACGATCAAACACCATATGTATGTCCCATTAGCAGAAAAAATCGAACCACAGCAACATTCACAGGTGAAAAAGTTTAATGAATGCTCGTCGGCACCTTCTCCCAATACAGCACTTTTCAATCGTTATTCAGCATTTTTTTTTTTATTTACCAATATAAATTTTACTTTTTTATTGATATATTTTACTGATTTTTTTTTTTTCCTATTTATAAATCTGTCCCATATTTATAATTGTAATCAATTTATTATGAAACTTAGATGATTTTATAATTACAATGGCAATTAGCTATACTTATATTATGATATATATATTATGAAATATATGGTATATGGTATGTGTGTATATTCGTAATATACTAAATATGTTCAAATATTTGTGTATTTGTGTATGAGAATAAATTCGTTTAAGTCAATATTTTAATAAAAGCAAATATCCAAATTATATAATACAAGTACTCGTATATGTAGTATGCTGCGAATAACATCCGCTCCTATATGAAATATATAAATTAAATTTTATAACAGCAGGAATTTGTATTTTTAGTATATAGCATATTTTCAATTTACTCAAGATGCAATCTTTTACTTGTATGTTCAAACCTACGTACTCGTACATGAGGTGAAAGTAAGAAGTACAAAACATCGTTACCAACCTTACGTAGCAAATACGTAATACTATAACTCACATATTCATTAGATTTGTACAAAAAAAAATGTATGCGCTGAAATTTTGATTGAGAGTAGTGCCATAAAAAAATAATAAAAAGGAAATCAAATCAAACCAATAGAATACCTATACAAAAGACGAAATATTCTCATTTTGCAGTTATCTGCTGCAAGATATAATTTGACCGTACAAATTTTTATCAACTTAAACCATGAAGTAAAATTCTAATATGATTTCACATTTGATGCATGAGATTTAATAGATAAAATGAGTTTTTTAAAATTACCCATAAATCGAATGTAGTAAAATATTTTATTTTAATCACTGCAAAAAAAATTTCGTTTTATTGCTTAAATGTCAAATTAGTCAAAGCATACAACCCTAAAAAATTTCAAGATCGATTCTTGGGTTCAGATAGCAATATAATATGAGTTAAAATGATTAAAACGACATTAAAAAATCTCCTTACAGTCGGCTGGGGCCGACCAAACTATACCCTGCATATGTAGATTTATATATAAAAAGTTTACTCGAATATCCAACTTTTCTTTTATTTCCACTTTTCGAGAAACAATTTTTGCATATACTACTAATTTACACCCGAAATATGGTTGACTTTGATGAAGTAAAAGGATTTTAAGATAATTCCGAGGCTTAGTATGGGAGCTATATAAAAAGTGGGCGTGGCTTACCACTTTCTAGTAAATCCAATTAATTTTTCAATGTTAATCCACACCTTAAATTTGGTGTCCTAAGTTGAATAGTTTCTAAGTTATGGTGGTTAACATTTTTGTTTAATTTCCTCAACTTTGTATGGGAGCCCCAATAAGAAGTGGGCGTGGTACGCTGATTTTTCGCCAGATTATTTCCGACTACGATATTAATCTAAGTGTCAATTATGGTTATTGTAGACATAAGATTGCCTAAGTTACAGCTGTTTCAATTTAAAATTTGTATGGGGGCTACGATAAACACTGGGCGTGGTGCGCCCATTTTCTGTGAGCCTAGTTGCTCGTACAATACTAATCCATACCCTAAGTCTCGTTGTCCTAGGCTAAATAGTTTGTAAGCTATGGAGCTTAAAATTTTAGTTTAATTCACTCGACTTTGTATGGGAGACCCGTGAAGGAGTGGGCGTGGCACACTGATTTTCTGCCAGATTTTTTCCGACTACGATATTAATTTAAGTGTCAATTATGGTTATTCTAGACATAAGATTGCCTAAGTTACAGCTGTTTCAATTTAAAATTTGTATGGGGGCTACGATAAACAATGGGCGTGGTGCGCCCATTTTCTGTGAGCCTAGTTGCTCGTACAATACTAATCCACACCTTAAATCTCGTTATTCTACGCTGAATAGTTTGCAAGTTATAACCGGTAACATTTTTTTTAATTTCCGCAACTTTGTATGGGAGACCCAAAAAGGAGTGGGCGTGGCACATTGATTTTCTGCCATATTATTTCCGACTACCATGTTAATGTAATTGTCAATTATGGTTATTCTAGACAGAAGATTGTAGAAGTTACAGCTGTTTCAATTTAAAAGAAGTACAGACACTTTGTATGGGAGCTACGCTAGAAAGTAGGCGTGGCTGATCCACTTTTGGTGAGGTTATATAGTAGTATAATATAACTCTATGTGCAAAATATTGTTGTCCCAAGTGGTATATTGTGTGAGTTATAGCAAGTTAAAGATTTTGAAAATTTCGAGGTTAGTCGCTTTGAATGCTTGGTGTGGGCGTGGTTATTGACCGATCATGCCCAGTATCAATCCCCTCCGTACCCTTGGATCATAGATTACTTATGCCAAATTTCATCGAAATAGCTCAATATTTACTCAAGTTATCGTGCGAACCAGCCAGGTGACAGACAGACGGACGGACGGACGGACGGACGGACGGACGGACGGACGGACGGACGGACGGACGGACGGACATCGTTAAATCGAAAATTTAATCGACGCTGATCACGAATATATATCCATGTCTATATCTCCGGAGATTCCTTCAAGTGGACACAAACATCTGACCGAAATGAATATACCATGCATATTGCATTATGCAGGGTATAAAAAAAATTAATAGAAATAATTTACTCAAATTTTTCTTGAGTGTATTCTAAAAATTTGCATCGATCTAATCTACCTTCAAATTTGTATGTCTGAATATATTCTTTGAACTTCCAGTTATGATTTAACATTTTTTTTTATACACTCAACATTTATATATTTTAAATTGTTAAGCAAATTATGGTGAATTTTACTGAAATTCAGCAAAAATTTTTATATTTACATTTTGTGAAAGTAAACATAACTATGTGTAAGCTGTTATCTGTGTATGTTGTATATAAACCAATGGTGGGCATGCATATGGTCAATGAAAATCTCGTTTCCTATTTTCATTATGAGGGCTCAGGACATTGTTATGTGAGATTTCGTGGAGTTGATGGTGTTTTTTTTTTATTTCTTTTGATGTTAAATCTGTAGAAGACACATAATTTGTCATTTATTGTTGGTAGTGTTGATGAGAAAACACATAATTCCTTAGGTAAAGTCGACAGAAATTCTATTAACAAGAGAGAAGTTAGTTGATTTTGTAATTTTTTCGAATTATAAACATCAGCTCAAAGTATTGCAAAGTTGTTGTTAATGCCATAATCCATAATGCCATATATCCAATGCAATATCTTTTGAATCTGTTCACACGCACAACAGTATTGGAAGAGAAACTCGGTGGTAGCACAATGGGCCTTTCTGGCCTAAGTGTGTCCTCTCAGAGAGAGGGCAGCCATATAACCTAACCTAGTATATGTTCTAAAGTAATTTTGGTGCTTTTAGAGGATAAACTTCGAAGTCTTAGAACTATGATATGTAGCTCTGATAAATAAGTCTAATTTGCCCACGTCTGACATATGTTCTCCAATACAAAGCAACAGGATCTCTTCAATAACAATTATTCAATATTGTTATAACAAACAATATGGGTGTGAACATATAAATATTAAATTGTGTTAATTAATTTACGCATATTTCACATAAATGCGTTCTCAGTAAAAGCCATTTACTTTGCACCTACTTTGAAATTAAATTGAAATACTTAAAATTCGCATTTAATTAATTTTATTTTTCGCAATGTATTTAATGTATGTATATTACTTACCACATACAATTAATTTCCTTTTGTAAAATTACCAATTAATGTTTTATGTGCTATTATACTCATTGGCATTTCAATGAAGGGCAAGACATGATACATACAAGTAAATGATTAGTAATTTAAGACTATACGTATAATTAATTCATGTTTTATTTTACGGAAGACATTTCGTTGGCTAAGTGAAATGGTTTTTGTGCCATAATATTTTAGCTCTCGACCATTAAAAGAAAAATGACTTTGGCCAAAAATGCAAATGGGCCTGTTTGCTGTTACAGTGAAGAGGCTTTCATATTTTTTTTTGTTTTTGTTTAATTTACATTGGACCCTTTTACATGCTTGTTCAAGTGGCACACCATTCATTATCTGTATGCTACTGTATGCACAAAGAAGTCCAATGAGAAAATATACTATAACGTTGTACCTTTACGTTGACTGTAAATTACAAGCCAATTAAATAAAGTACTTTCATGGGCAGCCATACTCTTTGCGTTACGAATAAAGTTTCATTAGTACCTTCGTTCGCTTACACTACAACTTGCATTAACTACGACAACAACATTAGCAGTAGTATCATTCGCAAATGTAACACAAACTCTAAAGGTAAGATTCTATTTATTCGATAAAAAATCATTTCTTTACGTGCCTTGCCAAAGCATCAAATAAACAACATTGCCAAGCAGTAACGAATTACGAGTATTGCAAATATGTTCATAGATATTCTGTAGGTACTACGTGTAACGTGTAAGTTTGTAAATCAAATACGTAGCCATTTATAATATCTTATATACTGACCTACATTATTGAGTAAAGAATAAAATACATTATGTGCGAAACCTTTAGTTCGGTATTTGTGTATTAAATAAAATTAATTAATGTTGAGTATGCCAATGAAACTACTGCCGGAACTACTGCTTGTCGACCCGCAAACCTCAGCAGAAATCCTTCTCCCCCATTTCTCTGCCGCATGGGAAAATGAAAGAATGCCACCGTCGTGGACAAAAATGGTATCATAGTGAAGTTGCCTAAGTAAGGTAAGGAGGAATAATCCTGCTCAACACCATCTACAAAATAATAGCCATGATCATTCAATCCAGATTTTAATGTGTCGAATGTTCCCTAAGAGACGAAAAAGCTGCATTTCGCCCACACCGAATATCTGTTGACCAAGTCAACACTCTTCGTATCATAATAGAACCATCAGTGGAATGGCGCTCTCCGCTATACATGCTGTTCGTCCACTTTAAGAAGGCTTTCGACACAATCAAAAGAGACGCAATCTGGGTGGCATTAAATAGAAAAGGAATCCCTGCCAAGTTAATCCGCCTCATCAGAGCCCTATACGAAAATTCCTAACTGGCGGTGCTTCATAACGGTGACATCAGCAACCCATTCTCCATCAATGCGGGCCCCCTGCCGCCCCTTCTCTTCTTCTTCGTCTTGGACTATGTCATATGCCAACTTACCTTGCACAGGAGAGGCATCGTATGAAGTTTTAGCAGGCACCTGGAGGATTTGGACTTCGCCGATGACATCTGTCTCCTCTCACACAAACTCATCGTCATGCAAGCGTAGGCGGACAGCCTAGTAGCGCTAACACGTCCTGTCGGATTGGAGATCAACATCGCCAAGGCCATGAGAGTTAACCACAAAAACGCACGCCATATAATGATCGACGGATGCCCGGTGGAATTTGTTGAAGGCCTCTTTTACCTCGGATGCATTATTACGGCAGACGGCGGAACTAATGAAGATGTAAACTGCAGGTTAAACAAAGCAAGGGCGACGTTCGGGCGACTGCATGCAGTTTGGGCGAGCTCGCGAATCTCCATGTGCACAAAACTGCGAATATTCAGCGGATGTGTGAAGTCAGTGTTGTTGTATGAAGTGAAACATGGCTGATCTCAAACAACATCACACAAAAGCTACAAACTTTCGTCAACAAATGCAACGACGCTCTGTGGAAACTAACGAACGAAGAACCCGTCCTGTTGCAAATCAAAAACAGAAAGTGACCATGGATAGGTCAAACGCTTAGAAAACCTGCGGATAGCATTACAAGAATGGCACTAGAATGGAACCCGCAAGGGAGCAGAGGTTGAGGTCGGACAAAAAATACTTGTAGTAAATCGATATTGCGCAAGCTGGCCGATGTTAACACAAAATGGGACGGCACAAAAATAACAGCACAGAACCGTGTACGATGGAAGAGTCTTTTTGAGGCCCTTTGCTTCCAAGAGGATTGAGAAAGGAAAAAAAAAATGCCAATAAATCAACATTTTGCATTGAATTTAGATAGTAAACGTAAGACCTTTAGAACTAAGAATCACAGTTCCCTTGTGACTTTCTCGGAGGGTTTAAATAAAAAAAATAAATATGTGGCACTTAAAGCCCCAAAGGACTCATTGGCCGAGCTTCTCTTCCATTACTGTTGTGCGTCTTATATTTGGACAGTATTAGAAGGGACCTACTTATTTTAGCCGGTTCCGAACGGCAGAACACTTGTGACATCACTTTTTCTGAGCTTTGTCACAGAGTTCTTTAAGAAGCTTTTTCATGGCAAGTTGTTACTGTCGGAAGAATTGCCAATTGCTTGCCGACAGGTGGGTACCATTCGAAAGAAAAATCTTTTCGATATTAAATTTGTTATGCATCAGCCGGGGATTGAACCCACGACCTACAGATCAGAAGGCGAACACACTAACCACTGAGCTACGGCAGGGTTTAGGTTTAGGAGGAGGATTTAGGGGGGTTTAGGTATTGTAAAATCTCAGTTTTAAGGCCTCATGAAATGGCCGATTATTTTTATTCGAATGAATGTCGCGTCAATAATTGCCCTCAATTTTTCGCAATTGTCTTTATTTCTCTCCGTAAGTTATGCAAAGAAATTTTGCATAAATAACCAAGGAAATGGGTACCGTAGCTCAGTGGTTAGTGTGTTCGCCTTCTGATCTGTAGGTCGTGGTTCAATCCCCGGCTGATGCATAACAAATTTAATATCGATAAGATTTTTCTTTCGAACGGTACCCACCTGTCGGCAAGCAATTGGCAATTCTTCCGACAGTAACAACTTGCCATGAAAAAGCTTCTAAAAGAACTCTGTGACAAAGCTCAGAAAAAGTGATGTCACAAGTGTTCTGCCGTTCGGAACCGGCTAAAATAAGTAGGTCCCTTCTAATATTGTCCAAAATTTAAGACGCACAACAGTAATGGAAGAGAAGCTCGGCCAATGAGCCCTTTGGGGCTTTAAGTGCCACATATTTATTTTTTTTATTTAACCAAGGAAATATAATTTAAATTGAATTTCAACCCTTATCAAGAACCTAATTAATTAATCAAGCTCAACTAAATGCTTTAAAATCTTAGTAAAATTCAATTTGTTTGCATTCGATATTGATTAAATCAATATTTCTGATTATTAAAGAATCATACATATTACTATAGCAGGATTTGTACACATAACTGCTACAAAGATAAAAAGTATTCAAATCAATTGTGACATGTTAAGAGTGATTTGTCTGAGGTATTTCATAAACGTAGAAAAATGTCAATTACAATGATTTAGCCTTGCAATTTATTTCAATAAAATAATGGAAATATTTATACATAGGTACTTGTCTGTTGCGACTTATCAATGTCTGTAAAATATACCCGTATATATTTATTCTTAAGTATTTATATTATTTACATATTTATATATATTGAATATATGAGAATGTCTTCAAATAAAATTATCTAAGTATTACAAAGAAAATGCGTACATATTTATGCTTAGAAATTTTCAACAGGTAAGAGTTTACAATTTCAAATCAAATTTGTAGCGAAATTAATTCAGAATAAATAATACAATTGCAATTTGAAAAATTAAATGTTATCGATAGTAATGGTTGATCATATTTTATTGAATTCATTTCCCAAAATTAACAAGACAAAACAATTGTGAATTTTATTCCAAGAAAGTTTTCCAATTTATATTATCGCTCTATATAAGAAGTTCTTGGAATCCTGAAGCCATGTCTCACAGTGTAACAAAACACTATGCACCTACGCAAAATATAATAATTTCAAAAAAAAAAAAAAATCCGGAAAAAAAACATGGAAGCTTTATGGGAACTTCTACCACTTTATAATATGAATTTATATCCACAGACTCCTACATACGAAATTTAACTTTGCTATTCACCGCTAAGTTGCGTAATTTTATTTAAATTTAATTTTAACTCATACGTCAATATTTTTTGTGGCACATCTTCTCATTTAAAATTATATTATTATGTAATTTTACAGGAAATTCCATAATTCGTCGGTATGTTGTGTATAAATTTATTATGCATGCATACGCATAACAATAGCATTAAGCATGCGTATAATATTTTTATATGTTTATTTAATTAAAGCGCAAATGCGACACAATAACAAATAAAAGGCAAATTGATGTGTCATGCAAAATTAGGAAACTCTCATAAGGGTAGTAGCCGAGCTGGTGGTGGAAAGAATTAGTTTGGTGTGATCGGGGATATGCATTTCAAAATTTTTTAAATTGACAACTTTTATAACAAACCAGATTTATATATGTAATACATAAGTAGAAAATGTTTGAATACTATCTCATAGTATCAACTACTATGTACTTGCATTCTAAATCCATTATATGGAGGGATATACTACCAAAATGTATGCATGTCACTATTGTTACTGACAGCAATACATACATTGCAAATATTATTTTTAAGAGTTTTTTTTTTTTGTCAATTTTTTCTATTAATTTCCGAATGATATACCACATATTTTCATTTCCATTTGGATATTGAAATGTATTTACGAAATAAATGAGCTGCAATCACTAGGAATTATTTATTAAGTAACATTTCATATGTACGATATATCCTTTTGCGATTTTATGTGATGTCACACACGCACTATGTTACGCCTTTCTTTATCTCTTCTTAATGCTTAGCATTATTATTTTTAAGTTGCAATATATACAGCGACATCATAATCAGTTAGCATCACTATATTGTCACACAAAATACTTATACATTAATCAAATATTCCATACACAAGACATGCAATATAGAATTAGCGTCAATAAGCACAGCATTAAGTCGAAAAAGACGCATGTAATCTACTTCAAATGTTCATCAGGTCAATGTTCGCAAAGCCTGCATCATTTCATCCGCACAATAATAGCAAACAATAAAAGCAAACAATATGAGCAAGCATTAAAATGCCATCAGCCATGGGTAATGTAAAACTCCTGAATGAATGATTCCAGACGTGATGGAATTAAACCAATTGTATTTGGCATGTAAAGCAGCAACAATTTCTTAGCTCGAAATGTGTAATCACAAAATGTATTGACAATAATGAAGATGACGATGATAAGAAAGGAATTAAAAATATGTAAACCCCCAGCCCCAAATTTCATATAATCGTGCATTAAATGCGAAATATGTAGATATGCCGTTATTTTAAAAAATCAATTCAATGGTAATTAGCGCTTATTTAATGTGTGCGCGAGCTATGGGATGGTGGATTTGTATTTGCAACCCAATATTTTGACAAGTTCACCAAAATAAAACGTCAGTCATACAATAGTGAATAGTGTACACAATATTTTGTAGCAATATACTCATCTCCTATTTTCTTCCCTTAGAAGTGCTCCCATAAAAAAATAAATAAATAAATATGTGGCACTTAAAGTCCCAAAGGGCTCTTTGGCCAAGCTTTTCATCCATTAATGTTGTGCGAGTTAAATTTTAGACAGTATTAGAAGGGACCTACTTATTTTAGCCGGTTCTGAACGGCAGAGCTTTTTGCAATATCACTTTTTCTGAGCTTTGTCACAGAGTTCTTTTTTTAGAAGCTCTCCATGGCAAATTGTTACTGCCGGAAAAATTGCCAATTGCTTGCCGATAGGAGGGTACCGTTCAAAGAAAAATCTTTTCGATATTAAATTTGTTATGCTTCAGCCGGAGATTGAACCCACAACCTACAGATCATAAGGCCAACACACTAAAAACACTAAGCTACGGCACCCATACACAGTTAAAAATTTCTTCTCATTAATTTACTCTCTCACCGCTCCCAGAATGGCCCTATATATGTAAAATATGACCGACCTCCATTAATTTCTACTACTTATCCTTTTCCTGACCACACGCACTGTCTATCTTTACTCCTTTACTTCCATAAAAAATTGACTTTATCTATCAAATTTACCCCCATCACTCCCAGAGTGTTCTTAGAGTTGCAAAAGATATGACCAGCATGAATTCATTTTTACTACTTAACATTTTTCCAGAACACGTTTACTCCCTAACTTTACTTTTAAGGACGTCTTCCCTACAAAATGCACTTAAAAAAAGCTGCAAATCAACAAATACCCTCACAATTGTCCAAGAGCCACGAATCGGCCCTAGAGTGACCTTCATTATTTTTTGTTCCATAACATTTTTCCTCCAAATTTACGTACCATATATTTTCACCTCTACGTGGGTACCCCTACAAAATTGATGTGTTGATACATTTCTACTGGACAAGACATTTTTTTTTTTTCATGTGAAAAATCAATTGAAATTTAAAAAATCTTAAGTCGATATTAATTTCGTGTAGAATCGCATTAATTTCGGTCTTCGAAACAGCTGACATTCGATTGCTGGTAACCGAAGTCATTGCAATTTTTGAAACGATTTTATTGAAAACAGTTCTTATAGCCCACACTATAATATTCTTATTTTAGTATTAAGGAAATTTGTTTTTACAATTACACTACAAAACGCTTTCCTACAAATCACCTGCTAGTTTCAAGAAGAGTGTTTAACCGGTGGTTAATCAGTGTTTAACCGGTCTATAAACATATTTCTGTGCTTTAAGCTATGATGCATGATGTCGAAATTTTACATATGTATGTTATATGATGTGTATGTACGAGTATATTTGCACATTATTTATCATCATTAATTAGCCATGAAAATGTATCGTCTAGACATTGTTTTGAACACACTATATATACATATTGTATCGGTATATAAATATGAAAGACATCAAATTTAAAAAGGACATAATAATTGCATTACATATGTACGTCTTCAGCACTAATTTATTTTCATTAATAATAATTATAAGAATATTTGAAAAGTGTTGTGCTTTTCTATATTCTATGTATAACATAGTAATGATTCAGTCGAATTTAGATTCAGGTAAATGAATGAATGAATGACGATAAAAGAAGCGTATGATGTGCATATGTATGTATACTGGACTTGAGTACTGTAGGAAGTTTATTGTATGCACTATGACAAATGAATATTAATAAAATAAGCAATTTGAAATTGAAAATATTTCCTTTTTTTTTTTTTTGCAAGTAAGTAAGCAAATGATATTTCTCCTTAAAATTCAATAATGAATAGAAATTTCACAAGTGATCATCTAAGAAATTCAGAAAAATTTATAGAATTTCAAATCCTCGTTCCCTCACATGTGAAAGCATTTAATAGAAATAATCACCTACATACTTATGTATTAGATTTATTTTATTAATATATGTGACTTGTGTGGGAGAATTGACAATGTATGCCATATCCCACATGTCATCACAAAACATACGCTTCCTGAAAGCATCTATGTATGTACTTATGTACTTACTTGTATTATTATATCCAATGTTAAAGCACAAATTTGAAAGCTAAACTTTTGCGATTCTATTAAAATGTGCCATCACATGTGTGCGTGCATGCGTGCATGTGAAACGTTAAAGCAATAGCAATGTCAATGACAAGTGGTATATTCATAGTACATACACAGAAACAAAATGACACAATTCTCATAAGCATTAGCATAAATATCGTATATATAAAAGTTATTTATATAAATTCTTTTTTTTTTTTAATGGAGGAAATGGAAAATTAAAATTTTCAATTAATTTATATGCTTCTTTCGATACAGCAATATTTGAATAAAATTTTTTTTTAATTCTATATACTTTGGGGCTGTCATTCGTAATCAGGAGATATAAGTGAGCTCTTCTAGACATGTCTAGATGTTAGCGAAATATTGTTGTTATTGCATGATTCTGTTATTCGGAATAGTTTTGAGGTTTCATCTGCTTCTATTTCAATTGAAATTAAGTTTTTTTTTCTCTTAAACAAATATGAAATATTCAATATTTTTTATGATTTCTCAGTTAATATTTGTTAGTGAAAGACATAGTTAATTAATTTGTTAACTAGCAAGTTAACCGTTTTAAGTTGAATAAATGTAATTTAGTCATACAAAGTATCGACATCACAATACAGTATTGTGCCTTAACATAGAAAAATGCAACAATGAAGAGACTTGAACTTTCAAGATTTATTAGTACGTGAAAAAAAATATATGTAATCGTACGTTAGTATATAATTTTCCTTAAATACCATTGTAACACACAATATATAAAAACTATTCACTATAACTTTTAACGGTTTTGTCTAAATAAACACATATACACACAAGTACAAGAAAAAACATGTCAACAGGGAAAATGAGATAAGTCCAACAACAGTAAATACCATACTGCTTGTGATTAAATACAATTTCCACATTTTTTGCTGTAAAAGTAGTAGTAAAAGCAGACTATTACGGTAAAGCGTAACGGTAAGCGTAAAGAAAATATCATAAAATATTTAAAATTTTACAACACTAATGCTATTATACATATTAACAATCAACATGAACGATGTATCCGGTAGGAAATGTTGAAGAATATTGAAGAGCGTCGATAACTGACAGATTAGTGCTTCTGCTTCTTCTTCTAAGTTCTTTTCTCTTCCTAATAGAGCATAAAGCACCACTTAAATCCATACAAAACGTACTTAAAAATGCCTGAAATTTGACACAGTCCCACAATTACATCGAAATATCGATAAATGTACCACCGAACCCCATTACTTCCTCAGTCACAATAGTTTTGCCATATATTCTTACCCCTAAGAATTTTTTGCATTTAACAGATTTTTGCAATAATTCAGGTACACGAACAAAATAATGCACTTGTCCATTGGGAGATATAAACATTTCACATCTTTTATGACATTCCAGGATTGGGTTCACTCGGTCAGAACATACTTCATAATCTCACAAAAATGGTCAAATTTCCCTTATCTTCAACCCTTAAAGTCGAGCTTCCATACAAAATTAAAATTTTTTATAAAACTTTTATTAATTCTAAAAAAAAATTAAATATGTGACAATTATAAGTCCCGTAGTGCACTTTATCTGAGCTTCTTTTTCAGTACTGGTGTGCGTGTTAAATTTTGGACAGTACTAGCATCAACGGCATAAACCTTGTGATATCACATTTTCTGAACTTTGCCTTTCCTTTGAGTTCTTTTAGAGGCGTTTCCATGACAAATTGTAACTGGCGGAAGAATTGCCAATTGCTTGCCGACAAGTGGGCACCATTCGAAGAAAAATATTTTCGATATGTCACTTAAACTTCAGCCGAGATTGATTATAAGGGACCTTCTAGCTAAAAACTATGTCACCCACTACTCTACTACTTCAAATTTTTGACCAAAAATACACTTATCTCCGTTGCCAATCCTTAGGGAGGTTCTTCTGCAAAATTTTGCACACATTTTTGAAGCTGGGAACGAAATGCTATCTTACAGAGTCAAACCATCTATGGATTCAAATTGTTATCTCATTTTTGTTATCTCGATTTTGTTGATTGCAATATAGAGGAAACACCGACCGACTCAATCTGGCACCGTGCGGATAATGGGACAAAGATTTATGATCATTATCTTTCTACCATCCACAAATTATTTCGAGAAATTGAAGAGGCAACTGCTTCCGTTAAATCGTATAATTTGCCGCGTCTTTTCTTTAGCCCATTGAGATACCAGTATGTCCGAACTGATATAAAATAAACAGAGTTGCAAAGTCACAGAAATATATTTGATGCAACCCAGCTCTACTAGGTACTTGCATACGATTATCATCTAAATAAATTTTGAAAAATGTATACACGACTTATGTGCACATATGACATAGCTTTGGGCTAATAGTATACATAGTACTACTAGTACAATTAAGTTTAATGTGATGTAATATTATAAAATGACTTATTTTAGAATTACGAGTGAGTAGCTATGATATAAACTATATACATATATTGTAGTATGCACAACGTGATGAAACAAAACCGATGTTTGACTATAACATTTCGGGAATTTCAAAGGGAAAGCTTTAAATTTATTTTTAGTTTCAGATGGCAGTAAAAAAAAAACTTCGCAACATCTATACAATACAGAATAGCAAAATTACTATGGAACTACGAGCATTATTATTATTACATGTTTTAAATATAGTTGGCTTTTGAAACTACATTTAGCTAATGGATAATATTCAATTGGAATAAGAAGAGTTCATAATTTTAGTATATGTAGATAGTTGTTTTACTGATAATTGATTCAAGCTCTGTTAAAGAAGTTATTAAATCTATTAAAAATGCATATACTATTCTCGCAAGTCTAACATATCGACATCAATGGTTTCATGCATTGAAATTTATAAAATCTCATTTAATATTTTACACAAGAGTAACTTTTATTAGGTTAATGGCGCCGTAATACATCACTCCGTTGGTATACGTTCAAATGTTATGTTCCATATTTACATAAAAACATAAAAAATTACATAAATTTAAATATGTAAAGTATATCGTATATAGATAGGTACACACAATACTTAAAGCTTTATTATGAATATATTATGAATCAAAAAGTATCTACGACAGCTAATTTGTGTATGAATACTATAACGAACAAAATATGCCTAAAGGTTTGCAAATAGAAGAAGGTTTTTTTATTACCGATTATACACAAAGCAGACAATATAACTAATAATGTGTTTAACTTTGATATGTAAAATAGGTAATCCAAACAAAAACGAAAAAAAAAAAAATTAAATTAAATAAAACAAAATGAGTTTTTAGAGTTATTGGATATTTGCCAGACATTGTCATTATTTTGGCATTTGTATTATGTAGGTGCTATAATAAAACCAACAAGAGAAGGAAATATGAAATATGATGACTACACAGCATATAATGCTGTTAGTTGTCATGGTTCATAGAATTTATGTGCTAATAAAATAAACAAAAAAAAAATTATATTATGAAAATTTATGAAGCATCTAGTCTATATGGGATTCAAAAATTTAACCAAAAATTACAACTCCATCATTAAAAGGGTTAAAAATTTCGCATATATCTAAATTTACAACAACAAAAAACACATCATTTACATATGTCACATTTCAAAAATAAATGAAACATTATAAATGAAAGGCCAAATTTAATATCAATACCTTTTTTAGTTATAGCAATAAATATATAATAAATATATTTCGAAATATATAGTTGTGTACATACATGTGCATGATACGATATCTAATAATGTGGATAAAGAAAATTAAATTATCAGCACGATAAAATCATATTAAATAATCACAATATATAATATTTCGATATCAAACGAAATCATCTCTACTGTTAAGTATATAAAAATATGGACAACTTTTGAAATTATTATAGATATATATTTTTTCAAAATCATAGCCATATCTCTTCATCTATTTACTTGCTGCTGTAGTTATAAATCCATCTAGTTGTAAATTGATATGCAAGCTTATTAGCGATCCGCCTTTAACTTGACATATAGGGTTTGTTTTAAAAGAGAACAAAGATGTTTAAAAATGAGTTTAATCGGATAAAAATCACTTCTGCCTACCAAACAGAAGTATGTTTCCGTGTATATGTTTTTACAATTTTCCCATGAAAATATCAAGATATCAATCTAAAAATTTCTATATACGATTATATTTGGTAGTAAGCGCAATTTGATGAAAATCACGCTTAGCTCCCATACAAAAGTATGATTCCGTAAGTAGGCTTTCACATATTACGTTTGAAAAATTAAAGCCATAGAGCTGAAACTTGATATGTATGATTATATTTATTATCAAATAAATTACTTAAAGAATAGGCGCAATCGAATGAAAACTATGACTAATTCTCATAGAAAAATATATTTCCGCATATATATTTTCTCACTTTGGACGCAAAAATAGAAAGCTAAAGAGCTGAAAATTGCTTCATATGCTTATAGTGACGCAAAAATGTGGTCAGTTTGAGAATGGGCGAAATCGTAAGGAAACCAAGTCTAACTCCCATGAAAAAGTATGTTTTCATTTGTGTCTTTTCAAACGCTAGAGTCGAACCTAAGTAGATCAAGGCAGAAACTAAAATCCAACTCCAATGCAATATGCTTCAAGATTTTAAATGTTTATTTCCTGAACTCTATTATTGCCTTGCCTGATAGTATCATTTTCCCCATATTACTCTCGTATAAGCTGTGTGTATGTGAGAGAGATGCGTGTGGGTTCATACCTTGATTGAGTTGATGTTCGGATTTTTTCTGCTTCAATTACCAACTGCTTCTTGCTTTCTAAATTAAAATTAAAGTTATTTGAGATTATTCGTTCTTTTTAATTAAGAAAACAATAAAGAATAATAAATAGAAATCTACTTGTCGATGTTTTTGCTGTGGTTGATGTTTTGCCGGTAGCGTCATTTTTCGTCTTCATCTTGTCCACTGCTATTGTTACTTGACGACAAATCTTGCTGTCGTTGCCGCTGTTGCAGTTGATTTTGTTCCATTTGTTCTTTTAGTTAATTGTTGTTGTTGTTGTTGTTGTTACGGTTGATATGATGGTGGTGCTGCTGCTACTTGTGGTCGTTGTTATATTCACATTAGCACATTTTATGACCTTTTAAATTGTTGAGCCTTTCGTTGGCGGCCAATACCATTACTCAAAGTATATGTTTAAATCAAATTTTGATTTATTCAATTAATGTTCGTTATCGAGAGGAATTAATTTAAGTTTCCACCGAAACGCACGCAAATTGCAAGACAATTGTTTTTTATGTACTTGCTTTATACAAAAGAAAAAAAAACCACTCGAGATATATACACACGTTTATGTGTATTATTTATTATAAAAAAACACCACGGGATACAAATTTGTAATTTTAGTTATAATTTTAATTATACCAGTACATACTTGGTTTAGAGAAAAATATGTATATAAAAAGAAAAAAGGCGCGCACTTTCCGTATTGTTCGGGAATATATTTAAGAAGGAAAAAAAGAAGAGCAAGAATAACGAATCGACTGCTGACTGATCAAGTCAGAGTTGCATTCGCCTTCTATAAAGGTGGCACCAAACAGTGCGTGACGTAATAGTCTGGTGTAGACAAGCTGATATACGTGATATGCAAAATGTTCACACAGTCGATATTTAAGAGCACCGGAAATGCTATAATGTTTCATTTTAAAAATATGAAATTTGAGAAAACATGCCACTATCGTTCGAAATGTTGCATTTGCTTGAGAAAACAATTAAATTAAAATGCCAATTACTTATCTCATATCACAATACTTTATCAGCCAAGCCAGCCAAGCCGTCACTACTAAATCCTAATAAAATCTTTTATTTTGTATACTTAAATATATAATTCCCAAAAGTGTAAAACTAACTTTTTTTTAAACTCATTCTTATTGAAATTAGAAAATACGTTTATGCTCTTAAAGGGGTTCCGTCAAGTCTTTCCTCAATAATTTACTAGTAATAACAGAAGAAGAGCATCCCTGTACTTGTATGGAATTATTTGTATCCCGTATGCAAATATAAAACGTCTACGACACGTTGTCATTTCTCTAACAGCACGATAAAAACTTTTTATTATATTTTACTTCTGTAATAAAAATAACAAAATAAAACTCTTTAAAAAACCACCATTAGTACCGTGCCATCGTTGTATATGCTATTAGGTACTACTGTTGGTGCTGTTCCATTGGTTAGAAATTTTATGTTGTGATAATGAAACGAAAAAAAAAACAACAACAACGACAGCAAATTGACAATGATAAGAGCTAAAACAGAAAATGTCAAGATCAAGATATGACACACATGCGAATAGACATATGCTTAAGAAAGTATTCAAGTTCAAGTTTTGCATTAGCAGCAAGTATGTTAATGTAGAGGGTGTTTTTTATAACAATAAATTGGTGTACTTCTAATAGAAATAAAATATCAAATCAACATGAATAAATCATTGGACAGTCGTGAGACAGTTTTGGTTTCATGTTCGCCGACTTTGTGAAAAATACTGTGGAAATGTTGCAGAACTTTTAGCCGAATGACAACCACTGACATAGACAAAAAAAAGGCACTATATACCCAAAATTGTCATAGTTTTAGATGAAATAAAGTTACTACCATATTCTATAAACTACATATTTAGTCTATGAGCATTTCATATTATCCCTCCTCAATGCAATGATATGCAATATTATTGTAAGATTTTTTTATGCAACATTTGGAGCAATTTCAATTAATCTAAGAAGAGAAAAAATTAACTACTCATTTTATCATTTAATTGTATTACTTCTTATTGAAATTTACTATGTCTCATGAAAATTTCAAGTGTCACATAAACCTACTAGACTTGGACGTTTTTGGTTTTCATATATACATATATTCTCTGTGGGAATTTGTCAGTGTCATTTATCAAATCTCAAAAATATAGACTATGATTATTTATTTATTTATTCATTTTATTTTTTTATTTTTTTATTTATGATTAGCACGTGCTTTGCTTTTCACTGGCTGGTGGTAACACACCAACGCACCCAATGCTTATATTTATGTACATATTTGTATGATTTATCTAACAAATTGGTCATATTTATCATTTTTTTTTGTTTTGTTTTGTTTTATCCACTCTGTATTATGTACATTTTGCATTGCTTTTGTTCACAATTGAAATTAAATTTAATATGAAATATTGAATAGAATAAATCAGTAGCAAATATTAAATAGTATGACGATGAACAACAATGAGATTAAATTCATAGCCTTAGCAATAAGCAGGATAATCTAATTGTTGAATTTTAATGAAGTTCCATATGTATAATAATGTTCAATACGATTATCTACATATACTAACATGCGTGTTTCTGTTAACATGTTGCGTGCATAATTAAAGAGATTCACTGACTAATTACACAAAAAGTTTTTTGAACAAGTGTAGTTTAATAAAATCTCTCTTCTTTACACATTTTGTCGACATATATATAAAATTCTAAAGAAGCTAATTCACTTGTAAACTTTTCTAATCTACTGTGGTATTAATTTTATAGGTATATAATTATATGTTTTACGAATAAATTTAAATCAATTTTTCTTCAATACTACATAATAGATTCTCATGGAACAGTCAATTAAAGCGATTAAAGCAAATAAACAACATACATATATATGACTTGTGTTTGTATTCAAGTGCCTCAACTGCGCATTCATTCACGGTTCAATTGTAAAAATCAAAGAGCATATTAAATAACCATTACTCATACGTCATGGTGGCTCAATACAATCAATACCATTTCATGGTATTTAGGGCATTCTTTTATCGGAAGTACAGATTTTTATTTTATTTTATTTATTCGAAAAGTAAAATTCAACGAATAAATTTAACGTAAATAACATTTAAACAAGTTAACATCAGTTGAATGTGTTACAAAAATGATTATTTAATAGATATCATTTCAAACTTGTACGTTAGTGAAATATATTCATTGCGGAGGGGGGTATTCGATCGTTAAGGAATTCGTTAACAAATTTAATCGTATGTACTAAGTTAAAGCTCCATCACTTTATATTTTCAGGGTGCGAGAACACACATATGAAAGCATACTTTTGTATGGGATGTAGGCATGATTTTTATTCTACTCCGTTCATTTTGAGATATGTTCGTTCCCAGGTAAATTAATCTGCTATGCAGAGTTTCAGTGTGATATCTGTATTTTAAGCTTAATTTTGAAGCTCTTGAATCATACTTTTGTATGGGAGGTGGGAGTAATTTTCATCCGATTTCGTTTATTTTGAGTTCGATTGGTCGATAACTACGGCAGTTATAGTGCGACAGTTTCACAGGTTGACTCAAAGAGGACCCAGTTGGGTAAGGGTTAAAACTCCGGTGGGCCTTTAATAGGCCTAAGTGCGTCGACATACAACCACTCAACCTACCTACCTATAGTGCGACAGTTAGCACGCTCGTTACAACACATAAGCCCCTGTAAACTATTCTTTGTTCTTTTAGAGGAACTCAATATTCAACTCAACAGCATTTTCTTTTCAAAACCTACACTGCTAACAGACTTCTTCAAAAAATTCCATACTCAAATTTCAAATCGATAATTTTTTCAACTTTAACATCGAAATAGCGATATTGTGGTATTAATTCTATGTGAGTCATTAAGGCACTTCGGTATACCGAATATCAGTACTGAATAAACTATATGATTGTATTTGTTGTGTATTGTTTATATAGCATATAAATTTATTTCAATAAATAATAAATCTTTTATATTTTCCATTGTTATGGCGTTATAGTAAAGCGTAAATATTTACAGCCTGCTCAACATGAGTATAATATAACAAAAGAATATTTCATGGAGTCTATATGTATTATGGGTATCATGTTTGCTTTTTGTGCCTGGCATGTCATGCAATGATGAGGAAATCCTACAAAAAAAAATGAAATACAAAAAAAAAAAAAACAAACAAATAAACAACAAATTATAAGAGTTTAATTAAAATTCTTAATACCTTTATATATGCAGCTTAATACAATTAAGCTCTGTAGGTATACTAATTTCATTATTATGTTCTCGTTTGTAAAGTAGAAATATTCATTTCCTAATTATCACTCAGAGGAGAGGTAACTATAATGATGAGAAGATAGGAATAAATATTATTATTTTAACAACCAACTTTCGACACGGAATACTACAACTCCATACATATGTGCTTATATTTCACATTTGTATACAGGTATTTGTAATATTTATTTGTTGTTCTCTTAATTAATTTTATAGTAAAACGGTAGAATTTTAGTGCTACTTCCTTTACTGTTGCTAATAGTAATAATGCGTATTAAGAACACCACTCATTGTGATTACGGAAATTAATGCATCCAATTAAGCAAATGTTTTAATGAGAATATAAATGATTGCAAAGATTTTAAAAACAGCACAAAGGTGGATTAATGTATATTTTATGCTAATTCCAGTGAGCAGGTAACCATACTGAGAGATATTGTATTCTGGCAAATAATAATAGGTACAACATGAAAGCAATGAAAGCTAACACAATACAATAACGTGTAAACTAATATCGAAATTATATTTAGCATCTAGGATGTGCTTAATCTTATCACAACTTGCTTCCAACTTTCTACACGGTTTTCTTTTACATATTGTTAAAACTTTACTAAAGCTAATACCTTCAAGTGGCATGTTTTGAACATCTTTGTGCTGCAAATTAATAATTTTAAATAATTGTTTGCATTGAAATCGCTAATTCCCAATTATTTATTTAGTGGAAGGTGAAATTAGTTTTAAGCAATAAGGGGAAGGCACGTATATTGGTACGAGTCGTATTTTTTGTAGCTCCAAATATATGGCTGGATCTCTGAAGCCCTTAAAATATCCCAAAAGCTTTTGCTTTCGAAATATTTTATTTAATTTATAAACAACAACAACAACAACAACAACTCTTTTCAAAAAAGCATAATCCAAATTATATGGAAATAAATATTATCCTATGGAGTAATAATACAAATTGCAGTGTCATGAAATAATGGGGCCTATAGTACATGTATTTTAAACATAGAACTTCAGTTCTATCAATACAAAAATTTTGGTTAGGTGGTACATCTCTGAGTTGGTGAGTCCACTAGCAAAATCTGACCTTAAGGATCAATGACATCTTAGAAGCAAATATGGTGCTTAAATGTTAAAAAATTATCAAATCAAATTAGCAAAAAAAAAGTATCATCTAGTTTTTCATAAATAATCCATACATATGATAAAAGTATCACCAGATATCTTGGAAAACATACAAAAATGCTATGAACATTCAAAATCACCTATGAACTGTCTCATTCTATGAACTTTTCCCTTAATAAATATTGAATAATTTCATCAATTATTTTATTTATTTATAGACTTTTAAAATATTAATTATTTTCGAATTAGAAAACATTTACTCATAGAGATAATCACTAAAACAAAAGTATACTTAATTATTGATCTGATAATAGGTCGTATGTAGGCACATAATACTCATATTTTATAATACTAATAGGTATTATTATAGATTCTTTTTGTATTTGTATTGAAAATTAATTCATTACTACTATCTAGTTGTAATGCTCTTTTAAATACCTACGTTTAAAACGAAAAACAAAAAACTTCAACTCAACAATAACAAATATCAATGACAATGACAAGACCATATACGAGTAAGTATGAACAATATAAAGCGTTTAATTAACTTTTTCTGTACTACTAGTACAGTATATCATTGTAACTGACAATTTAATTTTATAATACCAAAATGCTATTGTATATTACCGCAGATGTTGCTACAACTTAATAGGTATTTTAACCGTACACACACACGCATCATGATTATGTGTTAGTACTCGTATAGTATTATCTTGCTCTTGCTTACTTAATTGCAGTTCGAAGTTCGATGTTCTATTAATGAGAACAATACAACTCAAGAAGGTTGGAGACCACTTTATGATATTAGAGTGTAACTTGAGTATAACTTGTTGCTGGCACATGTGTTTAAACGGCATACGCAAACACATACACATTCTAAAACATAATAACAATTTAAGTAAAGATCAAGAAAACGCAACCAATTTATTACTATCAAGGGAATAAATTTCGCTTGGGCACCTATGTACCTTATATTGTATATTTGCAATGCCAGTATGTCTGACTCATGTTCATAGTATATGAGCTCAATTAATTTCTCTCAATTTTACAACATTTAACACAAGCATACTTGTGTTACATGCTTGCTATTTAGAATCACCTCAATTATGCAAGTAAAATCAATAAATTAGTCAAGATTAATCTTAACATTTCCTAAGTGAATGTGATCCAAATAAAGATATGCTATATGTGATACATTTAAAAGTGGTATCTTCAAAATTAGTCCACAATTTATTATTGTACACTAAGGTTTTTAGTAGTTCAAGACGCATGAACGATGTAAAATTGTTTTTCATCGATTATACTAACTACCTTTTCCACAAGCACTCATCCATAAGTGAATTTGTTCTGACTTTTTTTTTATTATGTGTTTACAAATATATAGATTTTCTCAAAAATTTATACAACAAATCTGCAAGACACGAGATTTTACTCTTTCCCTATTGAATTCAGAATTGAACTTTTTTAAAGGTTTCACTTTAACTCACTTAATATTCCATACAGAAAAACAAAATTTGGCACATCAATTAATATTACACTGCGTAATAATTCTGAGAAGAAATAAGTTGCTCACACCCATTTTTTTTTATGTAGCTCCCATACAAAGTCTCAGAATTGGTTTTATGTTCAAACCATCATAAGTTCGGCAGAGTTTTTGTTCAACATTAGTTTCTATTACAGTATACAATCAATCTACAATAAATTATCGAGCCACGACTACTATTTTGTCTAGTTCCCATACAAAGTAGTTGAATTACAGTATGACACAATTTGAGGGTCATTGTCTCGGCGGTGAACCAAATTAGTCTCAAACGATAGTATTTGAATTCAGTAACAAAAGCCCTAAACCCTTTCTGTTCTCTAGCTACCACCCATATGGGTCGTTTTTGGATTTTTTTTATATACCACCTTGATCAAATAGTTCCCGGAATAACCATCGTGTGGCGCTCCCATCGTTCCAATTTGAGTTCTGGGCTACGTAACTGTGTCAAGCTATGACGCTAAGATTTAGAGGGAATATCAACAACAGATGTACCAAATTAACACAAAAAAAAACAGAACTCAAATTATAACGATGAGAGCGCCACACGGTGGTTATTCCGGGAACTTTTTGATCAATGTGGTATTTTAGGGGTTTTTCGAAAGAAGTTGCAAAATGACCCACATGGATGGTAGCTAGAAGGTTAAAGTGTTCTGAGAAAATAATCTTCAGACAATTTTAATATAGGTCTCCTACGACAAGAATTATCCCAAATGTAATTTTATATACGATTTTTAAAATTCCATGATTCTACTTTTGATCGAAAGAACCACACTTTAAACCACTGCCTAAAAATTGTAACGTAGTAGAGCAAAATCGAGAAATAAGAATTTCTTTACCATAGGGAAATGCTATCGTTTGAGATTAGTTTGACTCACCACCAAGAGGGTGTGTTACACGATGTTATCTGGAAATTTTAAACGCCATAACCTTCCACATACTCCATCTAAGGCAATCATATTTAAGTTGCAGCTCAGTTTTATAGTGAGAAATATAATTTTACAAAAAACTTGGGGAGCCATGACCAATATTTTATGTAGTTTCCATACAAAGCCTCCGTTCTGCTATGCTATGGTAGCTGCATTGTTTGACAATCTAACACATCGGCTAATACACAACATTAATAGATGAATATTTGATTCGCATAAAATGCGAAATTAATGAGTTAAATGCAATTCCCCGTTAACAATTACGATTTCATATGGCTTAAATTTGAAAATTTACATAATTTGATTTAAGTATGCATTCTTTCAATTATCAAATTTATTTACACAAGGGCTAAAATTTTAATCCTACTGAATACATGTCATTTATGTACAATCAAAATCTAATTTAGAGAATTATTTACCGGCGAATCTTTCGAATTTCGGTTGCTTGAATTTGACATCATCATTTGCTATTTTAGATAATATACATTTACACCGTCAAAAACATATCCATCGTCATATGTAGAGTGGCCAAATACTATCACGCATGCAATAGGACCACAGCAATACCTCAACTATACCGCAGCTATACCACAAAGTAAACAAACATCATTTTCATGTAATACTATACCAACTATACGTAGGCATAATGTAGTAATGGTGAATATTCTATTATGAGAATGACATTAAAGTACACACACACACACACACACACCCACTCGTACAAATATGTACATAATATGCATCGAAATAATGAATGCCTTTAATTCAAATTTAAACATTCCACATAATATCAACAATATGTAGCTTTTTTCTTTTTTCATGGAACGATATACACGATAATGATCATAATTACTATAGTGAAAGCATTCACGCCTTCCCCCTTTTTTAAATCTCATCATGCCATAGACTAACAAACATGATTTTTATTTATTTTATGTTTTTTTTTTTTTCGGTTGTTTCCCCAGACTCTAACAAATCACAGAGAAAAGTTGCAAAGGAAATATTTCGATTGCAAAGTGTTAAGCTCACACAGATGACCAAAGCTATTTCGAAGAATAAGCGCATTAGAAAAAAAAATATATAAGATGATGTAAAAATAGATTAAATGAGTTTTGTCAAGAAAAAATATCTGGTTTTTTGGCTCGAGCTACATACTTATAATATGTTAAGCTCTCATACAATTGGTGTTAAAGACGACATGTTAACAACTTGAAAACTTTCGAAAATATACGTATGTGCAGCAACAAATGTTCATATCATGTATAATGTCATAGTGTCATTCTCGTTGTTATCGTTGTATACTCTTTTCGCAAATTTTCTCATTTTGTGGTGCACTAATGCCCGCATCAACGACCACAACAGCAATAGCAATGTCCTTTGTTGCAGAAGCAGCACACACTCACAGACGCATAAATCTTTTAATTTCTAATTTGTATTCAAGCGACAACATGGCCTTTTTGGTATTTCAAATTATTTTCTGCACAAAATTCTTCTTCTCTCTCTCTCTCTCTCTCATACTCGTAGTTGTTCATTTTCAAAATGATTACTCTGGGTGCATCTATTTACGAGTGTACTACGTATGTATATGTGAATTCTTAATTGAGCGTATGAGAATGTGTGTATATTCAGTTTACCGTTCTTTTTTTTTTCTATAGATAACTCATTTTCAATTTAGTAGTACTAGATTTCGAGCATACATGTTATTCCATGTGCCTCTATCTTCAGTATTATTTTCACATTTAGTTTATTTCAACTTAATTTTTAAATCTAATTGTTAAAGTTAATTGAAGAAATTATTCGAATATTCTTCTAATCCATTGAAAATTCAAATATTTAAATTGAATTTTAAGGGAAAAGGGAATAAAATCAATCAAATTTTTTTAATCAATGCACTAAGCCTAATTGATTACTTATTTATTTATATATATATTTGAGTATTAAAGAATTCCATCTCTAATAGTCATCAATACACTCATACTATTGCATATCAAACTTTTTTAATATTACAATTGAATAACTTTATTTGTCATTGAAATTCTAAGCTCTTCTATTTTGGTAAATTTTCTAATGGAAAATCTCAATATGGTATTCTCATACTATTTGAAATTAAAATTTACATTATTTTCATAGACACACATACGTAGGCTTTGAAAAGCCAGCAAATAAATATTAAAATCCAATGACATAATACTCTGTACCAATGATTGAAATACCAATGGAGGCTTCATACATATTAATTCCATGTTTAAGTTAACTCCTTATACCTGGTAATGGAGAAAATTATATGAAATTAAGATTTGCTTCAAAATGGGAAATATCACCACAGATTGGTAAAATATTTGAGGCTTTCGAAAGGAAAATTCTACATAAGATCTTTTTTCGAGTGAATATAAGATGTCAGTGTATTTAAGAAAAATTTTCAGATGGTATTATTAAGAGGGGTCCGTCAAAAATTTCACTGCTCTATGAAAGATTTCTGATTTTCGGATGATTTTAAATTAATTTTGAATGAGGCCATCATACATTTTACTACTCTGGGGGCACTCTGGAAGTAGTGGTAGTAAAATTTATTAAAAGGTCCATTTTGCATGGGTTCCCATCTAAAAAGTAGACATAGGGTTAAGTATGTTCAAGAAAAAATGTTATTGAGAAAAAAGGAATGGTCGCCGATACTAAATTTCACTATTTGAGGGGGGATTTTGGGGCAATGATTGGATTATTTTTCGATTATATGGTGCTCTTAAGTTCTTTATGTATAGAAGACTTCCCAAGGGAATGGTGAGTGTTTAAAATTGTTGAGGATTGGTCATAGATTTTACCTCCCAAAGGGCACTCTTCGTAAGACGACAACATTGTAGGAGTAAAGATAGAGTATGAGTATGTTCAGAAAAAATATTTATGAGAAAAAAACTAGCGGCCGGTCATGTACATATTAACCCTGTAAGGACGAGACGGGGTATTTTGATTTTTATTTTTTAATTTTAATTTTAATTCTTATTAGTTTTTTAAATTTTTATTTAATAATTTTTTTTTTTTTTTTTGAGGTTAGGAATGAATTCAGAAATGAACACTTCCCAGAACACTTTGCAAAATGCATCAGTATTTCATACCTATAATTTGCACTAGAATTGTTACTTGTGAATTTAATAAAACATTACAAAGGCAAAAGTTTCAAGATTCCCAAGTACCTTAATTCAAAGAACGAAGAAATGTAAGTTAGTGGTACAACTCTGAAATACCAAGTGCATGGTCTGAATCGGAATTCGAAGGTCAGTGATGGCTGATAAAAAATATTTGCAAATCGTCCATCATATGACAAAGTAAAAAATACGATTTTGGCTGTTTTCTTTTTTTTTTGCAATTTCCACATAAAAATATGAACAGAGTGCAGGTATGCACTCTGTAAGTTTGCAATTAGGTGGGTGAATATTCAAAAAATACCAGCTAATCATTTCATAATAACATTTTCACTTTCACTTTTCAATTTTTCTATTTCATTAATTCTATTTAAAATGTGGTTACATTGACTGCATCGGACTATAATTATTTGCTACTATTTTGATGGTTTTTAATTGCATAAAAAGTGAATGGCAAAACAGTAAAATGAAGAAAGAAAGATACGCCATAGGAAAAAACAATTAATATTCAGTGTGAATTAATAGAAAGATTTTCGACATTTTTAATTTGCATAAATTAAAGAGAGAAAAAACAAATCTATTTATTGCATTCAATATCCCATCTCATCTAGCAGCATGAAGAAAGAAAAATCTCAAAATCCAGTAGACAAGCAAACAAAGAACGATAATTATAAATATATTCTACATCATTTAATGTAATCACTATATAATCACGTTGAACCGATGTGATGCATATTGAATGAATGAATACACATTTTCAACATAACCTAATGGTCACTGTCCGCTAAAACGATATGTACAAGGTGGGTACATTCAACTTCAAATGATTCAAAGTCAAAGTCATCTTCAATGTTCTTCTCCTTCTTTATTTATTTATTATTTTACTTTTCTTCGTGTATTTAGGTGTCCCTATATACATTCATGCTTACATATGCCGTGCAAAACGCTTGATAAGGGGCGACACAAGTATCGTATATTCAGTTGAATTTTCATTTTATCATTTCAACTTTTATGATGTGATTTTTTGTTTTGTTTACTTCAACTCTAGTATCCAAATAAGTATATATGTTTGTACACAATTTTGTTTTCCATTTATCAAAAGATATTAACATCGCGACTCATCTGCTAGACAAAAGCTAAAAAGGTCAATAATCCTATTTTTAGTTTGCCTATGACTGAACAGTAACTGAACGATAAAGTAAAAAACCTTTTAAATTATCTAAATTTAATGTATTTGTTCCTTGGATTTTTTATTCTATTTGATTTTATTATTTTTTTTTTTAATTTTATATTTCTTTTTTTAGAAGAAATGATGCGGCAATTCACAAACAAATTGTGAATACGAATTAGGCTTATCAGGTATTAAAGTTTTAAGAGCGAGGTAAGGGTTAAAATGAATTTCTTATCAATAATAAACTTTGCGAAAAACGATAAGTAACAATCATTTCACTTCCTTGTTTCACCTAGGTAGGTAGCTACATACTAAACTTGGTGTTTACTTTTAAAGAATACAAACAAAAATGTTCAAGTTTACATAATGTGGGTATCAATATTATTATAATTATGTAGTCTTAAAAAAAATGAAAAATTTTCAATATATTTTTCGTTTCTTGATTGGCAAAATAATACGTTTTCCTTTTGATCTTTAATGAAATGTCTAAAATGTGTTCACTAAATAATTAGTTACGTTCACTTAGGTTCAACTATTGGACAAATCAGCTTATATTTTTATGGAAAAAAAAAACGTAAAAACAAAACAACCCACAAGTGAGGATTTATAAATTTTCACTTATTTATATCATTTCTATTAGCCTATTTTATATGATATATTTTTAAAAGCTATTAATAATTTAACAAGTTAACAATTTTTGCACAATTGGTAAATATTGACATACTAATTATTTTTATATTGATATTCTATTTTATTTAAATGCAAATTATTACGTTTGCATCAATCTTTACTAGTAGAGAAATGAATAAAAAAAAACATAAAAAAAAATTAAAAAAAGATATAGAAAAACTTTTTTTCATTTTCCTTTATTCGCTGGTTCAATTTAATCAGTACCCATAAACTCATAAGTATAAAATTTCACAGAAATATTTAGTCATAAAATTATATAAATTCTAAGTAATATTTTAAATACAAATAATCGACAAGCCTTCGAGTAATTCCAACCAATTCAAAGATTTTCATTTATATCTTTGTGTCAGTGAAACATTGTGGGTAATTACCAATGGATGCTTTGGATATCATTCTGCATTTACGACTTTCAAATGTAGTAAAACAAAATGAATGACATATAGCTTTTGGCAGTCAGATTACAGGAAATTATTGCATACAACAGCATCAGTTATGGTAAAAACAATATAAGTAATAATTGACTGAGTTATAGCCACATAAGTGAAGGAAAGAGGGCAAAATCCTCAAAAAAGTTACTGCATTTGTAATCCATCACATATTCTTCACTTACATTATACATAGAAGAAGTGGATAGCTCAACGAACATTGTAGAAGATAATTTTGCCGGGCACTCAAGCCCATAGAACAAAACCTAGAACTTTTAAACTTTTCTGAAGAAACGTTTGTTTACATGGAATTTAAAAAAAACTGTAAGTCATTTTTTTTTTTTTTTTTGATAAGTGGGAATTGACATGATTTAGTCCCGCTCTACTCCTCAAATAAATGTTTTCATTGATTGCGAAATTTTTATAAAAAACATACAAAACATATTTTTCAATGTCGTAAAAAATGTACATAGCCATCGATATTTATGTCAAAATATCAACTCACTCTCTGGGGTTTGAAAGGATTAAAATTAATAGAATATGCAAATAGTAATAAATTTAGCACTCGAAACTGTTACATTCGTACGATATGTATGAATATAAAAAGTGTAGTAACATGAATATAAAAGATTGCGAATGAAAAATGCATATTATTGACAACACTAAACCGTAATAATGCTTTGCACAATGAATAAAATATATATAAATATAAACTGTTGACGTATTACCTAAACAATTTTATTTTTGTGTGTGTAGTAAATTGTGTAGTATAAATAATAAATATAATCAAAATAAATATAAAAGTGAAATATTCGAAATAAACTTAAATGTAATGAAATATTTAGCATATACATCTGTCTATGTTTAATTTGTATATGTATCACATCAATACGATATTTATATCGACTTTTTTACATGTTACGAGTATAATTATTGATCTGTCGGGCAAGTCAGATCACATGGCTCATATATTAATAAATAAAACAAAAGTACAATCAATAGTATATTGATGATATGGTAGTGTATGAACATTTTCCACATTCTGAGTAGCTGCATAAAGCAGTACTCATAAAACGATCAGTCTCTTCTGGCAAAGAAGTAACAGCTGTGGAAAATGATGCAACACTATTTTGAATTGTTAAATTTCAACTCTATATGGTTATAAGTAGAAAATATTAATCATTTTGTGGCACATATTGGTCATAAAATATTAGTGTGGGTAAACCGAATTTTTTAGTTGAAATTATATGCAAAAAAAGCCTCCGTCATTGTGGCAGCTAAAATAATTTAAGATGTCCAACATTAATCATATGTTAAGTGCTTGTGAAAACTGTTCAAATTGAAACGGTTTTTGGAATTATGTTAACATATGTTTGTTTCTTTTTCTTTTGGTTTATTTTTTGGATATTTTCGTTTGTATTTTGATATATTTTTTTTTTTGACAAATGATGTGAACAGGATATAAAATTAATTCTCACTTATACTATATGTATATAGTATAAAATAGATGTGAAATGTGCTTGAAATGTGTACTTTTGGCGGTTAGGCATAAAATAATAAATAACATCAATAAATCTGAAATTTTTTTCTTTTTCCTCTTTCTTCCTTTATTAGATGTTTATAGAATATCATTTTCATTAAAATAAATATATATTCTAATCTATTTAAATTAATCAAATATTGATCCATTTATCTATAATTTTACAACAACAACATTTATAATAAGCATCTGCTCTTTTGATATTTTAAAAAACCAAATAAATTGAAGCATAATTCATTTACAATAGATAACGAAAAAGTTGTGGACGATACCATATACTATTTTCAGATTTGCTCAGGTCTAATGTGATCGCAAGTGTGAGCTTTTCTTTTCATATATTTGGATTAAACTAAGCTCCGTTAACTAATCTCACAACTATATACATTAAATCTCTGAAATATATCTAAACTTATAATTCATGAAAAGATTATTGTACCGTTTTCCCATTAGACGAAGATTCAGAAGCAAAAAATAAAGGAGGAAATTGCAAAAAATTAGAAAAACAACAATAGATTCAAATTAATATAAACTTTCTTAAGCAATTCTTGTAAATATAAACTTATTTTATTTTTTTGCGCCCACATACATAAGTAGCACCTTTGAAAATTGCGACAAAATCATATAAGAACACTAAGAAAGTAGGCGTATTAAACTAGAGAAAATACCAAGTACAATATAATACCTAATAAATTCATTCGAGCATAAGTTATGTGTCCAACTATTAAAAGGATATGTTACAGTATAAGCATTCTGCTTATGTATACATATAATATAACTGCTCTATTATAGCTAATGTGTGTTTCAAAATTACCTAGAAATGTGTTTAGTTAAATTGAATGAAATATATTTGCAAGCATACTAATAACTTTTACTTTGTAGTGTGCATTAAAGTAAGCCATATATGAGCATATAGTATATGTATTTATTTGAAGAAGACATTTGTGTATGTAGTCGACATATCGCATTGTAATTTGTACGACAACTTTAAACATACATACATAACCCACATAATGCACATGCACATACTTGGGGTATGAAGAATGAGACTTTTGACATTTGAAAAACTGTGCATGACTTTTTTGACACCCCTTGCAATGTGTCAAAAGTTATTTAAATTACGACTGTCAAATCACAAATTATTTGCACATTACAATCGAAATGTTCTACATATATATTTTTTTGTATAAAGAGGGTGTTTTTTAAGATATAGTGGTGCATGAACCAATTGTCATTTAAAACAAATGGGATTTGCCTATTGATCACGGAAAAATTGACAGTGCATCATTGTGTTGAAATCGCTTTTCGCACTGTTATTAATCTACATAATTGTCGAACATGACGAATGTTAAGTAAATCGGTATCCATCATTAAATTTAGTCAATTGAGCTCGTCAATAAATTGTTCAGTTTATATAGAAGCGTCGTTAAGGAGTAACGATAGTGGTGTTATTTGTCGGCGTAAATGTTTTTTATTAATTTTGTACTGGATCTCCATCTCTTTGAGATTCGAAATAAGTGTGTTCAGGGAAAATGTTGAGGAGTGGGGACTGATCATATTTCAACGGTGTAGTGACGAAATATGGAAGAGATTGAACACCGCAACGTGTGAAAATCGACAAATATCCCTGTAGTTGCTAAGGAATTACTAATAGAAGGATTAACAAATTGACAGTGTAATTAAGTTTTATTTTCCAACATTTCCATATCCCATGCTCTTCAAGGGACTTTCATATAAAATGACCGCAAAAAAATATTTAAAAAATGGACAAGTTACTCTATAACTAACAGAAAACACTTGTTTTTACATTTTAATATTTTCTATTTTTTCGCCACCCGTTAAGGTAATTCCCACACAAAATAGCAAAAAAAAACACCGGAAAATCGACACTAGCTAAATAGGGATCACTACTGCCCATTAATTTTTTTATTCGTAATATTTCTTCTAAACATACTTATCCTGGTTCTCCACTTCCTAAAGCAGTTGCCCTACAAAATTTTTTGAAGAATTTTTTTTTATAATTTGTTTCAATTCGAAACTGTAACACTCTTAAAAATACCTTTCTTGTTATATGTACAGTGTTTATCTGTAGCAAATTCTACAACGCAAGTAAATCAATTTTCGAGAAACATATTTTAAATTTTCTTCCCTTTCTTTTTTGTATATCGTTGATTCTTGGGATCATTTGACTTTACATTTTGCACTTTTTGTCAATGAAAAATATTTATATTTACTTATGACAATAATACATGGAGCGTATACAAGAAAATAAAATCTCCAAAAAAAAAAGCGAAACCATTGACAATGCGTATTTTTATTGTACAAATATCAGCAATAACCAACACACATTCTCACAAATCACCCACATGCATCCGCAAACAAATGGCCAACCATATGAAATCGAGAATATAAATTTAAATATGATAATACTTACAAACATATCGAATCTCTTGAGAAATAATCGAAAAAAAAAATTGTTTTTTCACATTCACAAAGCTAAAGAGAAATATATAAGTAAGTAGATGCTTTTACATATAAACCAATACGTATAATACATGCATATATGCAGAGTATTTAAAGTGAATATATGCGCATCAAAAGTTCAAAATATTTGTCTACAAAATATATATAATATCTATGCTTTAGGAATAATATGAAAAGGATTCAATGCTCTAACACAGACATACCAGACATATATCTATATACTTGTATGATCAAATAAAAATGGAACAGTTTGCATATTGGAAATTCATGTATTCATTGATTGTCAACAAAACATTGTGACATATGATATTTACAATAAAAATCACAATATCAAAAATAGTACAAATTCTCTGCGAATACTTCAAGCGTTACAATATAGTAATATTGTGATGATTGTATATACTATATGCATATAGCTTATATGTGCAATTGCGATGAATAGAATGCGTAGCATTCGAATAAAAGGATATTGAGAAACAATATCATATTTAAAATATATATGTTGATATGTAGAGACATATACGCATATAGCGCACATGTGTATGTGATGGAAATAAAATATTTATTCATGTACAAACGACGTAATACTTATTCGAGCAGAGAACAAATCAAAAGTTGAATAACTAATAAATATAATCGTTGATTTTTATCCTGACATCACTAGCAGGCAAATTGTGGTATTATAGGTCATTATATTTACATGTCAAGTAACATTGCATTGTTGACTGACTATATTGGCAATGTACCAATGGCACAATAATAAGCATCAACACTTCCTTCGCTGCAATCTTAAAGATGCCTTGAAGCATGTGGAGTATTTGCTTGCTATGTTAAGTCATCGTTGTATGGATTACGAAGAGAAGGTATATGAAAGAGGCTCTATGACTTAACTTACTTAGTTGTACATATCGATTATATATGGTAGATATACTTAAAAAAAACAAAATACCAAGAAAATCAAACAACATTCTCTCATTCTGATTTTAAAGGGTATTCAAAAGAGATGTGTCATTTTAAATTAAAAATAGAAACCTAATATATTTGGAAAAGAGCTGATTATTTTATTTTAATCTAAAATACAAACTCTGAGCTTAGTAATGGAATATGGAATACAATAACTGCTAAATGCTCGCCACGATTCTTCTTTGATATGGCCATTCTTTTTATGAAAATTTTCATTATATTTTTGCATAATTGCAGCTGTACCAATAACAGCTCTAATATTGTCCGTGAGTGCTTCAGTATTTGCTGCAGCATTGGTGTATGCTTTATCTTTAACGTAGCCCCAAAGACAATAATATAATGATGTTAAGTCGCACGATCTCGGTGATCACTCGAAATATCCATTTCAAGGGATCACACATTCAGGAAATAGAGCAATTGTTTCACCAGCATCCCCAGGCCCCATCCTGAAAGTCAACGTCGTCCATTTTCATAGCATCAATTTCAGACCAAAAAATCTATTCACTGAAATTATCGCACCAGTATTGTTTTCAAAAAAATATGGCCCAATGACACCGCCACTACAAAAACGACACCAAACTTTCACTCGTTGTGGATGGAGAGGTTGTTCGATCATTTCTTTTGGATTTTCGGAGCTCAAGATGCGACAGTTTTGCTTATTTACGTACACAGAGAGATGAAAATGAGCCTCATCACTCAGAATAATTTTGTTTGAGAACTCATGACCTTCTTCCATATCTGAAAATAACGAATTCTTCTTTGTCAAATGCCAACGAATTTCAGTTGTACGTTGCCATCTAAAAAATAATGCGGAATTTAAAATGACACCTCTTATTGAAATACCCTTTATACAATGTAGTACTTATAATGATTATTTCGAATTTATTCTATAAGTTTATGCTAATAAATATACTTAAAGTTGAACAACTTAATATCGATTGAAAAAGTGTTTTCAATTTTTTGTTCAACCCTTTTAGCTGCTGACCATTAGTTTTAGTTCCAAACTCTCTCATTTTATCTCTGCACACAAAATTATGTTTTTGTTTACTAAAACGAAACTTTTTAATTGTTCGAATATTTTATTTTTCTGAAAAATATTGCACAAACAAATATGTATAAAAGTGTACAGGCACTTTTTAAAAATATCGTGATCTTGATTGAAGTATATTTAGTGCTTAAATATGACCTCAATTCATATTTCATTACTATTATGATTGTTCAGAAATTTTAAAGCAAAAAATGATATTCTCAATGAAATGTTGCGCATAGAAATGAGTCTCTAAAACTCTGCAATTCCCTCCAAATTTCACTTAAATAAAATGTAATATTATATTATAAAAATTGCAACTTTTTGGTAAAAAAAAACCCCTTACTTTACATTTCATTAACTCATTATAGTATACTGTATAACAGAGACAACCAATAACATTTTTTTAAGTGACATCATACATACATGAGTCATTATGTGTAATTTTAAATAAAGATATATATAGCGTAATGAATGACTTGATTGCATTCGCAAATAAATTTCGTAGAATTGCCATTAATTACGATACGTTGTAATTCAATTATCAAGTGACAGTGACACAATTGCGGCATGTACAAAACAAAAATAGCATTTACATTCCCACACATTCATACATTCAGACATATAAGATATAATATATTTATATTATATTACACTTGTATAAACTTTAATACATATATAACTACAGTAAAATATATATTAAATATATATACTTGTATATGTTGCTAATGGCAATATTCTTCACACATATAACAAATATATAAACTACAAACCGATGCCGTATTTATTGTACATGTAGTAAATAATATTCAAGGTGAATGCATAGATGTGTTTATTTATAGTAAATGGTATCAATTCCTCATTGCTTAAGAAAAATGATCTCATCAATTTCATCCATTCTCTTTTAACCATTCGCATAAGTATGCTCATTTATTATACATGTATATATGTTCATATCTATAGATATGTGTCTATTAGCAATTTGATTCGAATAAACACTATTTATTGGATATAGCTTTATCTCGTAGATTAAGTGGTTTCCACACATTCATATATCTTCTTTTTTTTTGTATTTCCTTCTTATTTCTTAAGGATATTTGATTGATTTTTGTATTCATGTTTATACAGTGAGAATTCTTCGATATACCGAAATCGCTGAAATATATATATTTTTTTTTTAAATTGAAATTTCTTTAATTCCAAAATTCTATGAATAATTCAAATATATTTAATTTAAAATTTAATCTTTTTCCATTACAAAAGTACAATTGAATGGAATTCAATGCTATCGGCATAAATTCATACGGTACCTAGTAATTGTAACGATAGATCAGGTATGCCAATATTAGGTGGAAGGAATTCCTCTTATGTTATTGATATCACCAATATCGTAGATTGACAAAAAAAAAATCACATAAAAGCGTTCTATGCACATACTATACAAACTCAATTTGTAGCATACTGGGCGTATGAGTAACATGTAATTCTGCTTTTCTTGTAATTGTTTCCTTGCTATAACCTACTAGCATTTCCAAATAAAAAATTCTTATCATATTTACTATAAAATTTTATGATTTTTTAATATTCAATTCAACAAACCATAAATATTATTTGACTCTGTACTACGAATAATGTCATATGGCATGCCATTATTTACTAAAATAAACATGATATTTCTAAAGAACAACAATATCTTACAGCATCCAAGTAATCGTATAGCTGCATGTATTTTAGGCTTTCGCAATAAAATGCCAATAATATGAAAATCCGAAAAGCTCCGATATTGCTGCAACATAGAATATTCTATACATTTTCGTCATATACATGTGTATAAAAGACTTGTGTATATACATCTACATACATTTGGATATGATTTTCAGGCATTATGATGCCACAAAATTGTTAGCAACATTCTAATTAAATTTCCATATATATTGTGTTATACGAAAAATTCTTAAACATTTTCCTACCTTCCAATTTCAAATTCTTCTTAAGCAAACTTTCCAAAACAAACAAACAAAAATAGTTTTATACTAGCATACATTAACTAAAAAGTTGCTATTGCTGTTATTGTTCTTTGCAACATGTTTGAGTTATGTTGGGAATATGCAGTGACAAAATAAGTATTTGAAATGTAAATAGTTGAGAACGTCTCTACCTATTCGACTTGCATAATTTGTAAGTTGAAAACTAGTTAAGGTTTAACTTTAGGAATTATTATATTACGAATTTTATTGAATAAATAAATAAAATGAATGAAAAAAGTTGAAACTTAATTTCAACTTGCATAAAATATATTCATGTAGATCAAAATTTTGATGATTCCCTACCATAACCATAACCACTTCAAATAAAATAAACACAATAATGGAAAATAAAACCTACAAATAATCTCATAGTAGCCAAAGAATCAGGGCAAGAGTTGAGAAATGTATGACCGGCTTCTATTAAATTTTCCTCTCCAAGATTTTCTTTGAACATACTTACTTTCTATCTTCAGTGGTAAAATGCATAACAGATTCTCATGAATTTTTACCCGCAACATTTCCCTCAAGAATACTTGCCCACATTCTTCACTATTTAAGGGGGTACCTCTGCAGAATAAACGTAAACGAGTTATTTGTTTACAAAAATTTTACGTAAAATATAAGGAAATATAACTTAATAATTAATAACTTATTGTGTGTACATATATATTTGCACCAGCAAAACAATAAAAAATGAATACACCATGACTTTTACTGTATCACATTCGATGTCAACAACAAGCGTTTGGTATTCATTTGGTCTATTAAAAAAACACGTATAACAGTAGAGTCAATTTGTATATTATGTTGATATTGCTGATGTTGTTATACCAAACGATGAAGGACAAAGAGAAAAATATGTTTGTATATTTTTTTTTAACACAGTGCAACATATATTTTGAATAAAAGTGTTTATATATTCTAGTATATTTCCAGCAGTGATTCTCTGTTCCCCATCAACGTTCCCAAGTTCAAATCGATTCTGGATTTGAACCGATATTTTTAATATAAACATAGCTATCTAATTGATTTTTAGTTTATTCTAATGGTTAGAATAAAATTGCTGAATGATGATCTAACGAAGGGCTACAATGTTGCTGAATGATGATCTAGCGAATATTTCAATAGATTCAATTTTTGTAGACCGGAAATTAAATAAAGAAATCTGAAGTACTGTGTAGACCTTCAACTTGAAACTATCGTACAAAATATTTATGGACATAGTGCAAAATTCAAGCAAAATCTTAAAAATAATACAATAAACAAATGCTTTTTGTTTGCACCATTAATCCTACACAACATTCTACATATTGTTACTCTGTGCTATTGGAGCAGTGCCAAAAATGTACACCATACACAAACAAGTTTTTGCATCATGCACATCTCTTCTCTAAATAAGTAGCAACACCAACGAAATCAAGTTTATTTGAAATCGTCGCTTTGCTCATTTATCACATAAACAAAACAAGAATTTGTTTTCATCGTCATAATAACAAACACGACAAATTGTATACACATATGCATGCATGAGAACATGGAATCTGTATATATATATATTTTTTAAGTGTTTCTTTATGCAAATTTTATTTTTTTTACTATTATTTATAAAAACTTTTTGTTATCTTGGGATTCTACTAACGAGTTTGAAACAAATAGAACACAAAATCAATTATTCTGTTATTGCTTTGCATATGAAATTAAATCGATGGCCTAGATTTATGCTAGACATAGTGATACTTTATGATGTTTAATTAAAACCAAAAAAAAAAAAAGAAAAAAATTACTAGCCATTATAAATGCATATACTTTTGAAACTGTAAAAGATTTACTATGAAAACGTCAGAACACAACTACACAATAATAAACTTGTTATATTCCAATGCATATCGAACCAACCACATATGTATATACAATTGACGCATTTATTGCCACTTAAACTGTGACTTATTTCAAGTGTGACCACCATCAATCAGCATCATCACTGTTGGCACTATTTCGTTATTGTTTTTTTTTTTTTCATAAACAAATAAAAGTTTATTAAGACGTAATACCAACTGCAGTGCATTGGTGTTCAACGATGATTGCGTGTAAAACCTCAACGAGATCAACGTTCTAATGTGCTATCTGTTAATATGTATGTGATAACATGGTATAAGCATTTTTTTTTTATTTATGGATAATTCAGCTGTTTTTAGGATTGTGTACGAATTAAAATTTTATATGCGATTTTTAAATTTTCACAATTTTTAATAGAAAGTATACAACGAGTAATCAAGCAGCTATGTACAATTTTGACTACCGGTCCAACGAAAACCGTATATTTGTATAATTTGAAGCATTTTTTTTTCACATAATCACAGAGAAATTTCAGCACTCCTACTTTTTCATATTTATAAATTTTTTGGGATTATTTGTCGATTTTCAGAAGTTTTTGTGTTCATTTTGTATGGGAGATCCCTTACTGGAAAGTAAGTGTATTTATAGTAAATGTAAAGCGGACGAAATTAGGGTCGCTCATACATTTAACTGTTCTAGGTGAAATTTCTGGGCAATTATGGGGTAATTTGTCGATTTCCAGATGTTTTTGAGCCCATTTTGTATGGGAGCCTTCATAAGGAGTTGTGATAGAGGTTTAGTATGCTTAGAGGAAATGTTAACGAGGTAAAATTAATGGGGATCGTTTATACATTTAACTACTCTAGGAGCCATTCCTGGGTAACTATGGGATAATTGGTTGATAAGTGCTTTTTTAGCTCAGATTATATGGGGAGCCCCCTAAAGCGGTTTAGGTAGGAAATAAGTATGTATGCTCTTAGAAAATATTGGCGAAGAAAAACGAATGTGTGTCGGTCATACATTTAGACACTCTACGGTAAATTTCTGGGCAATTTGCAATTTTTTATGTTTATTTGTCAAGTTTTATGTATTTTCGCATGCATTTTATATTTTTACTTGTATAATTTTATACTCAATGAAACTATGTTTTGCGAATTATGTATATTCATGAATAATCTATTGTAGCATTTTTAAAATCTTATACTTTTCTACAATACAAAATCCAAGCAATGACACATATTTGTGCAAATATAAACCTACATCTATCTACATTATTCTCTAGTAGAACAACAAAGTTGGATGAAAGTTTCAAAAGCAATTCAACATTTAATCTAGTGTTGATTTGTGTCATCACAACAAATGATGAGTTGCATAACAGATTTTATCAAGGATACTAGCAAATTCAAAATGTCTGCAAAAGAAGTGATATATATGTATATACATTCACTTATTCACAGTACTTTGCTGATGTGATTGTTGCTTTTGATGAACTACAAGTACGGAGAATTGTCAAATTTTATTTGAATTCGAAAAAGTTTATTATAAAGTAAATAAATAAATTCTCTGAATGGAAACAAACAAATTAATGTCGATTTTGAAAGTTTTTTAAAATTTATTTATTGTATTTAGTTTTATTATTTTAAAAAAATATAATTAATATACAGTTAGTTGGTAGATACTAAATTTTTAAGTATTTTATTACCGACTTATAACAAAAATTGACTATATGAAGTCTAATTTAACAGCATTTTGTTGTAGATCTAGAAAATTATTCTCTCAAAATTACTGCAAGCAATAATGTTCAAATTTAGCAAACATAATATGGTTTTCAAGAAAAACATTCACTACATAAAATCAATAAAATTCTAAAAATTTTTAATATAAATCGCGAATCTGCACAAAAAAAAGATCGATTTTTTTGATTATTGCCGAATTTTCAAAATTTTTAACGTTTTGATCTTTCCATTGTAATCGTTTAAAAACCATTATATTTTATTCTGAACAAAGGGTATTTTTAATGAGTTCAAAATAAAATATTTGCCGAGCTGGATATGTCTTAAATATTTTAAATTTTTTTTTTTTATATATATTTCGATGTAACTTTAGACATTTTTATTATTTCTTGAATTTTCTACTGCAATTCCATGCGCAAAAGGTCACATGAAAAAAATGGGAAAAAAATTAAGTTTTTTTTAACCAATTGCCGTGAAGTATATTTTACTCAGTATTTTAAAGCATAATGGCGTAAAAACTTGATATTGGGTATTATCCCCAAATAAATTTAACATGAAGACAAAGTCAAAAAAATCAGTCATATTTCATCAACCAAAAATATAACGCTCAACAAGATCCACAAAAATCGATTTGTAAGGCAAATTTTAATCGGAAAAAAATTAATATTTTTCCAGTAAGACAATATGCAACCACCACAGAACCTAATTAAAAATTTTGAAAATGGATTAAATATTTTTAAAGATAGTCAATTTTAACTATAAGTCGGTATTATAATATCTATTGTATATAGATAATAATTAAGATAAAATATTTAAGTTGTTTTTCATTTAATTCGAATACTATTAAATTGGTATATATTGTACTATACATACAGATATTATTTCTCTCATTTTTTTTTCTCAAATAGTTGAGTTGTTGATAAATTTCAAGAATTATTTTATAATATATAAATTTATTCGACATACATACACGTAAATAAATATGTTATTTACACGTAATTAGGAAGAAGACGTACTATGATGTAATTGTAAAATCGAACATTTTAAATAATCACAAATTTCTTTAATATTTATTGTATAACTATACTACTTTATTTTACATTTATTATAACAATGCGATTTTACACAATGCAAATTATCACCAATGTGTAATATGTAATAGAGTATAACAACAATATGTTATGTGATAATTGATTCTCCGACTTCGCTATTAGGTTTTTTCTATGTGGATATTTTCTACAAAAGGCGAAATTACGTATTCTATAGAAAAAAAATCGCATAGAAATTGCCTCAAGTGAACTGGGACATCAAATGGTGTGTTTCTCTATGTATCATAATCATATACATACATATATTCATAAATATAAATATAAATCTATATATTTATATTTATATTTATATTTATAATACATTTATCATCAACAATAAATAGTAGCAAATAAGCAAAATCAATCTCAAATCTATGTTGTGCATTTTATTATTATCAATATTTTCCTATAAATTTCTTCCTCTTCTTCTTCTTTTTATTTTTATCCCATACAATTATTATATAATTTATTCTAAATATTCAATATTAGATTTAACTATACGTACATATATGTGGTTAGTTTTTTTATTCGATTGTATATGGCCATTGCCAATCACAACTTATCACTCATTTTCTTTTACTCGTCTTTCTCATCCTCATTATTATTATTCTCATTCATCCTCAAAGACGCGGACTATCCAACATTGTATTATTTGTCATCAGCGTAATACTATTGGCCATTGTAATTGAATTACCCGCCACTGATAAGCTCATATCTGGTTTCGAACGTTTACGCCAAAAGCGTCTATTGTTCAATTGTAATCCTTTGAAAGTATCGAGAAAGGCGCGACGAAAGCCAGCATTCATAAAACAATAAGTTATCGGATTACAGCAACTGGATGAATAGGCAAGCAGTTGAAAAAAACTAATCGAAGTGTAATCAATGTACTCATAAATCGATGGGCCGATAAACATTGAAACCGTATTGATAACATAAAGTGGCGTCCAACAGATGAAGAACTCCAACACAAGGACAAACAACATTTTCACAACACGTCGTTTACTCTCTAAATTCTTCGTTACATTCGATCTGTGAATGGAGAAAGAAGGAAAGAAATAATAGAAGAAATAATTTTCATTTATGAAATGTTAAAAAAAGGTACTGTATATTTAGCTATTCTATCTCTTCCTCTATGAGTACCAATTGTAATTAGAATATGTTAATTGTCATCTATTGTAGTTAAATAAAAAAGTCTTTAGGAAATATCCACGGAATTACAAACTCAATATGCGATTACGATTCTTTTGAAAATTATTCACAAGAAATAGTGAAATATAAATAATTGCAAATCAAGCTCAACTTGACATTGAAATTCCTCCGCATAACTATGTTGATCACGTTCTAATATTGCTATTATTTACTTATATAACGTTTATGTAGTTTCTTCATAGCAATTCTTCCAACATCAGTATTAAAGATATTACTAAATAAAGCCGATTATCTTGTAGGTAAATTATGTACAAATCTGTGTAAATATGTTTAAAAAATTTACATATTTTAATTTCATTGACGAAACCTATGTCGAAGAAGAAGAAGCTTAAAAGAAAGCATAATAAGTACCTCAACAGCCTTAAGTCAAATTTTATTTCTATAGAATGTTGTATGAGTTGTTTAATGAACTTTAGGAATATTTAAATAAATTTATATAAGTAAAGACTAGCAAACACAGACATGCAGTAGATCTCTTGGGTCATTTCTCATCACTTCCACGTAGGTGTACTATTTACATACTTATATATAGGGCCATAGGCGCACACAGATGTTTATTTGGGATAATATTCATATTCTTTTTGTCAATATAAATATGAGAGGAAGCTTTTACAAATTTTCAAATATATTAATGAACTTGTAATGTTGATGTTAAAAGGAAATTTGAAAATCAAGCCACTCCGTTGGTTTCACAAAAGTCTGATTATTCGAACAATTTACATGAAGCTGTATTCAATAGTTAATGGAATTAAAATAAACCCTTCTTCTTCTTCCCTACACTGTTAAAAGCTGTACACAGTTATTAAGTACTTACCTTCTCAAGGCAGCATCACATGAAATTCGTAAGCTTGGTGCTGAATTCGATTTACGTCGCCCAACATCATGTTGTTGATTTAGCTGTCTCTGTGCCGAATGCAACTTCAAACGATGCTGATACTGTTGCTGGCTGTGCTGTTGTTGGTATTGTTGCTGATTGTCATGCCCCGCCGACACGTTAATCACTGTCATCGAGGGTGATGGTGATACTCCAACACTAATACTGCCACTATTACAAATGCTTTTAGCATTATTGTTAGCAATGGGACTTGTACTACTGGTATTGCGATTCAATGATTTCACCGAAGTAGAACGCATCCCATAGTATTGTAAATGCCCTTCGGAAGGTGTTAATAATTTCTTTCGACCAGCATTCGAATGTTGAAATGTGTCCTGATCTGTAAAAAAAAAACAAAGAGTAAAGAGACAAGGATCAGTTTTATACAAATACCACGATGACATTTTTTGTCATGTGGTGTCGCACACAAATACATGGAGCCATATTACTCTAACATTTAGGATTACAATTTCCAAACGAAAAAGGAAAGCTTCTAAGTCCTCATAAATTTGTTTTTCACAAAATTGACAAAGCGTGAGACTCTGCATGTATATGTTCATATACCTAGTAGTTAGTAAATGGCAAAAAAAAAATGGTGTTATTCTTTTTTTTTTTTTTTGCTGCTGAAAATTCATTCATTCACTGGCACACGTGCATCGACCCACATGAACATAGAATAGAATAAAACCCATTTAACTGTACGTGTATGCGTATATAGCGACCGGTTCACTTGGTTTTCATCAAGTTACCATTGTAACCCTATTATGTGACAATATTTTGCATAATTTCATCATTATTGACTAACAGCATGGCTTAGCAATTGTGTGGTATATTACTCGTTTACGTATGAATTGAAATCCCACATAAATTTCCATGTCAATGAAATGTTTTTATTTCATCTACTATAGATTTTGAAAATGTTCATATTAATAAAAATAAATAATAAATACAAAAATCAAACCAGCATAACTAATAGGTTCACGTGGCAAATGTGCAACGATTAAATTTATTGTGCATACTAGGAATTTTCAATAAAGAAAATTACAACATAGTTTCAATGAATTATTTCTCAGTCAATTGGAGATCTCATTTGTGCGATTTAAAGTCTTTAGATTTTTACCTTTCAGACAATTTTAAATTAAAAATTGTTGGAATATCTGCAATTTCATGGAAAAAAGGCATAATGACATGAGGAATTTTGTTGAACGTGTAGTAGAGGTTCATTCGAATGATATTATATTTCATAATTAAAGAAAAAGCAAGAAATTTTCCGCATATAAAATCCACAACCTTAACAAAAATCATCAAATTTTAAATATCCCAATCACAAATGTATCACATTGCATATTTAACTTTAACATTTTCAGACGATCTAAATTCGTTTGAATTATCTACATTATGAATTTCGTTTCCCAGAGTAAGAATTTTCCCATTATCGAGGTTGGTTTTTAAGCAATTTATTTTTTTTTTTTACAAATGTCAACTAAGAAATATTAAAATATCGTCACAAAAGTATCTTGGAGGTATTAACTTAGTTCGCTAAAATTAAAATATTTTATTTCTCATCATAAACCCAATCAAAGTGTATTTTAAAAGAAAATCACAATAAAATATTTGTAAAAAAAACAAAATAAATAAATAAATAAATATGTGAAATATGTGAATTGTAAGACCCGAAGGGTTCTTTGGCCCATTACTGTTATGTGTGTTAAATTTTGGACAGTATTAGAAGGAACCTCCTGTTCGCCTCCCTAACCTGTCTAACGTATTCCAGGCGGAAGTGTTTGCCATCGGGGAAGCTTATAGAATACTAATCGCAGACTTCAGACTCAAGCTCAACATAGCTATAATATTGGACAGCCAAGCTGCAATTCAGGCCTTGAACTCACCAATTTTATCCTCCTTCCTAGTGGAACAAAGTAGAAGGAGTCTCAATACACTCAGCGAACGGCACAACGTTTCATTGATCTGGGTTCCGGGACACCGGAACATAGAAGGAAACGAAAAAGCCGACGAACTGGCAAGAAACGGATCTGCCATGCAAGAGGCTCTTGCACAACCAGTGTTCATACCGCTGAGCATAGCTAAAAGAGCCTTCAACACAAAATATCTACAAATAGCGGATTGTAGGTGGAAAAGTCTTACGAAACGTAAAACTAGTAGGTCACTGTGTCATACATACAATCATAAACAATCAATATTACTGATGAACAGGAACCGTAAAGATGTCTCTAGACTGACGGCAGTCATTACTGGCTCCTGGCTCATCAGAGAACAGGGGGCCAAAATGGGAATGTCCCACAACGATTTCTGTCACAGTTGTGACCAAGTGGACGAAAAGGAAACGGTCTCCCACTTCCTTTGTAAATGCCCTGCCCTTTGGAAGCAGAGAATGAGCATCCTAGGCAAACCACTCTTCAACAACATTGAGAAGTTGACGGAAATAAACATCACCAACCTCATAAGGTTTCTAAACAGCACGAACTGGATTTAACCGTGCTACCCACACAAACAACCTAACGAGCAGTTGGAAGCGAGGATGTGGTAACAAAACGGTGCGTAAGCGCTATTTGGACTCATGCATGAGAGACCACTTCAACCAACCAACCAAAAGGAACCTACTTATTTTAGCCGGTTCCGAATGGCAGAACTTTTAATATACTTTTAATGAGAGCAGGATTGCAGAACTCTTGCGACATCACTTTTTCTGCGCTTTGTCACAAAGTTCTTTTAGAAACGTTTCCATGGCAAATTGTTACTGCCGGAAGAATTACCAATTGCGTGCCGATAGGTGGGTACCGTTTGAAAGAAAAATCTGTTTTGATATTAAATTTGTTATGCTTCAGCCGGAGAATGAACCCTCGACCAGGCACGGCATATATGTATAGTAATTCATTTTCCAGCAGAAGCTTAATTTATCTAGGAATCCTATGTGTACGCAATATATTTCGTCAAAATTTTGTCAGTTTAAGTTTCTATCTTCTTTACATTCCACAATCATGGCAATAATACAAAAATAAATAAAACGGCAAAATTAAAACAATAACTTTTCAACACAAATTTTCGAGCATGCAAATTGTTACTTCATGATTACAAGGCGATATATTTTCATACAACAATAATATGCCAACAATTTCTATTGTATTTTACATTTACATTTACACTCGATTTGCATAAAAGAAACATTTTAATTAATGAGCATCACAAACGCTTGAGCTTGTTTACTTAAAATTGTATCAGTTTGGAATTTGTTTGGTCATTACGTTACACGAGCTTAGTATTTATGTATATATATATTATGTAGTAAGTATTTGATTTGATTATAAATAAATAATAAATTTGCCTTCTTATGCAAATAAGTACGTACTACGTTATATATAGTCCGAATATTTTATTAATGTGCGTTTGTGTTTCTTTTCGTCTTAAATCGAATATCAGTTAAATGAAAAGTTTACAACTTAGTGCAGAGAATGTGAAAATTTGAAACTATAGGTTGAGTAACACGATTGACAGTTCAAAATTGTTCAATTCAATTTAAAATGCCATCAAAATTATTACATTTCATCGAACGCAAGTGGACAGAAGTGCAAAGACATAAGAGCAAGTAAATATTATTATGTGAACAAACTAATTGTATATTATAAATTGCTTTGCATCGTAGGATTCTTCAAATATGATTTTTAGGCCAAAATAAATAACAAATTTGCCAATGGCTATTTCATACACATGTTACACTTATAAGTAAGTACAATATAACTACTACGAGTATATGTGCATCCAATTATTTCGCAAATATTCTCGAAACTAAACTTTTTAATGAAATTCTAAAGTGCCTAATCATTGTTTTTAATACGCATTTTTAAGCCGTCATTATTATCGTTATTAACATTTTGCATCTTAATGAAAAGAAACCGTAAATAATATGAAAATAAAAAATAAATACTATATTAATTTCAATTTTGTTATTCTCTATTATATTTAATGGCTATTTCTTAGAAGCGCATTGTAGTAATTTTGTAATTTTTCATTTCTCCTTAATTGCGTATTTCCAACAAACTCTTATCAGAATGCGTAAAATGGATGTACATTAAGGTGGATCAAATTGCGCCTACAGCAGTGAAATGTATGAATGAACCCTCTTTACTTATTCCTCCACACATACTTATCCTCTATCTTCACTCATTAAAGGGACTGCCATGCAAAATGAACGCAAAACTACATCAAAATCGACAAATATTCCAATAGTTGCCCAAGAATCGGGCCCAGGGCGAAGGAATAAATAATGTTCAGCTTAGTTTTTCTTTACTACAATTTCCTTCGCACATAGTTAACCTCTATATCATGGCCTCAAAGAGGCTTCCATAGAAAATGAACACAAAAACATATCAAAATCGACAAATTTGCCCATAATTGCCTAGGAATCGTGCCAAGAGCAGTTAATTATATAAACGACCCCCTTAGTTTTTCATAATTTAATATTTCCTATTCAAAGAGAATCGCTTAAAGACATGCATTGAAAAATGCATTCATAAACACCTGAAAAATGACAAATAACCACATAACTGCCAAGAAATTGCCCCTAGAGTAGTCAAATGTAAGAACAACCCTTATTATTTTTTATTTCCAATTATTTCTCCACACATATTGACTCGATATTTTAACTTTTTAAAGAAGTTGCCATACAAAATCAACATAAAATCGAAAAATGAGCCTACAGATGTGCAACAATCGCCTTTAGAGCAGTGAATTTATTATTGACTCCAATACTATTGCCACCCTAACAACGAAATCTTCATGTCAGCTCCTTCAACAAGCTACCCAGCAATATGAATGCATTTATAATAACTGAAAGGACTAAAATGTAGGCTAGTGCAAAATTAAATTATCTTTTGGCATTCTTGGTGATGCACCTTAATGTACATTGTTTTCTTTTAAGGGCAAATTATTTTTTTTTTCTTATGTTTTGTTAATTTTCATATCAAACGACTTATATACGCAAAAGATCCTAATTTGATGTAAAAATTACAAGATAGAATCTTTAAAACATCGTGGAAGACCACTATGCACAAGTAAATTCTTCTTACTTACTGCTTATTTGAACAATGCAACCAGGATCATCATTTTGCTTAACAGAAAACAGTTATCTGATTTCCTTTTTGAAACGCCATTGCAAAAAATTAACACCGTTTGTAAAATTTCATGGTTTTTTTATTGACAATTCCTTTAAAAGATTTAAATGTAAAATACCCAATATCGAAAAAACCAAGTGTTTGGGTAAATAATGCTTTTGCTTTTTTAATTTTAATATAAAGATTTTGTATTACAAAACTCAACCTCTTGAAATACATTTCGATGCGATTGAGCCTTGTCTCTAGAGTTCTACCCAATACTTCTTCATTATTTGAAATTAAAATTTCTAAAATTTTATGATATTAAATTATTATTATGCATATTGATAAACATATATTTTAATTAATTGATGGATGATCATTTGAAAATGATTGCTTTTGTATAAATTTGATTCAGTGTCAAAATCCTTATTTACACAACATATGATTACATTAGAACGTGCAATACATATACAAATACTAGATATAAAAATTATCCTAATAGAAATCCAAAAAAATGTAGAAGAAAAAGTGCAAAGATCTTATTTTACATTTGTTCTTTGATATTTGCACTCATCAATCATCAAAGTACGTGTCTTATGTAAATTTGATATTCATAAAATTTACTAACGTGTTATTTCACTTAATGACTTTGTTATCACACACATACACGCCCAGATACGCATATACAGATTCTATTGTCTATACATTTTTAGTAAAATTTTATGTAAGCACATTTGTATTTGTATTTTTCTTGTATTCATATTATTATTATGGTTATTACCATGATTTTCATGTTTTTGATCGTATATTTAAAGTGTGTAGAAGTGAGTTTTACTACCAAATAAAATAAACATAAAAGTTTAGCTACATAGATTTATACACTCTTAAATGTTCAAGTGCCACTAGGCATAGTCTCTATCAAATTTCGACGTATCATACTTGTCTATAACATATGTACTTGTAAAATCGGCTTTATCTTAGTTTGAAAAGTTATATATTTTAATGAATTATCTGGCAAAAAAAAGCGATGGGAAATTGATGCGTAAAAAATCAAAAATTTTTAAATGCCACACAGTCATTTTTAAACAAAATATGATGACGTCATTGAAGGAGGTAAAGAAAAACCCTCTGTATGTGAGATACTTACATATGTACTAATAGAATATTTGTTCATCCATTATATGAACTCTAAATTAGGTACTCAACTAAAGACATTTCTAAAAAGAATGTAGCAACATCATTTAGGTGATAGCAACATTTACTACATATGAGAACTATGCAATATAGTTTGCGTGCGGTTTCCCCCACGACTTTTTTTTGCCGACTATTGAAACATCAAAATATGCGATGTGAAATTTACAGCCTTCAAGAACATTGCGGGCAACATGTTTCCAGTGCTACTAGTTCTCAATGTGTCGAAAACATGTTAGTATACAACTAGCAACATTCATGTTTCTGATAGTATTTTCCGTACTAAATGTTGTCCAATGTACAAGCAGCTTTAAATATTGGAGGCGCAATTGATCTTTACTTTTTTCAAATCGATGATCAATGATTATTTTTTTCTAATTTGCACGGCATCTGCTTGACAAATATTTGGCTTCAGCAATATGCTGTACGACTGGACACTACCAAACAAACAATTGATTTATTGAAAGAACAATTTGATTTGCAGATTATTTCAAGGAATTATATCGAGGACTTGGATTTTCAATATGATGTGATCTATGGCAACTGGATTGTCTTACTTGAAGATACAAAGGTCTATAAATATTTGCTAATCAGCAAGGAACAATTGACATTTTAGAAACCAGCATAACTCATGTTGTTAATCAAATGTAACCACAAAAGTACTTCAAAATTGTAAGATTGATGGATTCTACATCATTAGAGCTATTCAAAGTAGACTTATAGTGGAAATTATTTTCAAAACTTAAATGTTTCTTTTAATTAGAAAAAATATATTTCAAACTTAATTCATATGGGCACATGGGCTTTAACAACAACTTACTCTTCATATTTCCGTACACAAGTACAAGTAGATTCATTGCAAATAATAAAAGGGAAAATATCAAATTGAAGAACCTAAAGCTTTGAAAATTAACACAATGCTTTTGTTTCTCGATAAGTTTTTGAATAGAAATCAACAGTTTGGATTGCATATAAGTACATTCAAGCACATACAAACGTATATAGAATCCCTATTAAATAACTTAATTCAATATCAAAATAGCGCGAGGCAAACAAACAATCAGACAAAAGATAGCACTGCTTTTATTCTATTCTAATATTTCATAGAAAAACAAGAAGAAGAAGAAGCTGTTCAACAACTCATCTTTTGTTGAATGTACGAGTATTATGCGGTTGGTTGGTTGGTTGGATGATGTAAAAGTTACATGCACATGTTCACGCACAAAAACAACTTAAAGCATTCACCATTTGTGTTTGTAAATATGTTTCCATGTAAATACGAGTATGGCTGATGCTATGGTTGCAATAATTTCGCGCGCACTTTGACGCAATTTCATAATCACTGTTGTCAACATGCTACTTGTTTGTAATATACGTAGTACTCGTAGTACTTAGTACCTATAGTACATAAGTTCATTCATTCATTCATTCATTCATTTCCTAGCATCGTTGTTGTTGTGATCATTGCCAACGCTATTAACATTTCCGTTTGTAAATGTGACATTTCACCATAACAGAAATAGACGATAAAGTAGTAGGTACTACTACGTACGCTATATGTATTGAGAGAAATCACTTTGTAAATATTATTTCAACTGTTTCCTTTTTATTTCATGTTACATTAAATGCCATTTATTTTTCTTAACTTCTTTTCATTGTACCATACTTCCTTACCATACATACTATGTATGAGTATTTACTTTGATGTCAGGCATTTAAAATTACTTTTTTTATACCTTTGTAATTTTATAAGTAGGTACCTACAAATATATACACATACAGTATTTCACAAGTGGACGCGTAAAATTACAATAGGGTGGCAAAAGAGGTCTTAATATTGAAGTGCTAAATACATAGTTATATAAAATGATATCGGAGTGCTTATCAGAGAAAAATAAAGAGATTGCATTTTATATCTAACGATAGGAAAATTGACTATTTAAGCTGTTTCCTTGTCACTAAAAGGTATGTAACTTACACGTATATATATTTTCCATACTTATTTCAACCAAATATTATCTTTTCGTTAATGATTGGTTTTGATTTGATCAATCTGGGGGAGAATCTTTTAGCAGCAGTTTACTAGATTAAGGAAATTGAACACCTTTTGAAGCAGTCGAATGCGAATTATTCTTTAAAATAAATCCAGTTCTTAAAAAAATATAATGTTTTATGAATTTTTCATTGAATTCATCAAATAATTTGCACTTTTCAAACAAAAATATAATATAATATAATATAAAAATATGTTGAATTGTCTAATTGAAGGAATCATACTAGGAATTGCTTCAGCAAATATTAAATTCACCACCCTTTACTCCGCCTGACTTTCATTAGTCCTAACATCGCGTTTCTTAAAACTCTTTCGGAAAATCACTTTATGCATTCATGAACAAATGCAATTTAGAATTGCTGGAATATGTCCAACTTAGGGAAAAATTATACAATAAATACAATCTTTTTCTGAACTACGACATGAACTTATTTTCTCATTTCCCTTTCATAACCTAATAAATAAAAATATAATATAACAAATACACAATGCTGCAGAGTACATCAACATCAATATTATACGGAAAGTGATGACAATGTCAAATTGTTCATGAAATTATTTGTCATATAAATGTTGCACAATAAATCAATTTTCCAGCTAATTGTAGTCACATGATGCTGATAAATAATATTGGATTTCCATTTGTTATAAATATATTTAAATATTTTAAATGTGCCTTGATTTATTAACAGATTAACGGATAAATGGGCGGTTGTATATTACTAAATTCTAAAAAAATCAATCTATGTTTTATGTTTTATGTGCTTTTGTTTTTGTTTTTGTTTTTGTTTTTGTTTTTGTTTTTGTTTTTGTTTTTGTTTTTGTTTTTGTTTTTGTTTTTGTTTTTGTTTTTGTTTTTGTTTTTGTTTTTGTTTTTGTTTTTGTTTTTGTTTTTGTTTTTGTTTTTGTTTTTGTTTTTGTTTTTGTTTTTGTTTTTGTTTTTGTTTTTGTTTTTGTTTTTGTTTTTGTTTTTGTTTTTGTTTTTGTTTTTGTTTTTGTTTTTGTTTTTGTTTTTGTTTTTGTTTTTGTTTTTGTTTTTGTTTTTGTTTTTGTTTTTGTTTTTGTTTTTGTTTTTGTTTTTGTTTTTGTTTTTGTTTTTGTTTTTGTTTTTGTTTTTGTTTTTGTTTTTGTTTTTGTTTTTGTTTTTGTTTTTGTTTTTGTTTTTGTTTTTGTTTTTGTTTTTGTTTTTGTTTTTGTTTTTGTTTTTGTTTTTGTTTTTGTTTTTGTTTTTGTTTTTGTTTTTGTTTTTGTTTTTGTTTTTGTTTTTGTTTTTGTTTTTGTTTTTGTTTTTGTTTTTGTTTTTGTTTTTGTTTTTGTTTTTGTTTTTGTTTTTGTCTTCTATCTTTTGTCTCAGGACAATTCTTAGGATATTGCCGAATTTCAAAAGCTTTTTAGTTCATTTCGTTGGAAGCCTTCCTAAGTAATAATAAGGTTATTTATGGAATTTCAAGTGCTTTTTAGTTAATTTTGTAGGGAAGTCTCAGTGGAAGTGAAATTTCTAAACAAAATCTTATAATTGTAAGAGAGCACCTTAAGGGAAGCAGAAAAAATTAATGGGCTAACCCCGGAATCTTCCAAATCAAAGATTGCCATTTCATATCTATAATATATCCACATATTTTTTGTTATACACTGTGTTTATGTGAACATATGTACATGCTGTTACAACAACGTAATGAAATACTTATCTCGCGTGCAGGACAAGTCCTTTTCTGTCGTATGGCTGTCTGTAATACAAATGCCATACGCATTTTCCAGCTTCCATATGACAAAATGACTTTGACAAAATTTAAACTTCTTTAAAAATAACATCAGACAAATGTATATATTTGTGCTAAGGTAATATATGTACATCAATACTCGTGTATTGGCATACTATAGTATTCTGTTGATTTTTATGCCGCCACATTTGACATGACTTCCATTCAAGTTTTAACACATACCTGCTTGACTAGCTAACATATAATATAGCACATAAATTTATATGTACACGAAATCACATCCACATAACATTCTATAAAAATTCAAGGTTAAACATTTACCAAGTCAAGTGGTTTTCACCTGGACTTCTGCTCATGCCATACTCAACAAAAAAAAAAAAAAAAAAAATAATTAAAAATAAAAAAAGCTATAAAATTGGATTTTATTCAAAGATTCCTATACATGTCTATACATACTTTTATATATACATACATATTATATGCCAAGTACATTGCAATATAGTAGTTATCCAGTCGACAGGAAGATCCGAATACAAACAAATGAGTAACATAATCCATAGACCCATACTTAAGAACATATTTCATATTATACACGCATTTATTTATACCTACTTACGTATATAGTACGTACACTATATGTTATTATATGACGCATATATTTTCTATTAAAAAGGTCATAATGTTATATGGTACCCACACATACTTATATGAATATATGTGTAAATGAAAAAGCAATGTTTACATTATACACAATTTATATTGTGCGTACCAAATTTAGAATGTGTGCTTTATACATACTTATAGAGAAAATTTACATATATTACAAATAACTTGCACTATATTGATTTGCATTTGAATTGATTCGATTTTCAATCGAAAATCAACAAAAGAGAATAATAATAATAACATGTAGAATATTTTATGGTATTATTATCAATCAACGCACACTTACAACTATACAAATAAATTGAATTTTTTTTTTATTATGAAATGAATGATTCGTACTTATGAGTATGCAACACATCAAATAGTTTTAGAAACTGACACTTAATTGGCACACCTAATAAAAATGCATACCACTCTCAGTGATAGCGGTAAGGACGCCAATGCTGAATATATAGAACGTCCAACAGGGATGACTACACCAGAAAACATACAAAAGATGCTCAAAATTGTTTTGGAGAACCATTAATTGAAGTTATTGAAAATAGCTGACATGGTGAAAATACCGAAATGTAGTGCTTCCAATTTACTGCCAATAAATTTGAACAGCAGTTAAAGTAGTTAAGCAAAAACTACACAAGCTCCTGTGAGCTGAACTGTGGTATTGAACAAAAGGTTGTTATAAAAAAATCCTTCAATTGAAATTAATAAATGACTCATTTTATTTAATTTCAGAAGGCTGTCGCATTGAAAAATTGTCTAGACAGGCAGTTAATTGAAAAATTCTATTAAATTTTTCTTGCACCAGAAATTCAATACAACAAAATGTCTACCACTTTTTGTCGAATATTGTATGTTGGCTATAAATTGTACAAAACATTTTGAATATTTATTTGCTCAATTAATATTAGTTCCCATTGGGGGGGAGTAAAATGAATTTAAAATTAAATTATACAAGCAAGAAAAAAGGAAAAAAGAAAAAGAAAAACGAATCAATGTACAAATACTATGTACATCCTTTACTGCTTACCCATCCATACAGTACACAATCAACATAAATCTTTAAACATGAACCTAAACACAGCAAGTGCAAGAATGTACGTATGTGCGAACAAAAACCAAAGTTTATGTTTCACACAAAGAATTTTTCAAAATCTTCAATGCAAAGAAGGTGCGAGTTTGACAAAACACCACAAATTAATAAAATTTGAGAAAAACTTTTGTGGCAAATCGACTGAAGAAATTCACAAATTCTTTATATGGTTTATTTCAAAGCTGTACCACCAAAATAATTTATATAATGAAATTTCATTTATTTGATTGAAATTCGGTTAAAAGAAAATAATTTCTATGTTTTTTTTACAATAGTGAGATGAGAAAAAAGTTCTGCCGTAAAATAAATGACATTTGACATTGCAAAGTAATTAAGAAAAGAAGAAGAAGTAAAAATACAATATAATATCATCATTGGATCTATTATATTTATTAATAAATGTCGACATAATCATATGAAATCAAAGACCCCCCTCTTCATTTTTTTGTACACAGACTATTAAATGAACAGCGATGCTTCTTTGCATACACTCACACCTATAAATTTAATCCCATATAGTATTTGTATATATAACAAAATATATATACGAGTACATATACTTACACATGTACTTACTTACATATGGGTGCCGTAGCTCAGTGGTTAGTGTGTTCGCCTTCTGATCTGTAGGACGTGGTTCAATCCCCGGCTGATGCATAACAAATTTAATATCGATAAGATTTTTCTTTCGAACGGTACCCACCTGTCGGTAAGTAATTGGCAATTCTTCCGACAGTAACAACTTGCCATGAAAAAGCTTCTTAAAGAACTCTGTGACAAAGCTCAGAAAAAGTGATGTCACAAGTGTTCTGCCGTTCGGAACCGGCTAAAATAAGTAGGTCCCTTCTAATATTGTCCAAAATTTAAGACGCACAACAGTAATGGAAGAGAAGCTCGGCCAATGAGCCCTTTGGGGCTTTAAGTGCCACATATTTATTTTATTTTTTACATATTCTTACATACATAAGTATGCATATACTTTTGAATAAAATGAAACTTTACTAAGCCTTTGGTTTTAATTATACAATTGTGGTATACAATCACGTATCATCATGTACTCATGATTACATTCCCAAATATTCTACATATAATAATGTAAAAGCACACATCCATCGGTAAATATTCATAATCATTATTTAAAGCACACATACAAACATATACACTGAAAAAAAAAAATTTAATAGAATTTTCCCAGAAGTTATTTTAAATTTGGAACAAAAAAAGTTTTAATTGATTTTCCGGAATATGATGTGCTCTTTTTATGTACATTTAAAGAAATTATGCCAAATATTTATTACGACAAAATAATAATGCGATTGAGTATTCAAACACTCATTGCTGGTAAGCCGAAAGACTTACTTTGCTCTGTTCGACAATTCATATTTTTTGTGGGCTTGACACACGTCAAAAATATTGGTAGCCAATGGATAATAGTAACCACATTTTATGGATTTTGCGTCGCTGAATCTGAAACCGAATAACAGTATAACTTTGATGATAACGTTTTTTAAGAATTGCAACACATAGCTCTTACACTTGTAGGTGCCACAGCTTAGTTGATAGTGCGTTGGCCTTCTGATCTGTAGATCGTGGATTCAATCATAGCAAAATGTAATATCGAAAAGATATTTTTTTCGAATGATACCCACCTTCCCACAAGAATTGGCAATTCTTCCGGCAGTAAGAATTTACAAAAAAAATGCTTCTTAACAGAGCTCTGTGACAAAAGTAAGTTAAAGTGATGTCACAAGAGTTCTGCCGTTCGGAACCGGCTAATATAAGTAGGTCCCTTCTAATGCTGTCCAAATTTAACACGCACAACAGTATTGGAAGAGGAGTTCAGTGGTATCACAATGCGCCTTTCTGGCCTAAGTGTGACCTCTCAGAGAGAGGGCAGCCACATAACCTAACCTAACCTAAGACAAAAATTGTTCTTATAAACAAAACCATGCCATAACTAGTATCACAATATTTAATTACAACTATTCTGTTTTTCCGCTCAATGTAATCTTTCATTTAAATACGTGATTTTACAGTCAATAAAATTATTTTCACAAATAATTTAATTCACATTTACAAATTCTAAATTATGAAATTATGTGCAAATAGAATATAGACATGCAAATGGGAAAATAAGTAGATAGGTATTAAGTTAATGAATAAATGTAATGCAGAAAATTATATGTTTTAATTAGTTGCTCAGTTGAAGCGAAACATTTTGTGAGTGAAATTTCAATGTTTTCCTTCTTTTTTTTTGTGTTTGTAAAACCACAAATAACATTCACTGATAAATTATTTGTTTAGTTGAAGTACATTTTTGCATAGATGGTTTAAAATTCTGTGGGGGTTAATTTTCATATCAATTTTTTTTTCTTTAAATTTTATTTTGTAGTACAAATGCAAATGTATGGCACATCATGATAAACATGAGCAAGCGAAACAAAATTTTCATTTCATTTTTTTTTTTTCATAGTGATTTTCATTACACTAATACCATCATTGTCTTTTTGGTTTATTTTTTATTTTTTTTTTTTCTTCTTCTTTTACAACAACATATTTGTAATGAACTCATTCATCATTGGTACATATAGTGTATGCAACTGGGAGAACATCTGTACACGTACTTTGTACCCATGGGATATGCTACATGTGCAAGAACTTTAAATTGAACTAATTATAAATATTTTCATTTTATTGACACTGATACCCTACCCTACATGCCATTGACATTTTGAACTAAAACATTGTGCAGACATTCATATGTCTCCAATGAAGTAAATTTGTTTCATCAGACAGATAATTGTTGATGATTTCAGAAATATTTGCAAGAAATTATAGTAAAAAATTTCAAATAATTTTATACTCATAATCCAAAATATGTATGTTGTAAACAATTATTATTATATTCTGATAAATGGCAAATGCCAAAAAAAAAAAATGAAATTGACTAAAAATAACCAAACAGTGTGAATATTCATATGCAAAATAATAGCAACAAAAGGCCAGTATCTATAGTAATAACTCGAAGAACAAATATCAACCCACAAATATAAAAAGGCTGTCAATATAATTATCGTACTTATCATAGAAGACATAAAATTCATCAAAAATAGAATATCGACAAAATATATAAAAACATTAAAGTTCTTATATATCTACATGTAAATATAGGGAATTAGTGAGTAGGTTGTGATGAGTAGATTGTGATGAGTATTGACTAAAAGATGCCGCCACAATATTTCTAGTAGTTTATTTTGTACTTTTTATCAAATTTTTTATCAAATTGAATATTTCTAGTCTATGTGGATTTCGAATTAGAGCTTCAAATATTTCTCTTATACATTTGGCGAAAGATTAGTTGATATAAGAGGCTATAGCACTAAAACTCGATTTGTGATGTTACTTTGAACAGAAAAAAAGATACGTAAAAATGTAGCGAATTGAACATAAAATGCTGCTTCAAATTGTAAGCATGAAAATGTAAAACTATATAAGCTGAAGCTCTTTATATGAGATTATGTTCACTAATAAAGATATAGCCTTCAAAATGGCCGGAATCTGGCTTTGTCCAAGTTTTGAAAAAAGTGCATTTTTTTTATTTTAAAAAATGTTCATGTTTATTAGATAAGTGCATTGACCTTTCACAAATATAAAATATAATACTGACCATTTTAGAGGGGACCATCGTACAACCAAAACATCCGACAATCCGCTACCAATATCAATAAATAGCCTTTAGCGGAGGAGTAAATGAAAGGAACGCAAAATGTTTGTGCCTATTTTTGTGATAGCTTAAATAAAATGCTACAAATTATTGTATATAAATATAGACAAAATAACACCGGAAGCTAAGTTTGAATAAATTTATATACAGAACCATATAAATACATAATATGCTTTGTGTAAATTCATATGCAAGCAACAATTATAGAATCGGCAATAATTAAATGAATGAATGAATGAATGAATGAATAAATGAATTCTCTTTTCTCTTACATATATACATACTATGTTAAAATTGATAAATAAATACAGCATATATTTACAGCTCAATTTATTTTGTGACTGTGACTATGTAATTGTGCGTGCGTGATTTTGATAATTTTTTTTGTTTTTTGTTATTCTTTATTTTGGTGTATTATGTTGGCTCATCATTATTATCTTTCACACTTTTGTTTTCTCTCATTTCAAAACATACAATTCTACCGTGAGGCATAATAACAAATGGATTGAATACCTACGAAACATAAAATAAAATATGTACTTTTTTATCATACTTCAGCAGATTATGAAGTGTATACTACCATATACATAGACATTGAAATTATTTGCATTGATAATATACTATCAGTATATGAATTACGTTGTTTACTTGATGTAATCATTTGTTTTTATGTAATATTTGATGAATTGATATGAATGTGGGTTAAATTGGGGTAATTTGAAGTGTTCCCAGGATCACGGCACCAAGCATATGATCAATCGGCATTTGGGTTGTTCTGAGTTGAATACTTGTGGCGCTGATCTTATTACCATATGTAACGCTGGATGGAATTCAATAAAAAAAAATTTCTATAACTCTCTAGTTATGGTAATAAAAGTTAAAAATTATATTATCAATATGAATTATAGCTGAATAAGCAAATGTAAAAATAATCAATTGGAAATAATTGCTTATATTACTTAGCATATGATTGCACATGTAAATAAATCAATTATATAAAAATTCAATTGCAATTGATTTGAATTTCAATGAATTGTAAAAACAAAATATTTTTTCAATATGCAAAATGTAATTCAATAACTTAAATAAATTAATTACGTGTTCCATACCTCAAAGCCACTTTTATTGCCACATATGTTAAGTAAATATTTATTAGATATTTATGTATTCATTTTGTTAATCACAAAATTTTATTGTTCTCATAATTTTTTTTTTTTTAACAGATAATGAATTTTAATGGTAAATAATTTAATGGCGTAATTATTAAGGGTTGCAAATTAAATGCACAATAATGTATTGATCGTTTAGGTTTCTAATTTTGGTATTAAAGCACCATGGATTGAAGAAATTGAAGCGAACTCAGAAAGCAGCATTATTTGGAGCATTATTTGCCTAAAATTGTCATTAAGTCATTACTAAGTTCAAGTGATGTCACAAGGGTGCTGCCTTTCGGAACCGGCTAATATAAGAAGGTTCCTTCTAATGCTGTCCAAATTTAATACACACAACAGTATTGGATGAGAAGCTCGGTGGTATCACAATGGGCATTTCTGGCCTAAGTGTGTCCTCTTAAAGCCTTATAACATAACCTAACATATTCCTTACATTCTGCACATCTAGAGGCAATTGTTTGGTAGTTATGGTATTATTTGACAGTTGGCATGTATTTTGACTTTCGATTTATATGGAAGCTCCCTTAAGCCGTGGAGATAGGAGGTAGGTATGTTCCGAATAACTATAAAGGAAAATAAAATAAATACATATCATCCATCTAAAGGCAATTTCTGGGATATTTGTCGAATTTCAAGTGTTTTTGGTTTCATTTTGCACTTAAACCCCTAACGCATTAGAGATAGGGGATAGATATGGAGGTTACGAAATCTTAGATAAGAAAAATAATATGGTCAAGTTATATATTTTATCACTCGAAGCGCACGCCGAGAACAGTGGGAGTGAATTTTATAAATACATCAAGGAGTGAAGATATGGTTTAAGTATAAATTCGAACAAAATTAGGATCGACCATATCGCTCATTTGCTGCAAGACCGGCATAAATCAAAAAACGTGATTTTTGAGTTAATGCTGCAGAATTGTTCGTTATATCATACTTCATGTTGAGTGAAAAATTCATATGAATACCTCTTATATGCTCCGTTTGAGAAGAGAATTTTTTCCGTGTTTTCCGTGTACGGTTGGAGTCAGTTGAAAACTTCTAACGCGTTTTATGGAAAATCGATTTTTTTGACTTATGCCGGTCTTGCAGCAAATGAGCGATATATTTTTTATTCCACTAGGTGTGACTCCTGTCGGCGATTTAGGCGTAGTGCGTCTCCAAAACACTACTCTCGAATTCTCAAATGAAGTCAAATATCTAGGCATAATCCTGGACAAAAGACTAAATTGAAATTCCCACTTCAGCTACATGCTAAACAAGGCGACTAAAGTTATGTGGACTTGCAAACGAATTTTTGGCAAAACATGGGGTTTATCGCCAAAATTAGTTTTCTGGATGTACACCACCATGGTTAGGCCAATTGTAACCTACGCTGCAGTGATGCGGTGCAATAAACTTCAAAGACTGGCGTGTCTATCTCTAACCGCAGCTGTGAAATCTTGTCCCACGTGCTACACTAGAGGCTCTGGTAGGACTCCTACTGCTTAACATTCATATTCAAAAATCAGCAGCAATCAGTGCCATTCGCATGAACCTTTTCCACAGTTCAACTTAGAATTCAAGTGGACACGAAACACTCATAAAAAATATACCATATATAGAAATATGTTCTAACTCAGATTCTATGCCTCAAGAACTACGCTATCGCAGACGTTTCTCCACAATCATCTTAGACAGACTGGAATGGAAAACGAATAACAGCTTAATACCCTCAAAACACAATTACGTTCGGTTCACACGCGGATCGAAAACAGATGAAGGTACAGGTGCCGGGATATACGGTCCTAATACACGCATATCTGTCGCAATGGGCTCGTGGCCAACTGTCTTCCAAACAGAAATACATGCCATAGAACTTTGTGTACGTCATATACATGACAAAGGGCTCAAAGGAGCGCGCATTCTTATTTGCTCAGACAGCCAAGCTGCCATCAAATCTCTCTCCTCTTGGGAGTTCTCCTCAAAATTAGTCACCGAATGATCCTACAAAAACTCTCTATGCGATACAAGGTTAAACTATGTTCGGTATCGGGGCACAGAAGAATTGAGGGCAATGAAGTGGTGGACGAGCTGGCGAGAGCTGGCTCGTCTTCTCCGCTGATGGACCCAGAGCCTTTCTGCGGTATAAGCTGGGCATCGGCCAAAGCTATGACAGAAAAACATTACCATCACAAATACCTTCTACAATGGACAAATTCGACGGGTCTTCGCCAAGCGAAAGCTCTCATCAGCTTTAATGCAGCTTTTGACAGAATTAGTCTTAGTAGAACAAACCTACGCCTAATAACAGGCTATCTCTCAGGACATAATTGGTTAAAATACCACTTTCACAAAATGGGACTATCCTCTGGCACGGAGTGTAGATTATATCTGGAGGAGGGTGAAACATCAATCCACATCCTTTTCGAATGTCCGGCCCTGGCCATACTACGCCTCAAACATTTTCAGCTGAGTTTCCCAATACCAGCTTCAATCATCAAAAGTTCGACAAAATCAATTTTATCCTTCATTAAAAAGGTAGAGGAGATTCTAGTGTCGTAAACGGGCTTGGGTACAAAAGATCTCGTTTGGTCGCAGTGCCCGTAACACTTGTAGTTGGCCCCAGAGGTATCAGCTATAGGGCTCATATTCTCTAACAGACCTTGATCTGGTTTCGCGTAGTCCACTTGATGAACAAGGATTATGTCCTTGTTCCGACGTCACGCTCTCTTTTGATTGATTGATGACTCCTGTGCAGCTGTGTGTTTATTTGATGATTTTTGTCTAATTTTTATGAATTTTTACCTCCCTCTTTTTCCCAGGACCTCTTTTAATGGTCCACTCCACCAAGTATCAAAATGCCTTTATTAAAGATCTCCATATATTTCTATACGAGTTAGTTATTCAGCAAATTCATTTTTTTAAAAGGAAATTGTTTAGAATTTGATTTTCAACATTACTGAAACATTGCTTTCATGTTTGCGTTATGGAAAATGAGATTTGTACATGTTAACATAATAGAAGATTAGCTGTAGTTCAACCCCAAATAGTAAACATTAGATCATGTGAAGCAAAATCTAAAAATAGAATTAATTACAAATCACTAATTGCTTTACCACATATTGTATGTTGTCTTTCAGTTTTTGGCAGCTGCATGTTCGTCCACTCGCTAAAGTACCATGTACGAGCATATGCAAGTGCATGCACGAGCATATGCAAGTGCATACGCACAAACTTACAGTCATATTTAACAAATTTAACCCTGAAGAGTTGTACATATTTTTTGCTCATTATGAAATTCAATTCAATTTAATGGAATTCAAATTATTTATAACCTACAACTCTTTCCAGTGGCACTTATCAAATGTTTGCCACATCTTTCAATTGTCAGCCTTCCTTTGCTTTTATATTATAATTTTTGATTTTTGATTTAATTGAAATTTAATTTAATACAAATTATTTATTTTAATTTTCAACTTCTCCTTGTTCAAATGCTAATTTGCGATAATCCAAATTCTAAGATTGTGTACACCTACGCACGTATTTGCACTAACAACGAAGTTTCCAATTTGTCTTATTACAAAATTCTTTTTATGTCTGACTTCTTTGCAAACAAAAAGTTATATTTTTGATTTCTTATTTAATTTGAATAAAATTTAATTTCAATATACTTCTTTAAATTTGCTGCTCATTTAAAAAAATTTAAGATTCTTTGATGCTTAAAAATGTATATAAAATTCACGAGAAACCTTGAATTCAAAAAGTTCACAACTGAATACGTAGAACGGTACTAAAAATATGTACACAGATTCTGCTTTTAATGGGAATAAATAAATGAAATCCTTTTCTAAGTACTCACCCTTAATTCCATAATCTTGTTTCTTCTGTTGCAGCTGCTGTTGGAGTTCATATTGTTGAGCTGGTTTTTGTTGTTTCACTGATTGTTGTATTTCCTTCGTATTGGCTAATGATATACACATATTATTACCACTATCACCACTACTACCACTGTTTAATGATGCACCACCGCCACCACCACCACCACCAGCACCTCTACTATGGCCATTGGCACCGTTTCTGCTATGACAACGTAATGACATATTGAAATTAAATCTAGTCGATGGTAATGTTGTGGTCGTAACTGTAGCTACTGCTTCCACTTGCGTATTCACTTTATTCTGTGTACTACTACTATCGGTATTGCCAAAGATGATGGCTCGTTCATTACGCATTCCAACATATAGAGTACGCGTTATTAATATATAAGCAACACAAAGTATCTTCAGTGGGAGCACAAGTAAAATTAAATCCAAGAAAATGTTATACGAACGTTCGTATCCGATACTATTATCAGGCCAATGTTCGCGGCATTTTCGTAATCCTGCAATGAAGCACAATACATAGAATGTTAGGCATACTACAAATGCTCACCATAACAGTGATGTTCATGATAAATTCCGAAACCACAAATAATGATAATCTGATTTTTCAAATTTTTTTCAGTAATAAAAATCTTTTGGCTTTTAATCTTGTTTTTTCACTTCAGAAAAAGAGTCTTAGAGATGTAATTGTATTCGGGAAAAATGTTGGGGTAAATAAATTCATGCGATTTTAGCGTTCTTTTTGTAAGAAAGTCCCTGAGAAGTAAGTCTCTAGAGGAGTAAAATATGTGTACTCCTCTAGAGACACACTAGGACAGTTGGGAGGTAAATTTATACAAAAAATCGTCTATTTTTAGGAAAGCTCCTATAAGGAGTAGAGATAGGGAATAGCTTTGTTTTGAAAAAATATTAATTAGTAAAAATGAATGTAGATTAGAAGTGTATTTTATCCCTCCACGGATACTTTGTAAGAAGTCGAAACAACATTGAAACAAAAAACGTCAATTTTATAAGGGAGCCCATCTACGAAACAGAAATAAGGGGTTAACAAAAATATTTATCAGAAAGAATTAATGGGGGTGTATCATACATTTTAATCCCCTGGGACCGCTTTCGAAGACGTGGGAACGAATTTCAAAAAATATATTAATTTAAGGTGGAACCAATTTAAGGGATGAAGATATGGAGAAATCATGTTGAAGAAAAAAATTATGGGGGCTCGGTAATACTCTTTAACCCCCTTAGGGCCACTCTGAAAGGATTTGTAAGGAAATTTGTTTTAAAAAACCTAAATTTCATAGAGAATGCCCTGTACTTTACTCTACGTAAAGTATATTGACAAACATATTAAGGAGAAAAAAATTAATGGCGGTCAGTAATACATGTTAACCCTCTAGGAACTGTCTGGAACAGCAATTTTGTAGATGATGTAGTATGTTTGGAAAAAATATTGAGAAGATAAAACTGAACAGGGTTAGTCATGTATTTTAACCCTCTAGTGAAGATTCGGAATATTTTAATTAATATAAAGTGTATATATTTAAATGGTTTTAAAAACCACAAGTAAGATTTGACCGACCTCAAATACTTATAGAAAAGTTTTATTTCATGCGCTGGACAAGCTGATGAAAGACTCTTCTTGTAAAGCTATATTATTTTTCACAGAAAAATTCGAAAAGTGACCAAAAAATATTGAATCTCAACTAAAGAAGAAATACTGAATTCATAAGAATAACGATGGCATCCCAGAAATATAATAATATTTTAGATAATTTCTTCTATTCATTATTATGGCATGCAGTTCTTTACATTACCCACTGCTTTGTACCGTCGAAATCGAAAAAACACAATCTACTCCTTTGTCTTGCCTGCGACGATTAAACCTATTCAATGAATTTCAAAGAAACTTTTTCGAGTGATCATAAAAGAAAAAAAGATAACAAACAAACAAACAAAAAAAAACTAATTTTTCTCTTCTTCTGTTTACAAAACATATTTAACGGGATTCATGAATTTCAATTCAATTTCCCTTGATTTCATTTCTTTTACGTTCTCTTACGTTATCGTAGAGTACGAGTGAACACATGTATCTGGCATTTGCCTTTATTTTTTTCTTTTTTTTTTGGGTTTCATTGTCCTCACATAGCGTTCGCTAAAAAGCAAAACAAACCACACGATGAATATCAACTTGCTTTGACACTTGTTTTTTGTCGGTATGCGAATACCTACAATATTTGTGATATTCAGTTCACATTGGGCAAGTGGCCCATTACCATTGTTGCGGACAGATGGTACTGGTTAAGTTATGCATTGCTTATCTGAATTTTCATTATTAAAATCTATATACGAGAATATATATGCTCGTCGGAATGTATTTGTATATATTCCTTTAGTTATAGGTTTACCTTTTCAGAAAATCAACAATATGATAATTATATTTTGGTAATGCACGGCACATCTCAATCAACAACAATCTATTAAATATCCTTTGGCAATTCCAACTTTGATCAAATGTTCATACATATACATACATAGATAATGTATATAAACAAATATACTCTTACATTTTATGTATATATTTTCTAAATGATAACAAATGTACATATGTACAAATGTACATACATATGTATATATGTACAAACATATATACATATGTATGTATTTGTCAAATCTGATTATACTTGTAGTTGTTTCATGTATAAAATATGCTTCCTTCTTTTTCTTTTTTTTTTTATATATATTTTTGTATTATGTTATATTGCCTATCTATTGCGTATTTGAGTACATTAAAGCTGTCCATATTTACATGTGATTTTATTTAAGCTGAAAATTTTTTTTTCAAAAATTTAATAATAAAATTTCATATTGTGGCTATCACAAAAAAAAAATGCATATTTAATTTACATTGCCTTTTCAGAAATTGAGGTTACTTAAAATTTCCCAAAATGTAATATTTTATGCTAAAAATCAAACACTAACTTTTTAGAACAGGACTGGTGAACATATATTTTATTATACACGTATCTAAGATGGTGTCTATTAAAAATGCACCAAATGTATGTGTAATGAGAATTGGTTTAATTTTTTATTCAACATGTGTACTTCAGTACCCACGTAGGTGTATATTTAAATGAATATATAGAGAGATAAATAAGCAAAGTTCTTCTTAATTAATACCAATTGAAGCAACATAGGGTGATATTATGCCGATCGTCTTAAAGTATCACTCTTTTTCAAAATAATGGTATTAATCTGGTTTTAGTCCTGTGCAAAGTCCATTTTACATTTACCAGATTTTGATCAGTTTTCGAACTCAAATTCTTTAAAAATATATTTTGCAATAATTCATTTCATATTTATAAAAAATACCTATATGTATGTATGTATGTAAACTTGTATACATACCTTGCCTGCTTGTTGGTATTAATTGACTAAACAATGCAATTGGCGTCATACAGACAATGCTGCCAAACCATATAAAGCCGATAATTTTATAGGCATGATTTATTGTTTGCCATGTTCTTGAACGCAACGGATGACAAATAGCATAATAGCGTTCGCACGATATCGCAACCAATGTCCACGATGAGACGGCTACAGAGGCGGCTACAAATGAAATGAAATGAGATAACAATAAATATAGATATGTAAAATATATAATTTGTTTTGAATACATTACAATTCTTAGCTTAGATTCGAATCAATGAGACTATGAATCACAATAAACAATTCAACAGTATTTTTATTAATTCAAGCAATCGTATGACGTTCATATAATTTATAAGAATTACACACACAAACACACACATACACATAAAGAAAGGACACACGATCATGGCCAAATATACATACATACATATTTGATATAAATATTTAAATTGTATTTATCAGAAAAAACATAAAATCCTTACGATCTAGTTCTCTATATATCTTTTTTCGTAATATCAATCTCAAAGTATTTCATTCGAATGTAGTGTATGTTGCGAACAGATAAAACGATAAATCAAACTTTAATAGACTATGCTGCATACACCAAGGAATATTAACATGGTACATATACCACAGCCGACAAGCACGTGTGCAAGTGTCATCTGGAAGCACTCTTATACACCCATGCTTTTCTGTGTATGTGCTTGAATGTCATTCACATACTATGTATGCTGGATTGATTGAAAAGTTCATAGAACGAAAATTAGAAAATTACTTTATGCTTCCATACATTTTTCTTTAAATTCAGTACATTTTTTCAACGATTTTTCTATTAAAATGGAATTGTCTTGTCCAACAAAAGCACTCACAACGTTTTTTCATCCTCTTGTCGTTAAATCGTTAAGCCTCTACTGAATATTTTTATTTCTACTAGTGAGGTATAAATTTTTTTGTTTATGTACTTTTCAACCAGCCTAATACTAATACATCCCATATATATGTATTTACTATCGAGAGTGTATTGCCAAATGATATGGAAATCCAACATTACGAGCATAAATTCAATATCCACCTTAGCAGTTACTACCTTAAATATATATTATTATACGAATTCAATTCCAAACGCGACAACTTCAACAATAAATGACAACCAAACATATTGGTCACACGTGTGCCAAATTGATGTATGTATGTGTGTGTTTACATATAATTTTCTTTGTTGAACAATATTTTTAAATTAAATTTCAATTTTCCACTATCTTGTCGGCTTGTCAGCTTATCGGCCATTTTCATTTCTACGTCGCGGTTTGTATGTACGTAGGAAAGGAGAATGAGTAACCATTTGTACAAGATGCTGATGTCGCTGTTGCTGCTGTTGTTGAATGAATGAAAAACAAAATATATAATAACTGAATTAAAAGATTATTGCACTCGAAATTTTGGTGTGGTTGCGCCATTGCGCGTCAACATCGATTTAAGTTTTTAATTAAGATCACAGCGGCAACAGCAAGAAATACAACGAAGGAAAACGACCAACTTGAGAGAATTTCATTAAGTTCACAAGCAATTTTCAGGCAAAATACCATCTACCACATAACGTGCCATAATAATGACTTTATTAAAAAACAACTGAAACCATTTGGAAAAAAACAAAATGACACAAATTTCATGTGAGAAGCTTGTAAATATATTAGTTATTTGCAAAATTTTTACCATAAAACTACAGCTGGTGGATATTTGAAGTTTGTACTTCAAGTACTTTGACTTTATTATTAATACATTAGCATTACTTGAAATATATTTATTTCAGTCTTAAATTGTCCGTCAGTAGTAGTAAGTATCACATGCCCAATTTAATCTGTCTTCATATATATTACATACATAGTTTAGTTACTACTACTTCAAGCGTTTCAAATCACAATCTTATTTATTTTATAGAATGCAGTAGTACAACTGTATTTCAACTACATATACTCATCGTATAACGTATAACGTTGACCCTCTTAAATATATATTCGAATCTCTGTCTGTTTGCATTGCTCAGTGGCAGTTCTTATTTCCACTAATTTACTTTCTCTCTTTGTAGAGAATATATTAAATCCAAATAGAATACATTTTAGGATTAAATGATTCCGGCGTTAAGTGCCCCATTGAAAATCAAGTCACGTGATCCACTGTCACATAGAAACCCTTGAGAGTAAAATACAACTAAATATGTACATACGTACATACAAATGTTTGTTATGAAATTAAGTATGAAGTGGTATTAGAATCACATGAATATATATTTTCATGTAGATTACACTGTGTTACAATATTTAGGATCGAATTTAGGACACATTTTTTGGAACAATAAGAAATCAAGCGCAGCACTCAGTCATTTATTGGTTCATTGTACTGTGCTCAGGGCCGATTAAATCAGCCGTACAACCTTCTCTTGCTAATGCATGAGATGTCTCATTGCCTACGATTCCCACGTCGACAGAGACCCACATCAGCGCCAGTTTATTATGTTTTCCGACATAATTTAGCCTTGATTTGCAGAACTCCACTGTCTTGGAAGTAGTGATAGGATTGTCCAAGGCCTGCAGCACAGCCTGATTGGCACTGTAGACACAAATAGACTTTCCTTTCAGCCTCTTGTCCACGATATATTCTATTGCCTTCTGTATTGCATACACCTCTGCCTGAAAGACATACATACCATACATGAATAAAAAGAAATATTTGAATCTTAAAAAAAATTCAAATATACTATTAATTTAATTTAAACACATTTTCTAAGTTAAACTTCTAACAGACAGACGCTCAAAAAACCTATTTTTATAAGGAAGGTAGGCATGACCTTCATCTGTTAACACCAATTATAAAAATAATTGTATCTTATCGTGTATACCAAGCTTCCATTACATATTTTTGTATTTTCGTGCGAAAAGTGTAAAAATATGCCTACGGAAGCATACTTTTGTGTGGAATAGGATCATTTTTTATTTCAAATCTATTGGATTCCAATGAAACAGATTTAACATTCTCAAATTTTTGATTTAATTAAGTAAAAGAAGTTAAATATCATGAATATCAAATTTTATTTGGTCGCACCCATTAACCAACACTCTTTCAGTATTTTAGATTCTAAATTTGTAAATGTTTTAGAGAGAACCTACAATATCTTTGTCATATCATTTTTGCTAAATTTTAACACCAAGCTTTTTCGTGCAATAGTTTCTAATCATTGGACTTTCATTGGAGGAAAGAAGGTTTGCTTTTCACCCCCTTAGAAACAATGTAGCACAGTGTTAGGTATGTACCTTAAATGAACTTGAATATGGTGTCTTTAAAATATCGACTTAAAGCGCACATTCTATATGTAGTAAGAAAAACGAAACGTTTATTACTCACCCACATTCACACTTAACTTAACACAAATACATAGAATGAACTCAAGTGTAACCTAACTATCACACAATATATGTGAGTATAAAATATACACAAGTATATACAAATATGTTGTTGTATTGTTGTAATGAAATTAGGCTGACTGCTGCTGTGTTTCTTATTGAAAGCGAAGACAACATTTGTCATCGATGTAATAGTATTAATGACATTGTATTCCAAGTCTTCTTAAGTACATACTTCTTAAATCGCATCAAAGATTTCTTTAATGTCTCATCTATGTGATATGTATACTAACTGTAGATATACATATACATATATGTAGAAGTGTGTTGTATTTATTAAGAGGATTGAAAATCTTTAAATTTCAAATGAAATTTACTTTTCAAATATATATTACAAACCAATCATTGTATGAACATATATTTCTTTTTAGGTGCTTACGTTAAGGCATACTTTATCGTACACTAGTAACCATTTTGTATACAATTCCATTCTTTGTCCTTTGACCGGCAGTTGAAAGGTTCATAACTTACAAACGCCTTTTGGGTTTAGGATAACGTCTCTTCTAAACCCTTAGTTTCTTATTGTAATAATGTCATTAGATAAATAATCATATTTCTTGTTAATTATTAAACATCTTGTAAATAATTTATATATCTTTGAAGGTTATCATACACATCATAATCCAATTATACAAGTATTGTGAATGTGTTAATGACTTATGCTTGGATTTTTGCAAAAGTTAAAAACTTGTAATTTTCTATCCAATAGAATTTAATGAAATGCAAATATTTATTTGTGGTCAATGCATAAAATACTGGTTTATAGTTGAAATGTACTAAATGTAACAAAATACCTCAACATAAATTACGAAGCATAATGATGTCAAGTTCAAACTTCTGAATATGTATTTGTTGAATTATATTAAATATAATTTTAATCAGGGTAGGAATTTGCATACACATACACATGTGGGAGAAATCAATTTTGACTCAACTCACTGCTCATAGACATGAGTTATACGTTAATAGAAAAGAAAACTTGCACGCAGCTCCTGTGTGTGCGCACATACTCAAGAGCGTGCTGTTTAATATAAATCACATGCTCATATATATGCTGTGTGTAGAGAAACTCATGCATGTTCGATGTTGGTCAACTTCGTCAACGAGAATTTCGTAAAGGCCGTATATGGGTATGGGCGAAAAGTATTAAGACATGCTGCTCAAGCGTGTGCAATGACGAACCCTGATTTTAAACTTAATTATTCATATTTTTTCCTCTCTCCCTTTTCCAACATCTTAGTTTGCTAAATTTTATTAAGATTCTACTCTAACCCCAGCTCTTGGAATAGAAAAGAACGGACCACTTTTCTACTCCAACGAGTTTTTCAAAAAACGAATTATTACTTTCACAAAGATTTTTTTTATGATTTTCATGCCCTTTAGGAGATCTACATATCAAGTCGTATGCGTCATCAAGGCATACGACATTTCAAGTTCTTCTAAAATAAAATCGTTAGAAATATAGGCGGATAAATAAACCTGCAGATAGCGCCATTTAGAACACATTTTATACAAAATGTTTACATTAAAGTAGGGAAAATGTTAATAAGATGCGACTGCATAAGTTTTTATATCCTACACTCAAGAAGTCAAGAATATATTAAGCTGCCCTTTGTAACACCCATAAGGACATGGCCAGATCTCTCTTGCGATCGAGCGAACGGACAAGTTCTTGAATGGACGATATTGGATAACTATCACGCCCACTTATCAAGCTAAAGCTCGGTATGCACAATTACAATCACTAAAGAGTGGACATATTCGAAAATGAGCTAAAGCGGATAAAAATCACACACACCCCTCATATAAAATTATGCTTCCGTATGTATTTTTTTATACTCGGTGCAAGAAAATATGAAGTTATCAACTTGAAAGTCGATACATATATTTACATTTACTAATTCTTCTTCTTCTTCTTATGTGGCCATAACAACCGATGATCGATTTAGGCCGAACATATAATGCGGCGCCAGTCTTCTCTGTTCTTCGCTTGCTGGCGCCAAGTGGATATTCCATGCGTAGCCAGGTTACCCAACACTTCATCCTTCCAACGAAGATTTGATCTTCCTCTTTTTCTGCATCCTTCAGCGGGTACCAAATTAAATACCCTCTTCACTGGAGCGTCTTCTTCCATTCGCTGGAAATGATTCGCTGGATTTTGATTCGCCAGACTATGTCAATGTCAGTGTAGAGCTCATACAGCTCACCGTTGTATCTTATTCGATACTCGCCATCAACGTAAATAGGTCCGAAGATCTTGCGCAGAACATTTCTCTCGAAAACTCCAAGCATCCTCTCATCCGTGGTGAAAATTGTCCAGGCTTCTACGCCATATGTTAGAACAGAAATAATGACGGACTTGTAGAGTGTGATTTTCGATCGACTTCTCAGTTGCTTACTCAGTCCAAAGTATCACCAGTTAGCAAGAGTTATCCTACACATATTTTCCAGGCTGACGTCATTACAGTTGTTGATGCGTGGTTCCAAGATAGACGAAGTCCCTCAATTCGAGGTTGTGCGTTGAGCTTGGGAGCCACCACATAAAAATCCTCCCTCAGTGAAGAACAAAACAGTCCGATCCCTCTACATTTACTAATTACGAGACATATTTCAAAATAGACTGAGCCGGATAAAAAATACGCCTTCCGCCCATACAAATTTATGCTTCCGTATATATTATTTTTCCAGATGTAGGGTATCTAAGTTTCCATATTACCGCAAATAATCGATCTCCTTTATTTTTTTTATTTCCGGCTCTAATTTTCTTTCTAATTACTGTTTTTGTCTGTTTTTTCGAAGTTTTGTTCAAACCAAATAATTATCTTTCATAAAATATTACAATGATCCAATAAATTGTATGCCATAAAAATATGATATGCATCAACGAACACCACTTTGCCCTATGCATACAATATAAATACAATATTATAAATGTACCATAAATTACTCATACGCTCTGTTATCGCGATTCAAATCAAAAATATCAATTGTTCATTCTAGAAAAAAAACCACAAGCAAGAAAACGAAGGCAACCACATTAATTAAGTATTGTTCATAGAATAACCAGAGAATAAATCTAATAAAAACCAATCGAAAAATTTAATTACCATTGAGCATCAGTATCTTTAATTTTTGCATATATCAATATTCATAATATTGTATAAATTCATTAATATCATTTCATTTATATTGCGTACTATATCCGATTCTCTTATTTTAGTACATACTTGTATATGAGCATTAAAAATGAATATTAAAGTAATTCTTACTGTGTAAACATACATACATACTCATATCTTCTGTATGGAGGTACATACGTACATAGAACGTAGTATTGTAAATATAACTACTCTATGTGTATTACTCCCGCATGTACTTATGCATATGTACACACAAATTTTCATTATTTACACACATGAGTCGCACAAATCCCAGCAATTATATATAGTAATAACACAATGCAAACATGAAGCGAATATCTCGTAATATTAATATGATTGCACGTACGAGTATGTACTCGTTTGTATGTAGTATATAGTATATGTATAAGTAATAAAAGTGTTAAAGTGGAAAATGTATGGCATGAAAAACAAATAGTAAGTACACACACACATAGTGTTGGAGTTTCATTTGATGCGCATATTCGGTACTCGAACTGCTATTTGAATTGAAAGTAATATTCTTTTCATGCATATGTTGTCAGTAAAAGGGTCAAAAGTTCGAATCTGGCTCCAGAAGGTATATTGAATCGAGCTTTTTCATGGCAATTTGTTACTGTCGGAAGAATTGCCAATTGCTTGCCGACAGGTGGGTACCATTCGAAAGAAAAATCTTATCGATATTAAATTTGTTATGCATCAGCCGGGGATTGAACCACGACCTGCAGATCAGAAGGCGAACACACTAACCACTGTGCTACGGCACCCACCCACCCGTTACATTTGTCACTGACAAATAAATTACAATAATAATTAAGAAATTGCTAGGTACTTTAATGACTAGTGAATATAGTTAGCTACATATTTAGCATCATCATGTGTTTCGCGTATTTTTCACATCGTTAAATAAAAAACCACTGAACTGCGAGTGGTCATTGTGTGTAAATATGTGTTTTTATGCGTTCAATAAAATTACCACCCGCAAAGTGGATTTTAAGCATAGCATTAGGAAAACATTATCAATAAAAAAAGAAAAATTAAGTTACCCAACTAAAGTGTTGAATAGCATACCAACACTTATCTCACCCACATACATCTCATTGAAAATGTTAAGGGTTAACAGACAGCTGTTTTTTTTTTTCTTTTTTCTCAATAAATTGTTCATTTTGCACTTCGCATGTAAAAAGCAAACAATGAGATTTTTAATGAATTTATTAACAGCATATAACAAATTAATTTGTCCATGCAAACCAATCCATCCACACACACACACACAATGCCATTGTACTAAATAATATGGAAATTTTCAAAGTTTAAAAAAAAAAACTCGTATGGCAATAATAACAAATTTTAAAAAGGAATATTTTATAAGGTCATCTTTTTATATATGTATGTATGCAAGTTTAACCACACAATACTGGATGCTTGTCAAGGGCGACAGACAAGGCAAGAGTGTATTTGTGATAATTTAATAATGTCAAAAGTGTTGCTATTACAAAAGCGCATCATAGTAAAACTTCAGTTGCAAATTGTTCATGTAGGAAATTCTTTATAAACTTGAATATACATGAATATATGTACATATTTTTAGAGCTTATGAGCAAATGGATAAAATCCGGTACTGTTAACTTCCTAATACACATTTAAATTATGCTTTAATGTTGCTGCAAGTAAGTCCTTAAATAAGGGTATGATAACACATTATAGTTTGCAAAAACAAGAACCTAAAGACAAGTATATAAGTATACGATAAACAATATACAGTTATTTTTATATGTATGTAGCACTCAGTTTATAAGAAATAACTGGATAAAAGTAATTAATAAGCAAGTATTCATGCTTTTTGCAAGTGATACTGAGAGTTAATAAACTTTGCATATAATAACCACTCTGAATATTTGAATTAACACATTTTTAGCCGTACATGATTTCTGGAAATACATTTTGCTAGGAGAAAAGTGCAAAGAATTCGTATATTTTCTCAGGGTCACATTTAATTGTTAAGCTAATCATTTACCAGTTCTAAATAGGAGTCTGGAAAAAGTCCGAAAATAAGTTCTTATGATTGATTTAAGATTCGTTTGAAATTATCAGTCTAATAATAATTTTTTATATGAATTTTAGAGGATTAATGGTAAGCCATAGGAATTATTTGCAAATTATACCCACACTTCGCTATGCGGCCTATATATGTTCCATAACAATTGACAATGTAACGAAAAGCCGTATAATTAATTTCACATTCATGAAGATATTTATGCCTCGTAACGACACATTGTGGGCTGAAAATGGAAAAAATGCTATAGTCAAATTACTTAAAAATGTATTGTAAATATACACTTTTTTTTTTATTATACTACAAGAGTATTTGTTACAAATATTAAATTAGCTTCAGTTGGTAAAAATATTATTTTCATTCTAACGTAAATAGCCTTACTTTAGGAAAATAGAGAATACGAAGTGGTCCGAAAACGTTTTTCTAACTATTACAAGACGACCAACGATTGTTAGTCTTAAATCAATCATATTTGCTTTAAATATTTTATTCCTGTCAGATAGTAAAAACCTTAATTACGTTCTAGCATACAAAAGCCGAAAAGACGTTTAGGGTGCTGCGCAAACAATTTTTTGAGAATTATTTTTGATTGTTTATTGCCTAAATGGGCCCATGATTTAGTAGATTTAAGAGTCCTAAAATACTCATATTTATGATCAATTTATTTTATTTGCTTTTGTTCATAAAAAACACTATCTTCTATGTAGTATGAATACCGAAATTTAAGACAAATTAAATTCGAATTTACCCGAAATGTTCATAAAACCAATTTTAAGGCACTTTTCTGATTATCTAGCAAGCAAAAAGTTTTACCATTTGCTACACTTGGTTGGTAAAACGGACTCCTTTAGGATTGTTAGAGTATGCAAATGAGTTAATATGAATGATTAAATAAATTTAAAAGACTATTTTTTTTTTTCACTACATATGTTATTCCCTTCCAGTTCCACCAAAGCATAGAAACTACATATATTTTCGTGTATTTTTATAGCCAATTTCTGTGGCATTCAAATTGCATTTCATTTCAAATAGTCCCAAAATGTTCTGCATTCCTTCTGCATTAAATTCCTTTGCGATATCATAACTAATTATAAGATAGTTTTGCTCATTGAATGGCTTTCACTATTTTATTAAAACTTTTTATGATACATTCACCAAAGCAATGTCTTTATATGACATGAAAATATTTTCCACTTTACTTTTGACAAATGCCTTGAAAATAAACATCACAAATTACATAAACTTCTCTTTGTTGTAGTAACAAATTTTGTTAGAATTTGCACTCATTTTTGATTTTCAAAAACTTTTGCTACACTTCACTTTATTTTTTTCAATAGTTTCTTGTACGTATCATACATACATATCAACCAACAACTGTCAAACACACAATGCTGTACTAGCATTCCAACTACAACAACTACTACGTAGAAAAACCAAAGTGCATCAAAGTAATCTACTGGGACGGGCGATTGTAAGAAACAATTTTATTGGATTAGGACACAAGCACAAGCACAAAAAAATGTGATGTTGATGTATAAATAAAATCTCGTAAATTTGGTCAATTTGGACTATAATATCAAATTTATATATAACTGCTGCATAATAAATTGAATTTACTGAGTTTAAATTTTCCACAACATTTGCTGCATATTATGTTGCAACATTTGTGTGTTGCTCTTTCCGTTTTCATCGTTGAATTCAAAATTTGATTTCAATTTAACGACTTTTATATCATTTTTTGCATCTGCTACATTCATTTTACATTTTCTATTTCGTCTAGTTTCATATTTTTTACATATCTTACCAGATTACATTTCAATTCAACACTTTCATTTGGTACCAAAATGTAAAACAATTCATTTGAATTAATATCATTTGCCACTGTTATTTAGACAAATAGTAAAAGAGCACTGTTGTATGGTGATATTCTTTGGAAAACTAAACCAAATCTATTTAACATTTAATGAGAAATTATACAGATTCGTACATGTGCACATTATCATTACTATAAGGAAGGCAACATTTCACACCACAGTCTGAAAGCTTACAATTTACGGTGCAAATAGCAAAGAATGTTCTTAACACTATGGCGTTAGTAGTAAGTGGTGGGTACTATTCATGTTTACATTGATACAATTTGTATAAAACAAACAAATCAAAATGTAATAATATAATTTAAATCATTATCATGTTAGTGCTCCTGTCATTGTTGGATATATAGTTGTAAAAGTGTTCCATATTTATATGTGACTAGTAAAAGCAGCTACATCATATGGTGGAATGTTAGCATTTGTAATAAATTACAAATATGTGTCATTAACCTAAAGGAATTTTTGGTGTCATTAAATCTTAATTAAACTTATTTAAATCATAGTTCACTAATACTAGTAATAATTTAATAAAATACATGAAAGTTGCTGGAAAATGTGATTATATTCTTTGGCACGTCCATATTTCATGATGGTCAAAAGTCGGGATTTAAATGCAAGACCTTGTACACACAAACCTAATCCATTAACTCTCATATTGTGCTACATATAGTACTTAGAAAATATTTAAAAGACTAAATTATTGCGTACCGCATAACATTTACGTGCATAGAGTCATTATTAAATATTTCAAGGATATGTATACTTGCGTACATACTTGAAATATATGTACATGTATATAAAAATATATATATTATACATATGTATACCATAGTACTCGTATACTTTATATATTGTATATATATAGTGCGATTATAAGTGTTCTTACTTGCAAGCATACAAATATATCATTAAGACATATGCGTCGAGATGTGTACATTTATATAATATGTACTATTGTAGCATAGTTATACTCGTACATACTTACAATATGAATCATACACATAGTGGTATGTATGTTATAAAAACAAGTTGGAAATAAGTCAGACGCTTTCTAAAGAACACTTGAACTGAACTGAGGCTCATAGTATATGTTTTTGCATTTTTAGTGTAAGAGTTAAAGTTATTCACATTAAATAAAAATATAGTATATGTACATTTTACAAATATGTATATAATTATAATTGCATATAGAATATTTTTCTTAAATGACAACGCTTTCAGCACAACCACAACCAACCAAATTCAAGAATAATAAAATCACTGAACATCATTGCCAATTATCGATTGATACTTAAAGCTACAAATATAATTTTATGGTTTTTAATTGCTTACGATATTCGAAAATTATCATTAAGCTGCTTCTAATATAATAATGAAGATTATGTGGTTGCAGTTGATGCTGTTTAGACAACTTATTACAATATAAGGTAGATTTCGGTCTATTAAATATGTTCGAATTTCTTCACAAACAGAAAATGTCCACTTTCCAAAGGCTTTTAAGAACCTGAAAATTAGGCATCTTTTTAGAATCTTTCTATAAATCTTCAAAGACTGAAATCGACTGAACCATTGCTCCATTGCTTTTTTATAAATATTTTGACAATAAACATCAAAAAGACCGCATTTTTCTCTTCAGTTTAGTAAAGTTAAAAAATTTCACTCATTTTCTGAAATTCCTTGAAATTTGTAGAACACATCTGTTGTGGACTGTTGTTATTCTATGTATGTAGGTACCCTTTATGCTTGCACAAGTGTGATGTGCCAATTAAATTTAGTTTAAAACCCACAAATGTATACATTTACATTTTGTTCCTGATTTCTACACTGTCATTGGACTAATCATCGATGAAGCAATTATATTAATGAAATGCAGCCATCCGAATGACATTTACAGTGCTTAAATCAATTTTAACATTGTTGCAAGTAAATGTAAATTTATTTTCATTGTTTCTGATATTCAAATATGTACGTATATTCAATGAGATTATTATATTTGAATTTGTTGCTAATATTATATCAAAGGAATAATGTATGTACTACATATTATGTATGCTACATATTAGTATAATAGTATTATAGTACACCCCTACGTATAATACGTTAGAATAGTTGTTATTCGAAGGTTTCATATTGTATATTCTCATTTACTTCAAACGTACTTCATCTACGTATATATATACAATAGCCACTCAATACTCGGTATTAAATTACATCTACATACATATTTACACTCTAAAAATGTTGCCTCGAATTTGTTATAATTGGAAGAAATAAAGGTTGTGACAACTCTAATGAATACTCTCATTTTAAACAGAACTATAATTCTACCCATGTAATGCGAGAAATTACTGATAATGTGTATAAGCATTTGGTACGGAAATTGATTGAGTTTCTAGTACAATGATTGTAGAAATTTTCTACAAAATTTTATAGTGTACATTTACAATTTAATTAAACAATTGTCATCATCGTTCGAGAAAATACTAATCCTTTTCTATTCTAAAGTACTTTAGAAAATATTGAAGATATGAAAGAGAAATTTGAAATGCACTGAAATATAATGTATGCACATTAGATTGGGTCGTGTTCTACATACAAAAAAAAAATATAAGTTTCAAATGTCCACCCCACAATTGAATGCTTACCTTGTTGTTGTTGTTCTTGTTTTGAATTATGAACAGAACTCTTCAAAGGCGAAATTGACAGGAATTTTAATTATGGAGTTTTACAGGACAGGAGTTTTAATTATGTAAAGAAAAAAATTCAAGTTGACCAATTACAGCATAACGTTCGATATATCGAACATCAATTAATAACAATCTTTATATATCGCATTTATTGTGTTTATGATTGTATGTAGTTAATCGAATGTATATTATTTCTACAATATGGGAAACCCTTCATTTATCGAACTAATGCTAATAGTTTCTGTTATTTCACATTTTTCAGTTGAAAGGTTAGCAAGCAGACTGTTTTGTGAAAAGTGTAAAATATTCTTTTGTACCTTTTTTTTTTTATATTTAAAACACAAAATTTAAATAATAACTTATTCTTAGTATGTACATATATTTTCAATAATTTTGCTAAAAGTCTAACAACTTCATTATTTCTTATGACGTGCCGAACAAATTACCTGAAAAGTATATTGATAAACTTTCTGTTGTAATGGATTAAAGAAGTAAAACTCTGAGTTACAGAGTCCACTGGCCAAAAGAGACCTCATATACCAATGACTTCTAAGAAATATCATATATATATAGTGATCATTGAAACATCTGTAAATCGGTCATCAATCGTCAAAGTTATGAAAAAATACGATTTTGGTTATTTTAGGGCTGTCCAAAAATATCCCTAAATGGTACCAGATGCTCTCAAGGTAAACATATTAACGTTTGAAACATTTCTCATCGACACATCCTAACGTTTATCAAATATAGCTAATATTTAGATTTCATAGTTGTCATGGAAATGGGAATCATATTGCTAATTATAGCTTAATATAACATACAAGCATGGTCATCTAAGAAATAACATCCGTAAACAATAGAATTTATGCCTCACCACCACCACTAGCTCGAATGATGCCCAAAATTTGTTTGTTAAGAATTAGATATGCGCAAAAGAAGTTGAATTTTATTGAAAAGTTTATTTCACAAAGTCATTTAATATTCATAATATTTTTATTAATAACTTTAGTCCATACTTTGAGAAATAACAAAATAACAAAATGCACTACAATCAACTTGATTAAGTAAAGAGTAAAAAATTGATAATTTTTTCCACATTTTCCATAAATTTCACTCAATTCATAATACTTTATTTCATTTTGATTTTTTTTGTGATTTCATTCATATTTAAAACGCTTCAAATCTTTATGGATAATCCTAAAAGATTTACATTATTCAAAGTATCTCTAATAAATTATGCTTTTGTAAATCTTCTCTATATTACATATATATTCTTAGTTACAAATCCCATAGATGTTCTTCGTGTTGTGCTCAAATACTTTTTGCCTTTTTTCGTCTTTAAGTATTATGTAATTTTCATCGTCAGCAAGAATATAATCAACAATATTTATATTTCCAGTTAATACATTTCTTGGACGTGCCACAAAGATGAACCAACATACAGTGATGAGAAGAATTGGGATAACATTAATATATATAAATGGGCTATAGTTTTTTATTTATGTACGTTGGTTTTTTTTTTTCATTTTCCTTTTTTCCAACTATTTGCACCATGATCCATCTTTATATATGTAGGTATACTTTATATATTGATAAATTTCCTCGAAAAGGCATTCAAACTGAAGCATAAATTAAGACAAATAAGCATACCATAATTTCCGTCATACCAATTTATATATTCTTAGTTATATAATTTTTGAAATCCTCTGCATAAGCATAACAATATTGCTACGGAACATAAATTCTAAACATCCCACAATAATTACACACGCACATAAATTCAAATATCGTACATATATTCATTAGACAATTCTTATTGCTATTACTACCTACGCTTCTATCTTACTTTTTTTCTAACTCGAATTGGATCATTTCAGATATTTTGGTGCATACGTTTTACATCCTTGACTATGTATTTTATTTTATTTATTTTATTTATTTATACTCGCATCAAAATATTCAACTTATAGTAAATTTCAACTATCGATGCATTTCTTTGTCGAATTTAATTTCTTCAATGCTTCACCATTAACATATAATCATACAACAAATTATGCTATAGAATTGCAAATTGCAAATTTAGTATATTCTTGTTCGACTTTCTATGTACAATACATATGTAGATAGCAGTATTGTTTTATATTTATTTCTATCAATAAACCTTTAAAGATTTAAATGATGACTCATGGTTCGAATGGCTTTAAATTTTGTACGAAGTATTATCGTATATCGATAGAAATGTTTAATACACAATATTTCTTAATGATTCATTAAAAAATAATTGTATGATTTAACTCAAAGCAATCAAAAATGTATTTACAAATTTGTTTGAAAAAAAATGAGGCAACGACCATTTATAAACGGCATGGCTGGCTTCAAACTTTATATCGAGTATTACATTGTGTAAAGTATATTATTTCGCAAGTTCCATGTAACTTTTTTTAAAAATAATCGTATAAATTTATTGATTTGGACTTTTAAAATGAGATATAAAATGCATTAGGAATTACTTCGAATATTATATTGAATAATATTTTGTTTAAAAATTAGATTCTCGTATTTTCATAATGATGCATTCAGAAATATTAAAAAATTTTAATTTATGGCACTTATAAGCCTCGAAGGGCTCTTTTTTTTCATTACTGCTATGCGTGCTAAATTTTGGACAGTATTAGAAAGGACCTAATACTGTCCAAAATTTAAGACGCACAACAGTAATAAAAGAGAAGCTCGGCCAATGAGCCCTTTGGGGCTTTAAGTGCCACATATTTATTTTTATTTTAATTAGAAGGGAACTACTCATTTTAGCCGGTTTCGAACAGTAGAACTCTTGCAACATCACTTTTTCTGAGCTTTGTCACAGAGTTCTTTTAGAAGCTCTTCCATGGCAAATTATTACTGCCGGAAGAATTGCTAATTGCTTGTCGACAGGTGAGTACCCTTCGAAAGAAGAATCTTTGCGATATTCAATTTGTTATGCTTCAGCCGGAGATTGAATCCACGACCTACAGATCAAAAGGGCACTAAAGACTGAGCTACGGCATTCAGAAATTTTACGATTTGTAATTAAAATATATCTAATTTGCATGAAAATTATGTTTATTAATGAACATACGTATTTACTTAAAAGTAAAGAAATTATGATTCGAAACTAATCGAACCTTGCCTAAAAACTTGCCGATTTTTACTTCAAAAAGTTAACATTTTGTATTGAGACTGTATTTATTTATAGGCAGAATTACTTAAAAAATGTGTGTGGACATAATTATTTAAAATTATACATTGAATATTATTATTTTGGTTAAAAGAGAAGAAGAGAATTTCTTCAAATTTTGTGTTGAGTAAAAATTTCATCAAAAATTAAGGTTCACGTCGCATAAAAATTATTTTTATGCGACGAGATACTCCGTATTTAAACTTGTAATTAAAATGGTAGCTAATATACACAAATGATATTTTTTATGGAGATTAAGAAATTATATTATAATAAATATTTTTCAGAAATTTATTACCATACACACATTTTTTTTTTTGCTCTTTACTATCCTTTTCATAAAAATCTTAACTATTCAATGTAATGAAATTACACATTTATATCCCATATATCAAAAATGTTTTCGAACAAAGGATGACACATGTTATAAAATATTTTCTTCGCTTATTTTTTTGTTTTTTTTTTTTTTGTTTGTTTTGATTTTAATTAAAAAATACTTTGTGAAACAAAATAGATCACATTAATGCAAACGTATATACTCGTATAAGACAAATCTATAGCGTAAGAAAATTCCCTCAACACAATCACAATAGCACTTATACTTGTGTGACTTTAGAGAAACATTTTGAGTAAGTTATTGCATTTCATACCGAACATGTACAAGTATATAGTTGATGTAGTTGACGAAGGTTACCGCCGTAAAATTGTACATTAATATTAACAAAACAGATAAGATGATGAGAACATACTTGAATACAAATTTCAAAATTAAAATAATATTCGTGTCAAATTGAAGCTGAGCTCTTGGCAACATATATTTTATGTATGTATAGTATTAAAAGTATATACCCCCATCTCAACTGCTGTTTAATGTAGTAGTTAAGTAAGTATTTCTTCTTTGTTGCAATGTATTGTACTTGTGTTGCTCGTATTAGTTAGAAATTAAAATGCAAATATTCTTTTCTTCAGCGATTAAAAAACACAGGAACTATATACAGTTGCACTTATTGTCATTGGCGATTGAATGTATGCATTTCGAGGATATGGAATATTACTTTTTTACTTTTAGTACTTAAGTAAAGTAAATGTACCTTAGTAATCACTTTTTCGTGTAATTTTCTCTCACTCTCCCACTCATTCTTAACTTTATAAAGGGTGGTTTCATATTCGTATGGTGTACAGAAGAGTACTAAGAATTCCATGGACTGCTCATCGAATGAAGATCTCTGTACTTGAAGAGCTAAATGCAAAGACAAGGCTCATGAAAATAGTATCCAATGCATATCTGACGTATTTTGGACATGTGCCTAAGTGATCTGGTACCTTGGAGCAACTGGTTCTGAAGGGCAAAGTAAGCGGAAGTAGAAGACGAGGAAGATCACCAACAGGATGGGTGGATCAACTACAACCACTGATAGGAAAAACGATGAATAAGGCTATACACACTGTGCAAGATCGAACAACATGGCGAAAAATGTGCATTTATAATACGCCACCACCACGCTCTGTGAAGAGCAAAGGATTTAGAAAGAACAAATTGATTTAATCCAAAATTGATCCACTGAATATTTTGCAATGGTCAAACCTATGGTGAACTATGCAGTTCTCAATACAAAATGTAAGAAACTACAATGGCTCACCTGTGTCTCGACTACAGAACAACCTCTCCCTCCAAATATAGAATCGGATATGGTCACTTTTTGCAGATTCCGTTATCTGAAGGTTACTGAAGGTTAAGGATTTTCACAGAGACGGATCGAATTACTAGGGAGAGTCAACTTGGCAGTAACTTCAATGTCCAAATTTCCACCAACACGGGAATTAGGAATAGGAGAATGTCTTACCTCATAAATACCGACAATCTCAACTGGTATACAGATGCCGTTTGTACGGGTGTATTTGGCCGAAACACTAGAGTTGCCATAACACTTGGTTTCTAGTCAAGTGTCTTCCAAGCTGAGATTCTTGCAATTGCAACTTGTCCAAAAAGAATACTCACTCTGTCCTTAGCTTTTCCTCTGAGCTTGTAGATACTACGGAGTCTGTCGTCTTAAAACGTTGTTACATTAACTTGAACTCTGAGTTATTGCCGACTTAATGTAAATTCAATTGCCGACGAATTACCCAGAAAAACCTTTGCACTTCAATCCATCCTTCTAGAACTCCGTCCACTAACACTGCGGAAAACACGACCGAAACTCCTACTGGTATAACATCCCTGGTCTGGTATGTGCTGTTAAAATATTCATCATGGCCTTCCTCAGTCCGCTGACATCAAATCAGCTTCAGCAAAGGATGTTATCATAAGAAAAACAGGGACGATTTTTCTTTAGGGGACTTTTTCAAGTACATTACCTATTAGAAAGTAAGATACACCAAAAAAAAAAAGATTACCCTTTATTAAGTGTTTCGACACATTCTGATACATTTCTTCGCCCTTGGAGATTTCTTTTGTTTTCACATTTTAACGCACACGATACGCATAATTTAAAATAAGAAAAACAAAGCCAACCAACACTATTAAGTTTTTCAAGTTGACTAGTGTTGGTTGACACAAAAAATGTCACCTTCTCTCTCTCTTCGAAAAATGCTCGTTTATTTTCTCATTTCATTTTCTGCATGAATGTGTAACAGCAGCTGTTGTTTTGTTTTGGACGAAACATCATTAACATCATTTGCTTTTTCATGTATTTTTAGTACATACGTCTTGTGTCTCTTTTCGTTATCATTCCTATGGTAGGAGTTTGAAATTGTTGTTGCAAAATTCGAGCACTACGGGGCATGTGTATACGATATCTTGCGGCTTATTGTTATTATCTTTGTTATTCTGAATTGGTTTTAACTTACTGAGACAGAGATTGAGACGTCTTTTTATATGTATTACAGGTATTGTAATGTTTGTGTTTAGGCATTTTCGTGTGTCTGTGTTTCCGCGGTTATGACTGGCAGCCTTTTGATTCGACTTTTTTTTTTATTATATGTAAGGTATCAAAAGCGCGAAATGACAAAACAATGCAGTCACACTGCAAACAAAATATGTACAAAATGTGAAAATAATATACGTAAGATAGTACAATAAATGAATAAGTGTTTGTGTATGTGGTGAAAAATCGCAAACGACATAAATTTAGTTTATCATATTATGGGTATATATTTTTTTTCAGATGTTACTGTCAGTCATCCTTAGTCAGTATATACCAAAGGAATATAATGGAATTTAATTTAGTTTTATTATCGTGTGTGCATATATGCTCGCTCGCACTCGTACTTGAACTCATTCTCTTATTATAAATATATTCTTAATACAATCCTTTGAGCTTAAGTATAGTGAATTCCTCAGCAATTCACCACATATGTACAATAAGTAGTCGCTTATGTGCACATATTTGCACACACACAAAAACTACACACACACATACACACAGTTTCTTATTTATTTTATGCTTGACATGATAAAGATGACATTGAGATGATGTGATAGTAGTGAATTTGTACTTGCTCATAGTTTATTATTGTTGTCTGACACATATACACTATACAAATATACAAGACATATGAAAGAAGAAGAATAAGAAAAGGAAAAAATTGTATAAGAATTGAAATGGTAAAACAATTTGCATATATACATATGTCGGGAAATTCATATACATATTGTAGAATTACGCAACTCGCCATTAAGCACTTATTTAATAGTTGCATGATAAAGTTTAGGGTTGTCAGCTTCATATGATTTTATAAATTTTACAAAAAAAAAAACGGTGATTCCGTGATAGTACAATTTTTTTTTATTCCAGTGTAAAATATACATAGATATAAAACCATCTTTATGTCATGTGTCCAAAATCCATCATCAAGAAATGTTTGCCTCAACTAAATATCAATGTATCAAACAAGATGAGTTCTTCAACTTAAGCAATTTCTGCATCAGATTTGATGACGGAATAAAGAATTACATTCTGTAAATATGTCGTAATACCTGGCGCAGAACCCTCAGCACTCTCCATCACAGATGGGAAGCATTTTTTTTTTTTTCAAGAGGACGCCATATATAGAAATATTTTGATTTCTTGACGTTAACGACATTTATTGCATACGATATAATTAAGAACTATCTTAACCTTTCGTTTACATCGAAATAAAAATTGAGACGTATGTAGATTAGCATTGTAAGCAGAAAAAAATTTGTTAAGACCACTTAGGCAAAACATAAACCTCCATAACTTACGAAGTACTTCGCCAAAAGAAACCATATTCGAGACATAGATTAGTCTTGTAGGCAGAAAAAATATTGCCAAAAATAGGACAACCACGTCTACTATTTAATGTAGCATAAATCATGCTTAAAATAATTTTATAGGGAGCAATAATGTTGCAAGAAATATATGTGCCACAGACATTTTTTTATATACCCCTAGGTGTGCATTTTTTATCTACATTTTTGTTGTTGGCGGGTTCATTGGATTTAGTAGTTGCACTTCTCAATTGAATTCCACTAAATAGAAATTATAATTGACCCCACAGAGTTTGATAAACAAATTTCGATCATTTGGTAACCCTAGTTAGAATACATGGAAATTTTTGATTGTATACATCACCCTACCCACACAACATTTATGTAGGATTTTGTTGCTGAACAATGTCTACCTACATATATTTAGAAACATTTGTTCATTTCTACATGTGTGTATGTGTTGTACTAAATTACTATTTTATTATGTTGATTTTTGGTTCTTTTCAATGTAATACAATATATTTATGTTCTGTCACAAAGGCTGAGCTTCCTTATTTTTAGTATTTTTGTCTAATGCTATTGCATATATTTATGTATATATGTGTGTATGTTTATATGTATATAGTAGCATTTGTCTATATTATTATTTTTATCACTACTGCCATCGAGCAATGTTGACATTACTTTTGGCTTATTATCATTATAATGTAATTTGTTTATATTTTCCTTGTTATTAGATATTGTTATTACCATAATTATTTATGCGAATACACATACTCGAAATTCTTGGATATTTTTAGTTTTCATTTTAAAATTTTTACCTTATATAGTAATAGTAGGTGTGCAGTTATTTATTTAGTCACGTTGCACATGAAATCGCTCATGTTACTGAAACAAATATACTATCGAAATATATATGTACTAGGTAGAAGGATTTTAAATTTCGTATTCTCATGTTTTGTAACGACCCATTGAAGTAATAAAGATTATTGTTAGTATAAAACTAATTTTACCCACCTTAATACACAACGCCATACAATATAAATATGTATGTATATAATTACAATACACTTATGTACCTAAGCCACAAGTGAAACTGCTACTTTAAGTACAATTAACTGAACCGATGATAAGTAGTATATTAAAAATTGAATACAAAAAAAAGTCCAATATTTTTCTGTTTTTGCTTTGAAATTTTGAAAACTTTCTAATCAAGTTTCCATTCACGTTCGACTTTTTCATTCATTATATGGCCGGGATTAATTGTTTTAGAAACAAAACGTCAAACGAAATAAAAGCAAATAAACAAGAACATTAAGTCTTTCAGATTTCCGTGTCAAAACAAAAAATCCAAAATACAACCAGAAACCAAATAAAAAATTCGATTAAAACTTCAATATTATTCGTATAAGTCATTAAAAAAAATAAGGAAATTCTTTGTAAAGCTTCATTTGATGACAAAATCAAGGTCACAAATAAAGTACATAAACAACTTTATATGTATATATATGTAAGTATATTATTCAATTACTAGCACCACATTATCACATCAGCCGTAATACAATGGCCGTATCTAATATACTACAATTCGCACCTCATTTCAATTTTGACTCGTTCGTTATTAAATTGAAATTTTCGTGCATGCTGAATATATGGATACATGTACTCGTATAATATATACGGATAAACACCTAAGTATATTTGTCTCTATCAGGCTCGGCACAGGGATGTAATTGTATATAGGCGCCTCTGTTAATAGGGCGATAATTAAAAAAAAAAAAAAAAATATGCATTATCTTATTGAATTATTTTTATAATTTAAATCCCATATTGTACTGATACATTCAGAAATATGTACGTACGGCTATGCGTCCATGCTCAGAGTATAGTCCAGAACATATTTTTAAATAAAATGAAGGCATGGTTTTGATGAGAGCCCACCCATTTTTGAACTCAACTACTCATTGGTAAATGTAATCACATATACCAAGTTTTAGCTTGATAACTTTATATTTTTGGCGAACAAAATATGAAAATATAAATATGAAAGCATGAGTTTATATAGGAAGTAGTATGTATTTGTATTTATCCAATTAAATCTATTTTCTATATACCTTTATTCTGAGATTAGTATGTATAAATATATTTGTATATGACAAGTTTTAGCTCGATAGCTCAATATATTCACTAGCATCATGTATAGAGAAATCATACCTCTGTATAGAAGGAAGCGTGGTCTTCATCGTATTACGTCCATTTCCTTATATGTCATTTATGTGGGGAGACTATCTTAATATACCTAGTTCTAATTTGGTAGCCTTACAAATTGTAAAAAATACAATTAGCAACATACTTTTGTATGGGAAGTTGGAATACTTTTTATCTAATTATGCCAATTTTTTAATTTAAATGATAACTGATAATCTTGACGTACTAAGCCGTAGTTTGAGAGTTTTATATTTTCGCTCTGACATATGTCACCCCTTCTTATTTCAGCACAAAAGCACAAGCTCAGTATGTCTAAAATTATGTACAATTAACCATGGAACAAGTATCTGGGTTAGCTAGAATATATGAGCCAGTGATAATAGCAGACATTTTTCAAAAGTTTGATTACGATGAAGATTTAAAAAAATTCTTCTTATGAATTAATAGTAATAAGCATGTATAATCAGAAGAGACGTCAAAAATCTACAAAATATAATAATTCAGGGCAAATGTACCCATTAAAAATGCCATCCCTGACTTCGATTGGTATACGGAATAAACTCTGAAGCCGATATATTGAGAATGAGAGAGTGTATAATTTTGCGATTTTCTTTTTTCATTAAATTACTAAAACGTCAGGCGCTAAAAAAGTCACCACCTGCCCTGATGCAATACTACCAACAAAAAATAATATACAAAGAAAATACCAATTTTCTGGATCATTTAATATTTTATCAAATTATTTCGTATGCGAATAAACGATATTAACGTAATATATAATATTATTGAAATTCTTCATAGCACTATATAAAGTATGTAAAATAAAAAGGTAAAAGGTGATTGCAACCACGCAATCTCATGTATGAATATTAATATGAACATATGTAGGTATGTATGAGTAAATACGTAGCCTCAATAGGCAAGAAATACACCATAAGCAGACAGTACATGTAGATGATTACTAAAGCGGAACGAAATAGCAACACTATGAAAGTTTTTTATATTAGCACCGAGAGCTCAAAATAACAAAATTTGAAATAAATTAAATACAATTGCAAAAGATCAAAGTACGAGTATTCAATTGGAATTGAAATCAATATTAGAATGTATAGTACGTACGAGGGCGGTCCCAGAACTACCATACCTGACATATAGATGGTGGCAGCAGGCTGAAAAAAAATTTTTTTTTGGTGAAAAGTGGCAACCTTATAAAACATATATTTTAAGTTTCAAGATGACACGTTGTTTAGAATTTTTTTTTTTTTTTGGAGCCATCGAAAGTTAACCTAAGTTAATTTGTAAACATGGAAAAAATTGATCACCGTTATTTAATTCAATACTTTCATTTGAAAGGTCTTAGTACAACGAATAGTAAAGTCGAACTAGATTCTACTCTGGGAGAGTCTGCTCCTTCGTTTACAACCATAAAATATTGGATGGCAGAATTTAAACGAGATCGTACGAGCTGCCAAGACGAACACCATAGTGGTCGACCAATTGAGGAGGCCACGTCAGAAACGGTTAAGAAAATCCACAAACTGGTATTGTATGATCGCCGGCTGAAGCTAGGTGAAATTACAGGCATTTCATAAAGTGCTATACATCGTATATTGACCGAAATTTTGGAGGTGAAAAGGGTGTGTGCTTGATGGGTGCCGTGTTCTCACAAAAGAACAAAACCAACATAGTGAAGATGCTTCTATAGAGTGTTTGGCAATGCTTCACAGTAATAAAGCCGAGTTTTACCATCGATTCGTAGCCATTGATGAGACATGGGTCCACCACTTCACATCTATGACAAAGAAGCATCGTGTACAAAGAAGGCGATGCTGGAACTGCAGGCAAGGTTATGGCGTCTGCTTTTTTGGGATGCACGTGGAATAATTTTTATTAATTACCTTCAAAAAGGAAAAACAATCAACGGCGAGTATTATGCTAATTTGTTGTAGCGTTTAAGTGATGAAATTAATTAAAAAACGCCAGATTTAGCTCCTTCAGATTATTTGCTATTTCCAAATTTGAAAAAAATGGCTTGGTGTTGGAAGATTTGCAAACAATGAAGAGGTAGAGTCTGCGGTAGATGGCTATTTTAATGAGCTAAACAGTTCATACTATAAACAGGATATCGAAGCTATAGAACATCGCTGGAAAAAGTGTATAGAGCTAAAAGGAGATTATGTTTAGAAAAATTTTCCCAAATTTGTTGTTTTCTTCATTAGGATGGGTAGTTCTGGAACCGCCCTCGTAATATAAAGTTTTTCTATATTTAAGCAAGTGAGTATTGTAAAACTTGATATTCTGATGATATGAATTGGACATAAAATTGCCTCAGACTGTAAATGGCATTTTAACAAATGTAATGTTACTAATGAAAAAAAGTAGAATGAAATAGTTATTAATTTGGTAGCAACTGCTGACCAAATCAATCACGTAGTGGGCGAAAGGGTGATGGTGAATAATAATGATGTGGCCTTTTGAGACATTAAAGAAAAAATTTGGGGGAAGTAAATGACGTTAAATATCAATAGGCATATCTACCCAAAAATTAATAGAAACACATGGTAATTAATAGGGAGATTATGTTGACTGGAGAAGTTTATAGGGTTTTAAATATTTTAACCGTACAAAACCACTGGTCATTCAAGCTTGGATTGGGTGTGTTTGAACAAAGTTATACACTGGGGTCGATTGAGCGTTGAAATGGCAAACTGATGATCTTATGGTGATGATGGGGACAATACTTCAGACTCAAACTAGTTATCTAAAGGCCTTAAATATATTTCTTTACATAATATGGCAATCGCACCAGCAAAACAGGCACACTATTAACTCCATTTTTGAAACTTACCTTGTGAAAATTGTATTAGCTTGCATAGGAATTCACCAAAGATAAAATGACGCAACAGCGTGCCCACCAATGTTACCGGCATGCAGAAGACACCCAATAACATATCAGATATTGCCAAATTTAGTAAAAATACATTGGTTATTGTACGCATTCTACGATTTTGTGCCAGTGTTGAAATCACCAATAAGTTACCGACAATGGCACAAATGAAAATTATACTATAACAGGGTATTAGCCAAATGGGCGTATCGAAATTAATCCGTGGTAATACTGATACTTTGGTCGCACTTGATTGATTATGTGAGCTAATATTAAAATTACTAACGAAAAAAGCAGTCACATCATCCTCATCATCATCATCAACAACATTATCACCATTATCATCACTATTCATACTATCACCAACATGAACAACATCACTGTAGAGCACATTCATACCAGCAGCACCAGCATCAGTCAATGTAGTGGCTGTAGTTGTAATGATCGATGTCATTGTTTGACTTATGATAGTCTCATTAAATTGTTGTAATCCAAATGAAGGTATAATATTTGCTGTGTAGTTGCTATTCTTTGAGAAGAAAGCGATAAAATCACGATATTCCTCAGATAAATTATGCATGATGATGATTTACATGAATGGCATGAATTTAATACTATTTTTTCACAACAATTTAATTGTACTCTATTTTATATTTTAATAATTTACAGCGAAATTTGACATTTAACATAATTCACCATTTTTTAAGTTTATTTTCATTTTGTCAATTTTAATACTATTTTCTTTTTTTATCAATATTTATATTAATTTTTTTTTAAGCTAATATTAATTATTATAGTTATATTTAAATTTAATTTCGATAAAAACTCTCCTTCTGTATCTCAATTTCGAACTCTTTCTTTATTGCTCTCTATCTCCCTCTAACCTAACACATCACGCACCATTTATTATGAGAGACAATAATGGACTAAGAAGAATTTCTGCTTTGCTTTGACATTACAGCAAAAGAATATTCAATCTAAGCATCAGAACATTTCAATGCGTGGTCGGATATAAAATAAAAGCTTAATTTGTAGCTATAGCAAACATGTTATAGATATATCGTATGAAGTTAAACATTCGGAGTAGCCTTTAGCAACATCTGAGCATGTTGCTGCAACATTTTGTAATTCTGCAGGAAATAATGTTGCTATATTGCATTATGGCACAGAGGTTTCTTCAAAAGCTGGTAATAACGGATTTTAGTACTATGCTATAAATTATGCAAGGACACCTACCATTTTATTTTATTTCAAAAATGCAATTTTTTATTTTATCGATACATTTATCTAAATAATTTCCACAGTCTATGGTAAATTGAGGTCGTTTTTCCGCGTGTTTCCTTATCAGAGTCGACTTACCTCTGTTTGCACGATGAATCGGATAAGAAACTCTCCTACCTCCCATACAATCATATACTTCCGTATGTATGTTTTCACACTTTGCGCACAAAATTAAAAAATTATCAAGCTGAAATTTAGTTCATTTGATTATATTTGCCAACAAATGAACAAGATCGAAACAGGCTAAGTCATACTTTACTTGAACTATGAAAAGTTAGACGAATCTTAATCACATAAAATAAACAACAATACCAGATCATTTATGTTGCCTTTACTTTCGGTGTCCGAATGTATGTTTTTATATAAAAATTAGTAAACAAACTCATCATTACCAGTACTTGTACAAGAGAAAATCGTAATAACATCCATGGCTGTTCGCAGTCTTTGTGGAAAAACGGTCGTAAAAAATGATAACCGAGATAGGTAAACTGTAAAATCTGCAATTGTGTTATATGCTTTTTCCACCACATCGATTTTTTTAGTTCGGGGTGAAAAGCCGACATAAAATAGTAAAAATACATTACAGCATGCACGAAAGTGTTCCAAAAACCCATCATTGCACCATGGCCACCGCCAATAAAACGTGTCCCATAATAACTGCAGAGTGCCATTAGAATGTGATGGTAAACATGTAAGAATGTAGCCTGTTTGAAGTTTTTCCGCAAGACCATAAAAATCGTATCCATATAATCGATCACTTTAATAATATAATATAAATAGCTCAATTTCTCAATTTCTAATGATTCAGTTCGCACATGAATCATACAAGCCTTATCCTTAAAGAATGGATGGTACATAAGGAGCAAGCCTACCTAAAATGGTAACACTTCATTATAGCTTCTATGTTTAATAATCAACAATTTTCAAATCGCCTACCTTAATGCACAACCACGCATTAACCAACACTTGTAGTAGATTGTAAATAAGCATTGCATTCCTCACATTATATGGTTGACGCTTTGCCATAAATTTGGGACCCAATCTTTTGACAAACCATAAATAAACTAATGATAAACCGATCACCTTAAGAGGTGACCCCATTAAAAAATAATTATCCAAACGAACATCTATGTGTAAAATTGTACTTTTATTAATATATTCCTTAAAATGTGAAAAATATAGTCTTCGATGGTTCTTACTCACCAGCATTGTCCTTTACATATTGATCATACTTTTGATAAAGCAACTTCAAAACCATAGCCATTTCGCAACAATTTGCTCGGGAACAGACACTACTTTACGATTGCGATATCACAAGTCAACTAAATTTTATTGGTTCATTTATTGTCCATTTCAACTATTTAAAAAATTTATTCAAAGTGCAATAAAAGCACACTGAAAAAAATGTGCATACTTAACTTGGAATTGTAATAATTTTAATTAACTTTAATAATTCCAAAATCGATGCCTGCAGTCCATCATGGAAATGAGTGTATTATCATTAATTAGCATGCAATTAGATTCGTGTTTTCCAAATGTATTCAAAATTGCCAATTGTATCATTTCGTTGAAATTTGACAGTGTACGAAGAAGAAGAAGAAGAAGCTTAAACTCACTTCCGTGTTTTTGGTTAGAAACCGCGATACGATACGATTTTTGCGGTACGATTCTTTATATTGAAATTGAAACCATGATGACTTTATTATATTTGTGAACTTACGTACTTTCATGTTTGAATCGTCCAATACGACAATAAAGAATTTTCGATAATTTTTCCGGTAACCAGCTGTTTCGAGCGTCCATACGGTTTAACAGTGCTTATGCTCTTATGACCAAATTTAAACTCGAAATGCAGATATCTTCCTACACGAGTACATAATTAATCAAACCAACTTTTGATTACCCCAGTTTTTTTCGGAATTAGGGCACTTCAACTGGCCACTTGATGGTCGAATCTTAAATAATAATACTTTAAAATTAAAGCCGCTTGTCTACACATAGATTGCCTGAACTCACCAAATACGAACGGTGGTCGTTGACACTACTATGATGTGGACCATTAAGTGGGTGAGAAACAACACAAATACAAGCGTCCATAACAAATTTAATATCGAAAGATTTTTCTTTCGAACGTTACCCACACCTGTCGTCAAGCAATTGACAATTCTTCCGGGAGTAACAATTTGCCAGCTTTTAAAAGAAGTCTGTGACAAAGCTCAGAAAAAGTGATGTCGCAAGAGTTCTGCCGTTCGGAACCGGCTAAAATAGTGCCTGCCCTTACATATGGCTGAAGAACTTGACGGCGTTTGGAATTACTAACTGGCGCCAGCTAGCAAAGGACAGAGATAGTTGGCGAAACACACTAAAATCGGCCTAAATCGATCTTCGGTTGTAATAGCCACATAAGTAAGTAAGACCCTCAATAGCACAGTCCCCACAATAAAAATTAAATAGGATGTCCGAGAAACCAAAGTAATCACTGCATCCGAATTAGTTCTTTTTAACGTCAAAAGCATCGTGCTTTTTGTCATTTTTGCTAGTCTTGTGAATGAAAACTTAGGATGATTGTGGAAATCCGGCAGCGAATTTGGATTCAGCGACCCAAAATGCAAACAATGTAAAAACTTTGGTCCGTTGGCCTTGACGATGACCTCTATTATAATAGCACTATCTGTTACAACTGTAAGGCTGATATTGCACCATCAATGTTTGCTGTCAAATTCAAATAACATTACATTGAACATTAAGCAAAAAAGAGGAATTTTGAAGTAAAGTTTTAATTATAAAGTAGAATGTCAATTAAAATACTAACGATAGAGTAAAACACAGAAAAACATTGACAACAAGCATTGATGGTGAAGTATTCAATTAAGTCGTGTAAAAACTTTTTACCAAAGCTTTTATTCATAGAACTAAATTCAGTGAGTGTTTTTTTAGCGGACTTGAAAAAATTTCTATCAGCACATAAGTACGTACTTGCTCACCGTTTGTCATTAAATCAAAATGAAAAGATATTAGATTTATGTACATAAATTTATATTTTTATTTATATTCACGTGTACTACGTATATTTTGTAATTAGAATAATACTGCTGTCACAATACATAGTTTACAGCAAATGTATCTATAGTATAGTACATTGTGGTTTTGCAAAAATCATTTACGGAAGTTCTTTTTGATATAAATATTTTGTTGATATTATTTATTATTATTATTATTTGTTTTTTTTTTTCAATATAATATAAGTACAAGTTTATTAAAAGTATTAAGAATTAACTATTATAAAAAAGAGAGGTACATTTTTCCATTGATTTTCCATTTTATATATTTTCATACATATACAGGTATAGTACATACAATTACATTGATGTGTTGATAAGATGTAGATAGTTAGATATATAGTACAATACACATATAAATGTTATCTTTCATATACAAAACAATACATAAATACATATGTACATATGCACATTAAAATTAGATCTTTTTTCATAGGTATAAATAGTAGTAGTAGTAGTGTATTGTATTTAATTGTTTTAAGGTACACAGGACATTGAGATTTGGTATTTTGAACTGACAATATGAAATATACATTACATAAATAGAATATAACAATTTATATAAAAAAAAATTAAAAAAACAAGAACAAACAATTATTTTGAAATTTTTTTTAATAATTTGCACATTATTTACTAAATATTTAGATATATAGTTAGATTTGTTTGTGTAAATAAAAACAGTCTCGTGTGCAGAATAGAATTATAAAAATCAGACCATTTTAATATGTATATTTGGTCAGCTTAAAAGATGTTGTTGCCTAATTTTATTTAAAGTGTATTTTGTAAAATAATCTATAAATATAAATATCATACTTTATGAATTTGATTTTTCATTTTATTAAACAGCACTGTGTCACAAAAACAAAAAATTTAACAACAGCAACGAACTTTTCCCGGCTTACGGCTATTGATCATATGGTGTTCGAATTTCTCCTCTTTTACTATTTCTGGTTAAGTTTGATTCACATGTTTTGTATCGTTCGCTATCTAGCAGTTAGATTCTAACTGCTGTAGCTCTTCTACCTGCTGTTCCAGTGGTTGCCAGAAATGTCTCAATCTCCCGAGATGTAACGAGGCTTAATTATGTCGGATTAAACGCAGTTATTCTCCACAGCGCTTAACACACTTGAACGTTTACGATTTTAACCCTTAGTGCCTTAATCATTGTGTATAATAATGTCTATTGCCGAACTAATAAACTCCATGGATTTTAATATTTCTGCAACTTGGTCAATGCTTTGAAAAACGACATAGAAATTTATTTATAATTCGGAACTTTCAAATAACGAATAACGACTTGGGACTGGTTCTTGGAACTAGTTCTTGGAACTGGGTCTTGGGTCTAGTTCTTGGAACTGGTTCTTGGACTTGGTTTGAGAGTTCAATGAAAATTTTTCGTGTGTCATTATTTTTAATTTAACTGAATCTACTGAGTCTGAGTTTTTCGGGTTTTTGTTTGTTTTTTTTTTTTTGCATAATGTCACACAGTGTAGTCTATTTTAATTTTGTATTTTTAAATAAATTTTTTAATATATTATACTTTACATATATACTACATATTTGGTTATGTAAACAATAGAATATTTGATCTTGATTTATTTGATATGAATGTTCTCTTCTCTTCAAAAAATGTAATTTTTCAAATAGTGAAGGGTACCACATTGTATTTGTCATAAACATTGATTTCTTTCAAATTTTCGCCATATGATTTTTTGATGTTGTGCTTGTACGATTTGTAGGAACAAATACTGAATAATTGAGTAATTATATTAGATGAATTAGGGGCACTTCTCTTAAAACTCCATTTGAAGAAATTCATGCTGCAAGTTGTTGATGTGTAATAATTTCTGATGACTTTTTTTGTTAGTATAGCATATTATTATTCATGTATACAATACTTATTTATATGATCTTGATTGATATATGATTTGTGTCCTGTATATATTAGATATTTGATATTTTTTAAAAAAAAAATTATTTTATCCAAAGAAACTATTCATTTGCTGCACTCGTTTATATACACAACAATACATACGTGTGTTAAATTGGTTCCACTAAATTGTATTTTTGATTGTGAACACTAAAATACTTATAATACATTTGACTCGTACATAGCTTTGGTATATCGCATTGGATAAGTGATAAGGTGTGATTGGTGTGATTTGTATGGAAAATGTTAACATTCTCATACTTATCTTCGTATATGTATATATATATATATATACTTGTACATTATGTATTAAAATTGGAAGAATTCATAATTAACATTTCTCTATATATTCTCTATATATATGATCGTCCCACAAAATTCAACTTTTGATTGCACATAGCAGAAAATCCATTATATTCCAAAGGATTGGTTATAGTGGATTAATTATAGAAAGATAAAATAATAATAAAAATATCATATGATAGTATGATGATACACAATGTCATTTTATTCATTTTACTCTTCTTTAAGAACATAATGGATTCCCTCAAATGTGCAAAATTTTGAAGAACGTGCTCTATATTTTGTATGATTTGCACTATGTGACATATATATATTGTATTATTTAAATACTATTATCTCTTTTGTCTGTATCTGAATATTTCACTTATTTTCAATTATCATTTGCAATTGCAATACGAAACTTCGTGCCAATTGTAATACTGCTGATGCATTATGACGTTCAGCCATTTCTGCAAAAGAGAAAAAACAACAAAAATATATCAAAAATTGTAACAAAACACTTCACAATTAGTTTATAAACAAACCATTGAAGAATTTAATGACATCTGTAAAATCCATACTATTCGATAAGATGATATCGCGATAGGTCTCCAATAGTGCTAATGCCAAAAATAATACAAATTGTCCAGATGCAACATGTTTTGCTGCCCATATCACTTCCCATGTAGCAAATACATCATCGTAGATCAGTTCACGTTTAAAATCCAACAAAAACCAACGATAACAAAAATAAAAATGTGTATAATCACCACTCGAATCCATAAGATCATACATTTCTGAATCCAATATCTGTATAAGCGATCTAAATATCGGTGAGATAAGATCTTGAATTAATTTTAAAACAAATATTAGCATACTTGTACTAACCTCATATTTGCAAAATGCATATCCATAGCGCCACCATTTGGAAAATTCTCTATCATACGTTCCATAAGTTTGCAAAAACAACTATATGTCAATGACTCGTCATCGAATATGACAAGTAAGGGTGCCACCAAATCACACATACCCTGCATATAGCCAATTTCTAAATGCTCCCAGACATAACTAAAAATATAAAAAATACTCAAATTAGTGTTCGATTATTCGATATAATTTTGTTTTGAATTGAAACCTTACGTTGATATAACATTGCGTAATTTATCCAAATTTTCATTTGCAAAATACCAATAATTTCGATCACAACGTTGTACATCCTTTTCTATGCGATGCATATTCAAACCGAATTGTTCCAGCAATTCAGTCTACGCATAAAATATAATTAAATAAAATTTTTTATAATTAAATGCTGAGTAACGAAAATGCACTCGCGATTATAGTCAAAACTAAGATCCATCTTAAATTCATAATCGACTTGTTTCATAAATTTTCCATACATATATTTGTCAAAAAAGGCTATACAAAATTTAGGATGGTTCATAGTTTTCAAAATATTTAAACTTTATAAACTTTTGCAAAGATGAATGCAAACATACACTATAGATGCCACCATTTGAACTGGCCGGCGAAACACACGCCGACTTGGGCTCTTGTAAAGAAGAAATGACAACGTTCTTTCCATCTTCGTTGCCAGCTTCACCGCTAACTTCTTCCTGCACTGGCGTCATTGCACCGCTTTCAGTTTTGATATTTAACTCCCAATTCGTCACATCAACATCGACCGAAGCATCAGTTACAATAACAGCCGCATGTTCATGCTGTACATCAAAGAATGATTGATTAGGATAATCCCTCATATGTTGCACTTCGACTTTTGTCTCGTCTTCAGTGCATTGTACTTGCAGATCATCGGCGCTCAGGTACTCTGGACTGAGAATGCTTTTATACGATTCGGGCTCCTCTGCTGAAATCAAATTCGTAGATTGTGATTGATTAAGAATTGTATCATTATTTCCATTGCCAACGGTTTCATATGATGATGATGAGGGGGAACTTTTAATACTTTCGTTTGTCGGATTTGATGAATTGGCTTCCTTCCTTTCTTCTTCATCTTCCGCTTGTAGTAATTCTGTGCTGGTTGTCATGTCTTTGCTCTCCAATTTGCTGACATAATTACTATTGATGCCTGCATCAATATGGTGTGTTTCTGTCTGTTGTGCTTCATATTCATTTATGGACCTCTTCTCTTCCTCCACCTGCTCCTCCTCTAAGACTTCTTCGACATTTCCAGAATCAGTGCTTGTTTTCATCGCACGTGATATAGGTTTTACCATTAAATGCGCTGTTGTTGCAGTCACTGTAATCGCTGTTCCTGCTTCTAAACGGCGTTGTTCTTCTTCAAGTTCCATATCATCAGGATTAGATATATCGGAAATATCCTCAAAAACCTCGTTATCTAATTCAGCAATTTCTACATCAGCAGCACGTACGGTCTTATCATTGCCGCTGTTGCTGCCAGAGCTCAATTTGGCTACAGCACGTGCAGTTTTCTCCTTTTCACGCTGTTGTACGATGGCATCCACAGCCAACCATTCACTCATTGTCGTCTCATAGTAGTGTTTGCAAGTCTCATCCTGTTGTTGGCGTTCTTCGGGCGTTGAGCCAAAACTGTAAAATACATATAGATAAATGAATACTTGACCAGTGACCAGTTGCAACAGTCTTCTTACTTGTAATGCCCCAAAAGATATGGCCACACTTCCTTTCTTAATTCGGAATCAACACCTCCGAAATATACTAAACGAAAGAAATCTACATCGTTTGTAATCACACCATTCTCATTCAAGTGCTGCCATCTTTCCTTGGTTAAACCTTCTTCATCGGCTTTCACTAGAAATGATAAACAGGATTTTGGAGAAGTGGCTTTTCAAAATCATTAATACTTATACTAACTTTCCGGTGTTATGCGCCCATTAACCAAACCCGATAAATGTGTGCGGACAGTAGATAAATGCCTGCAATATGCCAACCAACCGTAGAATGCTCTGGAAATTATCTGACGGCGCATTGTTGAGCAAACCATTTCAATACTAGCACTTTGAACTTTTTGAATCTACAAAAGAAAGCCAATATGATACGATATTCATAATAATATTCGTAATATTCATTGCCACCCTTACCAGTGGAGATTCCAATGGATGCTGATCAATTGAGATACTTTTACTTGAACATTCGCTGCTGCCTGTTGTGGAACAACTACTCAACTGTGCACGTCTTGGTGCACTGCGTACAAAATCCAAAATTGAATGCGTGGCCACTAAATATTAAAAAAAAAAAAAAATGCACACATTAGTTGTTAATTGTCACAATCAAAGTGCAACACCACCATCCTACCGAACTCCTCATGTTTGCTCTTGCTGACAATTCGAAAAACATAATCGATTGGCATCTCATCGAACGATTCCATCACTGAGGGTAATATTCGTCTTCTAACACTCCTTGGCCAGGGAAATATTTTACCAATGCCACGTTGTGACCAGAGCGGTGGATCTAATTGCCCATGAGGCAGTAAGCCAGTTTCTAGACAACTCAAAAACTGTTGCATGTGTCCTCCCTCCGGAAAATGGATTGGTGGTCGTTGCACGCCATCCTGACCAACCAATATAATAGTGCCACCACTATCTTCGCCACGATTCTGATGACAATGCACATAAACAATTTCGTCCACATTAATATTAAGCGCATATGCCCAATAAGATTCCTTGTCAACTTCTTCTTCGCTTTCATTATAGCCATTCATGAGTTGATTTGGAGTCCATTTAATGATCAACGTTTGTATGTGCTGATGCAAACTGAGGTAACCAGCCATCGCTTCGCTAACATCTTTCTATATAAAAACGGAAATTTTTTTTATTACTATTCTTTATTATTATTTTAATATTCTTCTGTTGCTAAGAAACAGAGTACGAAGAACTATCGACTCACGAAACGTAAAATTATGAACTTACAGAAAAAACTTGAATTACGAACTAAAAACCTATGTTCATCTTCATTTTAGCATTCAAGTTGCGTATTTATCAAAATTTATTTCATTCTGATTCTAATGTACTATTTAACTCATTTACGAATGAACGACAACGAGTTTTTGCCTAATGTGCTCATTTTTGAGAGAATTCACGAGTCTTTCCTTAAGACAAAAAATGTCAATCGAAAATTTGGATCACAGACCGATCAAATTGAATGAAATCGTGAATTAATCATATTTTAAGATTTTCTATTTTCCGATTTCGATTATGAATTAAATATAAGTTTCATTAAAAAATTCTAAATTAAATTCATATTCAAATGAATCACAAAGAAATGAACTGCGCAATACATTGATCACCGAACTATGACAACAAGTACTTACCGGTTGAACTTGTACATTATTTTTTCCATACAGCAATGTAGCCTTTGAATTCTGATGCAAAGATTCAACATAATCTTTGGCTACTGTACTTGATCCCATCGATTTAAATGAGCTATTGGCCTCATCTGAACTTGTGTTGAGGCTTCTTTTGAAATTGATGATTGCTGGTCTTGAACAGGTCGAAGAAGAACGACGTCCTGAACTAATGCGATGACGTTGTACCTATGAAAAATTTTTTTTTTTTTTTTAATATTTTAGCATTTTAATTATTTAATAGTTTCTTATTCCTTAGCCCGGATTACAGAATTGTGTAGCACGTTCATCCAATGTTCATACACCGATTGAATTTGATTGAGTTTACTTTTAAGTAAGATGTTATCAACAGCCGAATTGTAGATAATGCTACGATACACGCGAAGACAATTTTTTCTGAACACTCCATTTAGACTCTGAGTCAACAAAAAAATACTAGCTCTGGCTGCTCAGATATACATATACGCTAGGTTGGGCCGTTCGCTATAAAAAAATTAAATTAGCAACGTCCATTCCTTAATTGAATGCTTATTTTGAGATCATCACGGCACCATTTTGGAATTTTTTGCAACCTCAAAATATTTAAAAAGTTTTTTTGTATTATAACATTAACATTTCAGTGCCGATGTTGAACAGATCTTGATAAGCAGTATATTTTCTACTCAGATATTATTGATGCTAGAAGCCTCATGGGAAATTACGAGACACAACTTAACCTCAATTCTGCAGTTCACTAGTCGAATAGAAGAGTCGGTTATTAGTGATACCTGAGGGAGCATATGGTAATCTTAGAGGCCGGTAACAATAGTATCCGGCTATAATAGTCCCCAAGGGACAACGTTTCAATAAACAACATTTGACTACCTTTAGCGTGATCAGCAAACATTCCTACTGCTATCGGAATGTTTCCCGGGTAAATTTTCAATCAAAGGTGTACGTACATTTCAAAACTTTTTCATCGGTTCAACCTAAAAGAAAAAAAACCGAATTATTGATAGAGCATACCAATTCATCAGCATGTGGATCTGTCCAATAATGATCAGCAGTTTTGGCACGTGTAAATTCTAGAGCGCATGGTCCCACCAGTAATGAGCTCAAAATTGAACCATAATCCGTATCGGAAACTAACGCATCACGATCATAATAGAGGCTGGCATTTTCAACAAGATATTCAATAATCTTCACTAAACATTTTTCAAATAGAGCCAATCGAATCCATAAATATCTGCAAGAAGATCAAAAAAGATTACGCTTCACAAAGCATTTTGATTATTAAAATAATTTACTTACTTCATAGCAGCTGATGATATTGTTGCTCCTGCACTCGTGGTCGTAGTTGCTGTCACCGATGTACTGCTGCACTTTTTCAACATTGGCGCTCGATTAACACTATCGCTACTCGACGAAGATCGTTTACTCGGATCGCTTGCCTCAATTTCCTGCACTTTATTACTTATGACCTCAGCTTCGGGACATGATTTGGCAATCTTATGCAACAGCGCTGTAGTCGATGATGTTTTAAAGAGACCCAAAGCACGGCGTCGCAGACCTTGGCTTAAGCACGCTTCCACAGCACCACACAATTGGGTCACTGAACTGCTCTCTTCGTGTATGTACTTTTTGGTGACAGCCTCCTCCATGAGCTGTTTGACTTCCTTCTTAACAGCAGCTATCAGTCGCTCTTTAAGCTCTGACTCTGTGAAGAAGATGGATATCAATTTAGTCGTTCACTTTTTTTATGACCAACATCATAACATCATTATACATAATAAAATAGATAGTGTTAAATGAAAAGCGGTGATAAACACAAATAAATGAGTTTTTCATATGATTTAAATCTCATAAAGTTGCTACCATTAAGAAAATAGTGCCATGTGTTATCTCAAAAATAAATATACCACAAAATGTGCCATTAAATTAGCAATATTATTAATATACATACGAGAATAATAATCGGTGGTAGTTAAATAACGTCAATTAAAAGTTTCGTAGGAGGTACACATGAGAGTCCTGCGCGAGTAATTAAAAATGTACTCATATAAGCATTTCCAAGTACGATGCGGATGACTACGGTATAATAACTGTTTGGTATCGCATTATCATATATCGAGTATAGTCATTTGGTACTCATTGCTTCTCCTCCTTTCCATACGAAAATTTGTGCTTCGACAAACTCGTTCGTCGTATAACGTTCGTATACGGTATATAACACTCATGGCAAAATAAAACGAAAGAAAGAACACTAAAACTATCATTAACTTGTCAAACGACCTTCAAATTATTCCATATGCAACAAGTGTACATAGTATATGGAAAGAGCCATTTAGTTTAAATGACTCATTATCGCCTTGAAAATTGTAGGTGGTGACTAAACCGGAGACGACAACTTTAATGAATAACTGCCACTATTGTTACATTAACTTCCGTCAACGCAGTTGATTATTTGCATTGCGAATCCATCTATCCTTTGACATACGTATCCATATATACTATACTATTTACTTACTTGTATTTACTTGATGTACACCCTCAAACTTACACTGTATACATCGTATTGACGCGTCCAACATTAATAATTGACAACCACTGATTTCCATAAAACGACAACTGTGGTGCCTTCTCGCAGGATGTCTTATTAAGACACATTAACATTAACTATGTATGTATTTGTCTGACGCCATGCCACAGTGTGACAAATTAAATAGAATGTACGAGTACTCCTAAGTACTTAAATGCTTTTAGCGAGTTCAATATATCCCAAACCAAGGATGACGGCAAAAAAGGTTGGAGGAGAAAAAAAAACAACAACAACAACGGTTTTTACAATAATATCGCCTCACGCGGAGCTGGAATACAATCGTTTGCAAATACTTACAAGTTGTAAAAGGACTTTCGGAGAGATTGGAAAGCTTTGGTAGACGACCCTACATCAAGCTAAACAGAGAACACAATAAGGTGCACAAAGTGCCTTAGATGATTTTTCATAAATCGAATGCCTTTATAAAATGTTTGGTGAAGAAGTTAAATACAACTAAGAATACGATTTATAGAATTTTGATGAAAAATTTGAACAAACAAAACATCTGCATTTAATATATTCCGCCCTCACTAAATATGGTGGAAGAATTTAGTAATTTTCATGAAATTTTTAACCCAAATAAAATTTGTTCCCTAAAATTTAAGCTGACTCGCAACACCAAAAAGAGGAAATAAGTCTAAAATATCGACCTCTTGGTTGAAGACTTACATTAAGAACATCTCAGCACCATTTAGTTTTTTTGCTTTTTGTTTACTCCCGAAAAACATTACGACTTTATGAGAATACACCTCGCTATACGGCGTAAACATGCTACGTAGACATTGTTCGCGACAGTTAGGTCTATGTCCATCCACTACATGGCAAATTTTTAGTAAAAATATTAGGCTATATCCACACAACATCAAAATAATGGAGAACTAAAAGATCTCACAGTGAAGGAGTTCACTGTACACTTGCTGATTGAGCTCCCAAAAAGGCATTTGTTTTTCAGAACATTGTGTATTTCTGATGATGCTCATTTTTGGCTTCATGGATTCGTGAGCAAGTCAAATTGAACGTTTTTGGAGTAAATCAAATCCTCAAGGAGCATTGAAAACCACTACATGGCAAATTTTTAGCAAAAATATTAGCCTACATGCATATAACATCAAAATAATGCAGAACTAAAAGATCTCACGATGAAGGAGTTCACTGTACACTTGCTGATTGAGCTCCCAAAAGGGCATTGTTTTTCAAAACATTGTGTATTTCTGATGATGCTCATTTTTGGCTTCATGGATTCGTGAGCAAACAAAATTGTAGTTTTTTGGAGCGAGTCAAATCCTGAAGTGGCATTGAAAACCTCTTTTTATCTATTTGGAGTGATTTACATAACGCAACTTCTTGAAAATGAATATTACACTCCAAAAGCTACGTAATCGACATGATAACAATCGATCCATACGAAATGTTCTTCCAATCAAAAAGCAATGAATCTCGTGATTTATTGAAAACAAATTTTAATGAGAATATTATTTCACGATTTAATTCTGTTTTCATTGCTGTGCGCAACGATTGGCGATCTGGAAGCCAACATTGAGTAAATTATATCTACCAGAGATAAGACTACATTAGCTGTTGAGAGTTGTTAAAAAATGCAATCTATAATTTTGTATTTTTCTTGTCCGATTTTTTCTTAAGTTCTCATCCTCTTAAAAATAACATCCCTGCAACACGTAGTTAAATATAAGCTGCAGTACGAATTCAATTTAAAATTTATTTTCTTTCAATATTAACACATTATTTACATTTAGCCCAGAAGATATTTAGAAATTCATATTAATTTGAAGGCCAAACACTAATACATAGATTTATACGTACTTGTATACATGGAAACATAATCATTATGCTATGGGGGCCTAAATGATATAATCATCAGCAGCATTGCTAATACTAAACATCATCTGGTGTACGATTGCTATTGTAGACATTGTTTCAAGGAACACCTTTGGCGCGTGAAAACGATAAATTATTTAATTAAAAAACGAAAACAAAGAAAGCTTAAACTATAAACGATAGTATCATTAGTATTTAGTATAAGTACTAACCTACGTTTTATTCGTACATTCGAAAATAAATCCTCATAATTGAATTCATTTGCATTCAAATGTGTTATCACAGTTTCCTTCATTTTGTAGAAGTAATTTTCATCAGCTAAATTGAGGCTGAAATGATTCTATGACAACTTTAAGGATTAGCGCCTGTTGCTTTTGCTCAAAACTGCTGTTTATTGACAATACATAATAAAATAGCAAACAACTTGTCTCATACAAAGTCAACCGAAATGTCATCAAAATTATACGGAGCAACAGCAATAGGAGGTGGTACATAGCATCCATTCAGTAATGCATGACTCACTCGTTTACTCTCACACTGTCATCTTTAAATATGATATTATGATTTTATGCTGTGTGCTTAAATTGTAATAGCACAATTTCAATGTTAACGCTAACGCTGTCCTCTGACCTTTTTCAATGTATGTATTGTACATATAACAACATTGTACATGTACATACTATGTACTATGAATACATAATATAGAGTGCAAATAATCATATTTTCACATCACCATCATCATAAGTATTTATCGTCTCGTCGTTAGTCAGTAATAAAAGCAAAAACAGTAATGAACACAATCAACTTAACAATTTTGTAGGCAAAAAAAAAACAACAAAACAACGTTATGAGTATACTTAATTTGAAATTGCTCTTTCTCGCCATCGCCTTTATGTAATGTTGTTCATCTTTAATAAAGGCGTCGACATTCTACGTACGATACGTATGTATCGTACATAAACTACATAATTCATTTTGCCACTCATGCATCCGAATACCATTACCGCAAATCCACTGTACCGCTGTTTAATGCAATGAATATGGCTATTAAACGCTAATGTAATACGAGTATTTATACTTAAGTATTATATGTATATGAAAGGAAAATTATAGGCTATGTATGTATGTAAATTCTTCCTGTTGGAAAAATTTAAATGATTTGCAGAATGTGAATATTTTTGTAAAAGCTCTTTGGCGAAAGAAAAATATTTAGAAATAAACGTACCGAAATTGAGTAAACCAATGATGGATGGATGCCAAACAAACGGTTGGAAAGTATTATGGCGTTGAGTGGTTGTCTGTCGACACACCTAGGCCTATTAAAGGCCCATTGTGATACCATCGGAGTTTTATCCCTTATCCAACTGGGTCCTTTTTTGATCCAACCTCTGAGACGCCACCAAGAAAAGCCGTTCCGAATGCAGTGAGCTTTCTTCTGCCCAGAGCCTAGCATCCGCAGAGGAGATGCTCGACTGTTTCTTCTTCCTCTATATCTTGGTAGCTCCTACAGTAGTCATTAGAAGGTGCCCCTAGTCTATTCGCGTATCTTCCAAGAAGACAAAGAAGTTTCTCGATGTTACTTATTTTTAGTGACCTAATGATCCAGCATCGTCTACATTTCCAAAGATTCATGAAATTTTTTGCAAATATTCTATAACACTTATTAGAATGTGATTTTGGGGAGAACAGGAATTGAATGGATCGACTATGATTTTTGGTAATGAATATTTGTGTCATAAATATTTTAAAAACTTGATTACAAATCTTTTTCAAAAATTTGGTGCTTTTCTTGCTTTTGTCACCTAACTCTATTGTGAACTTTAGCACAAAGCTTCTTCAAAAGCTGTTTGATTGCAAAGTTTTACTATCAGACAAATTTTCTATTCATTAAAATAAAAAGACAAACAACATTCATACAATAATATTTGTTAAATTAAAGTTGAGCATATATTTGCAAAACGTAATTGAAACGTCAGTGCATTCTATAACAATGTTAAAAAGTTCAAAGGGCATTTCTTTTGCTCTATTTTTTGTTTGCTTCTTTCTTCATCTTTATTGTAATGTTCTCTCAAGTATATATTCGTGACATAATAACCAAGTTCATTTATATTCGCTCTGTTGATCTTATGTAATTTGAAAATAATCATCATTTCATAATGGGAATAATATACAATAGATTATTTATTTTATACACCAAACAACACACACAACTCACATTGCATTGCAAATTAAGCTTTCTGGAATGATGAAGCGAAAACGTAAAATGCAAAGATTTAATGACAATACATAAATTTATATGCAGAACAGTACTTTACTACTGTGACCTCTTGAAAAGGTCAACTGAAAGTAATTTAAATAAAGTAGCTTATGGAATATTGTACTCTTTTGCACAATGTTACCAAATGCTGAATCATTCTTACGTATAAGTACACATATGGGTATTTCATCCAGAACTCATTCCAATGTAATTATGCTTGCCCATATCTCAGGTATGTGTTTTCATATAATCAGACTACGTATTACATAAATTGATGTACATTGTACGTACATTAAGTAGAACAAGTCGATTATTGTATATAATCAATATGCATTAAATTCAGAAAAATAAATTAATATGCAAATATGCTGATGACGAGGGGTAAGTCAATGGATTACATAAAAAAAACATACTTACATATGCATATTTTCATATCCATTCAGTTATATAACGCGTAAATATGCCTAAATAGGCTTAAGAATTCATATGTATGTACGTATGTCTGTAAACATTCTACGTACACTTCCATACGTACTTAAGTGCTTATGCGTATATTTGCATACATATTTATGTAAATAAGCAGCAAACAGTGTCAAAGTGGGGCCAACGTAACCAAAAGAACGCATTATTTTGCACGTGAAATATTGTAAGAACATATAAGTCTGTTCAATACAAATTCAATTTGTAACTATATACATACTACATATATTGTTCTTGGAACGTAAAGTGGAATGTCGATTTTATTACAACAACAACACAAACATTAAATAATCAAAAGTATCAATAAAGACGTGGGCAGTTGACACGTTGTCAGCTTTCCCATGTCAGCTCATTGTTATCATCTTTAACATCATTATCATCATAACATCAGTAATATTAACATTGATGTACATATAACGACACCGCCATCATCATCATCATCCTCATCATCATCGTCATTTAATCAATTATTACCATCACCCTCGTCATCATGATGATTGTCTATTCGCTTGAATTCCATTTAAGCAGCAAAGCATGAAAATATTATTTTAAGAATTCTTCAATGTTGCTACTTTTGTTAGATAGAATATTACAATACACACGCTCATACTTTAAATCAATACAAATCAACCCATAATGTTGGCATTTTGATTATCAAATTTGATAAGGTATAAATATACATATTTGAGTAGTTAGTACATACTACCGAAAGAAAAAGTTAAATATTACGTTAGTATTTCGTAGATGTGGGTGCCGTAGCTCAGTGGTTAGTGTGTTCGCCTTCTGATCTGTAGGTCGTGGTTCAATACCCGGCTGATGCATAACAAATTTAATATCGAAAAGATTTTTCTTTCGAATGGTACCCACCTGTCGGCAAGCAATTGGCAATTCTTCCGACAGTAACAACTTGCCATGAAAAAGCTTCTAAAAAAAACTCTGTGACAAAGCTCAGAAAAAGTGATGTCACAAGTGTTCTGCCGTTCGGAACCGGCTAAAATAAGTAGGTCCATTCTAATACTGTCCAAAATTTAAGACGCACAACAGTAATGGAAGAGAAGCTCGGCCAATGAGCCCTTTGGGACTTTAAGTGCCACATATTTATTTTTTTTTTTTATTTCGTAGATGATATCCTCATATGATAGGAGTATTTTTGCGGGCAGTAATTTCTTCCTGTAAACATAAGCATTCGAAGCCTCAATAGCTTTTACGTACAATTCCCAGTAGCTTCTCAATGACAATTATTTGGCAAGTATCTAACCATGTTTTGTTTACCTCACACAATGTTGTTTAGTACTTCAGTCTTAGTCAAGTCGGGGAAACAGGACATATATAAGGTCTAGTAAAAAGAAATCCATAATATTTGCATTAAATTGAAGGTTTTATTTAGCATAGTTACAATGTTCCGACTTATGCACCGATATATGCACCGTTTGGTTCGATAACTTGTTGCCATTTTGAAAGGAATTTCATAATGTCACTCTCATAGAAACTCTCGTCCCTATTGGTCAAAAACTGGGACAGTCGATTTTCACAAGCTTCTCTTGGAGCGAATTTTTCACCTGCGAAATCATTCGTCTTAGACAGGAACAGGTAGTAATCACTTGGTACCAGTTCCGAACTATAAGGTGGATGCATAAGAACCTCGCAACCAAGCTCCTGGAGCTTCTGGCGAGTTACTATCGATGTGTGTGGCCTATCGTTGTCCTAATGGAACACAATTCCGCTCCTATTGGCCAAAGCTTGCCGCTCACCGCGATTCGACAGTACGACCGTTTTCACTTGACGTTGTCGTAAGTGACCCACTTCTCATCACCAGTAACCATCCGGTCCAGAAATGGATTGATTTTGTTGCGATTCAGCAGCGATTCGCAGATGGAAATTCGGTCTATGAGGTTTTTCTGCGTTAACTCGTATGACACCCATACATTGAGCTTCTTTTTGCATCCAGCCTTATTTAAACGGTTCCAAACGGTTTTTTTTTTGTGCAATATTTAGCTTCTGGGCAATAGAAACAGTGCTTACATGACGGTCAGACTCAACGATTTGTTTATCGATATTTTCGAGAGCGTGTTGCATCTTTGCCATCAAAATTACCGGAACGGAATCGACGAAACCAAAACTGCACGTAATTAACTATTACAGTATCAGGACCATAAACATTATTCACATTTTCAGACGTCTGGCTTGCGTTTTTGCCTTGAACGAAGAAAAACTGTAAAATATGGCGTATTTTCTCTTTACTGGTGTCCATCTTTGACGCGTGCTCAAACAATACTGAGTCAAGCAATCACAAAACTGCCTGAAAAGTTTATTTAGTACGAAATCCTATCTTTCTAACCCGATCGCATTTATACAACACGAGATACAGAATACGAAAACCATCTATTGGCAAAAATAATTGATTTCTTTTTACTACACCTGATATAACCATAAACTAAACTAATTTGATACCCATAGCAGTAAGTACAGGCAAAGAAACTTCACCAAAGGGGTTAATCGGAGCATTTAAGTAAAAACTAAGGTATTTATATCTCCAGTATCGAATCAATACTTCGATATCGATACAAATTCACTTCTGGTCCATTATTTGTCCATCTCCTGCAAACTTCGCTGACATATATTGCTCCATATTCATGAACTCTAGCTTTTTCTGATATGTTCTTTGTATTACCAGTGTGTTTTTAATGTTTTTTTTTTTCCAAATCGAATAAAAAGCAATCCAGATCGTGTAAAAATACACTCTACTTATTTGAAATATTACCGAATTTTTCAATGCCGAATTTTTCTCGAAAAACTCCTCAATTTCGTCGATGCCGAAGTATTCGATTCGATCAAAAGTGCCCATTACTAAATAGAAGCGTTGCAAATTACTTACCAAATTGTCTAGATATCTATAAATTAATAAATATTTATTAAAGTGAACAACAAATGACAAGTGGCTGGAATGTTTATTGTTTATTTGAAGTGCAAATAAAAGAAAACACACCACACAGTTACAGCTACAAGGCAATGAATGCCAATAGAATTTAAAATGTTCGAAATTGTTTGAATACATTGTTTTCCTTTGAATTAGTTATCATCACAATACAATGCTCTCAAATGTCTACTTACTACAAATACCACACACTTGTTCGTCAGGGGGGTTGGTTCAATTGGGTTTTGAAAAATATCGATGGCGTACAACAATGATGGCAAAGACAATGTCAAAAAAATTAAGCAGGACTGGGAATGTATATTTATTTTATATATATATATGAGTATATATACACAATAAATATTGTCAAAATGAGAGAATTTGAAAGAAATATAAAGAGAGAAAGTGCGCGAGGCAATCAACCAACCAACCGAGCTAACTAGCTAAACTTCTATACAACCATTAGCCAGGCAGCAAGTGGCAATCATTGATATATATAGTATTATACATAAATTCCATATGGCTAGAAAATAACACAATATGGCAAGTGCCATTTACTGACAAATGATGGTATTTGTAGAATTTTATTGTATACATTTCGGCTGATAAGAATTTATATGGGTGAATTTTTCATTATCAAAAGAACAACAGCTTATCACAAATAGACAAATAAACATTAAAAAAGAAAACAAACAAAAATTAGATAAAAATTCCTAAAATATTTTATATCTAACTGAGCTAACATATTTAATCTAAATACTTTCACTGATACGAGTTCATACACTATGGAAGGCTGTGCGTTCTGATAATCCCCACATTTCTCCGCTTTTCACATATGAACACGTGTCAACAAATGTACAAAACCACTTATTGGGTATATAAAATTTAATAACTACAAAATAAGAACACACAAATAAAGACATATAGGCACAAAAGGTGAGTAAGGGACTCTCGGGTTAGTCAATAACAAAATATTCAGTACGTATAAAAAGAACGAGAAAATGGCATGAGATGATGGTGAAGAGAAATATTTAAAAAAAAAATTTGCATATGTAATAATCGTAAACGTGTATATTTACAATACAATAACAACAAAAACAAGAGGAAGCAGAATGATTTATACATTGTTGCGATACGCGTATGAAAATTTCACTTTCAACGAATACGAATACATAGTATAGGTATAACAAAATAACAGTATAATTCCCCCATAAGGTAAACCATGTATTTATAGGTATACTCGTACTGGTACTCGTGAATACACAAATTTCATATACATACACCATACACATGTATACATACATGTGCATATATAAATATGTGTATACGAACACTTTTCAAGGAATAGTTCTGAATGCGGTGCCACATTGTAGCATTATTGCATAAATATTTAAGATACCTACACGTGTGTGCATGTGAGAATCTAAGATGTTGTAAATGTATATGTTCTATGTACGTAAGCGTATGTATTTCTATATGCTCTAGTAGAGGTTCATGAAAATTTCGACAGCAAAATTGATGTCTGTTTTCATTCTATGAAAATGAAACATAACAAGAAATTTTTTTTTTTATATTCATCTTGTTTTTGTTCTTTTTATATTTATTATTATTTTTTTTTTTTTTTTTTTTGCGCTGTTGATTGATAATTATGAGTATTATCCGATAATTGAAATTTATGATAAAAATGTCATAAAATACATACGCTTTATTGCTCTGCCATAATATCAGTACATATTAATAATTGAATATATATGATACTATAGCCCTTAGTAAGCCAACATGTAGTTGAAAACAACAACAAAAAGTAATACTAACTTTGCCAAAAATATTTATCAAAATTATTGAAATTATTTTGGACAATTAAATAAATTCTTGTTATTACCTGACAGACGCCATTACCTTCGATTTTTTGTATACATATGTCAATACTCCATTAAACTTCGTCACGAAGCTTTTCTATTAAATTGCAAATGAGTATACTTATGTTATTAAAGTGGGTGCTGTAGCCCAGTGATTAGTGCGTTGGAATTCTGATCTGTAGGTCGTGTCTAATATCGAAAGGATTTTTCTTTCGAACGGTACCCACCAGCCGACAAGAATTGGCAAGGCAAGGTCGATCATATATTTTACTCCTCAAGGCGGACTCTGGGAGCAGTGAGAGTGAGATTAAAACATGAAATTAAAACATTTCATCGCCATTGAGGCAATTACTGAACAATTTTCAGCAACTTTTAAGCTCGTTTTGTAGGGGAGCATAAGGAGAAGAGTTACATTGTAAGTGTGTTCCGTGAAAATGTGAAGTAGTAAATATGAATGGCGGTCAGTCATATATTTGACCTCTTCAAATAAACTCTGGAAGCCTTAGGAGCGGAATTTTATAAGGGAGATGCTTTAAAGAGTAGTGACCGGTGGTATTTAGAAAAAATGTTGAAAGAAAAAATTTATATTGGTCGGTTATAAATTTTACTTCGACAATTCTTAGAATTTTAATAGTTGTTTCTTCAAATTTGTTTGAGGTTAGAAAAAAAATGTAATCTGATCGAGTGAAAACAACAACGTATTTAAATTCAGCGACCACAGATACGTATGGCAATTTTTCCAAAAAAAAAAAAAAAAAACACAATAAAATCAATAATATTTATTTCGTTGTACCCATAACATCAAATTATGTGCGAGTAGTATATCATCTGCAAAAAAAAATGTTGAATCTTCTAAATGACCCCAGTGAATAAATTTAATCGATTTATCTTATCATGCTAAGCTGCAATGCGAAAATAAATTTGCTGTAATACATCGCAAAAACAAAATGACTGTAAGTATGTAAACATGTGTATTTCCTATATATTCAACCATCGAAAATATATATTTAACAACAACATATACAAGCGGCAGTAATGATTGAAAGCATGAGAAGACAAAAAAACAAAAAAAAAAACGTAAACAATCACCTACGCAACACGTCGTATACATCACGCACATTTTGCGAATACTAAAAATAAATATCTACCTGCATATATAACATGAATATATTTACAAATTTATGCATATGTATAGGTATAGGTGGTAATCGTATGTATACGCATGTAAATATGGCCATCAATAAAATCAACGTAAACGTTCACTTACATTTACCAAACATTTGCTAACACAATTTTAATTATGCTCCTTTGGATAACATCCAATATGGATGAATACAATGTCTGTAGGTGCGTATGTATGCGTATACGTGTGTATACGTATGCGCGTATACAACTTTATTTCGTCTGCTTAATATTGTATGTATACGTGGGCGTATGTATACAAATAACTATATATGTATATACACACACTCGTACATAGTTGGTTAGCCGTAATAAAAGCTAAATGAACAAAAATGGAATCCTTTCAATTTCGATAGCACTCTCTGACCAGCACATATACTAATGTTATTATCAAATGAATGAATGTATGTGTATGTAATACTGGTAAAAGTGAAAATCAAAATGTACATGTACATATACGCATACATATGTATTTTCCGAAACACACTTACCCGCACTATTCGTTTGTACCATCCTTAATGCCAGCTTGCCAGTTCACTTTAGTCAATTTGAGTATACCAACAAGGGGAATATAACCTCAGGTGTTGTCGTTGGTGCACCACAAATTACTTAATTTCACAATGCAACTAATAGCAAAGATGATGCGAATCACATATTCATATCTGTGCTTTTTTTCCTTATTACTAATTACTTTAATATATATATATATTTTTTTTTTTAATTTAAATTTGAGCAACACAATATGAACAATTTTAACACGACTAACGCAACAACGTCATATATGTACATACATTCAATATTTGGATTTATATACACTTATGTCAGTATGTATATATATGTATACTATATACAGAATCTTCATATTGAATTGAATATAATAATTGTATGTGAAGCGTATAGTTCAATTCAGACACGTCCGACTAGGATCAACTCAAAAGCAAAACTGACAATGCTACGGCATAATGTTGCGGCCAGAAGTCTTCTTTTTCTTCTTCTTCTTCTTCTTCTTCGCCATCATCGTGCTTAGCCCGTTAAACTTATGTACCGTAACAAAATCGTATACATATGTGGGGTAGTAGTAGTAGCGCGTATCAGCAGCAACAGCAACAGCAGCAGCAGTACAAACAAAACACTGTTGCTGTTTAGGCAATTTTATTGTTGTTTTCTACACGTTTGCCATTTACATATGTAAGTATATTACCATTACCGCTATTATGCTCTCTCTTTTAGGGTCAAATACGTCACAAAAAGCACACAAAGTTTTTTTTAATATTTGCTTTTTTAATATTCGAATATGTTTTAAGGGTTGAAATGGCAATATCCATGAATTTCTCTATACATACCATAACGAATAAGTAGATGAAAAGAGACTGAGAGAGATAGTGAGAGAAATTACTTTATTTGGGTAGGTTATGAGAAGTTCTTAATCACTTCATCATCAACCAAAAAATTACTCTCTGTCATATAATATTTGTTTAACACTGTTATGTCACTTTTAATATTCGAAACATCTGAATCTAAGACTTTTTTGGAGCTACCAGAAGCCATGGAATAATCTTGGAATTTTTGCAATTTTCGTTATATCCACAACGAAAAGTGGTTTGAATTTAACGCTTGATATCATTTTTTTAATCAAAACAAATTATCGTAATATTCCAAAGCCGGGAGAATTTATATTCTTGCCAGATATTTCATATAAACCTCAAAGGACAGCAAAATATTTAAATTTTTGCATGCATTTTTCATACAATTTATACGAGGCTGAAATTTCGGTCGTAATGACCACCTAACGTAAAAATGACAGCAATCCTTCATAAAAGTTAGGGAATGTCATTTAACAGAATTTGAACAATTTGGAACGTGCAATTATTGTTTGACAATCGTTTCACATTGACCCACGTGAACGCTTGTGTGAAAATGGGGAAAAATCAAGTATCAAGATGTCTTTCAATATTTGCAATTTTTTGAAAAACAATACTCCTATGGAAATAAAAGACAAGTTAGATGCTGTGTTCGAGTACTCTTTTCCAAAACCAGAAATACTGTAATAAAAAGTGTAATAAAACGTGGTTTTCGGCTGAATGAGAGCGGTGACGACTGTTTTTTTTTCTCCTTAGCATAGTCATGGAATTAGAAATAGCTAAATCAAGCTTATGTACATAGTACGCAATGTTAATTGGCAATTTGAAGGCAATAATTGCGCAAAAACAGTCATATTTGCAGAAAAAAAATTATTTCTCCAAGTCTTATTCCGATTGTCGTGGCAAACATTTACGAATTACGGCTTGAGATACTTAGATCACTAGATCTAGCCCCAAATGAGTTGCGCTAGGAGTACAACGATATTTGTCAAATGAGTAAAGCATGACCTTTGCCTTACCAATTACCTTCCCAAGAATGTCATCGTAAAAATATCAACACTGGTATTAATAACTAGACACGGGTTCTCTCTTCTTTATATACTCTCTTCGTCTATCATCTCTATATCTCTCTCTCTCTCTCTCTAATTATTGGTAGTCACTCACTCGGTCGCTTGTCCCAATTTGTTGCATTGTTCATAAAACTCCATACTATTCTACACATAACACAAATTCTCATGCAATTTGCGCATGTAGGTGAATTCGTAAAGTAGTACCGAGTAATATTCTCGACATCTTATAAAACAATGCAACAATATGGTACTCAACTCAACTCAAACATAACAAAATTATGCGGTTAACTCAAAAACGCGTGACATACTTACGTATAGGTTATGTGCATTTTAAATTTATCCAAACTTCACGTTTTACGTCAGTGTACTCTCAGTGTAAATAGGTATCGCAATATGTGATATCAAATTTTAATGCAAAAAGAATGCACTAATTAAAATCAATATTAACACATTTATTTTTACTTTTGGTTTTTCTTTTATAAACATGTATACATATAATATTTTTTGGTTTCGTTTCAATTATTACAATAATATATTAAATATATAAATATCGCATATAAATGCATACATATATATTATATGTATATATATAAGTGTATGTATATAGTTCAAACCACTATAATTTATATATAATTGTTTTTGCTTCAGTATATAAATAGGTGTTTTTTTTTTTTGTTTTTCTTCAATTGTAAATATATGTTTGAATATCTCAATATCTTTACTCTTCGAATAAAGTGATGTTAATATTTTATGGCAATCACCAAAATATTATTGATCAATAGAAATCCCTTCGTGAGCTAGATATTTAAAAATTTGAGTTTTGCTATGAAAATAATTTAGATTTCAAATTTTTGTTCACTCCAATAAATGGACTCATATAATAAAAAATATATAAATTTCGTTAATATACCAACAGGCTCAAAATAATGATATTTTTAGAGATTCTTACTCACGAATTGCATTTTATTAAGCCCAAATATTTTGATTGATGCCATCAAATAAATCAAAATTCACATTTTTTTGCTGAAACATCGTAATGTACATGAATTTGATAAATATTTTCTTCATAAATACATCTTTTTATGTGTATGTAGTATATGCATGCATAACAATTTAATATTCTTTTATAGCATATGCATGTATGAATATGTATATGCATATATATATATGACTATATGACTGTAAGTATCTAACAACATTTTATTATACGTAATTGTAATTAAGTGTTCATAATTCATATTTCAATATATCAAATAACAATGATTTCTCTCCCCATCTATATCCCTTTATCTAACGGAGAAATGCTAAATAAATTAAATAGTAGTTATATATGTATATTTGTATAAAAATATCAATGTATGTAACATGTATGTATGCATGTATTGTATGTATGTATGTATATAAAAAGCATCATGATTAGAATGAATATAAAAATAAAAAATATATTTCATCAATCTTCAATAAGTTATATGTAGTCACTATAAACCATTTCGTATTGAATAATAAAATATGCTGATATAAACATATTGTATTATATGTATGTAGTATGTATGTATGTAGGTATGTGTTTGTACAGGTATGTCTTTTAGGTACCTATAAGTATATGCAAATGTTGAATGTTTACAAAAATTCACAGGTTAATAATCTTTGTATTGTATTTATGTATGTTTATGTTTTTTCATCGAAAATAATAATATTGTATATCTATGTATATCTATTTTACTCTTCAGAAGATGATCAACATTTAACTCCCTCTATATGCATATGTACATTAGACTGATCCTTAGCTGCTCCTCTTACAACAATAGACAAAATTGTATGCAAAAATATTGATATTGAGTTGCGTCGTTTTGAACTCAAGGTAGTACGATCTATAATACACAAATTTTGTAGATTTCCATTTTTCACTATATTTTCAAAATACATTCTTCCGGAAACCTTTATCATTGTTAATAATATTTAAAAAATTTTAAATGGCCACTTTTGAGCAAAATCATTTTGAATGAACTAATTCTACAATGGGCTGAATTAGAGGAAAACAACTTCAAGTACATTCTCGACTCAGCAGTTTAAGCTCGGCAATAGTCACTTTTGTTCGAATAAAAAAAATAATAGTACTTTTATTTCAGTAAACTCAATAGCAATTCGATAGTTAAGGACCATCACCCAATGTACATATGCATGTATGTCCCTTGTAAATAATTTTTAGTTTCACAACTTTTGCCTCTACGTGAAAGCATCTACATGTATTATAATATAACATACCTGGTATTGTACCAATTTGTGAATTTCCCATAAAAAATTTGTGCCAATATTCATCACATCATTCTGCCTCCAATTACATTTTTTGTTTTTACTGCTAATCAGAGTTTCTAATCTAATTACTATAGGTTTGTAGGTATGTATAGGTATTTATTTTACATGCATAACTAAATGTTTTAGTTTAATATTTGACATTTGACTTTGTCGTACTTGTATGTTTACGTTTGAGGTTTTTCCTATAATCAGGTCACATTATAATCGTTATTAGTTTACATTTAAAAACTGTCCATGGAAAGCTTTGTTCGATTTTTTTTTCTACTATAAATCTTCTACAGAACAATAATAAATAATCATAATAGTTAGAATTCTGTCTGCACTTACTTATTGTATGTATTATTCATAACGTACATGTGTACAAATTTCAAATTATCGAAATATGAGTGATATTCATATTCTAGCATAGAATGAGAAACCATCAATGGGCAATCTATGTAATAAGAAATGCCCAAATTGTAATATTTGAATTTAATGATGATGATGATATGCATTCTGCTGCTACATCTACATTCTACTTTCTGTAGTAATTAAGTAATTATGATAATAATCATAGTAATCATTTGATAGCTCATTGGTACTACAAACACACACATTCTATTGGATATACTATGTGATTGATTATGAGTTTTTTTTTTTACTAATATGTTCTATTTATGTTTGTATTTTAGCTTTTGCTATTTTTCATATAAAAATACAATATACCTAATGTATATGTATGTATGTGTTTCTTTCTTTTTTTTTTTTTTTTTTTAGTGTGCTTACATTATCAAACGTACCAAAAATGTCATCATCTTATCTTCACTTACATAATAGTGTAGGGCCCTATGTTTTTGTGCACAACTATTTAATCTACGAAAACATATGTATGTAGCTATATTCAGTAGAGTGGGTATACTACTATATGTATGTATATAAATATATATATGCATGGGGGTATAAATATGTATGTATGTTTGTTTGTAATATGCGCGTTTATTTATTTTCTATTATTGTCTGCAATTGTAGTACCAAACTTCTAGACAATTGCAATATTGATTGGGCATCATGACGTTCAGCCATTTCTGTAAAGGGGAAAAATGAGTAACAATTTCTTCAATGGATATAAAAATCTCGATTTGATAATCATATACAGACCATTGAAAAATTTAATGACATCTGTAAAATCCATACTATTCGATAAAATGATATCGCGATAGGTTTCCAATAGTGCTAATGCCAAAAATAATACAAAATGTCCGGATGCCACATGTTTTGCTGCCCATATCACTTCCCACGTAGCAAATACATCATCGTAAACCAATTCACGTTTGAAATCCAATAGAAACCAACGATAGCAAAAGTAAAAATGTGTATAATCACCATTCGAATCCATTAGATCATACATTTCCGAATCTAATATCTGTATAAGAGATCTATATACATAACGATGAGAATGAAAAAATGGTTAATTAATTTTGAAATGAACAAAAAGTAATTAAATAAATCACCTCATATTTGCAAAATGCATATCCATAGCTCCACCATTTGGAAAATTCTCAATCATACGCTCCATTAGTTTGCAAAAGCAACTATACGTCAATGACTCGTCATCGAAGATGACAAGTAAGGGTGCGACCAAATCACACATACCCTGCATGTAGCCAATATCTAAATGCTCCCATACATAACTAAAAATTGAGTATATTAAAATTTGTAATTTTACATATATTAATTTTAAAACCTTACGTTGATATAACATTGCGTAATTTATCCAAATTATCATTGGCAAAATACCAATAATTTCGATCACAACGTTGTACATCCTTTTCTATGCGATGTAAATTCAAACCGAATTGTTCCAATAATTCACACTGTAAATATTTGATTTAGTACCTTTATTTATGTAAATACTGGCTGTAATGTGTTTTAAAAAGGGACCGAAAATAATACTGGTTTTGATCATTTTGCAATTGCATTCAATTATTTTCTGTGGATAAGTTCAATAAGCTAAACAAGATGTAAATAATAGTTTCCATATTTTTTTAAATATTGTAATATGAATTAAATTATTTCAATATTATAAAATTGCATTAAATTAGTTTCTGAGCAAACCAGTATATTAAAAATTACACAGCCCCGCAAAAAAAGTAGAATGTCCGACAGACCAGAGTAGTCACATTCGATGAATTTTGGGTCTCTAAATACGAATCCGTGGTTAGATTTGCACCATTATCCTTTTCTAACCTTAAAAAACAGAAATGATGGCGTAATGTGATCATGGACCACGGAATAAAAACATTGTTTTTCGATTATTTTTGCATGATTTTTGAGGTTAAAAATAATCCTGAGAGTGACAGTGGATATGCAATCACGGATACGAATTCAAAGGCTCAAAAATGCATAGATTTTGACTGAATCTGGCCTGTAGGGCATGTTACCCCTTTTGTGGGGTTGTGTAACTTATATTTCTAAAAATGAAAAGGATTGCTATTTCATAAATGAGAAAATAATTATTAAATTAAAATTTTTCATATATTGCTTACAATTAATACGATCCCTGTTTTAAAAAAACACCTATTATTTATTAACACCTATTCTAATACAACTCACACTATAAACACCACCATTTGAACTGGCCGGTGAGACACAAACCGATTTTGGTTCATGTAATGCATCCAATGATGCAACAACAGTTATATCATCATTCATCGGTGACATTAGGCTAGTTTTACGCGATGTTTCATCGGTAGGTTCATCATCGCAACAATTCAACATATCCATGGAAGCAGCTTCCGTAATGATAACAGCATGTGTTGGCTTCAAATCATACTGCCCATCATCATTATCCATCATTATATCATCACTATGATTCGGCACATCATCATCATCATCATCCACATTATCATCATTGTCGTCATTATCAACACTATGATATTTAGCAATAGACTGTATATCATTCACCCCATCAGCAGCTGGTAAATTATCATTAATATCATCGTACAATAAATCATGCTCCTCATCGTTGTGTTCGGAAACCATAACACTGGAGATTGCATTAAATTCAGCGAAATCGGCAAATTCATTTCCAACAGTCTCGTAAGATGATGTTGACGGAGAACTCTTAATACTCAATGCTTTTGCTGCATTCTGATCGGGTGTTAGACCGTGATCAGATTCACCAAAGCAATTCTCTTTCAATGGTAGCGGTTCCATTTCATTCATATTATCAAATTCAACAATAATCGGTTCAATGTTCGACAGTTCAATGTCATCTATATGTTCGGAACATTCCATATTTTCGTTTGCAGCATCATCATTAATGGCAGCAGTTTCTTCGTTGTCATTTCGAGATGAATTTGTACTATTCTCATTGAGTGAACTTCGTCGCTCGGCAATTACTTCATCATTCATTTTATTCGAACTCAATTCGTCTTCATCTTCGGTATCTGATATATCGGAGAAATCATGATCTCCGAATACATCATTTTCCATATCCTCCTCGCCTTCAGGGTCTACCTGACGGTACATATGCTTAGACACTAGTCCATTTCCGCCTTTCGCATTGGCTAATTTTGCAACAGCTTGGGCGGTTTTCTCTTTTTCACGCTGACGCACAATAGCCTCCACAGCTAACCATTCACTCATTGTAGTTTCATAGTAGTGTTTGCATGTCTCATCGTGTTTAGATCGTTCATCGGCGGTAGAACCAAAGCTATTAATCAAAAATTGGATTTCACATTCATAAAACAGTAAAATAAACACTAAACTGACCTATAATGACCCAACAAATATGGCCAAACTTCCCTACGAATTTCGTGTGCTACACCGCCGAAATAGACTAAACGAAATACATCCGCATCATTGCTTACAACGCCATCTGTTTGCAGTTCTTCCCATTTCTCCTTAGTTAAACCCTTCTCGTCGGCAGCCACTGTAAGTGGAAATGAGAAAACTTTGTGTAAAACGTTCTTAATATGCGTTAGTGTAGAAATAACTTACAATCTGGTGTAATTCGACCATTCACTAGACCCGATAAATGCGTTCGAACCGTGGATAAATGTCGACAATATGCCAACCAGCCATAGAAAGCGCGCGATATTATCTGACGACGCATTGTCGAACACACTAATTCTATGCTTGCTGTCTGACTAGCTTGGATCTGTGGAAGGTGGCAGAATGCGGAATAATTCGAAATTTTACATTAAGATGAGAAAATATTCGCATATTCGCGTATTCGGAAGAAAACAACTCACCATCGGTGGTTCGGTTGTATTATTTTGATCAATCGAAAGACTTTTACTTGAACAATCACTACTGCCAGTAGTGGAACAACTACCCAATTGTTTGCGATACGGACTGGTACGACCCAATTCCAAAATGGGATGTGTTGCCACTGTAAAAAAAAAATTAGAAAATATTTCCTTTATACAACCAAAGAAAAATGCATCTCTACTGGCGACTTCTTACAAAATTCCTCATGTTGACTCTTGCTCACAACACGGAAGACATAATCGACGGGTGTCTCATCGGTGGATTCCATCACAGAAGGTAAAATGCGTCGACGTACGCTCTTTGGCCATGGAAACATTTTCTCAATGCCACGATGCGACCACAACGGCGGATCTAATTGACCATGCGGCAATAGTCCCGTCTCGAGACAACTTAAAAATGACTGCATATGACCACCCTCCGGGAAATGTATGGGTGGCCGTTGAACACCATCCTGACCGACCAATATAATAGTGCCACCAGTATCCTCACCTCTTGTCTGATGACAATGTACATAGACAATATCATCAACATTGATATTCAGAGCATATGCCCAATAAGAACTCTTATCGGTGGCATCCACATCGTTGTAGCCGTTCATCAATTGATTCGGTGTCCATTTAATTGTAAGCGATTGCACATTTTGATGCAAACTGAGATAACCGGGCATGGGTTCATTCATATCCTTCTGTTTAAATAACAAATTTCAATGTTTTTATAAGCAATTGAAGCTCTTTCGAATTTCAACTCACCGGTAGTACTAAAACATTATTTTTTCCATACAATAAGATGGCCTTTGAATTTTGATGCAACGATTCCACATAATCCTTGGCAACACTGGCTGGTGAACTGGCTTTAAATGAGCCACTGCTTGTGTCTTCAGAGCTGGTGTGAAGACTTCGTTTAAAATTGATTATAGGACGATGACATGTGGGTGGAGTACGATTGCCCGAGCTTATACGATGGCGTTGAACCTTTCAATTGAAAATGTAATAATACAATAATTTGATAATAATATAAATTATCTTACCAATTCATCTGCATGCGGATCAGACCAGTAGTGATCGGCAGTTTTGGCACGTGTAAATTCCAATGCACACGGCCCAACCAATAGTGAGCTCAAAATTGAACCATAATCCGGATCGGCAACTAATGCATCTCGATCGTAATAGCTATTGGCATTACTAACAAGATGTTCGATAATTTTCGACAGACGTCTCTCGTACAAAGCCAAACGTATCCACAGATATCTAATGAGCAAAAACGAGCGTCGAATATCGAATATCGAAAAAAACCTATAATACTCACTTAACAATTGGAATTGTAGCTACCGATGCTGTAGTCGATGCTAAGGTATTGATCGTTGTAATTGAACTGCTACTACCCTTATTTAGTAATTTCGGTTTAATAATACTATCACTGCTCGATGATGAACGTTTGCCAGCTTGTATTATATTATTCTCGTTGGCCAGCTCAATTTCCAGCAAACGACGACTAACATAATCCGCTTCTGGGCAACTCTTGGCGATTTTCTGTATTAGCGCCGTAGTCGATGATGTTTTAAAGAGGCCCAAAGCACGTCTACGCAAACCATGACTGAGACAGGCTTCAACAGCACCACATAGTGATGTCACCGAGCTACTTTCCTCGTGTATATACTTCTTCGTCACAGCCTCTTCCATCAATTGTTTAACTTCCTTTTTTACAGTCGCTATGAGACGTTCTTTCAGCTCGATATCTATAAAATGCACACATTTTTTTGTTATAATTCAATGGCATAATTTCTGCAAATATTTCAATATTTATCTCTTTTGATAAAAAATAAATTTTTTGCTATAAATTTTATCGCAAATCATCCTTGCCTAGTGGTACACCTCCACTTTATAAAAAATATTAAACGAAAATGTAAGAAACTTAATGAATTAAATTTTATTAAGCCTAATAGCATATGAGTATATTCGAAATTTTTCAAAAATGACCGTTGGTCTATCGACATACTCTAGAATATTCTTTAAATATTGGTTTGAGGGGAAAAAATCCAATTTGAATCAAATTTGTACTTTTTTTTTTATTATTTGTAGCCATTTTAAAGGTAAAACTCTTAGAGGCCTTGGTTCTTATTTGCGAAATACTCGCCTAAACGATTTATACATTCTTCTTCTCACCATGTTGAAATTTCTGACGAGACGCTATCGACATATGTCACCTGGCGTTGTGCTGATCGAGAACAATACCTAACTTAACCTTCAAATAGTCCAATTGTTTACAGTAGAGGTCTGAATTTAGTGGCTGGCGATATGGAAGCAGCTCATTGTAGATTGTTATTTTCCGATCCTTCACAGTAAAGACTTAATAACCGCGACTTCTGGTTACGTGACCATTTGAGCTGCTTCAGCGCACTAGGACCATGAGGAAAAATGGATTTCTTTTTTCCCTCCCCAAGCTAATTTATTCAACATATTTTCCTAAAACATCTGAATCTAAACTTCCATAGTAACTCTTATTCTAGTTACCAGCTTCCCTCAGCCTTAGGCACTCGTGGCTTATGACTGCATTGGGTAGAAAAGCCGTACTTCCTTCTAACACCACTCACAAGCGTAGAATGTATTTGAAGCATATAGAATGTATTTGAGTACACATTAATCCTCTATCTTCATTAAAGCAGACTTTTTATTCCTTATGAAAAATACTTATTTTCGTACTCGAAGACACATACGCATACATTTACAAAGCCATCAGATCTAAGCTGGTTATTTTCTATTCATATTACATGAACAAACTATGTAGAAGTAAAAAATCCAATCAATCATTGTTATAATGAGAGAATTTAATGAAAAAAGTATATTGCTGCTCATCTAATTAATTGTAGGAAGTGAAGCAATTGCTCATTTCAATATAATTACTTGTACATATGTTTGACATTATGTCTTCAGATACTGGTATATATGTATCATATTCACCTTTAAATGCATTAATGGATATTTTTCTTGTTTCTAAGCTCATGGTGGCATTTTAATTAAACTTTTTTCCTTCTTTGTTCTGCTTCATTACAGCATCATATTGATATGTAGTCGTGAAAAGGTTTCAACTAGAACACCCTAAAGTATGCTTTAAATAAATTATTTTCCAATAACCAGTGATAATGATTACAATATTAGGAGCAATAACAATAATAATAACAACAACAACAACAACAACAAGCACAACTGTGTGCTCACGTGTGAGTGTATGTATCTAAATAACAACCTTGACTTTCACTACCAATAAAATGTTATTAAACTCCCTTGAAATTGAACCCACGTATTTTGTACTCGGCATTCGGCGACTTTCTCCAACCAGCCAACCAACCAACCTACTCATCACCTGTTTATATACCTATGCTACATATACTCACACATCTGTGGCGATGATTGCATTCATCCCTAAATCATGCCGTCAACAGCTGATAACTGAAAGACTGCATGTTTTCATAAATACATACACAAAAGCAAGTATGTGTGTGTGTGCGTGAGTGTATATCTTATTGAATACAACATTGTTTTTGTTTTTGTTTACATTTTGTAATTTGATTTTTATGTTTTTCATTATTTTTCTTCCACTATCCACTAACTATGTCGTCGTTGTTCTCGCTCTCTCAAGTTCGAGTTTTATGAGTACCTCCCATTTTGTTCCATGTGTATGTGTCTATACATTTTCTCTATGATAGCATGAGTATTTTTTGAAATTGTTTTTTCTTTTTCTTTTTTTTTCATACCATCAGTTTACATTTTGCGCCTTTTTCCCCATATTAATTCTTCAGACACTACTAGGCAAACATATGTTTGTCGTTAGCGTATTTACGTTGTGCTGTAATGTTGATATATACATACATATAACTGTACATATGTAGATATGTATAGACATATACGAAGAGTGTAAACTAAACATGAAGAAATTGAAGGTTAAAACTTTTTTCGCATTATTTCGTAAAACTTTTCTAGCCAAAGTGGTTGATGATCAATTACATGTACACCTTTATGGATGATTGCATACATATGTATGTACATTTGTAGCTATATTGAAATGAAAATGAACATTATGATCGATACATAATTGTAGCAGATTCTTTGGTGAAAATAAAAAAAAACCAAAGAAAAACATCAGTAAGATTTTCTGCTTACCTCCACTACCACCACTATCACCACCGCCTCCGCTGAATGTATGTAACATATTCATATTTGATTATAATATTTTTCTGTACTTTAGAGGGAATTATACACTATATGTGAATTTTTCCTTGTCGATTTAAATCAATTCATTCAATTTTTGCAATAACAATAACGATAATTTCGAATAATTTATAACACAGCCATTTTTCTATAATTTTATCAACTTCATCCATCTGCTTTCCACCAAAAGTATCGCAATATGTAGTAATTTCTCACAAAATATACTAGGCAAATAGAAGAACAAGAACAAGAAGAAGAGGAAGAAAATGTATTCTTATAACACCAAATTCGTTGTATTTTTCGTCACTTTTGGTGGAAACTATTCAATAAGTCTTCACGAATTTACATACACTTTTGTACAAATATACAAAAATCGTTATGAAATCCTAATAATTTTTATTTAAAAAAATCTGTTCTTCTTTGTTTACAATTTTTCACAATTTATATTTCAACACTCATTGGAAAATTTACACATTTTTTTCACATTTTTCTGTATTTGGCATAAATGTGTGTATGTATTTGTATACTCTACAGTGCTTACTATGTCATTTTCCTTTTCAAACATACAATCCAACAACAACAACAATATTTGTAGAGTAAGTGCGCGTGTGTGTGTGTTAATTTTATATAAAAGTGGTTGTGTGTGTGTGTGTGTGTATTTTATAGCATTTATTTCGTTTCCGTTTTCCGTGTCCGTACACCAGCAGCTTCGTCTATGAACTAAATACTACGATTGTATTTTTCATCAATTTCTTATTATTTTTCTCATTTTACATGGGGAAATGCGAGATACAAGATACAATCAAATATAGCAATCCTCCATGCAAAGAATTATTTCTCCAAAGGCTATAGACAAATTTGAATTCAAATTTGAGTTATATCTGAAAGAAAATGAACATAAAAAGATAGCATAACATTAATCTTATAATATTTTAAAAACGAAAAAAAATCAAAGCATATTTCAAGATTAAAATGATGAAATATTTTAAATTTTGTAATAAAAATGATATTAGTACAGGGTGAAATTTATTTTGATTGTTTGTCTATTTATTTATTTTTGTTTACAATTGCATGCTTTTAGGGTGAAAAAAGAATTAACAGGTATCAGGAATTTAAATTACGCAATTTCGCTAGATATTGAATAAAGTACAGGAACTGCTTAATTTCGCTGTCATCTGAACGTATCGGTGGGAAGTTCCTGGAAATCGGCTTATGTCAACGTTTTACCATGCTATTTGATATTGATATTTTTTTCTAAATTGAAAACGATTAAAAAGTTTAATTTTGTTTGCAATAATTACAAACACGTGAAATTTTTTAGTCTGCAGAAAAAAAAATTTATTTAAAAAAGTAAAACTACGAAAATTATAAATTTTTAATAGCAATCCCTATAAGCTTGCCTACCCTGTACAAAAGAAATCCCGCGCTTGACAGTACAGGTAAGGTAATCGCAAAATTGTTTCTGATTGCGTGTTCAAGTAGTGTTGAAAATGTTTTGTAAGTAGTGTCGAAATCTTGCGTTTGTTCATGTTTTTTTTTATTTTTTATCCTTTGCATATATATTTGTTATTGTTTGTTGTCAATTGATTTACCTAGTATTACCTTCTACATCTTACAATTGTTTTTCACATCGGATTCACCCTATCTTTTATAAATAACAGGGTACTCTTTTTTTAATATCTGGAAGTTATCCATGCAGGGTTGCTTATTTCTGAAATTGTGGTAGCAGTTATTAATTTTTCTCACAAATTAACACCTAATGTTGCATATTTGGAATACGGACAATAAGTACAAGAATAAAGAGTCCAAAAGAATTGTTTATTTCTAAGATTTTTGCTATGCATACATTTTTATATATATATTTTTTGAAATAGAACCACCAAATATACCACACGAATTCTATAATTCCCCATTGCTTTTCGTTTTCGCCATCATTCGTTAGCTAGTGCTGGTGGTATACAGTCAAATTAGCGGTAAGGAGTTGTGCTTTTACAATTTAATTAAAAAATTGAAATTTTCAAATTGAAGCTGAGGACATAAATTAATGTTCTTTTCCCAATTCATATCAAAGTTTCAAGAAAAATTACAATTTACGGTAAGTACTTAAATGTAAATTATACTTATACAATACGAGTATAATGTAAATGCGTTACTTGGTTGTGAAATAATCGTGGCGGTGAAAGAAAATGCGGAAGACAGATTTTATCGAAAATAAAGGTAGTCGCTTACGTTAGATAAATATTCCATGTGCATACTTGAAATGATATCGGGTAAAAAAAACTGGCTACCAAATTAAGCCTTTAAAGAATTGCCGCAAATGGAATGTTGTAGAACAAAATTAAACATATGAGAGCACAGCATACTGCTCTTGCCATTAGTAGCAAGCACCCTGCACCCTTTCGCTCATCTTTTGCTAGTTTGAACTTTCTACAGTAACAATTGTACCAATTAGACAGCTTTTTTCGCTGCGGATGAAAAACCGGTTTACCGGTGATTTCAATTTCACAGCAATAAAATGTATACATATCTATAGATAAATAACTGATTTAGCAGGGAATTTAATTTTTATATTTTTTCTTCTCGTACAAATTGGACATTGTCATTAGAAAGCATTTTTGTGATTTACGACGAATTAAAAAAAAATTTTACTAAGTAATTTTTCTTTTCACATTTTTCGTTATATTATGGGTTAATGAACTCTGTTCATCTAATTTCAATTAATTTTTTTCTTTTCGTTTTTTCGCCTCAGATGCCACAATTGCAGAAGCCTGCACCTCAATTTAAAGGTACCGCCGTCGTTAATGGCGTGTTCAAAGATATTTCATTATCTGACTACAAAGGAAAATATGTAGTGTTGTTTTTCTATCCTTTGGACTTTACATTTGTATGCCCCACTGAGATAATTTCGTTTTCGGATCGTGCTGCTGAATTCCGCAACATTGGCTGTGAACTTATTGCCTGCTCCACTGACAGTCATTTCACTCATCTAGCCTGGGTAAATACATCACGCAAACAAGGTGGTTTAGGTGACATGAACATTCCGCTATTGGCTGACAAATCAATGAAGATCTCACGTGATTATGGTGTGCTCGATGAGGAAACCGGTGTACCATTCCGTGGATTGTTCATCATTGACAGAAATCAGAACTTGCGTCAAATCACAATTAACGACTTGCCTGTTGGACGTAGTGTTGATGAGTCACTCCGTTTAGTCCAAGCGTTCCAATTCACCGATGAACATGGTGAAGTATGTCCAGCTAACTGGAAACCAGGTGACAAGACAATGGTTGCTGACCCCAAAAAGTCGAAGGAATACTTTGCAGCTGCTTCATAAAGAAATTAATGAGACCAATAAAGTATAAGAAATCATTATGATGTTATTGTATTAGCAACTCAGGCAGTTGAAAAAAAAAACATGGTTTTGAATTAATTCGAATTAAAAAAAAAACTTACAACTCAATATGTATCCGTTAAAGAGGCCCTAGCTTATGTAATCAACACATTTATATGTAATTGCAAGAATTTATTGATATTGATTTAATCACACACTTATAGTTATATGCAAGTACCGAAAGAATAAAATGCATAAATTTTTGTAATACTTTCTATGAATTATAACAAATAGATACAAGCAATTCTATGTAGTTGTGTCCAGTGTTCCTTTGAAATAAAAAATACACATACCAAGAAAATAAAGTTACATAAACAATACAATTGGCTTTTTTTAAGTTAACATGTGCTTTGCATGAACGGGAGAAGTGATGGCTCAACTTAATCGTCACGTTTCTTTCTCTTATCAAAAATTTTTTTCGCGGGTAGATAAGAGTACTTATAATTTAATGTTATCTACGTCTGGAAGTGGCAATGCCTTTACTTTTACAGCTATATATTTTACAATACTTATATTCATTCACAATTTACACGTTGAAAATATTCAAATGAATCATTCCAAAAGCGTAGTGACTGTTTTCTATTAAATATGCAATTAAATTGTATCAATTTGTTTTCGCATAAACTCGTATGTACGTTGTTGTAGAAAATACAGACTGCACAGCTGGCTTTGTTAGCATATTGTCTACGTTATTAAATGGCATGTCGTACAAGAAAAAAGTTCCTGTTTTTCAATTTCAATGTGAAGTGCAGCACAACAACAACAAAAAAGTGATCATGCATTATATTAGTGGGCGGTGGCTGTAGTTATACTAAATTGCTGTGAAAAAAAGCTTTAAAATGTGTATACTTATTCTGCATATAATTATATGCATTTATAGCGTTGCTCCGTGTAAGCCTTTGTGCAGTAGATTTGCAATTTTCGATGCCCTTATATTCGTTGTCTAATATAAATATTTGTGTGTACATTGTTGTTATAATACATTGGGAAAAGGCAACCATAGTTACAAATTTGGTACACATTTTCTTCCTATGTTCAAAAAACACATTATTTTGTTGTATAAAAATGTATTTTTATTCAAAATATTCCCCACTTCAACTCATTACATCCTACAAATCTGTACATGATGTAGTTTTTCCACTGACTTTGTTTTTTCAAATCACGTAAAATATTCCAAATTGTGCCTACTTTTATTAGACTCGTCAGGCAACCTTCCAACAAAGGAATGTTCATCCACAGCAATGGTTTCACGCAATTTTCCAACTAATTCTGAATGATTTCGATTTTGCATGCACGGACTCATCACCATAAACTTGTAATAAAATATATTTTGCAGTACATGTTTTTCCAAGTTTAATAGAAAATTGTGTATTAGCTATTACATCTTTTTAATAATGTAACTTTTTCAACTGTTATACGAACAGCTGTTGCATTTTACATTTTTCAGAAATAAAATATATACATAAAGTGCAAATCGAAACAGCTATATTAAAGGTTGTAATTATGGCTGCATTCTATTGTGCACTTCTTATCTCATCAACATAGTACGTACAACCAACAACAATTAACATTTTTATTATTTTATTATGTTCTTTTTTTTTCTGGCCATTACAATTTAATTGGTATATTAATTTTATAATTTCTATATACATATAGGTATATTGTTGTTCCATGATTGGTTGATGGTTTGAGAAATCGTGTTCTTCTGATTCACTGTATTAAAAATAATAATTATACTTGCAAATAAAAAAAATAAGTCATTGGCAAAATTCTAAGTTTGTTGTCCCCCTCAATTATTGTGAAATACATACGTAAGAGGGGGATATAAATGCTTGCTTTCTACTCTGGAGGTTATCATTATTTATACATATATTATGGAAGGTGCCTACTTTATGCATATAACTTTCTTTAGGTCAAACATTTCAATCATGAGATAAGCATCTAATAATTATTTTTCATACAAATATTCTTTCTATCTGACCAGTATAATCTTAGCTGATCATAAAAAGAACATAAAAAAAGGGTTTAAATTCAAAATGTGTATTTCTCTGAATTTTCTAAAAATATTTAACTTCCTTATCTGAGATCAAAGGAATATTATTAGAGAATTTTAATTATCATAAACATACATAAACATCGTTAGCAAGAGAGAAGTGAGTACTCAACACAATCCTCCTATATGATGCATGATGTTGGTATTAAAACAACAGCCACAGTATCAATCAATAAATGCAATTAAAATGCCATTAGTCAATATACCCTGCATCAAATTTTAGAGTATGCGGTTAATTTCAGAAAAGTCGCTTTAATGCTAAGGATAAATTATATATAAAACTTTAAGTTAACGTTTCGAAATTCAAAGTAATCGTAATAGGAAAAAATTAGAGACACGCAAATGGCGAACAGCAAAGTAATCGTTGTTGTCTCTTTCTTTCTCTTTTGAGTATTGTTTTGTCATTATTCATTCTTCTTCAGAATTCCAGCTATGCCAATTTTCATTTAATGCGAAAAATATTGCTCTGAGACGATTTATTTACGCAATTATTATAAATACAGATCAAGTGAGACCAACGTTAGCTATGTTTCAAATCGAGAATAGTAATCGATAAAGTACAAAAGATCATCGATATACAATATACGACATGTCTAGTAGAGTGCTGCAGGAATGTATTTGTTTGCATGTTCGAAACACTCTATTGATATTAGAATAAAATCTCTCATTCATTCTCTTTAAGCAAATACGAATTAGAATGAATAAAATAAAAGTAGAATGGAATAGAGTGTATGTTTCGTTCTCAGCATTTGCAAATGGAAGTAAAGCATTTGGGAGTACTCTAAACATTCGTTTTGCTTTTCTATGTTACATTAAAATATATATGTATATAAGCAAAATATACAGTAGATAAGACAACGTGACGCGACAAGACGCAGTAATACAGATCATTAACGCCTGTCATGAATAGCAACAACAATTATAACGTACAACATACTCATAGCACTCTCAAATATTCATTTATTTGAAGAGAAAAAACGAATGTATGGAATATTTCTTGTACAAGAAATGAGTGGAATAGTCTATTTGCCTAATATTTTATTCTCACTTATTCTTATTCTCATTCTTCGCAAATATTGTACGTTTTGAGAGTAAAGAGAATCATTCGAATATCAAATACATTCTCGCAGCTCTTTAATGTCTAATTGATGTACATCGAAGTACGCATAAAATGATATCACACTGGTCTAAGCTCACTACACCATAGAGTAGTATGTTGGGTCATTTGCAGTCGAATTTGTTCTTTGTTCTATGATATATATGTTTATTTATGTATTAGACAGCGGCATGTACAAACAATGTTCAGCGTGTTTATCAGCTCGTATGATAAGTTCAATTTACATTACAATCTATGGTGAACATCAGCACGCACCAATAGGTGTCAATTCGAAGTAATTATGTATATTAATATATATTCATCTAAATAGATACAATTCGTATAAATTAAAAATATAGGAATCTACGATTTGTGATTGCATTTAATGGTATAAACAACTATCCTTCCAGAGACGAGCAATATGTGCACACAGAGTTATATATTTATATATGAGAATGCAGCTAATTTACGATAAAGTCTCATTTTAGACACGAAGACATTTGTATGAAAAACATATTGAACTCTCTTTTGATGTTTCATTCGCGTTTCTCGGCCACTTGTGAACTTGTTTGTATGTTTCCTTAACGTTTGACATCAGGAATGATAAGCACAATGAGTGTCGCATGTACGGGAAACAAAAAACCCTCTCTCTTCCCCGTGCGTCCCTCGCTCACAAATAAAATGTTTTTCATGCAAATGTCTTCTTGCCTAAACGGAGGCTGTCACAATTTAGGAAATTGCAGTTTAGAATTTCCAGTATTTACATGCGATTATTGTTTACAGTAACTCCCTTTATGCATATCCCTGTAAATTCAACAGACTTCTGCCTAGAGCAGGAGCCTACGCCTACTTCTTAATGTGAATCCCTTACAAAGTCGTGCAAATAAAAAAAAAAATTTTAATAACTCGAACAGGTCTACGACTCGGATTCCACAGTGTGTATGTGGAATCGGTATGCTGTTACAACAACAACAACAGCGTCCCGGAAGCACTCGATACTGAATGCTTTGTATGTGAACAAAACGAAGCAATTCCGTATGCTTGCTACAACAACAACAACATGGTCTTTAATTTTGCACAACTATCATTAGCACATAAGTTAGTTGTAAGGGTAGAAATAATCTTACAAGAAATAGGTAAGACACACTTACTATTGTATAATATATAGCTCCCCTACAGGAGCTTTGGAATTTGTGTTATGTTTAAACCGTCCAAATATAAGTAGCCTTTAGCCTAAGACAACCATGTTTAGCATGGTTATGAAAATAAATAATTTTGCAAAAAGTGCATGAATCACTCCTAGTTTAATATAGCTCCCATACAGTCGTGGAGTTTTTACAAAATTCTTTGTAAACCATCATAACTTACGTAGTCTTTCGCATATGATAACCATATTTGAGATTTGACGATCTTAAAAAGAAATTGTATAAAAATTGCAGAGCTACAACTACTATCTAATGTGGTCGTACGCATAAAGTAACACCCACTATTTTACATATTTTCATGTTATTTTAAATGTTTAAGATAATATAATTTACAGTCAACGATTCCAATATCCCACTTCATGTGACTTCAACTGATTCCTAGCATATTTAATTGCCGTAGTGAATATAAAATAATGACTTTAAAAAACTGAATTTCGTTTTCTGGAGTCAAATATTCAATAATCAGAATTATTGATTCATTATTCCTTAGAGCTCTGGCAGCCTGCAGAAATAAAGCAACAAGCTTTATCTAACATCAAGCTTCGACACTAAATCATATCCCGTAATAATAGTAAATAATCAAAGTCGACTTTTTGACTGATTTATGTATGAGAAATTTGTTTTAAAAAAGTCGATACTATCTTTGATTGACTATCGTCAATGGCTATTGCGCTCCAAAGGTTCACTAAATTTATTTCTTTATTTTACATAAATTAATTATTGAAATGTTAACCGAATATGGAATTTTTCTGCATAATATTAAATAATCCCCAAACACGACATTTGCCAATGAAGCTCTATTTACATTACAATTGTATAGCTGGATGTTATATTTGCATGTTGGCCATTAATTTTCAATTGCCACAAATATAATAAAATATTTACAATAAATAAACAAATTCGTACAGAAATACACTTGAATGGTAAATTTCGATCACACAAACGGCAAATAGTATTTAGATTGTGCGTGTGACAGAAATTGTGGTGCAAAGTTCAAAAATTACCTTTTTGTAATTTTAGCAGATTAATTAACATGATATGCCAGTGTGGATCAAGCATTTTTTATTAAAAGTGCTCGATTTAATTTTCAAGATTGTTATCTTTTAGTGTGATACAACTTTGTTATGTGATGCAAATACCTAATTGATACACGATTTCTCAACGTTCGGGCACAGAAAGTGGACATGGGAATTTGTTATGGCTTATTCGACAGATGATCCGAACAAGATGATCATTCGCTTCACGTGTTTTGCTTGAATTCAGTTCCTTTTAACAAAAACAATAATCCAACATTTCAAATATTACACTAATTTGTTAATTCTAACCGAATACTAGAGCATAACTTTAGGCATAATAAATACCTCTAAGCAAAATAAAAATATTAGCCGAGACTTTAATTTAGCTTCAATAATGTACACACACATGGAACACTGCAGCCGCAATGCAATTCTCTATCATGGAACAAACAAGTTAGGTTAACTTAATTAATTTTTATCTATCCTTTATTCTTCTCATCAACACTTAAAATTGCTTCAATGTTCGAGCAATCAATGATCATTGTTTTTTAATTATATAAAAAAATGCTTTTAATAAAAAAACATACACTCTACAATGTAAACAAGTTCATTGTTATTATTGTTGTTGTTGTTCTTACTGTTTCTACTACAATATTTAAAAGAAGAATCCAAGAATTTTGCCTCCCAAATGTTTTCTTCTGGCTTCTTCATGATCCATAATACCGCCTGATGTGGTCAACACAACATAGCCAAACTGACGGGATGGCAACAGATTATTGGTCCACTTCTCAATATCATTAATGGGAACATCGAAACGTGGCGATATGACACCACATTTGTTTAAACGTCCGGTTAAATTGACAACAATTTTGCCCGAACGATGATCATCGACAATTTCGAATTCACCAATGTAGCCATGTTTCATCATGACAGTCAAAAATTTAATGATAACTTTGGAGCAGGGACGAAGCAGCACTTGGCGTTTACCGCGCTTCTCTGCGTTGTTTATGCATTTCAAGGCATCAGCTAATACGTTCATACGCACCATGGCTGCAATAAAAAGGAGAAGAGGAAGTGTCAATAATAATAATAATATCGATATAAATTATTTTTTGGTATACAAAATAGCAAATATGTACATTAATAAAGAAAACATAATAATTTGCACTAGACAATTCGAAGGCCAAGCTCATTTTCCTATATTGTTCATGTTTAAGTTCTGATACTATTGAGCGGATGCTACTACTGACTACATTTTCACGAACTCTTTAATCACTTGCTATAAACATTTCCAAATACATATGGCTCCACTTTGAAAGCACAAATGTGAATAGTATCCTCCAGTACTCCATCAATTGTACTATGGGAAGTTCCTTAGCACGCGGTATTGTTAAATGACAAATGTCATTCAAACTGTCACTCACTACCAACGCACCAAATGCCGCTTTCCAACATTTCACATAATTATTTTTATTTAACACAAGTCTTCAGCCACTTGGACCACCAAATGAATCAAATTTGTTAATATTGCTTCCATAATATAAAACAAGTCATTCAAAAAGCTCTTTATTCCTTGAATAAAGTAAAATTTCATTGTTTAATCCTATACTTGGAGCGGCTTCACAGGTTTAACAATAAAACTTGCCGCCATCGTCATTTATAATGTACACATTCACTAAATTTCCATACCACACAATTCTCAATGATTTATAACAAGATTTACAGTGAATATATTGTAAATTAACATTAATTATTGCTTAGATTACCTAAGATTTATTTTGTGAAAATTTTTGACAAATTGACACGAACGCGAACGTATCGAAAAAGAGGAAGTTCACTCCATTGAAGTTGTCAGCAGTGTTCGGATGACAGTTGACAGTTGAATTGTCAAAATCCTCGATTATGGCGACCTCTATATGGGAGATTTCTTAGAATAGAATGTGAGAGCATATTTTTAGGACGAATGCACTGAATCGTTTTTAATGAACTAACATCCCTGTAAAATATCATGTACAGAGTTACGAAGGGCATTGCTCTACGAGGTCCAGCAATCTGAAAATTTGTTTCCTGTTGAGTAGATAATATATATGAACCTTTTCATTTAGGTCCAGTTTTTCAGTACAAGTTTAAACTAAGATTACGTAGACGGAGTTAAAATTTCAACTTAGTTTAAACCACAAATATTTAGCACGGCAACACTGCTTGCACATACTTTTAATTTCGTTAGTTTCTGTATTATGGAAAAAGTGTATATTGTATCAAAATAAATTTAAATGTCTGAGAGAAGTTGTGCAAGCAAGATAACACGTACTGGAGTGTGAGAATAGAGAGCTGAACAGCTGATAAATTAATCTTATTTTAACCCAGCTAGATTGGGCGTTTAAATCGAAACGAATTTAAACTTGGTTTAAACATCAAATAGAGTTAAACATAGTGTCAACATCAAATGTATCAGAATATTAATGTAGAAGGAATACTAAAATATGTTTTGTGTCACAATTAGTAGTAGAAAATTTAGAATTACAACAAAAAATGTTCAAGCAAAAGCAATGAAAACAAATTTTCAGATTATATTAATGCGTGTAACAATAGCAGTTACTATTCAAAACATTCACAATAGAATTACAATTTGATTAACAAAATACTGGTACTGCTGCTTCAGGGCTGTCGTCATTTATTTCAAGAGGAAATGTTTTTCATTAACAAATTTTATTTAATTTCTTTTATTCAAAATTCTAAATAAACATTTGATTTCAATTTGTATAAAATAATTTTGATCATTTGATTGTTTCAAATAGCGCACCTATCTTGAAATTTAACTCTAATAATTATATCAAATTTCCTGAATTAATGATTAGGGTTGTACGGGTTTCCTTTTGATTTCTATTTATAATATTTCCTAACCATTTCATTATATTAGAAACAATGCAAATTTCTTGTTCCATATGGCTTACAATTGCAAAGATTTGCAAAGCATTTAAGACTTCAATACTTACTTCTTGCTTATGAAAACTTGTATTTGCATTTTTTTTGTCTTTATTATTATTTATTTATTAAAAAATACAAAATAATAATAATCATAAGGATGAAGGAAAAGTGAAGTATAAAATCATTTTGTATTATACTATCATCTCATTTTTGCTGCTCATTTCCTTTAATAAGTTGGTATACAAAAATTAAAGAATAATTAACAAATTGAACCATACATCGCTTTTATATATTTTTTTTTCTAATTTTATTACTTGTTAATTTAACTCTTATCGATAATAACATTATTATTAATCATATTAAAATTAAACAAACAAAAAATTACAATAATAATAAACAAACAAAAAAAGAAACAAATAAAAATTATTTTTATTATTAAATATTACTAGTATTGAACAAATATTTTTCCCTTAATGAAATAATATTTAGAAATTTTTAGTTTTTCTTTCTTATTGTTGTTGTTGATGTTTTCTTCTTCTTCTTCTTGTAATTACATAGATAAATTTAATTATATCTACAAAAAAATATTGGTTCGATGACTGTTTTCTTTTCTCAATTGTACACACAACACTGGGTGTATTGTTGAATTTGTTGGTGGTGCTGGTGGTGGTGGTGATTGTTGGTGGTTGTTGGTGAATGTTTGATTACTTGCAAACTACACATTCATGCTTGATTGATTCTTCTTGATATTTAACTAATGGGTAGCGCCACTCCTGTGTTCCAAATACAGAAAATAGGTACCAGCTGCATACGCTAAAAAGTTGAAAAGACCAAAAACACCAGCAGCAATATTCGAGCCATAGCCATAGGAGTGCGGATAGGAGGACCATTTGGCCAGTTGCACCACAAATGCAATGAAATATAGAACACTTATGATACCGGTATTAATAAATTCCTGAAAAAAAACAACAACAAAAAAGAAGATATTATTTAAAAAATAAATTTCAATAAAATTGATCTCATAATCAAAAAATTTAATGAAAAACTAGATCAATGTTTCTTCTGTCTCTCTCTCTCTCTCATTTTCTCTTACATACTAACTACATTCCTACTAAAATCAAGTATATAATTTTACACTTGTTGACGTAGCGTATCGGCTGCACCGCATGCATACATAATTGCACTGTTCAAAAGAATCAGAATTTTAAATGCGCAAAATGCATAAAACCATGGAAACCGGTTAGACAACCGCTTTAAAAAAATTTACTACAAAATAGAAAAAAAAAAATTATAGTAATAGCAGCAAGTGCTGTGTACTTAAAAATGCCGTAATAGTTAAAGCATGCACCGGTTTATTTGCAACAGTGCGTTTGTGTGTGTGTGTGTTGCCTACATATAATTATAATCGATAAAAACGGTTAACTTCATTATTATTATTAGCTATGTATGTATTTTTTTCTATTAATTACTTCTAACTTGCAAATTTTTTTTTTTTTTTTTTTTGTACAAATTAACCTGACACAATTCTCAATAGACACACTTCCACATACGTTGTTCCCAGGCTAACACTTACCGTGAATATCCAATTGATGGCGACATTTAGTGCCTCACGTATACCCAATAGATAGGCGAATATCCATAGTATTGTCGCAATGAAGGCTACAACAACAACAAACAGGAAGAAGGATGTTGCCGAAACATAAGCGGGTGATGCACATGCCATACAAATGATACCAAGAATCTGAAAGACAATAAAAAATCCAAAAGAATTAATTAATATTGCTATAATCATACAATTTTGCATTTGTAATTATGATTTAGAAAACTTCCGACACCCTCAAATGTTCGTTTTACTATTAAAACTTCATTATTGGATGCTGTCAGTAATTTTTCAACTAATTTCCAATTTTTTTTTTAGGTTCTAGAGAGGAGAAAAATATACATTTTTAAAGTTATATTTGATTTTGTTGGCAAATAAAAGTCAAATATTCAAAATAAAATATAAAATGTTCACTATGCTTAGTATTCATGCTACTAATTATAGCGTATGTAGTATAATTATTATATATATGTGGGTGCCGTAGCTCAGTGGTTAGTGTGTTCGCCTTCTGATCTGTAGGTCGTGGGTTCAATCCCCGGCTGATGCATAACAAATTTAATATCGAAAAGATTTTTCTTTCGAATGGTACCCACCTGTCGGCAAGCAATTGGCAATTCTTCCGACAGTAACAACTTGCCATGAAAAAGCTTCTTAAAGAACTCTGTGACAAAGCTCAGAAAAAGTGATGTCACAAGTGTTCTGCCGTTCGGAACCGGCTAAAATAAGTAGGTCCCTTCTAATACTGTCCAAATTTAAGACGCACAACAGTAATGGAAGAGAAGCTCGGCCAATGAGTCCTTTGGGGCTTTAAGTGCCACATATTTATTTTTTTTTTTTAGTATAATTATTATGTATTATAAGTATTTCTCATGTTCAAAGGTACATATAGCGTATATGATCTATATATAATTTTTAGTGATAATAATGCTATACATAGCTATTATATAACACTTAGTAATTAAAATGACCAAATTTTACGTAAATATTTGTTTTTTTTTTATTACTTTACTACTTCCGCTTAGTCTGCTATATTTACTACAAAATAATGTTGAGTAATAATTATACAAATAAAAGTAATCAGCAGCTTACTATTATGCATGGCAAAACAACAAAAAAAACATTACTCGTACTATGTACAATAAGTATGCTTGCAAATCGATTGATTGCCAAAAATAAGTCAATACTAAGGTCGGCCACCTGCGCCATTAGCTCTTATCAGTAAAGAGGTCTCGAAAGAAGAACGCAAAAGCGCACAGTCACAATAAGAATTAACAAACAAAAAGGCGTAATGATAAATATATTACATTAGCCACAAAAAGCAATTACCCAAAAGGAAATAATGCAAGAACCAATGACCAGCTCATGAGTTTTTTTAAGAAAATACATTTTTTTCAAAGCCCTAAAACAGTAATATAATAAAGAGAAGCTTGGGAAATGCTCTTCGGGTCCGGTATAAGCTATTTTGTTTGTTTTCATTTATCAAGAGACATATTTCTTAAACAAAAGTTGTTGAGTTATAATTAAATACAATGGATTATTTTCATCATCAATCGATTGAGTTTATGAATGACCGAAATATTATGAAAACCACAACTACCTTCGTACAAAAAAATATGCTTTCGAATTTATCGAATGTATCGAGTTGATCCGATTATTTTCATTACTAAGTGATTGAGTTCAAGAATAGGTAGATATAATCTCATCAAAATTACGCTTACATTCCATACAAAAACTTCTGTTCGAAATCATATTTTCTAACTTATAGGACACAATAATATAAATATATCGATTTGAAGCGCAGTTAATATGACTAATTGGGAAAACAGAACATAAAGGCATGATTACATGCACAAAATGATCAAATCAAAGGTGTTGATATCTAAACCAATGTTTAAATTCATGTAAATGTATAATTCCTTTGGAATTTGAACGAATCATCATGATTTTCTAATAAATAACGTGTTCCTAGTAAATGCTCCTATCGTAAAAGGTTTGTTACTAGAATAAGGTATTATTGTATCATATTCTTTATACATGTTTCTCATATCGAGACAAAGTCACATATTATATAATAAAATAAAAACTATCGAAATAACGTGTGACACGGCAAAACTTAAATGATGAAAAGAAAGAAATCATAAAACACATACTTAGTCAGATAATGTAAAACAAAAAGTGGCTTGGGGTGTTACTTTTTATTTGTACATAGGCATACGAGTATAGATGTAACATATGTGTGTATGCTACACACCAATACCTGCAGTCAAAATGTCAGTCAATTGATTCTTGTAGTCCTCTACAGAGTGAGTTACAATAGTCAAATAAGAAATTAACCTAGAAAATATAGTAACGAGAGTATTTAGAAAGAAATTGGTCATCGAACTATTCGAAAACGAAAATCATATTTTTTCTTTTTCTGTAAATACTGAACAACCTGTGAAACTAATGCCTGTATGGTTAAAGGTAATGCAGTGAGAGTCAGTTGAACAAATGCATGAATATTGAAATCTCATTCCAATTATTTCCATAATTGCAGTGAGATTCAATTCAACAATATTGCAATATTGCCCGGAAATCGTGCCTCGAGTTGTGGAAAATATCCTCGACACCCATTCTTCAAGTTCTTTCAAATTTTTAAAAACATCAATTTTGTATGATAACTCCCATGAGGTTTGGAAATATCAAATCAACGTCAGTCTTGAATTTAGCGATCTCCAATGTGTATGGAAATATATACCTTGAACATTTTTCCGTGTTGTAGTGTAAGCAAAGAGAGAACTAACCACAGATTCCAAAGGAACTAGTACAATTAGCATTATTTAATCATTGTACTGCTCGATTAATATTGCCACTTGTTGCTCATTTTTTTAACGCAAGATCTTTTTAGTTTCTTATTCTTTTTAAACACATTTATCGACATATGTATGCGTGTGTTTACATTTTTAGGTCACATATGTACATATTTACGTAAAGTCGGCGAGAATTGTTAAACAACAGGTTTTTACTGCAAAGCCAGAATAACAAAAGAGAATAAAAAAAATACAAAAATTTTCGTTTGTTTGCTGTTAAACAGAAATTAGCATAATACTGTATGCCTGTACGCCTCTATGTGAACATAACCAACACATAGTATTTATACTCGTATCATTCTCATGTTTAAAAAATATTTCAAATATTTCGTAATTGTTTTTCATCAATGCATGTAACATATCTATGCAAATGTATTGTTGTTGTTGGGATTAGTATGCCAAAAATATCAACACAAATCGAACAATTGATGCTTTGTTATTTTCCGTTGTTCTCCGTACGTTGCGTATGACGTACGAAGTTGCGCATTCTTTTCATCTACCTATTTGTTATTAATTTATTTTCTTATTGAAAATGAAATTAAAATATGAACAAAAGATACGGAATAGTTAGAACATAAGTTTAGCAAGAAAATGAACAAATTTAGTAATATTGATCATTCTTATGCAAATGAAGCTGTTTCAGAATATTTGTTTTTGACATTTTATTGTCATACTTACTTATATTTCCATTACGCAATCTATACTGTATTATTGGCGATATGTAGTCGAAGCGAAGCTAATATGTATTGATTTAATAAATGCGGAAATCAATTAACAGAAATATGAAATACATATGTATTGAGGCGGGTCAACATTTTTTTTCAATTCAATTTTCTCTAATCAAAATTCGTGGATCGAAATAGATTTTAGGTTTCTGGTTTTTTGTGAAAATTTACTTGCAATAGCTCGTAGATCCATTTGCTTTGTAGAGTTTTTTCGTTGTGCCATAAAAGCATCTCTTGGTTTGATGAAAATCGTGTACCACGGAAATATATTTTTTGAGATGTGAGCCATTATAGCCATTACGTATTTTAATTCACTTATTTTAGCAATATTTTTTTTAGCTACGTAGGCTGTGGCTTGCTGAAAAAATTAGTTTTTCTTCTATAAACCAACTTCTTTAGCGAATTTTTGCATCCAATTTTCTCATATTCTGTGCTTTCTATTATGATTTCTAATGTTGATGCGCTTTTTGAAAGTAATTCTAGAAGATCTGCCGTTAGACACAGAATAATGATATTATTAATAGTTTTCAAAACGGTTCAGCTGAAGAATGGCATTCGATTGTGTCGAAATATTTTGGTAGACGTCATCAAATAATCCAATCTTTATAAACAATTTCAATCTTCCAAATTAGCAACTTGTTTATGACTTATGCATCGACTTATACATACAAGACAATCTATCTTAAATAAATAATACAATACGAAAAATAATAATTTTGTTGCATCAACGCTGAAATTATATTTAAAACAAATTACTTAATTTCAATACTTGTCTGTCTTAAATGTTAAATGTTTCAAAACAATAACACCAGCAATAGTAGCAAAAAATAAAAAATGACTACACCACAACAACAACAATTTAATAACATATGTGAATTATTTTCCTTTAATTATTTGTTATTTAAAAACAACAACAGTAATGCATAAAAGTTTCGTAAATAATTAATTTGTTTTGATAAATTATTTTATACATACAAGATGCAAATCAATAAGCAGACACCCACCCTGTGTTTGAACAAGCATCTTAATGCGATTAATTCAGTTGTTTTTTCTTCAACGAAAAATTCAATCAATTAAATTTGCATTATTTTTTTAATTATTTTCATCTCAATGTCAAATCGAATACGTTAGCACCTATTCTTTAGATTGCGCCAACAATGTATACTATATTCAGAATGAATGTTTTCAATATACATAAAGTTTTTTTTTACATTTACAAACTATATAAAAATGTTTTTCATAATATACGCACAAATTATTAAAGATGAAATGAATGACTTATAATTAAGGAATGGACTGGTGCAAAAAAGGCTTTAGTGCTAAAATCATACAAAATTCAACAACATGGCTAATAAAAATAGAAGATGCAATTTAGTAATTTCTCTTTCTGACATTCAAAAATATGTCCAAGTTACGAAGAAGCCGTATTTGCTATTTTTTCTATTGCGTAGTTGAGTACTTAGTATTGTAGCTCAACCCACAAAATGTTTATGCATATTTGGACAAATCTAATATATATACAGTGGCTCACAGCTTATTTCGTATAGTGTATATATTTTTATGTACATGGCTGTAACATCGAAACTAAAAAACTTATCAATAAGTTTTGAATGTAGATGTCTATGTATGTGTTTAGTAAACCTAATAAGAAAACGGGGAACCCCAAAAATTGTTCTTTTTGTCATGCAAGAGAGAAAAACTATTGATCAGCTGATTTTCAGCTCACATCTTATTTCGTACACAAACTTCAATGTAAGTAAGTTTCATTCTGCCGCGCAGTTACAAAGTTTTTTTGAATTGTATGAGTTTTTGGACCTTTTTAACTATTATAACAATTTTTATTATTATTATTTTAAATAGTTAAAGTGCTGTAAATTAAACATTTAGCTTTATGGGTCATCGTACAACGATGGAACAGGGTAAACTGGTAATTAACCATTTTAGGAAAGGTCAGAGTGTGCGAAAAATTGCTGAAATGACAAATTTAAGTGCCTCAACTGTCCAATACATCATTCAACGCTTCGTTCGCGAAAATCGGTTGGAGAACAAGGGCAGAGAAGCACCTAATAAGATTTTCAACGCATCAGACGAGCGTTATATTGTACGAAAAATTAAGAAAAATCCAAAGTTATCCGCTCCGAAGTTGGCTGCAGAGGTTCAGCGTGAAATAGGAAAATCATCCAGTGCTGAAACTGTCCGACGTGTGCTGCGCAATCATGACTTGAACGGTCGAGTAGCCCGAAAGAAACCATTCATTTCGAAAATGAATATACAACGCCGACTTGACTTCGCCAAAGAGCATATTATTAATACTCCTGCGTTCTGGAATACCGTTATTTTCGCGGATGAGTCTAAGTTTAATATTTTTGGCTCGGACGGAATGTCATATGTTTGGCGTAAAGCTAATACCGAGCTAAACAAGGAGAACCTTAAGCCCACAGTGAAGCATGGTGGCGGTAGCGTGATGGTTTGGGCCTGTATGTCAGCAGCCGGAGTAGGTGAATTGGTTTTTATTGAGGGAACAATGGACAAAATGAAGTACCTCGAGATTCTGAAAAACAATTTACTTCAAAGTGCAGACAAACTGGGTTTGCGGGAAGAATTTCGGTATTACCAAGATAATGACCCAAAACATAAATCTGGGATTGTGCAATCTTGGCTTATTTGAACTGCTCACACTTGATGTCTCCACCACCACAGTCACCTGACATGAATGTGATTGAAAATCTTTGGTCTATTTTGGACAATAAAATAAGAACACACAAGATTTCTAATAAGCAAGACCTAAAGAAGGTACTGATGGAAGAATGGAAAAAAATCACACCAGACATCACTCAAAAATTGGTGGATTCAATGCCAAATAGACTCCAGGCTGTCATTAACGCTAAGGGATGTCAACTAAATATTAAAATCAACTTACTTTGTTTTTAGTTTGAACTTAAAGAGACTGTACGAAATAAGCTGTGACATGAATTTTCCTATTTTTTTCTTATTTTATTTTTTTATAGTGTCAAACACTAAAATTTTGAAAAAGTAAATTTTGGAAAATAAAAAACAAACCTTCCTTTCTAAAATGGCATTTATATTTTGTTCAAATTTTTGCTATATTAGGAATTACGACTGCAGCAATTTTTAAACTGTCACTGTACGAAATAAGCTGGGAGCCACTGTATATATATATATATATATATATATATATATATATACATATATATATATACATATATATATATATATATATATATATATATATATATATATATACATATATATATATATATATATATATATATATATATATATATATATATATATATATATATTAACTATATGCACGTAGAATTTTAAAATTTATGTTTGTTTTTTAATTCACTAAAGTTAAATCAAAATGTTGCCGTTTTTTTTTTTTTTTGTTTTTTTTTTCAATCGCCATGCTAATATTTTGTGCCATTAATAAATATGAAAGGGGGACGGTTGAGTTAAAATATCAAAATGCGTGATTCATGTGCATAAATACAAGTAGTTTACATATAAATGACACTGCAATATCCTCCCACCTTCATCTAGTACGTGTATATAATATAGTAAACCATCTGTCATGTTGGATGAGCTCATCTTTTGACACGCACACACACAAAAATACAGACATACACAAACCAAGAAACTCGTAAAATCTCCTTGATATTCTCAGATTTGTGCTTTTCATTGTTGATGTTGTTGTTATGTGGTTGTTATTGTTTTTTTCTATTCTGGTTGTATTCTTAATATTATTTTGACGTTTTTGTATTGTATTTATTTTTTATTATACTCATATATATTGTAGTATTTAGTTGTTGTTGTTGTTATCATTTGAAGCTAATTTAAGATTTAAATCCAGTACATATTATTTACAATTTACTTTCGTTCATTCTATATAGTACATTTGTATGTATGTATACATATATGTGTGTGTGTACAAATACATATATAAATAATACAAATAATACAAATATATTATTTATCACACACTTGTCTAAATGTAGTATTTCATATGTTCCGTTTTCTTTTTTTTTTTTCTTCTATATATGAATGTATGCATTTGAATGGCTGTACGTCACACACCTGTTGCATTTCACAATACTATATACAGATACATATACAAAGTTGTAGCTATTTTTATTATTTTTTTGCTTAGTTTCTTCTTAGTTACATATACACATTTGTTAGTTTATTTTTATTCGATAACATCATTGAGTATTGTAAATGAATACATTTATTTGAATGATGTATTTGCTCAATCAAATAAATCAATTTCTTTATAACGATTCTCAACCACGTTGATGATTAATTGCCAATTTTATGCCCTAAGCTCAAGGGGTCAAGGGTACAGGGATGTTATGCATTTTTTTGTAACACCTATAAGATGGAGTGGCGTATATAGTACATGACTAAATTTTCTTCTAAGTCTATGCCACATAAAAATTTAACTTTGTTCATCCAAATATAAAGCTAAAATACGCTAAATAATATTATGATAACTTATTAATATGAGAGCTTGAGAATTGACATCATTGTCTCATCACTATTATCTCCCATACAAAAAAATGTTTTGTTTGCGAATATATACATATTTCAAATTTTGCGCACAGAAATATTAAGCTATCAAGCTGAAACTCGAAATATACAATTATTTTTTACGAGCATATGAGCACGTAAAAAATATCGAGAAATTGCAGCGCCTTGGTATATGAGGAACGTTAACATCCATCGAGATTTAAATGTACCCACAATTTCTGAGGAAGTTGCAATGTCCTGCAGAAGCTACATTCAAAAATTACACAATCATCCGAATCCCCTTGCTAGGCAATTGTTGCTGAACACGAGGCATCGTCGATTAAAAAGAAAAGACACACTGAATATGCTGTGAAATTGCTATACCTCGCGACTCAACAAATTGTGATGGAACGTTGGGAATATCACATAATTTTAGTTAGTTTGTAAGATTTGATTACTTATTGTTAGTTTTTAAGTAATTTTAGAAAGATCCAACAAAAAAAAAAGATTGAAAAAAAAAAAAAAAAAATATGAGCACGAACTCAAGAATTAGCGCAATCGAATAAAAACACTACTATATCCCATACAAAAACATGTTTTCGAATAAATGTTTTCTGGCGTGAAGCTATTAAAAATATATGTATCGAACTGAAACTCGGTACATACTCGGTATTTTAACTAGTGAAGTTATTAATGCAAGAATAGAAGTAATTGGACAAAAAAAACTACTACCCCCCATACAAGAAATGGGTTCGAACGATCTTTAAAGATTTTCTTCTTCTTCTTCCTTAGCATGACAGTCCTGAATGGACCACTGCTTCCGCAACTATCTTTTTACAGATTTTTCGATCCGCTACTAAGCGCCACCAGTTTTGTACGTTGATCTAAGGTTCATTTCCATTTAAAATTATAATTTTCTAAGTTTTGTTATTGTCAAAGCTAATTCTCTAAATTGGCCAATTATAGCAACATATTTGCTTTTATGATTTATGTTATGAACAAAGAATTATACCACAGTTGCCACAATGCCACGTCAAATGCACATGCAAATGGCTTAAAAAAAATGTAAAAAACAATGCGTTAATAATAACTTCATTGTGTCATGTATGCACATACAGTAAATATGTTTATTAGGGCGGATCAAATTTCTTGCACATAAATCTTGTAGCGAAAAAAAGTAACAACCCGATTATTCAGAGCATATTTATCCCAGAAACCTTGGCTCTATAATCCATTTTAAACCCCTGAATTTTGACAAGTAAATATTCCTGTTCATACAAAAATCAGATAAGAGATTTATTTTTGTTTCGAAAGCAATATTTATTTGCCAAAATACAATGAAAATGGATTTTTAACCCATTGTTTCTTCTGCAAATATACTTAGAATCATCATTAGTAGTTTTAAACGTCACGTTTTTTTCGTCATATTCATTTGATCCACTCTAATGTATATGTATGCATGTAAGCAATAATTTTATCATATTTATAAATATATGCAATTTCAATTTTGCGGTTAATAGCAATTTTTTTTTGTGAATTTACTTGAGCATTTTTTTACTGGGTGATATTTGTACAGCCTGTAGCGAGCCATAACATTTGTAGGTACTACATATGCCACATAATTTTCTCATAATTTTATAAACTATGAATAAATTATTTACTGTGACATTAAAATGTTGACATTTTTTTTTTCAATTAATTAATCACACAATCAAGTCGTAATATGAGGCTCTTTTCTATTTCTTGTAGTTATTTGTTGAAAGGCTATAAAAAATTGAGGGTGGGGAAATGCTCGATTTTAATAAAGCTTGTTAACTAAGAGTATTATTACCATAATAGAAAGGGGAAATATAAATATAAATGTAGCTTTATACATGTACTTTATATGGAATTATTTATGTATACTAAGTACAAGGTACAAGCCCTTCGACGCTCCCATTTAATTTACTAATACTAACTTTCAATTGAAATTATATTATTTTCTACTTTATTTTCGGACAACTGATAGAGTTACGTCAGGAAAATATAAAATTCTTAAAGCACCAAACTAGTGTGCGTACTTATGAATATAAATTTGTGCTCACATACATACCTCCTAGTACTTGCAAGTTAATGACCACGCAACCGTGACAGTAACTCTTTAAATTACGTCGAAATTCCGACGTGTAAAATGACAATGACAATGAATATTTATAATCACAAAATATGTATATGCCCAGTAGGCCCATTCGGCTTCCACGAATAAAAATAAGATTGAGAAAGCTAACAACAATTTTATAAGTCTACTTTGAAAATGATGCAGCACCACTGAAAATATCACTAATCATTGAAAGCCTTCAAAATTATAACTTCATATTGTTGGAAACTCGAAGACGACTACAGTATTTTCTTCTATTTTATTTATTATTTTATTTTATATGTAGTTTCAATTCATTCTACGATAATTTTGATTTCTTCATTATCTTTTACATTCTCGGAACAGAAAAAAAACATACCCTTACTTCTTGTACAACTTTAGTGTAAAGCAATTATCAGACGATAACTTTTTGTTTCATAGTTTTACGAAAATTTAGGTATCAAATTAGCAAATTTATTTTTATCATCTACTGTTTCGCTCTACTACTCAAGCAAGATCTTCAGTACTCACTCACAGCGTCGTGTAAACCCATTAGGAAAAATTATAGATACATATCCACATTTTCCCCAGTCCAATATAACTTCGGACATCAATGAAATTATAATTATCATCGAGAGTTTTTCATCGATATATTGTCTTTTTATGGTAGTCGATGGTAGTCGATGGGTTTTTCGTAGTCTAGAGCTCACTGTAACTTCAAAGTGTCTCTAAATTTCGAAAATAAAGGTAAACATTTGCATCCAAACTAAGACTGCAAAAGGTTGATCTATTTTTCAAAAGTCCAGTTCTACGATGGCTTTAGAATGGTATTTTCTTGCAAATCTATGAAACCTTTTGAAGTTATCTAAACTCTACCGGTCGGGTGTAATGGTTGTAAACTACAAGTAGAACAAATCGAATGCAGGTACTTGTTGTCAGCCACAGTATCCAACCAACCCCTACAATATTTGCATAAACAATTAGCAAATTTGAGTTGAAAAATTACAAAAATGGCTTATTTTGCAATTACTTGAAAAAGAATGAGTATATAAGAATAGCTTACAATGCTAAATTTTCATCATGGACGATTATAAATGACATAAGCTGACATAAATGACATTTGTTTTTAGTACTATTTTAGTACTCCAAAGGAAGGCAAGAAATGTTTGAAAATGTTTATTTATATTCATTAAACATTATTAAATTTTTTAATATTTATTTCGTTATGGAAATTCATACGGTAAATTAGAAGCAAAAGAAAAAAGGGTGAATTTTTCTTCATTGGGCTTCTATGAACATATTCATTCTATATACGATACAAGCAGTAAATAAATATACAATACGTATGTATATTTATCTATGCATATAATGTAATATAATACAGTGCACATATAATTTGCATTGAAAAACTTGATTATTGTCCAATGAACCGTTTGAGGTTTACTCGTTGGTCTAAGGTCTCTGTTGAGCGTTTGGATCATAAAATTATTGAAGCATTGCATTGGTGAGTGCTGTTTGTAAAGCGTTTAAAAGGTTTTTCTACTCTAAAATGAAAATTGATTATTAATATCATATTTATGCTTCTAATTTGTTCTCTGAATAACCGTATTTGTAAAGAGATATTTATAAACGAGCATTTATTCATGCATAAATTAAAAATAAGCTCTTTAAAAATACTTTTATATATCGATTTTGTTAAAATTGACATCAATTTTTGTGTATATGTATATCATACTAGAAAATAGATTTGATTTCTTTTTTTTTTTTTTTTTTGGTTTTTTTTTTCCTATTCATATTCTAAATTCGTGTATGTTTATCGTAATCTACATATAAATTCATTGACTCCGGATGCGAATAAAGAAAAATTTCATTAAATGTGGCATCTACTTTCATCAAATGGTCACCAGATTTTTGGATGAATAATTTTTATGCTACTCATATCGTGTGTGTGTGTGTGCATTTTATGTATTTTATGTATATAAGAATTTGCTTTGCTTGAAAAACTCTAAAAAAATAGAATGTGTCTGGTCGAATATTGTATTTAGTTGTTGGCAAATGATCAAAATTTGCAAATAAAAAAGTGACCACCCCATAGTAATATGTAGATTGAGAAAAGACAGAAGAAGAAGAAAATAGAAAATGTTTGAAAATTTTGAATTTCAATTTCAAAATAACACATAATTTATACGACGCCATAAAATTTTGACAGCCAGCATAGCACATCAAATAAAAACACACACGCGAGAAGCTTTCTTTTCAAGAAAAATTTAACAAACGAAAGATAAGAAAAAGTAAAAGTCCTAGAAAAAAGAGCGAAAAGATAAGTAATAAATAAAATACACATTAAAAGCAGGGAATGAAAATCATGATTCTCAAAAAAAAAATAAAAAATACGTCAGAGAATGCCTAATTTTATTGTTTAACCATTATTGCCAAAAAAAAAAAATTCCATTAGAGGAAACAATGGAATGGAACAATCGCAATATTCGACAATTGGCTTGTCGATGTGAGATAAAGCATTTACCGCCAACGAACTTGACCTATATCTATACCCCTTATGGGTTCTTAAACAATATGAGACTAAAAACAATTGAAAATGGGCTTACAGAGCTTCTAAGGAATCGTCTTCAGAGAGGTGAAATACAATATATTAATTTTTTATCCTCAATACTTCATTGGAACATAATTATGCCCTATAAAACGATGTTTTAGGCTTGCAAGACTTTTACTTTTTTTGTCACGGTAATTAAAAAAAACTTCCCGAAATCAACTGAATATTTCATGAATATGTCAAGATTTTTACACATTGTAAATATTTCATTGCTGATTATCGCATTGAATTTTTTTTATCGATTTTTAAACGAGTTTATCTGAAAACCTAGTCCAGTCTCTCCAGTTTTCCCTAAGCATGTTATGCAGTTTCTGTGTAGTGTTGAAGAACTACAAAGGAGATGCTCCCTTACATCTGACACCTAGCAGCACCAGTTGTTTTCAATCAAACTCGAGACCATTCTATACGCATAAAATTATGTTTTCCATCAGTAAATTTAGTAAAGATCGTTTGAGAAAAAGTATTATGCATAATTTTAAGCGATTAACTCCAAACCCAATCCTAAATCCATGATTCTCGAGACACCTGTGAAGAAATTAAAAGTGTTCCACCCAGCCTTTGCACGAGCTACCTTCTTCTGCAAAGTATTGTACATTTTTACCAAAACTTGGCTGCGACAAATCTACGATTCCGATGTTGAGAGTCCGATTCTGATGTTGAGAGACTGTAAATGCGACAGTGATCATGTGACCTTCCTTCCAATGCTCTACGGCCTTCAAGCTCTGTGCGGATTTTACTGCCAGGTTGTCAACATAGCTATTAATTAAGTCATGGCAATATTTCATACACTCTGTCAAATTATGACACACACAATGAAACCACAACGAAAGACAAAGTAACGCGTTTTCCGGGAGGAGTAACTATATTTTAAACGAATCGCGTAAAAACTGCAGACTGACTTTATGAATTACTCACACAAAAGCAGTTCATTGGCATTACATCATTACAAAATTATTTAGAGAGAGAGAATAGTGAAGAGAGTACTTCAGTACTTCAATTGGTTTCTGCTTCCAGCCTTTACCCTGCTATTTATTCATAGTACATGCAATTAATTGTTTATGCTTTAATTTCCATTCCAATTTTATTCAATTGTACTTAATTCTAATTCTGTTTATTAATATATTGACTTTCATTAACCTCTACGCATTTAGAGTTTCCCTCATAGACATTTTTTGGATTCTAATTGTGACACACGCATGCAAAAATAAAGAAAACCAAATTAGTATGCAAATATATACGATAAACATACGCATTAGAAATTTCACTTTTTTATCCATTTTGGCATACAAGTGTGTCAAATTAACTTTAAATAAATTGGAATAAATTATGATGTTTTTAACTTTTTGGTAAATTTCTAAAATTCTTTGTCACCATGTCAAAAGCTACTCTTTTGAATTTATCGGTAAATATTTTATATCGAAAATGTTATAATTTTTATTCGTTTAAAATCGTATTAGATACATATATTTACATTTTTAATCGTAATGTGACCTAATTTATATGAATCTATTATAAATTAATTTATGCAATTAAATTCTTAGATAATAAACGTACATATTAATTAATATACATATACATGCATACTAAATATTATATATTAGTGATGGTATACAGCGATAATTAAAGTCTTACATGCATATAATCTAACTCATAACTACGCTGACACTATTTTAAATGAAATTGTGGGGTGTCTATTTTTAAACTACTACTTGCTTTTCTTGTTAAACGTAATTATTCTTGCAATTATGCATCTGTTATGGTTTTCAAATTATAAGTTATTGTCATCAGCATCAGAAACAAACAAAAAACTTTGTCATATAATTAGATTTTTTTTTTCCAAAGCCAAAGAAAATTGTGAAAAACATTTGAAGACACATAAAATAGAAAAAACGAGGTCAGAAAAAATATATATAATATTCGTATGTATTTTTTTTCCAATGGGCTCTGAAACTCTAATACTCGTATATGTGTGTGTGTAGAGGAAAGTCATATTTATAAATACAACGAAAAATAAAAAACAAAACGTCAATGACAACAACAGCAAATATACTCGTAATACCATGTACAAAAGTTAATGTTGTCACACAACATTTGTAGCGGTTAACTTTCTACGTGTAGACCTATTTAGTCGCACCACATTCGTAGTATGTGCGTGATAAGGTTCAAAATGCCGACGATGATAATGATGATAATGATGATAATGATGATAATGATGGTAATGATGAAGATAGTATTAAAATTGATATTTTGTTGACATTTTCATCATTATGAAGGTACATTAAGTATTAAGTACTTTGAACAGTAAAGTTAAGTTGGGAATAAACTGACACGCATATGGTTAATCACTAAATTATTTTCTCATAAATAATATTATTACTCAAAATAGTAAGTATAATATATTAATAAATGTATATAAGAGAGTTGGTCAAGTAAAGTAAAATTCACATTTTCCACGTAGTATCGATAATCCATATATCGACTTTAATCATCGATAGTGGAATTAGTGCAGTGGAATTTTTATTCCTAGAAAATCATTGAAAAATTTTTTACTATAGACTTTTCAACACAATATAATATTTAGCTCAGAAATTCAAAAAATATAAATATTTTATAAGACATAGGAAGAATATAGTAATATGGACATAGACCAGGTCAAACCTTTGAAAGAACACAAAACAAACTTATCTGCATTACTAGGTTCTTTCACTAATGCTTTGGTAATTTATCACATTTTTGCAACTTTGATATCCAATTTATTGGATCATTCCCACCTGAAAATGAGAACTCCTCAACTCACAATCAATTACATTGTCTGTAGTTGTCTGCGTCATAAATTATCCACGAGAAGGAAAGTAAGTAAGTTTTCTCTCAAAATTTTTCCTCAAACAGTGATATGATTTTCAAAACTTCTTCATAAAGTTTTGAGAATCTAATTTGTTTACCAAAATAGTTTTCTATACATAAATTAAAATCATGCAGTTGAAAAATAAACTAATTCCACATAAAAATAGTCACATTTTTTAACAAATCGGGACGTTCGTATACATTAATGTTTCCGTAAAACTCGTAATTTTATTACCTTGGAACTGAATGTAGTATCATTTTTTAGCAGAAAAATTAAATTGATAAAGTTTAATGGCAATATCTCAAACAAATTGGTGGAAAATATGTTAAAATCTGAATTTTTTGTTTAAAAATTGCGAAGGTCTGTGGTGGCTGTGTTTATTTATAAACGGAAGTGCTTCAAATGTCGTCTGGAATACTATTTTAATGAAGAAATAATATACATGAAATCCTACAATACAAATTTGTGCATTTTTTAAATATTGTACATCAACATAAAAGGATTGACTCTAAATTTTGAGTGAAGTGAAATTTTAGTAAGTTAATATACGTTGTTTAAAGTTTAAAAATAATGTATTGAAAAATAGTCTAACCTGCCATATAAATTTGTCGATTTGTTGTTTAAAAAATTTAGAATTTTGTATGAGGACTATGTTTAATTATTAGCAAATTTACATTCAATTTTGTGCTGAAGACAATTTTTTCGAGAAAATAAGATTTCTAAAGTCGGAGAATGATATATTCTAATATAGTGGCAGTTTTCATATAAATTTGTCAGTTTTTGTATGGACAAATTTTAGTTTGCCATAGGAACTATATTTATTTTTGATCGGAATGAATTTAAATTTAATGCGACAAAAAAAAATGCTTTACACAAAGTTTTTCAAAATTTTTACAAAACCAATGTCGGCTTAATTGACAGAATTTACTTTCAATTGTTATATTAGAAAAATCATATTTGAAATTATGACCAAATCCCAGCTAAAGTACTTTGTTACTAAAATCCAAATTCGTTTCTGAATAAATATTAATACATACAACAAAACTGATTGAGAAGAACAATATTATCTTTTTCCCAGAGCTATTAGTGTCAAATCCGCATATTTATATGTTTCTCTGTGATGCCACCTCTTAACTAATTGAGTACATTACTTCTTTTTCAAAAATATGCTCCCCACACAAAATAATACGATTAGAAGCACACTTAAGAAACGAAGGGCAATTTTCACAACCTTTGTTGCTACTTAGTTATTCTTACATGTTAATACACTCTGATATAGATAATGATACTTTTCTTGCTTTGCCACACACACTTACGAAATGACGAGAATCCCCCCTTTTTTTTTTTTTGGTTCTTAAAACAAAACAAAAATCTTAAGTAATACTTGTACAATGAAAAAAAATTCGAATAAATACTTTGTGTAGTAAATCAACCTCAATTGCATGATTATTATTGCTGAATGCTGATGATGTTGGCCGCACAGGTCATGCAACAGCTACGCGCGCCTTTCAATTTAATATTTAACATTTATGTATAACCCACATGTATACATACATATAGTATACATAGATATGTACAAAGTGTATGTATTATACCCTGCATAATGCAATATGCATGGTATATTCATTTCGGTCAGATGTTTGTGTCCACTTGAAGGAATCTCCGGAGATATAGACATGGATATATATTCGTGATCAGCGTCGATTAAATTTTCGATTTAACGATGTCCGTCCGTCCGTCCGTCCGTCCGTCTGTCTGTCACCTGGCTGGTTCGCACGATAACTTGAGTAAATATTGAGCTATTTCGATGAAATTTGGCATAAGTAATCTATGATCCAAGAGTACGGAGGGGATTGATATTGGGCATGATCGGTCAATAACCACGCCCACAGCAAGCATTCAAAGCGACTAACCTCGAAATTTTCAAAATCTTTAACTTGCTATAACTCACACAATATACCACTTGGGACAACAATATTTTGCACATAGAGTTATATTATACTACTATATAACCTCACCAAAAGTGGATGAGCCACGCCTACTTTCTAGCGTAGCTCCCATACAAAGTGTCTGTACTTCTTTTAAATTGAAACTGCTGTAACTTCTACAATCTTCTGTCTAGAATAACCATAATTGACACTTAGATTAACACGGTAGTCGGAAATAATATGGAAGAAAATCAATGTGCCACGCCCACTCCTTTTTGGGTCTCCCATACAAAGTTATGGAAATTAAAAAAAATGTTACCGGTTATAACTTGCAAACTATTCAGCGTAGAATAACGAGATTTAAGGTGTGGATTAGTATTGTACGACCAACTAGGCTCACAGAAAATGGGCTTACCACGCCCAGTGTTTATCGTAGCCCCCATACAAATTTTAAATTGAAACAGCTGTAACTTCGGCAATCTTCTGTCTAGAATAACCATAATTGACACTTAAATTAATATCGTAGTCGGCAAAAATCTGGCTGAAAATCAGTGTGCCACGCCCACTCCTTCATGGGTCTCCCATACAAAGTCGAGTGAATTAAACTAAAATTTTAAGCTCCATAGCTTACAAACCATTTAGCCTAGGACAACGAGACTTAGGGTATGGATTAGTATTGTACGAGCAACTAGGCTCACAGAAAATGGGCGCACCACGCCCAGTGTTTATCGTAGCCCCCATACAAATTTTAAATTGAAACAGCTGTAACTTAGGCAATCTTATGTCTACAATAACCATAATTGACACTTAAATTAATATCATAGTCGGAAATAATCTGGCGAAAAATCAGCGTACCACGCCCACTTCTTATTGGGGCTCCCATACAAAGTTGAGGAAATTAAACAAAAATGTTAACCACCATAACTTAGAAACTATTCAACGTAGGACACCAAATTTAAGGTGTGGATTAACATTGAAAAATTAATTGGATTTACTAGAAAGTGGTAAGCCACGCCCACTTTTTATATAGCTCCCATACTAAGCTTCGGAATTATCTTAAAATCCTTTTACTTCGTCAAAGTCAACCATATTTCGGGTGTAAATTAGTAGTATATGCAAAAATTGTTTCTCGAAAAGTGGAAATAAAAGAAAAGTTGGATATTCGAGTAAACTTTTTATATATAAATCTACATATGCAGGGTATAGTTTGGTCGGCCCCAGCCGACTGTAAGGAGATATTTTTTTTATATTTTATTTACTCATTTGTAGATTTTTTTTGTATGTGAGAGGATTTACTAAATCAACGCACGCAGTCACATATATACATATAACAATACATGTATGGTATGGTATGGTAATGTACATACATAATGTCAGCATTTAAATAACACCCACTTGATGATGTGCGCTAGTGATAATTTGGTTGATTTGTATTTTTTCTTTGCTTCTGTTCTATATATTGAATGTATATATGTACATAGATGTCATATATTAATTCACTCATACTTACAAAAAAAACTATGAATATATAGAAGACTAACAAAAGTTCGCTAAGTTGATTGGTAGACAAACGCGAAAATTTATTCCAGTTTTTTACTCACTTGTCTCTATAATTTTTATATTTTTTTAATATCTGCCACAAAAATGCTATTAATTATATGATTGCCAACTTTTTTCTGTCTAAAACTCAAGACATGAACCTAGACAATATGCAGTTGTAACAATGTGACGCCACAAGTCATTGGAAGAAACGTTTCCGAGGCAAGTAGCCTAGTAGATTTAACATAATTACAATAAAATTTGATTCAAAACTATTACTTTGCTTTTAAAATGACAAGACGATATTTGTGACACTGCCTTTACATTCATGCTCCGTTCGCTAGCTTTAGTTTCTTCGGTCAATCTTGAACTTTCCTCAACCCAGCCTTCAGAGGGCACTTTCATAAGAACATTTTCCACCATATCTAAAGATGATCCATTCAACCTACATTTATTGGTGAGAATGGATGAGTTAAAAAAAAAATCGAAAATGTTGTAATTTTCAATAATTTAGCTTAAGTAGGATTTACATGAATCACTCAGAATGAAATCATCCGAATCAATCATCTTTGTAGATATATTTTCATCCAATTTTATGGTTTTTTACGTTTTCAGATTTCTTTCACTGCGTCTTCACTTTAGATAAAGAGTGAACGACGATTTCAACAAAAACTTGAATGTTTCATTGTTCATTCTTAGTGGGTGCCGTAGCTCAGTAGTTAGTGCGTTGGCCTTCTGATCTGTAGGTTGTGGATTTAATCCCCGGCTGAAGCATAACAAAATTTGATATCGAAAAGATTTTCCTTTCGAACGGTACAAACCTGCCGGCAAGAATTTGCAATTTTCCGGTAGTAACAATTTGCCAAAAATGCTTCTTAAAAGAGCTCTGTGACAAAACTAAGTTGAAGTGATGTCACAAGGGTTCCGCCGTTCGGAACCGGCTAATATAAGTAGATCCCTTCTAATGCTCTCCAAATTTAACACTCACAACAGTATTGGAAGAGATGCTCGGTGGTATCACAATGGGCCTTTGTGGCCTATGTGTATCCTCTCAGAGAGAGAGCTGCCACATAACCTAACCTAACCTAGTGTACACTTTGGTTGAGACAAAACTGAAAACTATGTTTTGGAATCAAATGTCTTTCAAATTTTAATTTTTTGTTTGTTTTTTCCAAATCCAACCACATATTTCGAAAATGGCTGCAAATTTCACAATACTTTCTTTAGACGATATGTAACCCAAGGCATGATAAAAAAGTTGTCTGAAGATTTCATTGACGAGGAACCATCACATAGTGCACATAAAATCAATTTACTTGAATGATAGCAAATAGCAATAGCAAATTGTCTCAAATGTTCGAAAGTTTCGAGACTAATAAAATATTCACAACTCAGCAAACTTTTGGGTCAGTACAATGTAATAAAATTATTCATCTTTATAAATAAATATATTACGGTTACGTTACACACTACAAACTGACTGCATCATCAGTTTTGATCATCATTATCTTTTGCTATATGTAATTATTATGATTGTCAACATTAAGAATGCACTTTTCAAGCAATTTCTATTTAAATATTAGAATACTTAGAAGAATAACTACTACAACAATTTCATTCATTGCTAATAATGACCAGCTCATGCGACAACAATGTGAATGATGAGACAAGCAAATATTTAGCAGAAATAGGAGAAGTGTAATTTTAAACAATTTCATTTATAAATCGGAATGTACATACATACGTAGTTATATATGTGTATATTACTCGTATGTATGTATAATAAAAATATAAGAAACTTAAATAGAAACTTGTTTGATTTGTTTTTATTTACATACATACAATATATGTTGACATGTACACATTTTATACAAAAAACAATGATCAACAATGAAGTTGTTTCATTATTTCAAGGTTATTATTTAATTTGTTTAAATTTGAATTCTTTTTAATATCGTTTTTTTTTTTTTTTTTTTTTTTGGCACACATACCTACAGATTAAACACATACGTTCTGTATGTACAGTATATTCATACATAATGTAAGGCGTATACATAAATATGTGTTAATGTTTAAATACAAATATTTTTTTAATATGACATCATGTCATTATTATTATTGAATGGATTATTTATAAATGCTTGATTGCATTAAGAAAGTGATTGTTTACCTCATTTCAAACTATAGTAGTACTTGCATATGTATGTGTAGGAAATCCTATTAAGAAAAAATGATCAATTAATATTGCATCATAGTGAAATGTTCAACAATATTGTATTTATTGATTAGGGAAGCCAGTAATTTGTAGACTTCTTGTAGAACCCGTGACAATTTATAAGAAATTAAAAAAAAAAAAAATTTTATTAAATAATATGCATTTAAAATAAAGACTTTTTAATGTTCCAAGAAAACCATAAGGTGCTCATTTATCCAGAGGCACCTACACCGACTCTAAAAGATACATATTGTAGGCAAGGTATCAGTATCTCATCAACATAAGTATACTGACTATTCGCACAAGTAGTTATTGTTTTCTAAGGGGGAAAAATTTTACTAATTTTTACAGGGCAAATACTTCACTAACTCAAAAATTAGTATATTGAGTAGAATTTTAAAAATACATTTAACGAATAATTATCGTAAATTGATATAAAATTTTTATCTTTCAAGAAATATTCGTAAATGAGAAAATACATATTTCTAAAGCGTTAAAAATTCAAATTATTGATAAATGGCTTGTACATTAATTTATGCAATTACAATAGATATTGTACACAAATTAATTAGTTTTGCATATACATATTTCAGCATAGTAATATGAATTATATAATCTAGTAAGGCATGTAATAGCTTTAGTGAAAGTTGCAACGCAAAACTAAATCCATGCAAGAGTAGCCTCATACACACATGCAACATGTGCTTAACGCATTTTGCAGCAATCCATTTTCTATACGGAATATGGTAAATACATACAACAGCATATAAAAGAGCGAATGGAATAGAAATTGAAAGCAATGTTTTAATGTAAAAACATTTATTTACTTCATTCCTTCGTAACCTAATTATGTAAATATTTTCTGCCTTAACCCTGGATTGTAAAATTAAGTACCGTGAAAATTTGCTGTCCAATTTACAATATATTAATAAGTTGAAGCAATATACTTATTTCATCGTGATTAATTTATTAATACAAATCTTTATTGAAGGTAAGTGCGTGTATGAACATTTGAAACTAATCCAATGCTAATTAGAATATAGAAGTCAAATCTGATGAATACGATCTGGTACGGTACGGCCAGTTGTACATTTGGCACGATTTCAAGGCAGCTATGAGATTATTTGTCATTTCTCAGGTATTCACTTTGTGGAGAAAGCCACCACCAAAAGGTACATATGGGGAATAATAAGGTTTAGAAATAATATTGGGAAGCATTCATAGCGAATTTTATAAAAACATCAATTTTGTAATTACAATATTACAATAGTCGGTTATCTCTAGTGGGATGAAATTTATGGTCGACATCCGATATTTTCTCTGAATCTACATATCCCCTAAATCCACCCCTAATAGTGGCTCTCATACAAAATGAACGTATAATCAACAAATAACCCAATAGCTGCCCAGCAATCGCGCCAAAGTACCATTAAATGTATGACTAACCACCAATAATTGCTCAACATTTCCTCTAAACATACTTAACGCCTATCACAATCCCTGAAGGAGACTTGTCATACAAAATGAACACAAAAAAAAAAACAGAAAATCTACTAACAGCACTATAACTGAACAGAAATCATTTCAATCATCCCAATTAGATTTTCTCCACAACTCTCCTCTGAACTTTCTTACCTTCTTCCAAACTTTCAAACAAAAGAAATATAAAAACATTTGTTAATCCCATAGCTATCCGGGCATCCCATCTAGAAACATGAAATATATGACCAACCACCAATATATTTGCCTCCTTAACATTTCTTCCAAACATATTTACCCATTATCTCCACCACTTAAAGAGATATGTATAGAGATTGACTGGAAAAACATCAGAAAATTTATACATATCCCCATAGCTGCCCCAAAAACCGAGCTAACACTGTGAAATGTATAATCGATTACCATTAATTTTCCTTCGTAACATTTCCTCCAAACACACTTACTCTTTATTTCCACCCCTTAAGGGGATTCCCATACAAAATGACTGAAAAAATATTAGAATATCAACAAATAACCCCTTAGTTGCTCAAAAACTCTCCCTAAACCTGTGAAATATATGACCGACTAGCATTAATTTTTCGTCTCCAACACTTCCTGCAAACTCACTTACCAACTATTTGCATCTATTAGGGAACTGCCATACAAAATCATTAATTTCATAATGGCCCATTACCCATACTTATCAGGTTTTTATGAATCATGCCCCATATGTTAGCAAAATGATTGACTTATTCTCAGGCATTAACTCATGTGCTACGCTATGCAGTACAAATAAGGCAGTAGGTTAAAAAACATATTATTTATATTTGTCACTATTTTCAATTAAATAAACTTGATTTTCTTATGAATGTGAGCGAAATTTATTTTCACACAAAAATGTAATTTCAATGTTTTCACTCTAATTATAAAAAGCAGGTGCATACAGTTCATATCGACATGCACATGGATATATGTGGAGTTTGTAATAGAATAAATACAAAAGGTATGATATCTATATATTCACTTATCTGAAAAATAATGATAAGATTACTATTGCATATAGTACATAGCATACAATTAAATCATTAAGCTTATTCACTGCGTAAAAGTATTAATTCGATTAAACTGATAGTGCAAGTATGATTGATAAAATACTTGAAAACACATTAGTAATGTGTCAATATGATAAAAAAAAAAAAAAAAAAACAATAAAATAAACCTAGAAAAGCTTATTAGAACAACAAGAACTTCATTTACATCATGCACACAAAATAGAAAATCCTTCAAATGGCAAGAGAATGAATAATTAATGACAACGATAAAAATTAATCGATTCTTATCGATTATTATGCTAATATCGTACAAATGTGTAATGCAAGAGTTTCATTTGAATTATCAATGTGTAGTAAAACAGTTGTTTTGTCCAATACAATTCCATTAGCAATTTATTATAATTATACTCATGTATGTACATTACATTTATACATACAAATCCTTTTATATAGTCCTATGTGGCCATCAAAAATCCATATGCAGGTAGTATGTGTGAATACATGAATATGACAAAAGGATATATGAGTTTTTTGCTTTCGTGTAAGCAAATAAATACTGACATCATCGATGAATGCATTTTTTTTTTTTTTTGAATAAACAACTCCATACTTAAATTTAAGCATTAAACCATTTCAGTACTCCGATTTAAATTGACCAAATGACATATGAAATTTAATTCACTATTCATGTTATTATTACAAGTAGGTACCAACTTAAAAAAAAGTCTATAAAGTATATAAAGGAAAGTACATAGAAACACAGTTAGATATATACATTATATATACAGGTGTTAACTCCCACATTCATTTGCACACATTTCTAATTTGTATATCAACTAGTATTCGTATGAGAAACTGAGTAAATTGAAATTCGTATAATTGCGATATATTTTCGTTAGGGTGAATCATTTTTTTTTTGTTAATATGTAGATGTCATTTATGTCATATGTCATTTATGTCATATGTCACTTATGTCATATGTCACTTATGTCATATGGCACTTATGTCATATGTCACTTATGTCATATGTCATTTATGTCATATTTTAGTTCTGCTACTTTTCCAACTATATGTCAAATTAATAAAATTGTAAATAAAAATTTATATATAGGGGAGAAGCTACGACTAAACCGAAATTGTTTCTATTATACTAAGGCATTCAATTTATTATTTTTCATAGAGAAACATTGATAAAAAAATTCAAAAATTATAAATTCAAATCCAATCCAAATTGCACCGTCTTCAGTCTAGAAATTATGTAGTCACCAATAGTTTTATTAAAATTTATTTTCACATATTTCTTATTTTGAAATGCTTATAGGTATGATTATTATTTTTATAAAGGGGACCTTTACAGGTCTATTGTGCCCGATTGTAGTTATACGCTTTGTTAAATATTTTTCTTACGAATAATTTGCTCTAATTCGGAGGCTTAAAGAATTTTCTAAATGCAAATGATTTCATAGATTAGAAAAATTTTGTATTTTGCTATACGCTCAAATATTAAATAAGAAAAAACCTTGGTCAAATCTTTTAATATTGTCGCTGTACATTTTATAAATAAAAAATAAAAATTGATCTACCTTAATGTACCTATATATTATCGCCAGAATAAAAATGTATTATTGCTAATAATAACTGCTCTGCAACTTTAGTGGAGAAACACCTGTGTTTTATTTTGTATATTAAGGTGGATCAAATTGTCTGGAATAGAATTTTGAAAATCTGTCTAAGAAAAAGTCACAAAATTTGGATAAATTCAAGCATTTTTTCCGCAAGGAAGTTTTTATAGACAATATTAAAATATCAATTTTGTAGAAGAAAACTATGGGCTATGTGATGAAAATAGAAGATATACATTTTGGCAGGAAATGCTTGAGAGGAAAAGTTAATAGGGGTCTATCACACATTTCACCACTCTGGAAGCGATTTTTGAACAGCTATTTGCAGGGATATTTGTCGATTTTCAAGTATTTTTGAGTTCGTTTTGCCTTTCTAAGTGGTTCAGGTAGAGAGAGATAATGTTGGGGAGAAAAATTATTTGGGGTCGTTCAAAGATTTCATCACTCTAGGGGAGAATCCTACGCAACAAGGGGGTTCTTTGATGATTTTGATGTGTTTTTGTGTTCATTTTGTATGGAGGCCTTTTTAGAGAGTGTTTATAGTGAGTACATATTTTCGAAAGAAATGCTGTAGAGAAAAAATTAATGAGAGCTGTTTATATATGTTATGACTTCAGGTTCAACCTCTATGCATTTTTACATTTTATGGATTTTTTGTCGTTTTCCAGACGTTTTTGCGTTCACTATGTATGGGAGCCCTCTTAAGGGGTGAATGGCGAATATAGGGAGTAAGTATGTTCGAAGAAAATACTTGTGAGAAAAATTTAATGGGTGTTCATCTTACATTTTACAACTCTAGGTACAGTTTCTGAGTAGTATTGTGGATATATATTAATTTTCAGGCGATTTTGCTTTAATTTTGTATTGGAGCCTTCTTATGGAGTTCAGATAGATTATAAGAGCGTTTGAAAGAAATTTTAGGGAACTTTTTAGTTTATTTATTAACAAAAACAAACTCTATATGAGAAAAGTTTTAATTTTTTTTTTCTCTCAAACTTCCTTCAAATCGTTCAGCGATTGCTAAATTGGGAATTCAATTTCTTGGGGAGAAATGCTTGAATTCATACAAAATTTGTTTTTCGCAGAGTCAAGTCTTTTATAAATTCGATCCATCTTAATGTGCATAAATTTCTTTGCATGCATATGGTATGGAAATAAGTAAGAAAATATACAATACATAATAAATTAATAAAATATTAATGGCACTACGTACCACTAAAATATTATCAGCACTCACCCATACTCATAAGCATATATACAATTCTTACCAAGTATTACGTTATATAAATAAATGAATGTAGTATTTATTTTTTGATAAAATCTACAATAATAGTACAAAAATACAAGTTAGTAGTCACACACATCGTAGTAATATACTCATATAAATGTCAGAGAAATTCCTATATTCCATCATCTTTTTTGCTTATTTCCTCTGGCTTCTGTTACCAACTAATTATTTATTTCGCATAATTTTTTTTTATTCTGCTTTTTTGTGTTCTTTTGATTGTTTTAACGCGACTCAACATGAATGAAAATATCTCCAACTGTTTCAACAAGTTTGTTTCATATCGTCATTCTCAATCGCTCTTGTTTTTTTTTTTTTTTCTTTTAACGCTTATCTGAACCAACTTTCGATTTCTTCCACTTCTCGTTTAAGACTTTATAAATATTTCTGTATTTTAATAGTCAACTGTGTACAAGTATATATGAAAGTATATGTAAAAATATCTAAGTATGTATTAAATTATATAGTTAATGTGATTATGCCTAACAAAAAATTGTTTGATTATTTGCCGTGGGTGTTAAATTAAACTTTATGTATGGATTTATATGGTTATGAGTAACATTTCACCATATGTCACAACATTTTAAAGGTATTCAATTATGTGACTGATGAATATTCTTACGAAATATCTAATTATTCTCTCATAAGTAGACGAATCGCGAATTAGTTCTTAAAGTTTCTATAAAAAACAAAAATCAAAGCTCACATTAATTCGTATTTATGCACATATGTCAATATTCCGGTCTATCCTACACCATACATGGTCAATCATAACAAACAAACAAACAAATAAAATATACTATTGTATATAAAATATATTATATTTTAAAATACTGATATGCGGTCATTTTTTGACTTCCTGTTATACCAAAAATGGAAAATTCTCAAAAGATTTATGTATTTTGTAATAAACATGCCAATATGTCCACATTGACCATTACTTAATAGTCTATTTTTAGATCGTTTTTATTTTCAAGCAGTGACCTGTGTTTCGTTTATTTTTTGACATATTGTATACTACAAATATGTTCAGTAAACAAAATTCCGCGGATATTAAATTCGAACAAGCTTCGCCAATGTTTTTTTTTTTGTTTTATCAATTTTTTATGGCATATTTGATCTTCTTTTAGCGACACCCTGGGAACGGTAGTAGACCATTTCACAATAGAAATTACAATTTTACAGGGGAACCCCTCTATGGAGTGGAGATTTAAGATAGGTATGTTTGGGAGAAATGTTGATGAAATAAAAAGATTTATTATCCCCCTTAGATTTGATTTCTCTAGAGGCTATTCTTGGTTATTTGTCGGTTTTCAGCCGATTTTTGTGTGTTCATTTTGTATAGCAACACCCTTATGGTGTCTAGGTAAGGGATAAGTAGGTATGAAAGAAATGAAAGAGGTAAATGTAATGGTAGTCGATGGTCTATTTTATCCTCCTTGAGATGATTTCTGGGGAACTATATAGTTGTTTCTCGATTTTTAGCCATTTTTGTATTCATTTTGTATGGGAGCCCCTTAGGTGATGAATTCAGGGGTAAGTAGATATGGAAGAAATATTGAAAAGGTAAAACTAATGCTACTTAGGGCAATTTTCCCAGTGACGAGTTAACCTTAAGTTAACTTTAACTCAAATATATCAGTTAACCTATGTGTAAATAAATTTCAATTTCACAGTACTGAGTTAACGTTAAAAAGTAAACAAAATCAGTCAGCTGAATCTTCTAATAAAGAGTGGCAACTTTTTTTTTTATTCAAAACGAAATAGCAAAATGAGTGACAAAAGGCGGGCAACCAATTTCTCATTATTATAAATTGGAAAATTATAAACTATTTTTGAACAAAAAAAAAAATAACACAATTGAGTGCCAACAAACTGACCACATTCCACCACTGAAATTAAGGAGAGATCCCGTGATGAAGTAGCCAATACCTTCCTTTCAGATATCCAAATCTTTATTGATTAATAAACCAATATTCAAAGCAAATGATTCCCATTTGCGTACGGGGTCACGGTACTCCTTTTCACTATACATGAAAACCATAGTCCTTTCCCGATTTGTTTTATAAACAATTAATTCATTAGCTACGCTGTAATCCTCTGTATCATCCTAATTCTGTATATCTTCAAAATCTAAATAATAAATTTTTCTTGAAATCAAAACGAACAATTTGATATTTAAATGTGTATTGTAATTTCAATGAGCTTTCACAATCAGCTGATTTCTACATTCCGCTAACTGGAGATTAACCCTTGAATATTCAGTGGGCATCTTTAAGTTAACTCGCTACCCTTAGTTGGATATGGATTTCACTCTTCTTTCTTTGCGTTCATTTTGTATGGCAGCCCCCTTAAGGATGGAAGTAGAGCGTGAGTATCTTCAGAGCCAATATTATGATGATAAAACGAATAGGGGGGTCGTTCATATACTTTTTCCCTATAAGAGCATCATTAGATAGCAGCGACTGTATGTGTCGATTATACATTAATTTCCTTCTAGGTGTGACTCCAGAAAGCGAAATAGGAATTCTCGTATAATAAAAATATGAATTTTTTAAGGAATCTCTTTAAGGTATAGAGATGAGGTATGATGAGAAATTGATTAACAGCCACTTTTTCACTAATTTTAGGATTCTTGAATGAGCTCTAAAACTTCATCAATCGGAATGAAAATGTCTAGATGGTAGTTGTTTATCAAATCGAATATTTTTAGTATATAAGAATTAGAAATCACATTTAAATTGGTTTTCACATACGTTTTTAGGCCACCTTAATGTATGTATGTACCTGTATTTGAAGATCGAATAGCAAATAAAAAAAATTTTGAAGAACTAAAATTTTTGGCGGTTTTAAGTTCGTGACTATGACGCTGAAAATAATTGTGAACTGTCTCAACCTCTTTTTTGTTGTTGTTGTATGTTCTAAAATATGTCTTTATTGTATGGTTAAAAAATGTTTTTGAAAGAATCAGATCAGCCCATGTACTTAGAAATGTTTAAAGAAATATAAAAATACATCTTGCTTTCACTTATAAGAGGTTATTCGGATGAAAAAATATGTGTTTCAACCGATCGGATAACAATAAGATGTGCCACATGCGTCATAAATTTGCCGATATACGCTTTGGACACTAAAGCGTTAAGGCAAAGAAAAAAAAATTAAATAAAATAAATAAAATAAAATTTTCTGAGAAGGGCCTGGTCTGGATATTTCATAAAATATTAGCCACTATATAGTAAATGTATTAATATCGTTATACTTACAAATTGAACAATTTTAATTATGCCCGGTCCAGTTTGAAAATATCCAACATTAATTGTGAGCGCGCTTAAACCGCCACCTGATGGTGGTGCAGCTTGCGACGTGGTGTTACGCTCGACGGTTACGACGGTTTCAACCATTTTTGATATTTGTATTTATAAGTATTGTAATTAAGCTTAAAAACAGTTTAGAAAAATCCTTTTTACTATTTGGAAAAAATATTTAAACAACAAAAAAGTTATTAAAAATAAATAAATACAAAAAAATAAATGCTATAGTAATAACCGAATATATCGAACGTTCTTGAGTACAAATATGGCGGCCCAGCAAATATGGACGAGAACTATTGGGGACGACAAATAAATATGCGTATGTATGCGACGCATCGTACGTATGGAATCGATGGAATGCGAACGTGCGTGCGAAACTACTGTTTCTAACGGTTACTCACACTTTCCGCGTGTACTTGTTTCAATGACAAGAACAATAGCAACGATAACACTAACAACACTAACAACAAATAATAATTAAACACAGGCACATACACAGACACACACATACGTAAATACACGCCCGCTCGGAAGCTATCAAAAAATGAATATTTTTTCACACTTTTCTCCCTTTGCTTTTTCGTTTAACTAGTCTCACTTTTTATTTATACTAAATTCAATATATTTCACCAGTTTAGTTTTGCTTTTCTTTTTTATTGTTTCTTTAATAAAAACACACACGCACACACACACACTCACTACTGTTGAATATTGAATATATGTAATATAATAAATAGAAATACTTATAGCCAGCTAACCAACCAACTTAATAAACTAACGATCTCGATCTTTATCGTTCGAATGCGTTACTGCAACTAACTAAGAGCACAACAATAACAACCTCAGCGAACCACAATTTTCTATGTCGTCGATTACTCTGCTCGTATTCAGTTTAATAATAAATTTTGTTTTTCTATGTATGTAGTTGCTGTTGTTGTTGGTGTTGTTGCTCCCATACGTAATCATAAGGTTATTTTGTTGATTTGTTTAGAGTGTGAGTCAATTTGGATTAAGCCAAATGAGTCAAAACATGTAGTCAGTTAGCTTCACACACACGCACACACACACACACACACACACACTCTCTCTCTCTCTCTCTCTTTGTCGCCCTCTCTTTCGATTTCTATCAGTCGCACTGTACCTACTCACCGTTCGTTCCAACCAAGTTAGTAATCATCGCAATGGAAGAGCTTTTCATGTTGTCGAACGAGTTCTCTGTGATGTTTAATGAAGTATAAGCATAATTGTGATATATTTGCTTTGGTTTAGTAAATGTTTTTGGGGGTGAGGAGACACGAAATAAACAAATAGAAATAAATATGTGGCATTTACAGGCCCCCGAAGGGCTCCATGATCTCTCTTCTCTCTTCCACTACTATTATGGGTGTTTAATTTTAAGATAGTAGTAGAAGGGGCCTACTTATATCAACTGGTTCCTAACGGCAGACCCTTTGTGACATCGTTTTTTCTGAGCCTTGTCACAGAGCTCTTTTAGAAATTTTTTCCTGGCAAATTATTACTGCTGGAAGAATTGCCAATTGCTTGACGACAGGTGGGTACAGTTCGAAAAAAGTATTTTCGATAATAAAGTTGTGCTTCAGTCAGGGTTGGAACCTACGACCTAAAGATCAGAACGCACTAATCACTAAGCACCCACGGCACCCACAATAAATATTTTTACATATTTCACTTGAGGAAAAGTGATAATTAGGTCGTCTAGAATATTATTATTATTTTTATTATTATTATTGTTAGAGGGTTGTATTACACTGCGATCCTAGGTATATTGTGCACCCCATCATGGACTAGACTAGTATTTCTCTAAGTCCAGCATCCATATGGAAGTTTAGTATAGATCCTACCCTAATGGACTTCAGCAGATTTTCCGTTTTTTCCCTGAAGTTTTTCTTTCTTGTGTGCATAAGTGCTAAACACGTTCCCAACACATGTTTTGCAGTTTCATTCTCCTCCCTGCAATGTCGGCAGGTTTCATCCGAGACGAGTCCCAGTTTTGTTAGGTGATAATTCAGCCTGCAGTGTCCTGTCAATAATCCTGTGATGATTCATATATTATTCTTGTTCATACTGATACATTCCTCAAGTCGTTGTAGGTTATAGGTCCCTAAAAGTGTATTGGATTGGTACAACCCTAATAGGTTTTCCCAGTATGATTGTCTTTCTGATTCTTCACTCCTTTTAATGAGCATGGATAAAGATCCTTTGCCCAGACCACAGAAGGGTTTTGGTCCTACAAAGGGTATTGCTGCTCCCTTCCTGGTTTTAAAGCGATGGAAATGAATTTGATATAGTAACGTAAAATTTCGACACCCCTCTCATTTTTTCTGTTTTTAATTATTAAAACCAATCAATTATGGTCCATTAGGTTCAATATATAAGAAAACCCCTGTAAGGTGTATAGATAGGAAGTCAGGGAATGCGAGGACGAAAAAATCAATGCGTCTGGCATATATTTTAGCCCTCTAGGTGTACCCTGGTTGTGCTGACAGCAAATTTTTATTAGAAACGTAAAAAACTTTTTTCTCACTCTCCCTCTCTTTCAATTTGCTCAATTTGCCTCATAAATTCTACATCATTAGTGTTGAGAAAAAAGAAAACTTGAAAAGAAATGATGATTTGACCTTTTCAAAGACAGCATTTGATCGTTTAATTCATTGAAATTATTATTGTTTACATTATTACTACAATATGCGATCATTTTTCTTTTTTTCTTTCTCCATGATCTCAATGCTCTCAATGCTTTTCACACACACACTCAGGCAAAATCATAGTCATTCATATCGATCATCCGCAAAAAACAATAAATACGTATGTGGTAGGCATATGGTTGCGACATATGTAAAAAGCTTATGACACCCACTTGCATGAATGATCAGTATGCGTACATAGCATTTTGTAGTGTTGGTGCTACTATTTTACTACACACATTTTTTTTTGTAGTTCTATTCTCATTTGCTTTTTGTTGCGTCTTCTTTCACAGTGCTAATATGTATGTATATCTGGACAAGTACATTCATATATTTATAATAATTTTGAATGAATTATATGGATCAATAGCGGTATTCACGATATGATATATTTTGATAAATGTTTTAAAAAAATATTATATTTTTTACCAGACCGTAAACACGGTTTATAGCAAAATGATGATCTTACAAAAGCAGTACTCATTTTTTCAGCTTTCTTTTTTCGAATACTTGGTGATTGAGCCAATTAGCAATTCTTCCGACAGTAACAACTTGCCATGAAAAAGCTTCTAAAAAAACTCTGTGGCGAAGCTCAGAAAAAGTGATGTCACAAGGGTTCTGCCGTTCGGAACCGGCTAAAATAATGCTGTCCAAAATTTAACACGCACAACGGTAATGGAAGAGAAGCTCGGTCAATGAGCCCTTCGAGGCTTTAAGTGCCACATATTTATTTTTTTTTTTTAGTGATTAAGCATTCAGGCACAATGAATACATTGGAAGATCCTTTTCTAGCAAGTGTCTGCCATTTCATTTGTAACGTAAGCACTATATGTACGGATCCAAATGAGATCAACCATGTTGTAGGCAGTTTTGGACAGCTGCTAGGCAAGTTGACCTCCATAATGTATGAAAAACAAAAGATCTTGTTGCAATATTTGTTGTCGGCAGCGTTGATTAGTAATAGTTTCACCTGATTTTAGAATGTCATACAGGATTACAAAACGCTTCTTCTTCTTCTTCTTATATGGCCATAACAACCGATGACCAATTTAAGCCGAACATACAATGCGGCGCCAGTCTTCTCTGTTCTTCGCTTGATGGCGCCAATTGGATATTCAAAGCATCGACAGGAGCATATTCTTCCATTCGCTTGACATGACCCAGCCAGCCCAGCCCCTGGATTTTGATTCGCCTGACTATGTCAGCTCAGCGTTGCGCCTTATTCGATACTCGCCATCAACGCAAATAGGTCCGAAGATCCTGCACAGAATACCACGCTTACATCCCAGAAAACACAGAGATTTGAACTTGCGACCATTGTTGTTGTTGTATATTAACATCCTGAAGCAGAGTGCGTTCGTGGCACTGTCATTTCTGGTAGTCCCTGTTCTGAGAGTTTTTCTTGTATGATCATCATTCAACAATACATGCAAATTGACACTAAAATCAATTCAATCAATCAATTTCAATTTATTGAACCACTCGTAATACTGTGATTTGCCGGTCAGAGATATACATTCAATTATTCGACGAGTCTTTCTTGTATTTTTTCATCATCCCCATCAGAAAAAGATTGTAAATGGATGTATTCAAATTTACTCAATGGCATTTCATGTTCTTTGTCTCTCACACCAAAAGCACTCGGTTTGAGTTTCTTGAACCGCTCATTGAACATTTTGACTTTGGGCGTTCAATGGCCGTTTTCAAACTTGACAGGCGATATTCTACAGTTTTCGTTCCTCACACCAAATTCATTTTTCAATTTATTGAACCACCTATAACAATGAGACTTATCGGCCATAGATGTAGAATTAATTATTTTGCGAGTTTTTCTGGACTAAAATTTTTATTCAGTAATAATTGCAAATATTCATCTTCAAACTTTTTCAGCGGCCTTCCATATTTTTCATTTGTTACACCATATCACTTTTCAATTTATTGAACCACTCACAACACTGTGATCTACCAAGAGCGAACTCGAGGTAAGCTTTTCAAACATTCTATCTGGATGTTAATCTCTTCAAAAAATTTTGAATACAACACACAAGCACATTGAATACAAAATACAACTATTGTTTTTGTGGTTTTTCTTTTTTTTCATTTTATTTTGAAAATAATAAATATTTAAATATAATTGTGTAAATATGTGTGTTATTCATTATTTTAAAGTTTCGTTTACTGGTTGTTTTTTTTTTTTATTTAGATTTCATTTTGAAATATTTCTCTTCTTTCTCTCAGTTAAACTTATAAAAGAATTATAGAATTTATTTATTAATTCTGAATATAGTAGCATATGTTATGTTTAGTGTGGTTTTTTTTTTCCTTCTTTTTTTATTTTTATTATATTTTACAATAAAATTAAATATTTGAATTTATTTATGTATATAGAAAATAGGCAAATATATTTTGTGTATTTGTGTGTGTATGGTTTTTTTTTAGTAACACTACTTATTAGCAGATTTTTATTTTTATTTTTTTTTTTTTTAATAAGAAATTAATTTAAAGTACTAAAATTATGTATATATGTATGTGGCTTATTTTATGAATATATATATATATATATATATATATATATATATATATATATATATATATATATATATATATATATATATATATATATATATATATATATATATATATATACTTGCTAAGGATTGACAATATGGCACAAACGATATATTAAACTAATATAAACCAAGTACAAATCACAGAAATAATCAAATTAGTTCACATTAAATTGCGCTATTAAATATTATATCGAAACAATGACAGTTGTCATAATAAAATTATTGACATTTTATTTAAGTAATTTTCTTAATTGATTCTAAATTTGCCTTCACAATCAATATTTCTGTGATTTGTGCTCAAATATTTGCTAATGAACATTATTCTGAAACTCACTTTTCATCGAAAGTTGATATCGATCGAAAATGAATTTCATATATATTTTTCTGATAAATTTTTTAATCCATAATTGCAACATTTAATTCGATTAAAAATTTACAATTAGCAAAAAACCAATTTACTCTATTTCGTTTGTGCCTATTATCAATCCATCTGTAGTGCAGTGTAGTGTAGAGTCGTGTACAAGAGCCTACCAGTTTAATGCATTTAAAAATTAATAATACAATTAATTATAAATCATTACAATAGTAGTAGTAGTAGTAGTAGTAACCAATGCATTTTAAATTATCCAACGAGACGTCGAGAAGGCTTCTTTAATGTATGTCTTTTATATGTCGTACGAATAACTCAAAGCATTGCCTCTTCACTCTTTGCACTGGCAATATTTTTACTACTTTTGTCTATATGAACACACATGCAACAAAAACAAAATATATATATTTTTTTCTTTTTCTTCTTTCTGCTTGTTGTTCTATTTTTTATATTTATTTTGATTTTTTATTGTTGTGTTATATTTTGTTCCATATATAGTAAGTTTGTTTTTATTTTTTATTTTATTTAGTATGTATGTAGTTATCTATAATATAGTATATGTTATATGTGAGTTTATAACAGTAATACAGCATACTTTAAACTTTGAGCAAAAATTATAATAATAAAAATTAACAGAAAAAAAAGAAAAGGAAAAATTAAAATATATTAAAAAAAAAAACTACAATTAAAATAGTTATAATAAAATTGGGAAAAAGAGTTAAAAAGAAAAACAAACAATGCCACTTGTATTACATATAAGCATTTTATATACTAGTAGAAATAAATAAAACTTCTTGATTTATTTTTCTGCATTTCTCTTAGCAGCAATGTTTAAGTCTCAAATAAAGGCCGTTCATATGCATGGCATTGTACCTTCATCATATTGTGCGAGACATAACGACTTACACACAACAGATGTTGGTAATGATGCTGATCGTGGTGGTGGTGGTGATGATGGTGATGCTGGTCAGCATCCCATTGAATGTGCACGTACATTTATCAACATTACTTTTTAATTTACAATATATTGTAGCTTATACATTTGATTTTTTTTTATAATTTGTGTTAACACATTTATTGCATAAATTAATATATTATAATTATTTTTTTTTTTTGTTATTTCTTGATTGAAAAACAAAAAAAAACGGTTACACATAATTCAACTTAAATCAAATATCGATCGGTTATATTGGAATTGCAAATATCTATATATGCATATCTACTCTGTTCTGCCTCTCTCTCACTCCACTCTCTATCATTTTGTTCCTCTAATTAACTTTATTTTTATTATTTTTTTTTGCTAATTTCATCAATGAGAAAAATATTGAATATTTCGTTTTGTTATTTTGTTGTTTCTTTTTCTAATTTCATCCTTTTTTTGTTGTTTGTTGCTTTCTTGTAATTCATCAATATAGAACTATGTCTTCCTAATGCCAATTGGTAACCACATTTTTCGCTTTCTTGTTCGTTTCGATTGTCTACTACACTTACACACACACACACTTAACATTCACTTTGTGAAAAATCCATTTCTTTTTTAACACTTCTCGCCAGACGATCCAATTCGGCAGCTGCATCAGTACGCACCGATAATTTATCGGGCGTCATTACACCATCTGTGCCATTGGTACGTGGTGAACTCATTGCTCCTGGCGGTGTTCCAGGTGAACCGGATTTTTTGTGCAACAAAGAATTAAAGAAATTGGCGAGCACACCCTCACCACCCGGTGTTGCCGGTGTCAACTTGGGATCCATCTAAGAGTATAAGAAATATTTAGTAATTTCATATGCTCATACTTAATGGAATACAAAATATTACCGATAAGAGCGGCGTACGTCTTAAAAAAAAAATACTCAAATAAAAATCAAAATCCCGTTTTAAAGAATTGATAAATAAGCCGACGGTAAGGGAGCTTAAGAAGAGGAGATCTCAGTAGAGACACTGCAGAAACGATGGGAGCCAATTTTATGAAAAAATTTTCGATTTTGTTTTACTGAAGATAGGGGCATGAACGTTTAGAAAAAATCTTTGGGAGCAATAATTGAATGGGGGCGGTCGGTGATATATTCAATTCCCATAGTCAATTTTATTCTTTAATTTTGAGAAGCAAAAACTAAAGGGTGTCGGTCCCGCATAGTGCTTTTCTAGAGGCCTTTCCTGGCCAGCTATGAGATTATTTGTCAAATTTAGGTGATTTTAGGTTCATTCATTTGTAGAGCAGTCCCCTTAAGAGGAGGAGATCTCTGTAGAGACACTGCAGAAACGATGGGAGCTAATTTCATAAAAAAATGTTCGATTTTGTAGGGCAGTCCCCCCTATTGGCTGAAGACAGGGGAGAGAACGTTTAGAAAAAATCTTTGGGAGCAAAAATTGAATGGTGGTGATCGGTGATACATTCAATTCCCATAATCAATTCTATTTTTCATAATTTAAATTTTGTAGAAAAATATAAGGTGAACATGTTCTAGAAAAGTGTTGGTGAGCAAAACAGGAACGGGTGCCGGAAATATGCTCAAACTCTATTAGGGTACCCTGAGGGGCGGTAGAAACTAATTTTATAAAAAAATTAAAAACAAAAAAGTGTTGGAGATAGTAGGTAAGCATATTGTGGAAAAATGTTTGTGAGGAAGAATTTAATGCCTTTAGGGGCAACCTGGTAGCGGTGGCAACTGATTTTTTAAAATATTTATTTTGTAGGACAGTCATTAATAATATTATTAATATATTCAGTCATGAATATATTCAATTCCCAGTAGGACCCTGAGACAGCATTTTATATAATTTAAATAATTGCTCATTACTTGGATATTGGTCATAGATTTGTTTTTCATCGATTTCATCTCTTATGTACAATTAAAGCACACTCTTCTCGCAATATATGTTACAAATTAATTCGATTGTTAACCAAACACAAAAACAAACGAGTTTATACCTTTTTCGGTGAGCTCTGTCCAGCTGAGCCGGGTGTGCGTGGTACAGCTTTATTACCGCCTGCTTGTGCACGTAGTGGTGATTCGCCTCGAACTTGTCCACCCTGTTTGAGTATTTCTTGCTGTCGCGATAAAAACGCTTGTTCGTCTTCTGTTTGCACTTCGATTTCTCGATTTGAAACAGTCTGAAATGGTGAATGTTTATCAATAAATCACATTGCCACCACATACTAATCTGAATTTTGAACTTACTTTTCTCGAAGGTGGTGCTGTTATGATATCCGTATAATAATCTTCAGCTTTACATGAATGCATATTCTCATATAAAATACTAATCTTCTTCAAACTATCCCAACCGGCAGGACTGCATCATGTATGAAATAAATGGTTATTATTGAAAATATATATGAGTTTATATCATCATTCTCGCTCTTTTTCTCTTTTTAACTTACATCAACACCGCATCTTTCTCAACGACTAGCGCAGGCGTTCGGAATGGTAGATCATAAATTCGATGTGTCAAATATTTATAAAGGAGATCACAGTTTTTGTCTTCTTTAACACTTGTGTAAAAAAGTGATGTGCCATGTTGCAAACAGAATCGTCGTATCCATTGCTGTATGAAATCAAAATGTTCATCTCGATAATCGTATTCTTTTTCCAGTGTCGTCATGTAGTCCGTCTAATAATAATAATTTGTAGAAAATATTCTTACAATTTAATACAAATAAAATATACAATATATCTAATATTTATTACCTTTGTGACCACAACTACTATATCCAAGCCTAAATTTGATGTTAGCGCACCATCAGTGAGTGGCAATAGATCATCATCATCGATTGAATTATTTCTCATCGTGCGTTTCACTGGTGAACCGGGATCCAAATCATCACCAACTTCACAATAACTTTGCCATGATGTGACTAAGCGTTGTCGTGCCTCTTGTTTCTCTTCGGGTTCCAATTTTAAAGTCTCAATATGATCGGAGAGTACTTTAATCCAATGATTCAATTGTTCTAACCAAGCCCATGGCTGTGTCATCGATACTGTGAGTATGACGAGTGTGTGTGCATAATTTGTCTCATTTAGAGCATAATGCAAAAGGTTTGTATGTCCTGGATCACCATCTAAAATCCAGACGCCTAATCGTGTCATATCTAATAATAATGATAATCATAATAATTAATGGCAAATTTGTATTGGAATTTATACGAATACTTACCATCTCTGTATTCATCTTTAACATCTATATACGCATATTCCAATCCCGATCCCTTTTTCGGATCCTCAACACCTTGCAATTTAGCTATAAGCGTCGTCTTACCGGTGGCATTATCGCCTAATACTAATACAGATTTATTTGATGGAAGTTTTGTGCTGCCTTGTTTTTGTACTTCACTCAAAATCGCAGACCTATAAAATACAAAGTTGAAAAAAGTATAAAAAAATGCATTTATTACATATTTAAATTATAGCTACTACAATTTAGGTCACAAAATAGCACGTAATTACCACTAAACTATATTCACTTAATGTAATTACATTCTAAAATGTGTTTTGTAAAATTATCATAAATATTTAACGATACTTCATGTTTCTAACTTCCTTTCAACTTATGTCTACCTTTCAATGAAATGCTCCTTTTCGCATTTCAACATGTCCATCAGCAAATTAATTGTAAATACAAATTTTAACTATACTTTATTCAATTAATTAAATGACAACTATTTATTATGCCTCTCTATACCCGAATACATATGTCAAAATTATTTCGTTGCTCTATCTGAAACAACTGTCAATCGAATTCTCATTCAATACAACGGTAGTAGTGCAAGAGACATGCAAACAAGTTTGACACCATTATTACTCTTTCACTCTTTCTTTAGTCTCAAAATTAATTGAAACAATAAAAGGATATTGTTCGTTGGTTCTTCACATGCAACGATATTATTATTACTCACGTTCAATGAGGAGTGAGAAAAATGTAGGTATGAAAATATTAAGAGAGTATGTAAATGAATATACAGTAAGTACCAGTATGCACTCTCAATCGAATATGGAAACTAAGTATTACAACACTGTCAGAGACCAAAAACAAAATGATAAAGTTCTGACAGTTGATTTCGAATAAAAAAATGGGGAAAAAACGATTGGATTTGACATTCAAAGGCGTTATGTTTAACGATAAATAATTTTGGGCAACAATTTAACACATTATACCCCTCTTGAAGCCAGGATGAATGGATTTTATTGCAAAATATATCATAAAAATATTAACGACAGTGGCTATTCATTATTAAAAACCAAATTTTTATTGTCTATGACAGCCAGAATATCCGACAGTTTTTCTTTTCTTTCTTTTTAAGACAAATTAGACAGAAATCTGAGGTTGATGGCGATAATCGTATTCGTATTTAGCAATCCAAATTCAAACAAATAAAGTGTATTCCTAAAATCAAATGAATCTTTACATATGATTTACTCACTCACTTATAGAGTAGTGAACATTGTTCTTAATTTACGTTAAGGGGAGTTTACTATAGTTTAATTGTCGTCGTAGATGTCGGCGCGTGGTCGTATTGATTTTCATAAAAGTGTTTTGAATATGCCGCTGAGAATATACAGTGGCGTGATATTACGAAAATTACGAAAAACCATTAAATAAAGTACTGACCCAGGTACTAACCTGAAACGCAATGTGTTGACGATTTTTGAACTTTATTGAAATTTTTGAATAGCGCAAATGGGTTTCTAGATATAATTTTTCGAAGGTAATTTTCTCATTTGGACCATATCTCGGGGAAGAAACTAACGATCTAATTGTAAAAGATATTGAAATGAACACAAAACAACAAACTGACAAATAATCAATTTCAGTGGTTTATATGCAATGAATCAAAATGAAATAAATGGCTTTTGGGCTAAAGACAATCTACAAAAATTTACAAAAACAAATGCGTTGAAAAATATATATCACAAAAACAAATAGATATTTGTATTTTTTTCCGTTTAGCTAATTATTTTATAATAAAAACAAAGTATCGATGAAAAAAATATATTATATGAAAATCTATACGAAAGTACTGACATTTAATATTTTCTCCATATTTAACGCGAGTCGAAATCAGTACCACTTTTCAATATTAACACCGTAAATCTACTTCGTGAGGTTCCGTAACTGCATGAGCCAAAAAATGGTAGAAGTAGACGCTGCCAAACCAAGGTGAAAATTTAAAAAAATAAGAAAATATTTAAATAACGCTACAATTTCCAAAAAGTCGGCCGTAGAGAGGTGAAATGTATGACCCACGTCCATTTTTGCAACATCCTTGCCCCCTATGTCCACTCCCAGGGTGGCCTTGGTGCAGTAACGCATATAGCCCCATTTATTTTTGCTCATCAACATTTTTTCTAAACAATTTCACTCCTAACTTCCATTTCATATAGAAGCTGTCAAACAAAATTAATGTAAATTATACCCATAAATCCCGAGGAGTCGTCCTAGAGCGGCAAAGTGAATGACCCACTACCACCAATTTTTTCCAAACACGCTTATCCCCTAACCCTTGCCCAGCTCAATAAAATTTATAAATTTTGCTTGCTACCATAATTTTGCTTGCATACTTTTAGGCGCAAATTGAAATGCTTCGATTTTTTATGCCGCTACTGTACTACAAGCACAGGCAATTGAATTTGGACAATGACTCTTTTTTTATACATTCATAAATACACATGCAACACCCGTTGGCATGGTGCACGAAAAGCCAAACGAATAATATTTTTCTTCACTACAATAGGTAGGTATATGGTGAACTTTTGAAGGTACATAGTCATTATTTGTTTGACTACTGAAATTGGATAAGGATAGGCATTTTGTTATTGGCATTTTTCGCGTTGTAAAATAAAGTTTTTACTTGACTAAAATAGTTCAAAATAGTTGTTAAATGTGAATTTAGTTATTTGTTAAAAATTAATTTAAATAAAATGAGTTTATTGAAAAGGCGTTCACGTAGTGAGACACGCAAATTGGAGCAAAATCTGAACGGAGCTTCCTTGCAAAATACACATGAAATAAATTTGCAAAGAAAACTAAAGGAATCCAACAATGGTTCGAATGCACAAAAAAATCGTACATATTTGAGTACTTTGGATATGACAATTGGCAGCATGGGACGACGAAAAACTTCTGCAGAGATGATCAGTGAAGCTAAAACATTTTTGGGTGACGTTACAACAGTCCCCAGCTTGACAAATGGCAATGGCGTTGGTGGTGGTGGTGGTAAAATGCTTATCATTTTGATTAATCATAATAATTGTAAATCATATTTACGCAGTGGCTGGTTTACGTTTGATTAGTACGAGACGTCCAATAACACCGCGTGAGTCAGGGCGCGCATTATATGGCAAAGTTAGTTTAGCCGGAAGACCGCCCAGTTCGTTTTCGTGAGTTCAAGTTAATTATGTTTGTGCGAATTGAATGTATTAATAATAATTCTGATGATTGTTGTTGTTGCTATTATTGTGAAATTACAGATTACGATATTTGCAAAATGAAGGCAATCGTACCCCAATGACACCCATGTTGACACCTCCATTAGAGCCCATTAAAAAACCGCGCACTTTCAATAGTATGAATACAAATGAATTTGAACATTTACAAAGAACACGATCTAGAAGGTCACGACGTTCTCTCTCGGTAGATGGTAAATTTGAGTATATCGAAAATGAAATTAATAATAGCACAAAAATTGTACCAAGAAAATTACCAGCTTTGGAAATTAAAGGCACTTCATTGTCAGACGGACGGCATGCGGTCGAAGGTAATTCAAATTACATTTATTAAGATTTGTGTAGTTATTTCATTCATTTTGAATAATTTTTAGCAAATACCAATGATAGTAAAGGCGAGCATATTCAGAATGCCAAAGTCAATCTCAGCAAATCTTTGGACTCACAGGATGCTATTAGTAAGACAATTAATTTATTAGCTTCGCGTAATCTTCTCTCACGTAGCAATGATCTATTGGCACAATCTACAACTGAGAAACTGATTGATATGTTAAAAGAACATGCTGGCCTCAAAGATTGTACCGACGAAACGGTTAATCATGTCAATTCAGTAAGTTCTAATTGGCATGTTCATTTCTTTTCGAAAAAAAATTGACTTTTTCGGCTTTATTAAAAATAGATCTTGTCAGAACTATATGAGCGTGTCCGGAAAAATGATAAAAATTACAAACGCGGCTTCATTTTAGGTGGACTCTATGGTCTAGTCGAATGTTTTTCACCAAAAATTCTTCTTGCTGTTGCCCGAGTTGTATTGGCGGTAAATATACACTCAATCCACAAAGCAATTCATATTACAATACATTCGTCGCTCCCAATAGCTCCATGTAACCGGTAGTAATTTGACCGGCGCCTGTAAGCTCATCTTCAAGGTGGCACGCAGTGAACAAAACGACAGTTTATTCCATGACAATGATATTCTAGAACTACTTATCGACGGTCTGGGACGGGCCAGCCCACTTGATGATCCCGAGGCATGCATTTACGGTTATGGTTCAATACGCTTCCTTACAAGTAGTAGTGCTCAGGAACGTGCCGAAGCTTCCGCAATAAAAGATGTCAATAAAAATTGGTCCGAATGTCTGGAGCTGCCACGTAAACCTTCCACAGCACCTGCAGCATCGGACAGCATAAAGTTGGCAACATGTGAAATAATGCAACGCGAGCGATTACAAAAACTCTGCAAACAATACTCACTGGTGGAACGTTTGGCAAGGCATGGCGCCGTAGAATTAATGGTGTTGCATTTACAAATTCTAAATGAAAGTGGTGCCACGCGAAAACTTACGGGTCCACCACTGCATTCGCTATATCAATTATCGGCAGCTTTGCGTGCTTTGGCCGATGTGCGTCAAACTTCGTGTTCCATAGAGCACCGTGATATTATTGAGGTGGAACAACGGCGATCTCATGAGGTTAACATACAATTGGAATTGGCTTGTCCGCATTTGATACGTGCAGCAGAAGTTTCAATTGGCGAGTTGGAGGTGCAGGCGAATATTGTTCGAACACTAAGGTAAATTCGAAATTAAATTTGATCGAATGTGAAATTTAACTTCGAAAATGGAAAATCGGGAATTTCGAAAATGAAAAATTCGAATTTCGAAAAATATAAACGATCTCTAATGATTTGTTTTATTTTTTTGCTTCTAGTGTACTCTCCGAAGATAATGACTGCTGTAAAGTACTAGCGAATTTTGCTGCACGTATTGGCATACTATTGGGGCCTTGTTGTGAACTCTTCAATAGCTCGTCGGAAAAATTGTTGTCACTTTTTAGTCGATTGGGCTATATATTGGGTAATATAATGGCGAAACATGATAATGCCAGAATTCAAGTAAGTGTTGACAAATTCGATCGAAATTTGTGTTTGCCATTTGATCGATTTCGATAGAAAGTGAAATTTAAAATATGCCACATTGCCTCTATATAATGTTTACCAATTTACTAAATATAACATATTTCGTAGTTCTACCACAACGATGTTGCCATGGAATACTTAATAAAAGTGTTGGAACTCTATTCAAAAGAACCCCTAACGGTGCATAATTCGGCGGGTGACTCCGTTATCGATGTGCTGATTAAAATGATACGTGTAATTGCTAATATGAGCGTTAACGCTGAGGTCGGTTTCGGTTTGGGAAATACCAGAGCCTTAGGCGTAATACTATTGAATCTATTAAATGCCACCAATCAAATTAGAGCTGTCAAAATTGTAAGTTATGCTACAGTGCTGTCTAAATATTAACTAATTTCTATATGAATATTGCAGAAAACTGAATTGCAAGAATTGATACATGCCACATTGGGTGCCTTACACAATCTATGCTTCTATCAGGATAAGAATAATACAACACCAGCACAAGTGATTGAATCGAAGGGATCGTTGCAGAGTATACTTTCCGATTTGGCAACTGCACTCTGTGTGACATTGCGCACATGCAGCGATTCGTCCACACAAGTAGAAACAACGCGAGTGTTGGGCAATTTAACGCGCAACGAAAAGGCTCGTCGTCTATTTTGTCTGGCCGGTGGATTAACACTTGTTGTGCAGTATTTAACACACAACACAAATGTCGAGTATGATTTCAAAGCATGCGCTATTGGAGTACTAGTAAATCTACTCGGCGATTATGAGAATCGACGACCGTTTATTCAGTTTAAGGGATCGGAAGTTCTATTGGATCTATTGCGTTCGGCACTGGAACAAGAAGACTGGTTTTTGGCCACAATCGTTTGTCAAGCCTTCTGGAATGTGCTTATCGATGCAAAGAAATTGATCGATATCTGTCAGGAGCAGGTGTTGGACGATGTATGTGATCTACTTGCAGATTATTTGGATGATGAACGTATATTTGAGGATTGTAATTGTACCAATACTCTATGGGAAGAATTTGCTGTAGTCGCTACTGATCTACTAGAACGTATTCAATGTAATTTGGAAAGGCAACAAGATGAAGATGGCGAAGAAGAAGTACCAGAGCCACGCACAGCACGCGTTATGAATGAAATGGACGACGACAACGATGAAGATGATGTTTACATTGATGAAATGTAATTAATTAATTAATTAATTTGAATTGTATTTCAATAAGAGTATTTTTTTTTTTTAATCCCAAAACAATTACAAATCAATTTTTTTTAAATTATATATACAATATATAATTAAATTAAATAAGAAACCCCAAAAAAAAAATTCAATAAATTTTATTCTCAAATATTCTTGAGGTCACAGTGCATATCGATAATGGTCAAATATATGAATTGTAGAAATGGTACCAAAAAAAAAATATGGTTAAAGTTACTTTTGATTTTTGGTGATGACAACATCGATTGCTGGTTAACAATACATATTTGTCATATACATTTCATTTTTTGCGCTCATTCGTCGCTCTTTCAAATATATTGTACATATTTACGGTAAAACATGAAGAACAAAAACAAAAAAACAAAAACACGTTTAAAGCAACCAATCAACTAACCAATAATATATGTACAATCGTCTTGCCTTCGTTGCTCACCCGTTGTTGTTGAAATCATCACTAGTCGTATTGAGAGAATTGTAAACGCAAACTGAATATTAAATCGAACTTAAGTAGGTACGTCTATAAATCTATGTAAATCTCATTTATTTCGATAGAGTTGGGGTAAAGGGTAATCGCACAGTGGACAAATAATGAAATTTTGATCGAGCGATATTTTTTTAGAATATTTTCATACAAAAACTCTTACATTTAAGTGTATTTTCAACCGATTTTCTACGACTTTGATATTAAAGGAGTACTCAAGTGGTTGCCCTTCTGATCTGTAGGTCGTGGGTTCAATCCCCGGCTGAAGCATAACAAAATTTCATATCGAAAAGATTTTTCTTTCGAACGGTACCCACCTATCGACAAGAATTGGCAATTTTTCCGGCAGTAACAATTTGCCGAAAATGCTTCTTAAAAGGGCTCCGTGACAAAACTAAGTTAAAGTGATGTCAGAAGAGTTCTGGCGTTCGGAAGCGGCTAATATAAGTAGGTCCCTTCTAATGCTGTCCCAATTTTACATGCACAACAGTATTGGAAGAGAAGTTCGGTGATAACACAATTGGCTTTCTGGCCTAAGTGTGTCCTCTCAGAAAGAGAGCAGCCACATTAACCTAACCTAACTTAAACTAACCTAATAGTCCTATAGTCAAATGCTATGGGTTTTGGTTCGCTACATGCCAACCCGTGGACAAATTTCCGCTGTCATGCGCAAATTTATTTGTAACCCAAAAAACTACAAAAATTGCCGAAAAAACACTGTCACATCCGCACAATAACAAAAAGTATGATGTGTGCCAAAACAGAGTAGTACATTTCTAAAAATTTTGGGTCGTTACATCCAAACATCTGTTCAGATTTCTATCAACGCCCTCAAATTTTTTTCTAATCTTAATAAAATCAGCAAAATACCCAAAAAAAATACAATGTCATTTGAGGTTAGAAAAAAACTGACCCAACTTAACCTAAACATTTCTGTGAAAATCGACGAAAAACGACGTTTTCGATGTTAGCAAATATCCTGAGGGTAAATTTGTTTTCTTTAATACCAAAATACATGGATAAACATCCAAAAATAGCCCAAAAATGATGTCACAGTCACACAACAAAATGGATAGAATGTCTGACGGTTCAGGGTGGTCGTATTTAATGGATTTTGGGTCGCTACATTCTAATCCGTGGTCGAATTTATGCCATCATCCAAAGATTTCTTTCTAGAATCAAAAAATATCCGAAAAACAAGGTTTCTAAGTTAGTTTGGGTTAGGAGTAGTCCATGCATTTTGAGGTGCTACTTTCAAACATCTGTCATCACCCTCAGGCTTCTTTCTAAACAAAAAAAATGTCATTTCTCGCCGAAACTGCTTTAATATCAAAATAACAACAAAATCAATTAAACGCTGTTCAAAAAAACTCAACAAAATTTTATCATAAGAATGTCAAAAGATTTACTTTTACGGCTGCTGCATAGCCGGAGACAAGACTAATAAAAATGAGGTTGGAAACCATTTAAGATTGGAATGCAAAAAAACCTTTTTCGGATTTTACCATACATTTGTACCACTACGAATACTTTAAATATATTTGTACACTTTTATTTGAAATTCGACCACCGTGCATCGTCACATCTATTTCAGTGGGTATGCATATAATGATTTTAAATAATGAATCATTGGTATTCATTGATTAAGTGATTGCTTATGAGTTATCGAACACTGTAGGGAGTCGATTTTATCTGTGTATTGTAATTATAAGCAATTCTACAATTTAATATTGGCTATTTCCATATAGATATAGCAGAACCATATTAGTATATACAAATGCAACAAAAAAATTGAATTTTCAATGTTTTCTACAAATCTGAATTGATTGAAGGAATTGACGATAAATTTGACGAAAAACGAATGATATGTGGATTCATATCATTTCTGGGTATTTTCTTTCTCTTTTTCTTAAGGAACCCTTAGGATAGGTCTCATATAAATAAAATATTTAATGAGCATATTTTTGTTACATTACAAAACAATACAAATCACTAAGAAATATTTAAAGTATATAATTATCATATGCGGATACAGACTATGAATACCACCCACACCTACATTTAATGGGGCGTATCTTAAGAACAACGTGTAAGAGATGGTAAGGGTTGGCATAGCATCTATACTTATATACTTAACACATTATGTCTGGCGAAGAAATAATGTACTTCGCTTGACTTGGCACCATATGTCTGCGATACAAGCAAGAAATATAAATGTCATGAGGCGTATTTAAAAGAAGACCGAATTCAGTTACGAGCGCATTTAATATGTATGTACAGTTGTGTTCATAAAAATAGCAGCACGGTGTCTGATATCACAAAGACATAAATTTTAGCTGTCGATTTTATTTTGTAGATGTACATATTGCTTTGTTCTTTAGTGTTCCTATTGGCCGTTATAACGGTATATTATTATCAGAAAAAAAATGTTGTTTTTGTTACATACGCGATGAATTAGTCGAGCACGTGCTTTCAGGCCTGTTCATAATAATAGCAGCAAAAATTAAAAAAAAAATTCTCATTGCAAAAATTTAAAATTTACTGCATCTTTCGGTACAAATGGTAAGTTTTGTTCAAGATTAAATAAAAAAAAATGCATCCTAATTTTTAACTTTCAATTCGAAAGCAAAATGGGCCGATCAAAACATTGTACCGCAGAAACTCGAAATTTAATAAAAAAATTGAGAGGAGATGGAAAATCCTACCGAGAAATAGAGAGAATTATTGGATGCAGCTCTAAAATGATCTCAAATGCGTTAAAGTGGCAAAATAAGCGTGAAATGCGTGGTCCAAAGCGTGCAACTAGTGCTCTCATTGACCGCAAAATTGTTCAAATGGCAGAACAATTTCCAAAAATCAGCTCCAAGCAAATCAAACAGGAGCTTGAACTGTCGGTAAGTTCAGTAACGGTAAGGAGAAGATTATTGGAAGCTAATTTGCCGGCCAGAAGTCCTCGAAAAGTACCTCTACTAAGCAAAAGACATGTTACTAAAAGATTGGAGTTCGCCGAGGAACATGTGAATTGGCCCATTCAAAAATGGCGCAATATTTTATGGTCCGACGAGAGCAAAATTGTTCTTTATGGCTCTAAAGGATGTCGCCAATATGTTAGAAGACCAGCCAATACAGCATATGACCCAAAATACACTGTTAAGACCGTAAAACATGGTGGCGTTAAAATTATGGTTTGGGCATGTTTTTCTTATTATGGTGTTGGACCAATACATAAGATTTCCGGGATCATGGATCAATTTGTGTACTTGGAAATTCTCGAAGAAACTATGCTTCCATATGCAGAGGACAATATGCCACTGAAATGGGTTTATCAGCAGGATAACGACCCAAAGCATACCAGCAAGCGGGCAAAATCGTGGTTTCGGGAGAAGAAAATCGATGTGATGGAGTGGACGGCACAATCACCGGACCTTAATCCCATCGAAAACTAGTGGGGTGATGTTAAAACTGCTGTAAGTGAAGCTAATCCTAAAAACACCAATGAACTCTGGGAGAAAGTACGCGAGGCTTGGTATGCAATACCCACTGAAAGGTGTGAAAAGTTGGTCGACTCCATGCGACGCAGATGTATTGCAGTCATCAAAAACGCTGGCCATGCCACTAAATATTAATTGAAAAATCATATGAGAGACTGAAATCCAAGTTAAGTTTTTTCATTTATTTTTTTTTAATTAATGTCTCCAAATGTACTAAGTGCTGCTATTTTTATGAACAACATGAATTAGTATTTTTTATCTACAATAACTAAGTTTAATAAAAATGAAGTATTATTTTATTCTTTTTTTTACATATGTTGGTTGCTTTTTATTTGCCAATAATCTTTTTAATAGAAAAATAAATGCCATATAAATTATCTTGAATTTTTCATCATCAATGTCGCGCTGCTATTTTTATGAACACAACTGTATATACTTTAATCATAAGAGCACCGACTGACTGATTACACAAGTAGCAAATAGAAATTAGCACCTGTGATTATCTACCAAAGCTAAGATATCACAAAAACGATGATAGACATTTGTTTATAATCACATGAATTAAATGGAAAATAATGCCAACCAGTCGGAAGCACACAAAGAAACTAACACACACATTTCTCTATATATCATAAATATTGTGATCTCACAGTCTGGAGAAAAATTTACTGCAACATACCGACGTAAATCAAGAGTGGTGATATGAAGGCAGAGAAAAGTATGACACACAAAACTAAAGCACCTGAATGTGAAAAAAATAACAAATAAACTATATAAATAAATAATAAATGCTACAGAGAAAAATTTGTGAAAGGCTGAGAGTCATGGCATATAGAGAGTAAATATAGGAAAGCAAATGCGGAGATAGAAATATATAGTGAGCGAAAAGAATATAGAAAAGACCAAACAATACTAAAGTCGAAAATTCAAACGTAAGCAAATATGACACATCGAACGCAAATTTTTAGCTTCCAACAATAAAAAGTCGACATGGTAAATGCAATTAAATTATTCAAAAAGGTTGAAAAATTAAAAATAGAAAAACACAAAACTGTCACAAATGGAAAGCAAGAAACGAAACACATTGTACTATGCAAAGCATATATTTGCAGCATATGAGTGAAATTCAACCATTCATCGTTTGTGCCAACATATGCGGGTGTATGCGCAGTTTGATGACACCTATTTCTAATTATGCACTTCATTATCATTAATCCTTTATTTTTAAAAACACACACAGAGTATTCAATTGTCATTGTAAACTTTCCTTTATAATATTATACACACATATGTACACACTTCGCTCACATCTGTACTTAGTAATGATTCATAGCCACCTCTTGCCACACCTCATTTCCGTTCCTAAAACATTGCTTAAAACTATAGACTATAGCAAACATATGTATGCGGCTATAATAAACCACACTTCACTCTCTTACCATAAATTCTCCTTCTCGTTGGCTGATGCATCCTTTTTTTTCGTTGTGAAGGATGATGTCAGCGCATTGCCATTCATTTGCGTACCAATTTCTAACGCCATATTCGACGTATGCGTTATTTGACAATATGCGGGTGAATTGGCAAGTGGTACCTTCGATGATACACAATTACCGTTCAAATGATCACGTCAAATACCAAATGTCTAACATAAATTTTGCCACACACAACGATACCAGTTACTAGTTGTAATTGCTTACACAGGCAAAAGTATATGGATATGAGTTGGGAGATTCAAGCAATCAAGTAAAAGAAACGCGAAACACGAAAAACAACAATAAAACCATGCAAAACAAAAGCGACGACGCAACGGTAATGACAATGGTGGTGACCAGCAGCAGAAGAAGCAACAGTAGTTGGAACTGCAAAAATCCACAAAAGAACGACAAACGTTTTGAGACGTAAAGGCGTTGAGCTTCTCTAGTTCCTGTTCTTTTCTGTTGTTTCACTTCCTTGCCTTTGCCTTGTCTTCTACTTTTTTCGGCTAACTCTTGTTGCTATTCCAACTTCGTTGAGTGGTGCACCACAATCGTCTCTTTGCTTTTGTGCTAGCTTTTATTACTAGCTTTGATGATTCGTTCGTTTTTTTCTTATATTTCTTTTGTCTTATAATTCTTCTTTTTTTGTTACTATTTGCACTCTTTCAAATTGAACAAAAAAAAAATAATAAGTCGACTAGTTAGCTGCTATCTTTATTAGATTTTTTTTTCTCCCAATAGTGTTCCAATGATCAGCTGTAATTTTTTTTGTATACTCCCAAAATTGCTTATACAACGCAAATATATTTTGTAGTTTGTTTTCTCTTCAATAAGTTTCTATTTTGCGTTGAATATAACACAATTTTCATTAAAATTATTCACACACACGATGAGAAAAATGACTTTTCTACTTTTGATCATCAACGAAATTGTTATAAAAGCAAATTGCGACGACTTTGCTCTTAGACGAGTGCCAACATAACGATAGAAAATTCCAATTTGACAGCGACAGGGTTGTGTGTATTTAATAATAGCACTTTTTCTATCCAGTGATAGAGGGCACTAGGGCAAATTATATTATATTTGCACCAATTGAAAGTGACATCTAGCGATTCATTGTTTCAACTTCTTGGTATATTTGAACTGCCCGTAGAATTCTATAATATATTTTAATTTAGTGTTTTGTGAAATTACTTAATGAAATTACTTATGCATATATCCACGATATTCCTGTTACTTTTTTCGCAGTAATTCAAATTTTTTGTTTTTTGGAAACTTCCTGTCATCTCACATATTCACCTGATAATTTTAACAAATATTACGAAACTAAAATTGCATGATAACCACAGAAAATAAAAGTGTTCAACTACTACAATTCTTATGGGAAACAATTTATTCAAGATGTACACGAAAATTATTTTAAAACAGTTGATACTCTACTCATATGTATGCATATATTATTTATTAACATGAAACACTTTAATTAATTTTCGTTTTTTGTAGTCAACTGCGTAAAGATCATCTCAAATTTAGAGGTATATCACCAGCAGCACTATAATGATAATCACTATTATGGCTATAATTATCAAAGGTAATAAAAGTTGTAATGCACATTTACAACAGCAGCAAGCCGCATCTCCTAAACATTCTGAACAGCAGCACATTTTCCATACAGTATCACAAGAACCGTCTGAAGTGGTTTATGCAAATTTTAAATTATATAACAAATAGAAGCTGCTATATTTATTTATAAATTGTATTAAAAATTGTACTAAAAGAAAATCATGACTTGACAAACACGTTGTCAAAATGGAATAACTTCATTGTAGAATAGTGTGTTTCATTGTAATGGAAAAAATCGGGTTTCAAATGAATAGAAAATATTGAAAATCACATATAACAATTTAGAAATCGTTTGGAGTAGTATCATTTTCCCCCCCCTGTTAATGAAAGTTTATCGCTATCAAGTATATTTGATCGATAAATTGTTAAATTGTTAAATAATAGATCACATCTGTATGTATTAATATTTATTTTATTTTACACATCAACATTAAACATATGTTTAGTATGAATTTTTGTATTTAGGTAGTATGCATTTACATAACAAAACTGATTCACATTCAACTGAAAAATGGATGATAGAATTCATCAGATAAGAAACAAAGAATAAAGAACAAAAAGATTTAAGGAATGTTTGGAAATATTTTTTTGAATTTTAATTATAATAACTGATTATATAATATAATGGTTTTTGTTCTTTTCTTTTTGTTTTCTTTCACATGAATTAGATAATGTACATATGCATATATGTATGTAGTATGTAGATATAGGACAATATTTTATAGTTGCATTTTAGCATTTACCAATTTTGAAAATACACACGACAAATAACAAAATTTTCAATAATAACAACAAATGTGACAAAAATTGGCAGATAATTTGATGGTTGATTGCACGAATACAATTTTTCTTCTTTTCTCAATTTCAATACTATTTTAGTAATCACCAAAACCGAAGTACCGCTTATATGTGCGTGTATGTATTTGCGTGCTTTCGGTTATAATTTGCCAATGAAAATATTTTAAATATATGAATACAAATTTGAACATACATTGTGATAAATTTGTGTATGTGTTTGAAAATAATACCGCGCCGCACCTCAAATGATTTTTCGCATTTTTCTTTTTAGAAAATCGGTATATAATTATCGATTTTCGCACGATGCTTCTGGGCCACACACTCAGCGATCCATACAATGTTGCGACATTCTTGTTCCTTTAATTTTAAGTAAGCGTAGAAAACACCAAAATGGAATTGTTGCAAAAACGCGTATAGATTCAATTTAACTTCATGTTCGAAAAATTTATCTTCCAATGTCTTGTCACCGGGATTATTTCCGGAGCCATCAAACAGGGCAGCATACTCAGCATAATAGTCGGCAACGGTTTTCACCTGCTCAAAGTCATCGGCACGTGCCAGTGCCGCCAAACCATCTGGATGCATTTTACCACAACGAGGATACAACTTGGCACGATCGTCCTTGGAGAGTTCCGTGTCAAAGGAATTGATAGTGATTATGATTGCACGTCGATCGGCTTCAAACTGTATACATAAAAGTGAAATTGCATTTCATCTTTCAAATAAATATACCGCACTGAACTTACTGCCAAAATTTCACACATTACATCTGCAGTGGAACCACCCATTTCTTTGCAGAACTCATAGAAGGCTTCCAAGTATGCCTTATACAGAGTGTTACGAATAATTTCAATATTCATTTCATCCAAATCTTGCTCCGAAATACAATCGACGAAAAATGGAGCTAATGGTGTGTCAACCAGCACAGCATTGTACAGCTCAGCAGGTGTTGCAGCCACATGGATAGCTTCCATTTGTTCAAAACTTCCCAATGGATGACATTTTGGTATCAGCTCCGAAATGGGACGCTGATGTAGGGTACCCGTGATGAGTAAAATGATGTTATCAATCATATAACCGTAAGTAATGAAATCCAAAAATTTCGACAAAGGTTCTACAGCATGATTGCGAAGATGTTGGAATTCGATAACGAGTTTCTCACGTAACTTGTCGTCAATAACGGAAACAGATAATGGTGATGGCTCATTGGCAAGAAAACTACCATAATCGGTGCCTTGGAGATGAAGTTTTAAATCTATATCGCATACAAATATGTAAAAACAATATATAAATTATATTATTACAGAATGAACATAAATCACAAGACACTTGACATTACTTCACACCAACATTACGTTGCATGGGCTTAATACATTCGCACACGAATAGATATGCACACATACGCTCACACACATTTCTCGTACAATTCGTGTGTACTGAGTCACATGACCTCCATTAAATTGAGAGATCACTTTTACGATTTATAAGGGCCAGTTAATGAAATACTCACCCTCCAGGGATTCACATTGCACAAGATTTAAATAATCCGATTGCTTCAGAATGCCACATTTAAAACCACGGCATAAACCTTCCAAATAGCCACCATCAATATTGAACATAAATCCAGAACCTGTCATTTTGATGTTTCGTGTTTTTTTTTCCTCTGTTTTTCAGTCGTCGACCTTATCAATCGGTTTTCTTAAGATTTTGCAAACAAAAGCAAATTATTTATTATTGTAATTTGAAATCAACAATATAATTTAGTTTATTCACTGTAATTTCTTCAAGAAAATATAAAAACCTACTTCAATCGCAATCAAAATACAAAACTCCCAATAAAATTTTCACCTTCTTTTCTTATCGACCACTACCAATTCATTTGTCATATGACTAGCCAGGGTTGACTATGACAGACATTTTGTCATTTCTTATTTTAGCTGTGTTCACGTATGTGATATTTTGTAAAAATTCCATGAGAAGCGAAAACCGTTTATTTCGAGTTAGGTTGAAATTTACTATGAGCCATGGGCAACTCTTAAAATTCTAAGAAATTCAAATCGTTTTAATTGCAATTTTCCATAATTTTCCAAAAGTAGAATTGAGCTGTTGTTATTTCTTCAGTTTTAGCTTGTTATATTTTCTACTAATAAGGGCCAGTTTTTCAATACGAACTTAAACTAGGTTTATGCCCCTATTGCGGTTCACAACTTTTGTAACAGTTTGGTCGCCGTCGAGAAATTCATATTGCCGTTCTCAACTCGACTGGCGGCTGATTTTTTTGATTGTGTTCATTATTTTTGTGGTATTGCCGTTTGCAACTCTGTTTCAGTTTGGTCGACAAGCACGTTAAATATACACCACTGCTCATAAGCAGTTGTGTTTGCATCAGTTGCAGTTTACTTTAAACTAATAAAGCCAAAAATAATGGAGAGATAGTAAGTAATAATTAGCTTGGCTTCATATTGTAATTTCTCAACATTTTATACATTTTCAGAAGTTTAAAAATTACAACCAAAGCTCAATTTGAGAGGCTTGTTCAACTAATGGACCAGAATCCAAGCTAACAAAGTAGACCTGAATCTAAGAAAATAAGATTTTTTTTTAAATAATTTAAGTTATCTTCCATTTACCAAAAAAGACTGAAATAAATTTAAAAAATAAATAAGAGATAAATTTATTGAGCTTGGAAAGAACGCATTATATTATTTCTGATACTCCTTGTAGCGTCTGTTTCGTCTCCAATACATCTAATACTTCTTTTAAAACAAGTGACATTGTAGATTGAGCCACTCCTATATTGAAGTCATTGCCGCTGCTCTTCTGGTAGCTTCCATCAGCGAAAAATCTAAGAGCAGCACACAATTTCAATATTGGTGGTATAGATACGACACGCACAGATTTCTTGAAATGGTATTTTACGTCATCCAGCAAAAGGCAAAATGCCTCTTTGCTCAGTCGAAAATAGCTAATAAATCTATAAAAAATTTATTATTTGCTTTTATTTATTTTGAACAATATTTATACTTTTCGCTAGGTAGTTCAAGAGGGTTAGAGTCATCACGAATTTTTCTCCGTAAGCGTAGCAAATCAATTTTCGCGTCTTCGTTTTCATCTTCATAAAACAAATCTACACTAATATCCATTTTAAATAATTTTCACAGCAAAACACAATTGTATATTTCCTTAATTTTTACTTTTAATCGAACACTTTTCTGTCATAAGTGATATTTTAAGCTGGTAACGCCATAACAATTTCAACCTAAAACAGTGGTGTACCACAATACCAAAAAATAGTTTGGTCTTGTTGAAGTCGGGTCGACTCTAAGACGACCAAACTGGGTTGAGTGGTGAACGGCAATAGGGGCATTAAACTAAGTTTACGTAAACGGTGTTCAAATTTAAATTTATTTTAAACCGTAGCAAGGAAAGATGTACTGGAGTCCAAGAACAGACAGCTGAACAACTGATAGGTTAATGTTAATTTAACCCAGCAAGATTGGACGTTTAAACCTAGTTTAAACTATGTTGAAATTTCACTGAAAACTGCACATCGAGTTTAAAATTAGTTTAAACGATAAATAAAGTTAAACTCGCACTGAAAAACTTATCGTAAGAACTAGAAAGATAGTAAAAACAAAAAGAAAGTATTCAACAGCCAAATTAGCAAAGTTATTCTAAAGGATTACTCAATAATTTTATTATGCGAATATTGCGTATAATAATAGTGATAATTACGAAAATTCGAAGAGTAAAAACTAACAACATTTAATTTTAATTGTTTGAAACGACATTTATTACAAATTTAGGGCATTCACAAGGTGTCATAACACGTCATATTGTCCTATTATCATAAGTTTAAGTGATTATTTTCGTTTTTTCACTTTCTCTTGACATTTTTAACTTAAAATTCAGTCAAAATCGATACTCGGTTGTATTGACCAAATAATAAGAAGAAGAGGATGAAGAAAATCAGCTGACTGAGTATTGAAATATCACATACAATTATGACGACGATATTATGAGGTGTTCACATGTTTAATTTTTTCATTCAATTTGTAGTTATGACATATGACTTTATAGTATTCTGTGTTTTATGGGTTAATGTATATCTGATAATTTTTACTGGTTGTCCTTCATGTACTTTGTTTTTTAATTTTCTGTTTGTGGGAATATATTTCTGAATTTTTATCCTACTCTCTCGTTGCAAGTTATTATAGGAAAGTATGTGAACAAACCAAATAACAAGTTGAAGAAAAATCGAAATATGTAAAAATTATAGATCTGCAATTTATGTTCAATTTTAATAGTGGCAATTTCGAAGTTTCGTGTTGTTGTATTTGGTTGGTAAACCAATTTTGTTGACTACTTTGCATCCCAGCTCTCTGAAACGGGTAATTATTGACGAACCCCATATAATACAGGGATGACTTTTAACAATAGTAAATACAAAAAAATGGAAAAATATTGAATTTTGAATTAAATCGATATTCGGTGAATGCAATTCGATTCTGCGGAATACTTTGGATAACGTATAAAGTATCCTGTGGACTTCGATTTTTAGCATTGCTTGTGCACAAGAATATATAATATCTAGGAAAAATATTACCAATTTACTAACGCTGAAGAATGTGTTCACATCAAATTAATAGAATAGGTTTAAAATAAAAACACAAACATGATCATTTTCTCTTTATTAGTTTATAATATATTTCAATTGCATCTGCATCATGTCTGTATACAAATTTTAATTCACATCATATCATCATCACCTTCACACTTGCTAAAATATGTAATTTTCTGTTCTTTGTTATATTTATTTACTAGAAATATTTATTGAAGTATTTATGTGATTATCTGCATGATGGAATGTGTATTGGTTTTAGACATATAATGTACTTATTTAATTTTTAATACAATTTTACTTTAAATACACAGATAATGCGGTTTCATCAATTGTTTAAATTCTATTTGGTTGAGTATAAATATATATGTATTGGATTCTTTTTTTTTGTATTTATTTTGCAACTTTCTTTCAATCTCGACTAAAATCACATACATCAGTAGGTGTATGCACTTATTATTGAAATCTTAATCAAAGAGAAGAAAACTGGTAAAAATTCTTTCAAATGCTTACAAGAAAAAAAAAAAGTAATTAAAATAACCAAATTTACATTTAGATATTTCTGTAATGGATGTAACATTTATTTTATTGTATTCATAATTTAGCAAAAAATTTGTTTGAGATTGAAAATTTTTATATTTTTTTCCTATATTCATTTGCTATATGTACACCATTAAATACAGAGTAATTGTAAATCATGCCTAAAGATGTTTTGAATAATTTTGAAATACACTTTTTATTCTGGCATACTTTCAGGTTTCCTTTAATTTTCTACATATGCATGTATGTATGTATGTATATTTAACTGGTTCCTAAAGAATGTAGAATAGAACGCATTTGGCGGCAGTGAAAAAGTTTAAGTGATTCCTCTATTTATACTCTAAACAATTCAATATTTTCATATTTAAATTTCTATTGACAATGTACGTTTTGCTTTTGTAATTTATTCACAAAATCACATGATTTTAAAATTATTTTCATTAAACTGCATTTAACTATTCAAATTTTCATATTTGCTCGTTGTTCTCTCTTCTTATACTCTTTAAATATTTAGAAAGTGCATATTATATTTGAGAATTTCCGTTTTCTGGTTTGTTTATTGTATTTGTATGGGATAATTTTTATGAATATGTAGGAGGCTAGCAATAAATTTCCACAAATATTTCTGTACTCTCTTATCGTTGGGATATGCGTGCATAGTGTTCACTTATTTTTGTTTTATTATTATTGTGTGTATGATTGTGGGGGGGGGGGGAATATGTATATGATTTCTTTATTTTTCTTTTAGTTTTTTTTTATTCATTTCATTTAGCTCTTATAACTGTATTAATTTTGAATTCAAATAAAAGCAAGTAAGCATTATCATAAAAATGAATCAAAGAAAATAGTTTCCAGTAGCAAAATATTCATATATAACACCCTTTACAACAGTTTTCATAACAAACAAATAGTACAAAAAATTCATATTTTGTTCATTTCAGCAACATCCGTCACAAAAGCAAACTACACACAATACATACGTCAAAGTGTATAATTAATATATTTTACTAAGCAACCCTGTATTTTAATTTACGCAAACAAAAAAGCATACACAAACCCGCGTATACTTACTATTTTTGTTTTACAATGTACATACATACTTTTTTTTATGCATTTCAAATCTATATTTAAAATTAGAATTGAATAGTTTTGGACAATAATATCGTAATACATATTACATTAATATGTATAACGTTAGAAATAAATAAGGTGTAACTCAATTTATAAAAAATTTGTTTTTTTTTTCGTATAAAATAAATTTTATTTAGTGTAAATTGATAAATATTTTAAGAAGTAAAAATACATTTTTATAATTGTGATTTTAATTAATTAAAAAAAAAAAAAGAAAAACAAATAGTAAATGGGTGGCAGCGAGAGAAGAGTTTTATGTAGTTAGACAAAGAGCGACAGTGTATAAAATGTATGCACTTTTTTGTAAAGGCTTTCCTATAAAATTATCGTTCAACTTTGCTTAATCAAAAAATAAAAAACACAAAGAAAATAACAACACAAAATAACCACAAGCACAACGTCGCATTGGTTTTGTGTGCGCTTGGCATTAGGCATTTGCATGAGAAATTACACATGATTACATATAAATTTATTATTTTATTTTATTATATATAATAGCTATTATTATTATTATTATCATTATTAATATTATTATTTATAAATTACACTATGGACGTATTGAAAAGAAAAACAAAAAATGTAATGTTTCTAACATGAGAAACACACAAATCAAAGGTTGATGGATATATGCAGGAAAAGTTACACAAAGTTTTTAAGATTATTTCAAAAATTACATACATAAATCAACATATGCTATGTGGGTATCTAGTGAGCATGTATATATTTATGGTAAATAATTTATAGATTGTATAGATTACTTAGTTATAGAAAATTTAGTAGGTAATTTATTCATTCATCAACTAAATTATTTATAATTAAACTAATATATAATTATTTATGTAATATTTTCCCATGTATATAGATGCAATGGCGGGGGCATATTATAAAATTATTGTTGTGATTACTGGTAGACTATGTAATTGCAATATTGTGAATTTCACTTTCTATTGAAAAGTAATAAAATGCTCGCAAATTCTTAATGATAAATCTGTTATCGCTTTAGAAATCACCCAATATGATCGTTCGGACAAATGGCGCAGAAGCTTGGGTACTTTTATGTCCCTATTACGAATGGCAACTCTATTTGCTAATTATCGTAGCAAGTTGCCATCGATAATAGGCGCATTAAGATCTGTTGAGAGGATGAGATTCGTTTTTTTTTATACATTTTGCTAAATCGATTTCGATCGAAAGTGAAATTCACAACATTACATTCTTGCATATTGTAATTAGAAATTATTTCAATTTTGTCTGTTCAGCTCATGTTCATTATTCTTATGATAAATTTAATAATACTATAAATATAGTACATTATTTATAAAATGTAAAGCATCTTTCATGACATGAGGGCAAATAAATTTAGAAGCAGCCATTTGTTTTATTTATTTCTCTCGACGGTACAGGTAATGGTAATTTTCTTCTAACTGGATTTTATATGGCAATAAAAAATAAAGAAATTTTAATTTCATACATTTGTTTATACATTTTAGTATATGATTTTGTGTGTGTGTGTGTGTAATATGCGAAAGATTACAAAATATTAAAATTACAAAACATTGAGATTCACATAATTTTATAAATTCATTTATCGTAAGCTCCAACTATGTGTATATAATAATTAATACACTTATACAAATATAAAAAGATAATCTTTGTCCTTAATAATTGCAGCGGCGAGCTTCTATTTTATATAGGTAGGTATGTAGTATATGTTTGTGCTCTTATAAAAGCAAACGGCGCTGTTGGATCAAGGTTCATGTAAATTCTCACTGTTTACTGTGAACCTAGCGCGTAGTAGCTGCCACTCACTAAAATGTCAACTAAATCTATCTTAAAGAGGCAATAACTAATATTTTTCAATCATTTTCATTTATCTGTAACTTTTTCATTCTTTCTTCATAAAGGCTTATAATTGTTTTTCAAAAATTTTTGCATTTGTAAGCAAACAGCAAAATTAAAATATGAATAATTAATTAAATTCTTAAAAATTACATTACCCATTGGGAGGGATAGGCATAAAGCAGCGTTTGGATTTGTTTTTCTTTGGGGATTTTTAATTGATAAATACCTTTTACATATTTGTTTTTAGTTTGTTTTTTGTATTTGAAATAATTAACGAACTTTCTGTATTGATGCGTTAAACTTTCAAATCATACATAATCTTCACATTTTTTTTGTTCATACAAACAAAGACGATCTTTCTTTATTTCTTATTTAAATTTTATTGAATTTCTTCTTTTGCTTCGTCATCTCCTTCTACTTAAACATATGTGGCTACTGCTGCAGCGTTTGAACCTTGTGATGTTGGCGCCGCTGGTGCTGTTGCTGCTGGAGCTGTTGCCTGATGTGATGCTGCTGTATTATTAACCGGTTGTGGACTTACTGGTGGCTGCAATTTACCCGGCACATATTGCCCAATAAAGGAGCCATCTTCAGTGAATTGTCCTATGAGAGAAGAGTAAGGAAAACGAATCGAATTAGTACATTCGATTATTTAGGCAAATTTCAATTGTTAAAATTTAGTTTATGTCAATCGATTCACCAACACCATGTTATAACTGTGAGCAGTACTATGAAATATTCGTGGTTTTTTTTTTTTTTGATTTTTGTATGTATTTAATTTCTGTTAATTTATTTAAAATTTGCTACTAAAAGGTGCTTCATTGCAAATATCTTTAAATGATATATATTTTTGAATAATATTAGACAAATTAATTAATATATTAATTAAAATATGTAAATGCAAATTATATTCAAATTAACAACTAAAACTATCACATACGCTACTGGAATAGAAAACATCAGTCAGAAAAACAAAAGGAAATTACATCCACGCAAATTTTATAAATCATAATCACCTCATCATCATTGTTGGCCTTAATTCTGTATTTTATAGAACGATTACATTAATTTATTATTTGTTTTGATCACAATGAGTTTTCCTATAACTTAGTGTAGGAAAGCTAATTGATTGATATGAATTATCTATAAATTATCATCTACGTAGTACCGACAACATTTTACCGTCAAATTATATACAGCAATGAGACTCATTTCTCGCTCAGAAACAACGCTAATCCGTAGATGACTCATCGACTATCGATGCACCGCGAAAAATATGAAAGCTGTTTAGTTTGGTTTGTAGAACGGAGTTATCACTATCAGTGGGGACAATTCTGTGTTCCCAAAAATGTGCGAAGGAAGATTGATTATTACACCGTAAGAATGTATTAGGTTAGTACAGTAGACGCTGTGGGAAGCATTTTTATTCTATAATCTTGTGAAATTTTCAATGTAAATGAAGTTCTGAGGTAAATTTCGATATTTTAAAGTTTATAGTCAAGATCGTATTGAGTCGCTTAAACCTTTCATTTCTTAGGAAATTGACACAAAACTCTACCAAAACAAGCATTTACTGCGAATAGGTTCTAAAATAAACTTTATTAACGAAGAAAAACATATGCGATAGATGTTAATTACTGAAAAAGCCTAAAAATTTCAACTTTTTATTTTTATTTGCTACATAGACTTCCAATTTAGCCCAATAATAAACCATAAACATTAAATACTCTACAAAAATTAACTACTTTTCAAAAATAAATCATATGAAATCAAAAACGCTACCTTGGCTCACGCTATTTATTAAGTTGTAGAAAACTGAAATTAAACACAAAAAGAATGCTACCGTAGCGGGTAGCATAAGCACAAGCAAAAATTAAGCACAAATTGGTGCATATCGTTGATATCGCGAATGATAGTAATTTCATATCATTTGAATCCATCGTTGAGATGCAATTACTTCGATGACAAATTATTTACTTGTGCAAAAATTCAAGGTAATGGATGAATGCAAATTACAATTGTACAATAATTTTTTCTGATTGGTAAATACTCATATTATATGTTTTGTTTTATGTATATTTTTTATTTTTAATACGAAAGGTACAATTATAACTTATTTACTTCGTTAAAATTACAATTATTACAAAACATTGCTATAAAAAAAATCATACGCAACTAATTTTATATTGTATATATAAAAAGGACATGTTTTAAATACTAATGAAAAAAAAAAATAAAGAAACAATCATAATACACAAATGAATAAAAAAAAATTGTACAGAAAGTTTACATAAAAACATAAAATTATACATTTTTTAAAATTAACATATTCATACACAAAAAAATTTCATTTTTAAATAAAAATCAATACATTAAAAAGAAAAGTATTCAAATAATAAAACACTAATAAACTTAAAAAAAAAAACATTCGCACACTTAGAAAATACGTGCTATTGTTGTTGTTTTTGTTGTATGTAGTTACAGTTTTCGCTTTACAAATTTCATAAGATAAGTAGGTAAGTATACTTGTACATTTTACGGTCGTTTTATTATATTTTTTTTTATGTATAGAATGAAAAAAAAAAACACAAAAATAATTGGCAGTTCAACATTTTTTTTTCAATTGGTTTTTTGATATCCCGGTCTTATGCATATTGTTCATTGTTTTATATTAAAATTATTATTGTATTGTTTGTATTTCGAATTGTTTCAATTATATTATTTCATCTCTTCACATCTCATCTCATCTCATCTATTTATTAAAATTAAATCAGAGTCCTTTGCGTCCATACTGGCCAATAAATGAGCCATCTTCATTTATGCCTATACACATAATTAAATAGAAATTGTCATCGTGTTGTTGTTGGTGTCGTTGATGTTTCACATGGTGGTGTTGCATTGTTGTTGTTGTGATTTAGGGTGCAACAACAATGTACAGACAAAAAAACATAGAGAAACAAAAAAAAAACGAAATGAAACATAAAAAACACAATGAAAATTATAAAATGTAAAATAACTATGTAAAAATATAAATTTCAAATCAAAATTATTAAATTATGACACCTTGTGAATCACATTAATCATCATCATAAGTTAAATAATACATTCCATTCATTAGCGTCACACGATGATACACTTAAATTCTATAAATTAATTTCCAACACATTCCAATCATTTTAAAATCGAAAGCTTAGATAATTAAGTCATGCATAATGTACGTATATGGGGACAATTGCATTTATATTTATAACGTGTTTCGTTTAGTATACCAAAGGCGAAATTTTGTATATTTTGTCGTGATAAAAAATTATAAATAAAGTAGAAAATATTACAAGAAATTGAATACAAATTAATCTCGATCTTTCTTGCAATTGATTCACATCAATACATATGCATAACAAGCAAAGCACATAAATTTAATAAACTCAAGTTATGGAAAGCAGCAAAAAAACAAAGTTTATTACCATTATGAACACAAATGTGATTGAGTGACATTAAAATAAGATCGTATGACACTAGTGAGAAGGCGTAGTATTATTTAATAACACAGAATGGTTTAAATTTTTAGTTTTCGATTGCATTGATGGTAGTGATGACGATGAAAATGAGCTTGAAAACATTATAATTAAATTATGTTTCTTATAAGTTTGGTAAAAACCGCAGAAAAAGCATATAGTTATGATCTTTCTTATTTATATCACATTCGTCTAAAGGGATTAGGGAGTGTAGGAAAAAGATTGTTATGCCGCGCTTTTTAAGGCGATTATAGAAAAAGTAAAATAAACCGAAACATAAAAAGAATTGCATAAACAAAAAACAAAATTTTGTAAAGAAATCAATAAATTCATGCATAAACACCAAAGACTATTTCGTTCGGTGCCATATTTTCTGCTTCTTTGTTCTTTACCTTTGCAATGAGTGAGGAGAGTGACTGGCATATAAATGGTTTTCTAAAGGGAATACTAATATTTGTTGAGGTGACCCGATTGTTCTATCTCATTGCGTCGCTCTTGCACCGAAGGTAATATTGTCGCAGCTTTACTGCGAACAGCTGGACATAGCCGCTCATTTTCAACATCATTCGACATCAATAAAATCAACGAAAATCAAATAATTTGTTTTTTCCAAAAGTAATTACAAATAAAATTCGATAAAAATTAAAAGAAAATGAAAATTATTGCAAATAAGTTTAAGTTTAAACAGAAATTTCACAAAAAAGAAAAAATACAGAAGGTGAAGACAATTGAAATATTAAATACTAACCTGTATCACCATCACCATATTCAGCCATGGAGTCTGTATCGCTCTCCACACCTGGTTTATTCGCTGAATTTACAGATTGACGACCAGCGCTTTTATTATCCAAACTAGTGGGGCGGAATGAAAAATTATTAGAAATTTAAAAATATACGATTCAAGTTCGCTCATATTCAAAAATACTTACGGTTGTGAGTATTCGTGGAAACCCCCCTCATCAGGGTAGTCACGTCTGCCGTTCGCTAATTCACGATCATGTACATCATATTTACCGCCGCGATTTCGCCGTATAATGCAAATAATTATAAATAGTATAATGATGAAGGCTAATGCCAACATCATGCCAATAAACCAGCCGGCATTTGCAACATTCTCTTTAGGCACTTTAATTGGGCCCTCAACGCCATTCGTATCGATTTCGCGTGTCTCACTCTCGGTGAAGAAATGACCATCGACTGCGACAACGCGGAATTCATAAACAGTATCCGGATCAAGGCCAGCTACTTCTTGATAGTCTTTATTCTTTTCTTCTGGCGCATTAATCCATTCAGTTTCACCCTTAACCCTGTCCGAGAAGAAGAGAGCTGCAACTATTAAACATATTTAGAATTAATGGGAATATTTTTTTACCTGTATTTGGTGAAGAAATGTGTTCCTGCATGACCTTCTGTACTGGGTATCCAATTGACACGGAATTTTGCCAAACCATTATCGGATGGTAATTGCTCCCAACCGAACGCAGGCACCGCTGGTTCTTGTGAATCTTCAGCTGAGGTACGTTTCTCAATAAAGTGTCTGGAAATTTAAAACGAAAACATCATGTAAACTTATGAAACGTTTTAATTAGCATCTATACTAACTCAGCGCCTTCGCCCATTTTCGTTGTGGCCGTCATTGAAATCCTATATTTGGTGTTGGGTTTCAGTCCAGCCATTTTCATGCGTGTAACGCGTGGATCGCTAATGTGTGGATCGTATTCACGTCGTTCGCCTACATAGCTGCCTTTCACTTCTTCGTAATAGATTTTATAACCAGTCAGTTTGCCATTGGGATTCAATGGTTTCTTCCATGTGAGCAAGAAGGCGGATGATCCCAATGGGTATGCATCAAGTGATTGCACTGGTGACGGCACTCCTTCTGGTGTATCGAAATCAATGATTGCACTTGCTGGACCATTGAAACGACCATTGTAGGCGAGAACGCGTGCAAAATTTTTCGAATCGGGTTTAAACTGTGTGACCAGCGCTTGATTGGAATCGCCCTTTACATGAACCTCACGCAAAGCTAGTTCACCCTCCAATTCAGTCCATGTTTGAATTTTATATCCCTTGAAATGACCTCGCACCGACTCGACACTTACAGGATTCCAACCGAGTATAGCGGAGGTGGCACTTGTTACTTGAATCATGCTAAAGTTGGTTGGAGCTTCCAATGGGCCTGAAAAATTGTGCAATGTTGATTAAGTAATCTATTTAATTTGAACAAAATATCAATAACACAGTCGGATTTAAATGTGACAGAAATTTCGCTCGTTTGGATTGCATATTCGAATCCAATTCGAACAGATATTTCATATACGAAATTTATGTCGCATTCAAATTTGACAACCGGATTCCATAACAAGTCTACTATACTTACGATCTTCGCCGGAATAGCCGACAATCTCTTCTGCTGCAACATTCGACTCGCCACGTTGGTTAATGGCAACAACCTTTATCAGATATCTCACAAACACGGGTTGCTCCGTTATCACGAGATTATTTTGCCTCCAGTCATAGATATCTTTGTTCTCCCAGGAAGTAGCTGGTATATCACGTTTCCACGAAACACGATACATGAAGTCGGGTGCATTGTGTTCGATTTCTGGCATTGGCGTCCATGAAATGACAAGGTTATTCGGTTCGGTACCCTGTCCGGCAACATTTTCGGGATTTTTGTATGGCACATCTGGTTGTGTCGTACAAGGTTCGCTGTGCTGAGATGGCGATGAGGCGCCTATCTTGTTGTAGGCAATCACACGGAAGGTATAATTCGCCCATGGCGACATATCAATGACGAATGAGAAATCTGTCGAAGGCACCTTTTCATACGCAATATCCCACGATGCCGGCGTGAAGGAGGTGTTATATTGAATGGTATAATGGAGGATGGGAGATCGATTATCACCCTGTGGTTCCCAACTAATTTCAGCCTTGTCAGCCATGCATGAGATGCCAGTAAGTCGCGGCGCATTTGGCGCATCCTGAACGATTAAATTAGCCTTAGCAGTTGCTTCATCCAATTGGGTGCGAGCAACACAAGTATATTCGCCGGAATCCAACTCCACCGTTTTGGCTATCGTCAGTGAATTATCATTAGTCTTCACAAATCGTGCTTCAGCATCAAAGTCTATCGCCTGACCATCCTTCCACCACTCTATTTCCAAATCCAATGTATCATCGTGAGCCTCATTGCAGCGGAAAGTTGCCGATTGGCCGGCAGCGACCTCATAATTTTGCGGTTCCTGTGTAATTCTCGTATGTTCCTTAACTATAAGTGAGCCATTTGCAGATTTACTGCCGAATTTATTCGCAGCATAGCAGGTGTAATCACCCGCATCACTGAAGCTAACCTGCTGAATCTCCAGATCACCCGCCGGCAAAACAGTATAACGTCCACCAGTTAGCTCGAGACCGTTACGAATCCATTTCACTTGAGGTTTGGGTGCGCCGAATACACGACAACGCATTGTCACATTTTTGCCATCAACAGTCGCCTCTTTGCGTGGAGCTTCTTGGATCTCTGGCGGCAGAGCCAGCACATTCAGATAGACATCCTTGTAGACGTAGCCAAGCGAATTGGTTGCGTTACAACCGTAATTGCCAGTATCAGATTTGACTAGATCACGCAAAAGTATACGATTGTTCTGTACGGTGCGTCTGGGATTGGGCGGTGCCAACGCAATCGGTTTGCCATTGTGAATCCATTGAATTGTTGGCTCCGGATTACCGGCTGCTTCGCAACGGAATTCGACTGTTTCATCTTCGGCAGCATTTTGAATTTCCGGTTCGACAGTAAAGTAGGGTGTAGCTAAGATTTTCAAATTGATCGAATAGGACTGTGCATTACCCACACCATTCGAGGTGTCACAAGTGTAACTGCCCGCATCATCAAAGTTAGCATGTCGAATGACGAGTGACTTGCCATAATGGCCTTGTGTTATTCGATCACTCCACTGCAACTGTTTGCCATCTTTAGTCCACACCGTTTGCGGCAGCGGTGTGCCACCATATATACAATACATTTCAACACGTTTACCTCGTAGAGCAACCTCATTCTTGCGCGTAACATATTGACGTTTCGGTGGGTATTTATTTTGAGCGGCACTAATACCAGTCTGTTTGACATCCAACAAGATACGATTGCCGATCTTATATTCATTACGGAAGACTGAAGTGGCAGAGCATGCATAGTAGAAATCATCGGAGGCATCTTCGCGTGTTACGTTCGAGAACCACAGTGTACCCTCGGGATCAAGTGTCATGCGTGAATTGTTAATTGATTTTATACCACCGTCGACTGATTGTTGAATCAGCCAATTAACTGTCGGCTTTGGCCAACCATCGGGAGCTTCACACTGCAACGAGAAGGGTTCACCTTCGTTCGCTTCGACCGTCTTTGCTGCCTCATCCTTGAAGGCGTTCAATTCAGCTTTACGCACAAATACCGAATTCGAGGTGGCAATACCAAATTCATTTTCAGCAAAACACTGATACTGACCCAAGTCCTCATCTTTGGGTGAGGTTATCACAAGTGTACCTCGTCCAGGTTGTTGTAGCATACGATTATCATAGGCTTGCCAGTCGAATTTTTTGCCGTTTTTGATCCATCGGTAACTGTAAGTGAAAGAAAAAACAAAGGAGATTACATTTAGTAAATTGCTTTCTCTTTTCATTTGTGAGGATTAACGTATTAATCCGCATGTAAATCTTTCATTTAAAACATTCGCTTTTAATTAGCGGCCTTCTGTAATATGGCACACCGGTTAGGGTATTTTGTACATGCATTCAGTCTCACTTCACAAAAGTAAACGTAAACGAAAATGTCAACCATTCTAATTTCAATGTACACATATTGTTCCGTACACCTTTCATTACTTCACTTCATTCTGGCGAATCACAGAATGAATTGCTCAAGGCTAAATTAGGGTTGTTGTAATTCTGTCTGCCTACATATGTATCATCATGTATCATAAGGAAGCACAATTTCAACATTTTGGTGTTGGTTTTAAACTGTAACTGAGTTTCTACAAGAAGAACATTGTTTTCTAGCTTTAACTGTGGAATAATTTGCATCAACATTTCAAAACAATTTATTTTGAAACTGCTCATCAATAACCTTTCAGTTTGCTGGCTATGATCCTGACCTAAAGTTCAATCGATTTAATTAGTGGTATAACATTTGTGTATAATAAAAAAAAAACTATAAAGCTATTGAAATGAATAACTTTATTGAACTTAGGGAATGTACTACAGTAAAATCTTAATGTTGGATATTTTCAATTTAATTGCAGTAAATTCAAAATAGAGAAAATTAAGGAAATGACCAATACAACTTCCTGTGTTCGTAATACCCTGCTCGAGTTGAATGATGATTAGAGATCATACTCGTACTGCTATGCATGATATTTTAGTATGCATATATGCATGTGCTTCTTACTTTTATTGAGCAATTTAATAATATAGTATACTGGAAATTCCCAAATGTTATGTCTCTCACAAAAATAAACTACTATGTATAGTACAACATACAAGCCAATAAAGACAATTTCAATTAATTATTCATCATCTTCACAGTCATAAGTGATAGACGATGCAATGGATAGAGGTAGGGGGAGGGAAGAAGAAAAATGCATCTTACATTTTAGTTTTTCTTTAAAAAATTCATATTTTATGACTATGCACAAATGGTCAAATTAAACAGGAAATGTTGAATGCATTAGATTACTATTCTTACTGTTCTCTGATGCCACAATTGTATGAAAGTTAAATAAAATTAATTAAACACGAGCATATTAAATTCGACCATCTACTACTACTGATGTATTTAGACATCATCAACAACAAATATACATATATGCGAGTACATATAAATCTACATTCATTACCAGACATCTTCCTTAATATATTTAATTGTCGAAAATGTATTTCATGCTTGTTCTAAATACCATCAGTTGTATATATGGATAGAATGTACTTAGTTTTTATTGTGTTTGTAGTTTTTTCTAAATTGCCTGCGTGTGAGAGAAATGACAATTAAAAGACATAATTAATAGTATTTCTTAATTTCTTAGCTTTGTGTAGCAATCCATATATATTAAGTGCAGCGTATTAGAAATATGACTTTTCTATAAGAACTTGACTTAATTTTGTGAAAGATAACATCTCCAATTAACCAATGTCACCAAAGATTCATTGGACGAATGAAATTTATTAAATTTTATCACTTTCATCACATGAGATCATATGACTTTTAAAATCTCAACAATAAAAATGCATAATTATCGCACTTATCACCCATTCCGATAATGAAACGAATTCTATACTATCGGTTTTCGTTTTCGACATTCGAAAATGTGGTTGGAATCAATTGTATCATTTATACCTCGTATAAAGTCAATTAATGCTAAACTTGTTATTTGCATAAAAACATTAAATGAAGAAGAAAAGAACATAATGTAATAGAAAAACTTAAAATGAGCGAAGGAATGAATAAAGCGTGTGCTTTTTGAGGTCTGACAGTTCGAAAATGTCAGTAATTCAGAAATTCAGAAATCTCATATATCATGGTTTATTTGTTCTTCGTAGTATAAAACAGAATTTGCTATGAATGCTTTCTGCTCGGAAGTTTATAACAAAAAAATTCGTTCCCACTTTGAAAACGCAGTAAACAAAAAGTAGATAAAGCAGAAAATAGATAGAATTTTAAAATTTATTCGAAAATGACATTGGCATTAATCTAATTCCGAAATTTATATATCTGATATTACATTTTTTATTTGTACTCCAAAAAAAACATTCAAGGTGAGCTTACTGATGTCATTATAGAATTATGAATTAGAAGTAATATTCGAAAATGCTATTATATTGTTTTTTGCACTCAGATATACATAAAGCTCTTAACACTCATTTGTTTTTCGAATATTGAATACTTTAGTCGACATAATGGAACGCAACACAACGAATGCTTTTCGTCATCGCCATATTTTATATATAATTTTTGTTGAATTTGAAATAGTAATGTTGAATTGGTAAATTTGTCAACTTGTGAGATTGAAAGCATATCTTAGTTTTTGAGGACATTATGATGGTTCTAAATAGTAAGAAGCAGCTCTACTCAAATAATGTTAAACAATTTTAACAATAATTTTAACATTTTCAATATTATATATTTGATTTCGAGTTGAGTTTGGGAGACAAGAGAGTTAAAATTTATTTATGTGTTTCAAAATGTTATTGGAAAATTCACAAAGCATGTGATACTTTTATTATTTGTCGAAAGATCTACAAGAGACAACAATGCATAGCGAAAGGTCAGTGCGTTAAATTGAAATATACAATATGGCAGACAATACCAGGAGGCACCATCGAAAAATTAAAGTTCGGAAAGTATGATAAGATTGTAAATTACTGATGTTGTATTTAATAGACTTTTTCATCCAATTTATACAATTAAAGTCGCCCAATTATTAATATCTGTAATAAAAACTCTTATGCATGAGTAACTGCCAGTGAATCCAGTTATGAAAATAAAAAATTATAATAATAATAATAATAATAATAGGTATAAAAACAAAATCAACGAAGCAAATATCGATGCACTTTATAAAACAATATTTTTAAAAAATGTGCGCATCTAATTTCCCTTCCTCTATATTGCCATCCTCAGTCAAAATAATACCGCAACAAGAGTTTGTATAATTTTATATGCCTGCATAAAATTCCCTTAAAACATGAGTAAACATTATTGTGTACACATTATCGGCCACTTGTTTGCAATCATATTTGTTATCATTGTCATCATCGATTGAGGGAAGGTGAAGCTTCATCAAATATTTGTATTTAATATCAATTTCTCATACGATATCAAATGCATTCATACGTATTCAGACATGGTAGACATGATAGACACTACATATGATGCGAAAAATAATGTAAATATAGACAAAATTAATGGAAAATGGCTGTTTATCAGCGTTGATGTAAGTTCAACATAAGATGGTGGTTGCAAACATATGGTATTCAAAATACTAAGCATTTATTAGCACTTCCTTATGATATGATAATGATAATAGATCTTCAGATATATTTCGGAGTACATACTGCAGTCTATAGGTTTGCTTCCCTTTATTCTGTGAATCAGCCAATAATATCTGAGTAGGTCTAATGTCCTTTTATCCAATCTAACTCCGAAAAATTATAAGAGAAAAGTGTAAGAGACACGAAGAATCGAATTTTCGAGATCTGATATATTAAAAAACTGTTACAACATTGTTAAATAAACGTTTCTTTATATTCATATTAATGATGCCAATTTCAGACATTGTTAAAAAACAAAATAAATCTCTAAAGTGTATTGCAATTAATTTCTGAAATTATTTCCGCGTAACTTTACAGAGAGAGAGAGAGAGAGAGAGAGAGAGAGAGAGAGAGAGAGAGAGAGAGAGAGAGAGAGAGAGAGAGAAATTACATTCAATATAATAAAATGCAAATATTTTTGCTGACTCTATGTTTATTATAAGGTGACAAACGGAAGTTCATGTGTCATACTCATAATTGGGGCAGGGCATAAGAAGTTGACGACGGTTGGTCACGTGACTTGAGTACATTTTATCAGCGCGTCCTAATAAAAAAAACACATCAACTACGTGAAAGTAATAATTTCATTGCAACAACAGCAGCACTAATATTATTATTAAACCTCCGGCACGCAATCGACACAATTCATTGGAACATCCACCCATCTCACGGTGCTGTAGTACGCAAAAAAAGGGTGCTATTATTGTATGTAGCATAAGTGAGGCAATTTCCTTTTTGTAATACGAGACAATGATGAATTAAGCCTTGTCTGAATTCCCTTATATTTTTTTTTTTTTTTTTGGTTTTAAATTATAGTGGAATCGAAACAAGTTTTCATTTCATTTCATACCAATGGCATATTTAGATAATTCTCATTCATTGTATATTCTTGTGTTTGAGAATATACTATGGATATGTAGCCCCCATATAAAAAAGACTATACTTGAGCACGTTTTTGATTGTGGCACATTCTTATTTTTTATTCGTCTTTCTCTCTTTCTCTCTCTGCAATAGATACACTTAACATACAATATAATTAAAGTCCAATTTTAACCGAGTGCTACATATTTAATGCATCATGCACCGTGAACCATGAAGCTTCATTCTGATTTTTTAATTTTTTTTTTTACTTCTATGGCACATTCTAAATACACATACATGGCGGCGCTCGTTGGAGTTAATCTTGAGTGAAACAGAGAAAAAAAAACCGAAACACCACAACGTATACTTTTGCATTGTTCATATGAGTATGTAATATAATATATTTTAGTACCACAATTCCCATTGTTTCCGAAAAAAGAGGTAAAATGCGTGTCGCGTGTCAATTTTTGTTGAATTTATTTTTTTTCATGATTGAATTGCGATAATGTCAATCTACCTAACTTCATACATTGCGTCAATGTCAATCATATACACTCTTCAACCAAGATTTTCAACTTTTGATGGCTTACGACCCAGAATAGCCACTGTACGGTTAACATGCATAACCGACTCCCATTACTTTTGTCTCCTCAACATATTTTCTAAATATACATATATAACTCCATTTATAATATTTCGCGAAGCTTCCCCACAAAATTGACGTTTCTATAAACATGTGTATAAACATTGTTCCTATCGTTCTCAGAGAGCATCTACGGGGCAAAATGTACGACCAATTTCCATATTTTTTACTACTTAAGATCTTTTCTGATCATAATTACCTTCCAATTCCACCCTTTAGAGGGGCTCCCCTATAAAATTGAGGTTTTTTTGAATTAATTTAGTTCCCACTGCTCTCAGAGTGCCCTTGGAGAGGTGAATTTTATTACCGATCCGCATTAATTGTTGAACCGCTAATTTTTCTTCAACATTCTTACGCCCTATATTTCCTTCTTAGGAGGACTTCCATACAAAATTAGCTTAAAACATCTAGAAAAACGACAAATCGAACAGAAATCACATTATACAATCGAACCACATTAATTTTCCTTTCCTAATATTTACCCTCAATCTTCGCCCTTTTAAGATGATCCCTTAGAAGATTAATGTACTTGCAATTTTCTATTTTTTCATGTGGTTCTGATATATACCATATCATTTTTACTTAGGATTTTATATTATTTTAACTTGTACCGATCCTTCATAAAATAGTCCAAACTTTATAATTTAGCGACCAGTAAACATCTCGTCAAATAAAAACCATCAATAAAAATAAACAATATAATATGTATGTATGTACTTTTCTGTTACAACAAAATCAAAGAAAATTGTTGATTGGTAAGTATTTACATTGAATGGCTGTAGGATGAGAATACAATGACCATTTTTACGATACTTGGGTATTACTTTCTATTATACAAGGTCCTACAACTATGTATTAAGACTCGAACCATATCTCAGCAACCAAGCGTGCCATCTATGTGTGAGCACGTTTTGAAGCTTCATCTTCCTCTACTAACTGTCAAAATTTCATGGCATTTGGTTGACATTTAATGTTTATTGACATTCATTTTACAAAACACGTGTTCGTTTGATGTTGAAATTTTAACATGAAATTTAACACACAGCACTCGTTGTTCGTCAATTTTAGGCTCGTGTCTGTGTATTGAATCACCCACCGTATTCATCTGATTTGGCACCTTGCGACTTCTTTTTGTTCCCAAAACTGATATTAAAGTTGAAAGGATGCTTTTTTGATGACATTCAGACCATACAACGGGCTTCTGTAGGCAATTCCGAAAAATGAGCGGGAACACTCGTTTGAATCACTATTAAATCGATGTAACAAGTATATTGAATCAGCAGGAGAATATTTCGAATAAATATACCGAAAAATTACCGAAATTGTTTTCTAGAGGCAGTCTTAATACATAATTGTCGTACCTTGTATGTACTATATGCACTATGTTCTATGTGTAAATATATACATAAACATCTACGAATACGTACATATTTATGGTATATAAAACCACAAACAAAAAAAAAAGTAGGAGCAATAAAAATAAAACAGATCCCCTAATTGCCATTTGAGGTAGGGTAAAATAATGGCACTTAAAGTTTATTTTGTCATTCAGACGAATTTTACGATTGAGAATATTTACCATCTGTGAGACTGTGTAGTGTAGTTCCGTACATAGTATTAGCTAATATAATAAATTGTAATAAAAGTGTTAAATTTAAGCAAAACCTTTAAACACTCTATTTAATTTTTGCACTCCAGTAACTGCGAAGTCGACAGATGCCTCCCCCCCTCATCCAGCATCATGTTTGTAATAAAAACGCGCTTAAATTTAATTCGTATTTAAAATGGAAATTAAACGAGTGCAGACAAAACATAAAAATAAATTAATTAAATATTCAAATAAACGTACATACATACATAGTTAGTTAGTCAGCAAGTAGTTGACATTTCATTGACTTTTAACCCCAGCATAGTGCAATGCATAACAGAATGACTAACACAGTGACTTTTCTTTTTTGTTTACACACAGCCCACTATGATTTGGCGTATGTATGTATATGTGGGTCTTTTTTATGTATATATATAGTATGCTCCCATACATATATACTTCACAGGAAGCTTGCGATGACTCATGCAATTCAACTTATTCGCTGGTATATACACTGTCATTTCAAGCAACCTCATGAAATGTTAGTGGTACTAAAATTCATAGGGGAAATGTCCGTAATTTGAAAGGAATTGTGTTTCTGAAGTATAAAACTTTAGTAAATGATAATTTCGATTATAAAAAATGTTATTGCTATAAAACAAAAACAACAACAAATCCTAATATAGGAGCAGATATGTTGAATAATGGTAATTTTTAGTTCTTTCAAAAAAATTTTTAAGAATATCAATTTTTGTAGGAGAGCCTCTCCAATGGTTCGATATAGGGCATAATACAGTTTGTCATACAAATCACCGTTGAAGTGGCGATTATGAGATTATTTTTCGATTTTCAAACTCTTGTAACTTCGGTTTATAGATAAGCTTACCTAGTTAGTATCCGTACTGCCTAAGTATATTCATAAAAAATGTTGAGGATAAGAAATTAATGGCAGTTGGTCACATATTTTATCTCTCTAGAGGTACCCTTAGAGCGGTGGGTGAAAAATTTGTAAGAAAAATAACGACTTTGTGGTAGAGTCCCTCTAAGGAGCAGAGATAGGCAGTAAGTATGTTTAGAAATAATCTATAATACTAAAATTAATGGTGGTCGCTCATACATTATATCTCTCTAGAGGCACTCTGGGAGAGTCGAAATTCATAATCACTTCAATTTTTTATGGCAGCCCCGCTAAGGGATACAGATCGGAGATAAATATGTTTGGAAAACATGTGTGGGATAAAACATTAATTGTGGTCTGTCGAAAATGTTAACCCTCTAACGCAGATTTTTGAGGTTAGGGACGAAAAGCGGCTGCATTATTTTTAAACCTTTTCAAAGGGCCTTATGATAGCATTTTATAGAGTGGAATTTTTAAATATTTTATTGTCAACACAGTTGAAAAAATATAAAAAATATTAAGAACATTAATGTAATAAAAAAATCATGGAAAAGAATCAACTGTTGCATTCTACGAACGACCAAACAAACAAACCTTTACCCTATATATTAAATAAAGCAGCAAAAAAAAGCTAGCTTCTCATTTTCTAAAACTTTCATTCTGCCATTTGGCATATTTGTATTATTTATTCTTTTACTTCAACATTTATTGTTTTCATATTACAAGATGGAGATGGCAGTCAGATGGTGGAACTGCGTCATATTGCTGTGTATATATTTCATACAACAACAAAATGGAGAATGTTTTAATTTTCTATAGCATTTCTTTGTTTTTTTGCCTTTATTTTCCCAACTTAAGCTCTTACTACAATACTTTCTCTAATTCGTTAACTATTCGTCTAAAGTGCCAAGGAGGAAAAAATAGAATGGCAAAGGACACAATAAAAGCTATCTGAGTTGTTTGTCTTTTCATTGCAAATAGTAAAATAACGTGACAGCCTGTTGGCTGATGTTGCCATCAGATATTCAAATAAAACTTATCGCAACAAGCGGCATATTAGAAGAAAACTTCGAACTATTATGGGGGGGCTACGTCTAAGAGAAGGAGCAATTCGGAAAGAAACAAAGAAAACTAGAAAACAATACAATAACATATGCATATTGTGGCAACATTATACACAATGTCTATAGCGGAAGTGGTGCGCAGACTTGTTTTCCCTTGTTTTACGCATACTACCTAATGTCATGCTTAGTGCGGGAGTAAGAGTAAAATCAAATAACACAAAATCCTCAGACTACTACAACGAAATGCTTTTTATCGCATTTGAATTTATTTACATAAGAAATTTTGTTACCAAAGAGAAAGAAAAATACATTCGTGCGGAGAAAAAGGGAGCCAGTCAGTTGATACAAGTTTGATTGTGATTTTCTATGACACACGAAGGTCAATAACAGGGTTGTTACTTGTGTTTGGGGTGTTGAGCAACATTTACTGCTTTTACGGATAGGGAGTGTCACATGTACTACGTAATCATTTGTGTACGCTACTTTTCACATGGTGCATAATATTTAAAAGAAAAAATAGCTATGGCAGCAACATCCAATCAACCATCAACATCAAACATATGGATATATAAAACTATCCAGACAGCGATTAACATGTTTTACCAGAAATTACATCAATTTTGTGTACATAGGTCTATGCAACATTTATGATCAGAATAAATTTGACGTCATTATCTTGACTACAAATTTCATTGATGTTCAACCACGTTTATCGCATAGTACAGTAGTGGAAATTTGCATAAAATCAAAATAGTTTCATATGCATAAATTTAGTATAAATTCATTATTTCGAACAAGTCGACAAGTAATTAATAACTTTCATGACAGTAACAAATTTCTAGTAAAAAAATGTTTGGAAGAATAAGCGATAAGTGATGCTACGAGGTTTCTGCTATTTGGAAACGTTCAGAACTATATTTGTGCCGAAAATTGGGCACTGTAAAATACTTGAAGCGCTTTACGGACATGACAAAATATGAAAGGTGATTTTGTTGCGTCTGTATCGCTATATATTGGCCAATATCTTTCAATATCCATCAATTGACAGTGCCCACTTTTTCGCTGTTTAAATTTTCCGCTCATTTACTTTACCAAATAACCAAAATTTGTGCATTGTGTGTAAATATTATGTGTTCCAAATTTCCATCTGCGTCAAGGAGCTCGACAGCTTCACATCAAATGTAAAATTGCTACCTCTTCCTTCTGGTCCCTGCAACTTATTAGATGTTGAGTGTGTCAATCCATTTGTTATTATATTAATGAACCTCTAGTTTGAATTTATTCGATTTACCACCACTGTATATACATGAACACGTCATATGTGCTTGTGACTCGTTGGCTAACACATAATCGCAACCGTATTAATCCACCACTGAATATCCTTGTTATATTTTGTGCATTTTATCGCTTCAACATAAACCATTTTTAACGTAACTTCCTGTTGAAGTACAACGACTTTAAATTAGAAATTTCTTTTACTTTTATGTTACCAAATACGTTTTTATGAATGTAAACTTAGCTACCAAATTGTTATTATTTTTGCAATTTTGTCAACGTGCGTGCAACGTGAGATTGCATGTTATTCGATCGTTAAAAAAAAAAACTAATAGAAAAGAACAAAAATTATTACAAATATATACAAATTGTGTTTTATCCTTTAGCATGCATGTTGTTTTCTATTTTTCATTATGCAAAAATATTAAATTGGCTAACAAATGTACAATGCAATATGTTTTTCGATGTAATCATGTTATTGGCCTTTTTAGTGACACAATTTTATATACAATTTCCTATAGTTGTTTGAGAAAAAAGTGGGAAATTCTATTTTTCCATACTATCTTATTAATATGCCTATTGAAATCTCCAAGGGATAATCATTATATCATGCACACCACTGCGTATGAGTATTATAATTTAGGCTAATTGGCATTAAATATCATCCGTTGTGCTTTACAATATTTAAAATGAACCTAAATACATATTTTTATATAACTATATAATATACAAATACTTAGAGACACATCCAAGCATCTACCTGTCTCCACTACGGACTGTTCAACCGTGTTTTTCTATCTGTTACAATAACCTATCTTTTCTAAAGTTTTTTCACCTTTTGAACTCTTCTTCGTCAATATGATGCAATGGCAAGCAAAAATAGTAATCATATATAGAAAAGAATGTCATCCTTTTAGTTTGGTTAGAGAATTGTGATAAAAAGAAAAAATAATAAAAGCAAAAAAGAAAAGAAAAATGCATTAAAAAAAATCATTTTCCGCTTGCATGTGTCACTATTGTACATATAAGTATTATGCCTTAGAGAAGAGATACGATATTTTGATTAAACAAAATGAAGTATGTATTATCACCCAACTCCTGAATAGTTCTTATTCAGTCTTGGCCATTTAAGTATAACACAAAAAAGAACAGACAAAACACCCCAACATCATCATCACAATGTGCTCAGTGAAATTTACATTGACTTAGGTATGATGTCAGGTAATTTGAGTATAGTACGATATATGGCACAACAACAGCTTTGGGTGTGTTTATATATTTAATGTTGTTGGTAGGGTTAAATTTTATCATATTTATAATTCCTTTCAAACTAATGACAAATATATGACAGTGACGGTGACGATGACGTCGTACATCACTGTCACTGACTTTTAGTGTAGATTCTACTATGATGTGGCATAGTTTCTATAGTATATATATATATATATATATATATATATATATATATATATATATATATATATATATATATATATATATATATATATATATATATATATATATATATATATATATATATATATATATATATATATATATATATATATATATATATATATATATATATATATATATATATATATATATATATATATATATATATATATATATATATATATATATATATATATATATATATATATATATATATATATATATATATATATATATATATATATATATATATATATATATATATATATATATATATATATATATATATATATATATATATATATATATATATATATATTTCTTTGTGTATATATTGTATCCATGTAAACAATACTAATAGTTATTTATACATTGAAATGGGGAAAAAATATCGGGCTTCATATTGGTTTCATCTGAGTGATGTTTTATGCAATTAACAGATGACACTGGTAGGCTAGTATAACAAAACTTTTTTTTTTTAGATTTGGTTGATTTTTGGTCTCCTAAAAATTAGAATTAAATTTCAAAAAATTTTAAAATATATAAAAATTAAATAAACAAACAAAAAAATAATTGAAATTAAATAAAAAAAAATGGAAAAATAAAATTTAATATATAAAACTGTATATCGTCTGCTGGCTAATACCTATTACGTCATGGGGCTATGTTATTTTTTCATATCAAAGAAGGGACTTTAAGTGGGAATCCAATATCTTGCATCTTTCAAGCCTCTGTAAAGCTTGTGAATTTCTTTTCTGTACGCAATATCGAGGATATATGGGAGCTATGCTATAAACTTCTATGCGGAAACGTTATAGAAGCGGAAGCGCTACAAAAATAGTTACTTCCATTACAGTACTTACAGTTGTAACTTTTTCGCTTAGGACTAACACATTATTTTAGTCCTCAAACACATTTCTGTTTCAAATTTTCAATCAAAAACACTGGATAGTTTTGTCACAATGAAATAATTTTAATAGAAAAGTGCCACAAAGGGAACGATACTTTTTCACCAATGGAATATCTATTTATGTATATAGAGAAATGAATGTGTAAAAGATTTTCTTTGAATGTGTGTTAAATTACTCATTTGTGTAGTACCACATGTGGGCTGTGGTTCGATGAAAACACATTTTAGCGTGTTGCTAACTCATATAAATATGGTTACATGTGGCGCTAGCTAAACCAACACTCTGCTACCTTATAATATATACCTTACACACACATAACATATATAATAGTGACATTTAAGGTATGAACATCATAAATAGAAATGAAATGTTCCATTAAAAGGTTGCTAGCTACTGTTGTTGCTATCGTATTATTTTTACTGTGTTGTTGTTGTTTTATTTATAATGTGAATATTTTTGATGTCGTTGTCCTGGTAGTTAAAAGTTCAACCCTCATCTCTATGTGATTCTTTCATATTTACTATGTAAGACAGTATTTTTGTTTCTCATCATATTGTAAATGTGTTGATATTATTGTAAATTACAATTTAAATGTTTCATCATTTATGTTGAATGTGAGCTGAATGCTTTGAAAATATCTCATTCATCGTCGCTATTCTATGGAAAATAATGAATGTTTATTTTATTGAGTTGAATTTTATTGTCTTGTCTCCTATCAGTGAAATGTGTTATTAAATCTGTCATGATAACGATTGACAAGGACGTATGCTGCATCACATAATAATATGTAATATGTAACATTAATAGCATAAATGAATTTAGAATACATGTATATAGGTATGTGTGTATATACATAATCGTAAATATGTAAATGGCACATAATGATATAATGACTATTTATACTCAGACTCGATTTCTATGCAATTATTTCTAATTTAAATTAGAGACAATAATCATTGAATGTGATATTGAAAAAAATTATTCTTGTCTCCTAGATATGTTATGATAATTAAACAAAAACTAATTTCAATTGATAAACGTTTGGAAGTTTTAATGAAGCTCTTTTAATGAATTTTTTTTCATTAAACCTCTTTAAAGCTTGTGGAATTCTTTCCTGTAGGCTATATGGAAGCTATATCGAAGTTATATTTCCGATCTTGCGTGGGATTAGCTACTTGCAAAATTAAATAAGTGATTATTATCGATATATTCGCGTCTCTTGAACAAAATATTACAACACAGACTTCGACTTGTATACATTAGTCACCTGTCGGTATAAAAGGGTTGGTCGAATTCAGAAATGTAGCCTTCTAACCTTCTATGCAAAAGTAAATCATACCTTTGAGTGACGAAAAAAAGCACTTTTCTCTCATTTTTATTAAAGTGAGAATAATTACTATGATGTCATAAAAAAATCACAGTTAAATCCTTATCCAAATGTAATTTACAATGATGATAATTTCATTAGATACTCGTAATTTTATGCTTACACTATCGTAGCGTTAATGCTTCACATTCACAGCAGCAACATTTCATTAGCAAGACCCAAAGGAGTATTGCAAAAAGTAAAATATAAAGAGCAAAGTATATTTACATTTACTGATTCAGCACAATATTCAATGAAACTCTGTAATTACCACCCAGCGACTATACCAATTAAGATAATCCATTCAGCTACACTTAATTAGTCAGAAATATGTATAAAGAATATCGGAAACAATTTGTGTAATTAATGAGGAGATTGTTCTTTTTTATATATTTTCACTCATTAAATAAATTGATTGCCATAACAGATCGCAAAATGTAGCATAATAGATTTTATTTTAAATACGAGTTGCATATATTTGAAAAATTTTCATGGAATATTAAATTTAATTGTAGCAACAACATTTTTAAAAGTGACTGGGAAAAGAACGATTGTAAGTAATACCGAGTTATGAATTGAAAGTGTATGTAATAAATGTTAATGCAATGAATGCAATAATTCAATTAAAATAATTGATGATTTACCAACGACGGACGGAATATTATGAAATCATGTGTATATGAAAATGCACAATTAATTATACTAATGGGCGATTGCACATATGTGTAGGTACTTATGATATATTTTCGTAACTAACAGTGAATGAGTATTATTTTACAATAGTTAATAGAGTTAAGAGTATAGAGTTGCAACGACAAGGCTATATTTCACAATGATTAACCAATTTCGATTTAAAAACTCAATTTACAATAGTCGAAAAACTTAATGTAATCATCTATTTATAATTCAATGATGATTTAAACTACAATTTGTTATTTTGCTACAAAAAAAAGGTTAATTTGTAACATTGTTGTTGTTGTTGTTTATTTTTTATTTATTTTTTCTAAGCTTGGTACATTTTATATATTACATTTAAACGCCTTTAGGGGATCTACACTTATGATTAAAAAAAAAAAATTATAAAATAATTATAACACAGCCACACGAAAAACACAATATTGACCAGTAGACGAGATAAACATTTCTATATGATTTGCTGTCGCCAAATTCCAAACCGAAATTAGTTCTCATTTCAACTCTTCAAGCATTCATTAAAATAGCCAGAAACATCTCTAGAAAGTTGAAATACATGACCAAGGCTTATTAATTGTTTTCCGAAAATTGTTTCTGAACATACCACCCTACTCCTACACGAATGCAACTTAATAGTATCGGAAAATGGTCAACTAAGCCTATAAGAACTCTCCCTAGAGGGTTAAGGTGTATGTCCGAGCAAAACAATTTTTTGCTTTAATCATTCTTACCTCCTATATTGACTTTTTAGTGGGGCTTCCCTACACCATAACCGTCTTTATAAATTTCTCTCTCATCTTTCCCAGATTGTCCCTAGAGGAGTCAAATATACGACCGACTTCCACTAATTTTAACTACTAAATATTTTTCCGGAATATACTTGCTCACTATCTGTAGCCTTAGAGGTGCTTCCCTACGAGCCCAAGAGCTTAAAAACATCTAACAATTTACAAACAAACTCATTACTGCCCAAGAATCGCCCCCAGAGCATTGAACTGTATGATCAATCGCCATTGATTTTTCTGTCGCAACATGCTCTTCAAATATATTTATCCCATAACTCCACACCTTAGGGGTGTTCCCATACAAAATTCATGTTCATACTATTTTATTTTATAGTATCGTAAAGAACTCAAACAAATTTAAGTTATAGACAACAAGTCAAATAAATATTTGTTGCAAGTTGTTGTTTTTGTTGTATGAATAAAAAAAAATAAATATGTGGCACTTAAAGCCCCGAAGGGCTCATTGGCCGAGCTTCTCTTCCATTACCGTTGTGCGTGTTAAATATGGGACAGCATTAGAAGGGACCTACTTATTTTAGCCGGTTCCGAACGGCAGAACCCTTGTGACATCACTTTTTTTGAGCTTTGCCACAGAGTTCTTTTAGAAGCGTTTTCATGGCAAGTTGTTACTGTCGGAAGTATTGCCAATTGCTTGCCGACAGGTGGGTACCGTTCGAAAGAAAAATCTTTTCGATATTAAATTTATTATGCATCAACCGGAGATTGAACCACGACCTACAGATTAGAAGGTCAACACCCTAACCACTGAGCTACGTCTTTGTTGTATGAAAGTTTCCCGAAAAATAATTTTGATGTTAGTATTACTTATTCCGCACTGCACTGTTACTGTGCTGTGTGTATGCCTAGGGTATATAATTTTACACGCAGTCTGTAGCTTTTTTGATTACTTCGATTTCATGTAAAGCAAGTAGGGAGAGATGAATAAGATGCAACAATGCCTTTAAATGTCAAATGTTTCTTTTTTTAAAAACAATTTTTCTTCATTAATATACATATATTTTTCTCAACACAAAAAACGAACAATTGCTGTCATTGTTGTTAGATCCGCAAATTAATGCATCAAGCAAGAGTAGAACATTAGTCAACATTTTTTTTTAGTTTTTTTTTTTACTCTTAAAGCAGACATGTTTTTGCTGTTGCTACTGCTGTTGTTTGGGGTATGAGAGGAAATGATTGACTTTGAAGCTTATGCACAGTAACTAAATGTATGGCTTGCGATTTGTGATTTTTGTCTTTCTAATATAATTTGTGTCAGAGAAGGAGACATAAAGAAAGAAAGAGAAAATAAATACTAGAAAACACGCGCATGAAACATACGGTACACACTACTAATGGCCTCATTTTCCTATTCGTATCTAATGCTTTTTTTTTTTGGGTTAGCCAGTACTTAATGAAATTCTTGTTTCCGCAAGCACTTCCCACCGCTAAACTATTGTTGTATGTTGTCTATTGTCTATTCTTTGCTTTCAACAGTTAATTTTACTCTCAATATGTTTGCACTTCGTTTCTTTTTTTTTTTTTTTGTAGTTTGTTATACATACAAGCATGTAGATATGTATTTTCTAATTGCCTTGAAAACGGAAATGGAGTAGAATAGAGTAGAGCAAAGTATATGACGTACATACGCAGCTAGAATTTCAATGAATATATGTATGTAGTGATGGTATAACATATTTGTGCATGTATTCATACGTTTCTACGAATTTTTGGAGTCTTCACACAATTTTGTTATTTCCCGGTAAGTATGCGGCAACTACATAAAAGACTTACCTGCAAAGAAAAGAAAAAGAAAATCGATTAAATTTTGTCGTCAAAATGGTTTAAATACAGTTCAACTTAAAGGTATACATTTTATTTGAATTATATCTTGAAGTTTTTGTACAAATTTAAAAATATAGTTTGAAAAAAAAAATTTAAACAGCTTAACATCGGTAATATCGAAACCAGTATACTTTGCACTATGACAAATATATTGATATAATTTTGGAAAATCATAATTTTGTAATGGAGGCAGACAAGGTTTTAATCCGATTATGAACATTTTCAAACATACAAAATCGTTTATATAAATAATGGTATATGCTGGGTTATAATCGGTAAACAGTCTTCAAACATACATTTGTTTGGAAGATAGGCATGGTTTTCACCTGATAACAACCATTTTCGAACTTTTCAATTAATTAGTAAACATAATTGTATGTGTTTTGTACACAAAGTGCAAAAAAATACATATGGAAGGATACATTTGTATGGGAGGTAGGCGTGTTTTACATCAAATATCGCCCATTTCCTAACTCGTCAGTTAATTATCAAATATAATCGTATGTGGTGAGTTTTAGCCTGATAACTTAATTTTTTCGGACACAAACTGTGAAAATATACATATAGAAGCATACATTTGTATGGAAGGTATGTGTGGTTTTTAGCCAATCCAGCCCGTTTTCGGATATGTTCGATCTCTATAAAAAGTAGCCCTATATACTGAATTTTACTTTTACAGCTTTATATTTAGGGGTATAAAGTATAAAAATTTATTTACTTAACATACTTTTGTATGGGAGGTAGGCGGGGTTTTCATCCGATTCAGCCGACTTTTGGTTTCGTCGGTCCGTTGGTGAAAATAATCTTTCATGCCAATTTTTAGTAAAATTGCAATCTAATTACGCTAAATATCGTAAAATTGGTCATTGATTTTTTAGGTTGTGTGAATTACACATCACTTTAAGCGCCAGTTTAAACGAGGTTTACATAAACGGAGTTTAAATTTAAACTTATTTAAAACAGCACCAAGAAAAGATGTACTGGGGTACAAGAACAGACAACTGAACAACTGAAAGGTTAATTTTAGTTTAACCTAGCTAGATTGGGCGTTTAAACTTAGTTGAAATTTGACTGAAAAACAACAAATCGACTTTCAACTTAGTGTAAACGACACTGAAAAACTATCTCAAAAAATACCACAAATAAAACGCGAATGCTTTCCAAAAAGCTTAAACATTTATTTTAGTTACACTTCACCATGTCCTTTGTCATGCAGTTGGTTCTGCAGTATGTAGCGGTAAGTACTATTAATGAATCCTTGAAAATTAATTTCCACATAACCAAATTTCAAAAAAGGAGGAGAAAAATTGTATAGGAGACTAGCATTCGATTGACATAAAGGAAAGTAAAATATAAAAGCATTCTTTATCTATAGAAAATGTAGCAACTACAACAACAACGAGAAGAAAGGCAGTCAAATCTAATTAAATAGTCTTTAATCCCACTTTCGGTATATCAAATTTGATGGTCATTTAATTTTCTCATAGTTATTCGAAAGATTTAAGACAACGAAAAATAATTCAAGTATTTTAGTAATTAAAAGAATTTTTGACAAGTGGAATTAAATTTATTAAAAAATGAAGAAACTGCATAGTCTAAAAACTAGTAAAACACTCTCAGACAATATATTGAATTTTTTTTCCTCCCTCCCCAATGCCTATAACAACAACTAATATCCAACAGAAACATTCCCCATAGATTAATACAACAGTGCATGTTAAAAGGAACCTCCTCCTCCTCTATCCCTAACTGACAGTAGCTTCAAAAGGATAAATAATAAATATGAAGGTATGAATGTGTGTGCGTAGCAATTGCATGTTTCTGTATAAGTAAAGAAACACTGAGAAAGTAGTAAAAATACATATACACATAAATACAATCGTACTTTTATGTACGAATTGCACATAGAGGACGATATAAAGGAAGTCTATATACCTTTAGTATGGAGAAAAGAAAATGCGATGAAAGGAGTAGTGCCAAAAGAATGAAATGAAAATAATAAATGGTGGCATGTTATGTTATGATTGTAAAAAAGTACAGGTAAATTTCAGTGGAACGAACGAAAAAGTACAATATAAAAATTGAAATAAAAAATTGAATTAAAACATAATGGTAGCAGGTGAAAATATAATTCTATAAAACCTAATTTGATATTATTATGTTGAAAGTTTCGTTTATTTAACACGCAACCAATTTAGGGTTGAGATGAAAATTATGAGTAATAAGGAGTACAAAGTTTAGACAGGAATTAGTCGGAATAAAGGAAGCAAAAAATTATTGGTTTTCTGTAGAAACAACGCAAAACCATCAGAACCCATACTGGAAGAAGACTGGCCGGTTTCGAACGCCAGAATCCTTGTGACACCACTCGACGTTAACGGGATGGACCTCTGAGGCCAACTTTCACCAAAGCAGACAAAGACGGTTTCATCGGCAGGGAAAATTATGCCCACAATTTTTTTGGATTCAAAAGAAAGAATCCTCATCGACTCTACATCCAGAAGAAAGAAAAATATTACCTACGCGCAATGTGCTGAAGTATTGTACAGATTTGATCAAGAGTTCAAGTTATTTGGCAAACTAAGGGTAGCAAAGAGAAGTAGCACTTCGACAATGCATTGGCTCACACCTCCGCCAGCGCATCAGCACAATTGGTTGAATTGCGCACCGAATTACTGCCGTATCCACCTGCAGCCTTCCCTAGTGACTTTTTCTAATCTCCAAACATGGAAAAAGGGCTCGTAGGTCGAAGATTTGAATCCAACGATGAGGTCATTGTTAAAACAAAAGCCCGTTTTGAGGAGTTCGACAATTCGTTATTAAAATTGTTGAAGCAACATTAAATGAAGGAATCAAATAATTCTGGGTTTTATCTATCACGAATTTGAACGTAAATCAACGAAGAGACATTTTCTTTGAGTTGTTTTAAAAATCATATTATTTGGAAACATGAAAAAAGTTGCAGCATCGTCGCACAAAGTGTGTCGAGGTATAAATTTTTTTAAAATAAATTGATTCTAAATTGCACTTAACACACACTTATCAGACTGCCTTTACATGCTTCAAAAAATATTCACTTAAATTGAATTTTAAGACACACGCACACATACAAAGTCGATGCAAAGAAAAAAAGAAGCATTCGTATACTATACCAATCAAAATGTCATAGAAAATAAAAGTCAACGATGAGGTTGACTCGAAAACAATCTATATATGTATATGTACAATATATGAACAAGTAGAAATTGAAATTGTGGAAATGCATATCAAATGAAAATCAAATAGACTACAACGTAAGTCCTGTATTGGCATCCCTCTCACATCATCATCCTACAATATTCTAAACACCGCATAAAATGCATAAAATGCAACCCTGAACTTTAAGCTTCAATAACAAAAACTCAACTCCACCACAAAATCATATCGTTAGATACCGGAATCAACAACATCATCAACATCACCATCGTCATGTTGCAAGTCGCAACGTAAAGGCGGCAGATTGAGAGTCAAGTGCTTGCTGTTCGCTCGTTACTTTTATGTGATGCAATGTAAAGAAAGGTAAGCAGGATATGTCATGGCATGTAGGTGGAGCAGCAAAGTAACTACACAAAGTTGAAAATTATTGTATAAAGCAAAGGGAGTACTACTATGAGTCATCGTCATCATATGTGAGAGGATGTATAGCAACATATCGTGTGTATGTGTCTACCTGTATACCTGCATATGTACATGATGAATAAAGAAATCTGTTAGCGAATCAATGGGGTTAAAATGCAATGTACAAAAAAAAAAAATTAAGAAAAATTCCCTTTGATGGAGTTGAAAAGAAAAATAAAACGCAATGTTGACGAGTTGTCGGTATTCAAACACATACATGTAAAGACAAGGACGTTTATTATTATGTTTTCTCTTGCGTCATTTTGCACTTACGCAAAAAAACATGTACGCGGTGTGGTAATACAATCGCTGCGGTGCTATTGTGGATGTGATTTATCCAACAATATAATGTTGTGATATATTCTACCTTTATGTCTGTGAAGGTATGTTTGACGATGGCGAAGTTATGTTGATATACCATCATAACGAGAGGGTGTTTAACATTCCAACGAAGTACAAACGACGAGTACATAAGTTCTTACGATGTGTAATGTTTATTGCTGCCTGCAACATGCTGCAATTTACGATACATATTAGACACATTCAGGAACATATGTATATGCAAGTTCTAAAGGAATTTTTCTATACAAAAAAAAAGTACAAGTACATACATGTATTTTTCAATGAAATTCTTTTAAACACTGTATTCCTTTACATATATCTGTATTCCTTTTTTTGGTGGTGAAAATTTCAATTGGCATTATGGCATTATGACACAAAATTTACTCTCTTTAATATTTTATATCCAATAGGAGTATATATGTATGTACATAGAAATGTATATAGAAATAATTAGAAGGTAGTACGTGCTTATAAATTCATAATGGTAATGCGGCATTGCATTCTCATTATAAATTTTATTGACTCGTTTGTACGCCTTGTTAAAAATTCAATAAAATACAAGCACATAAACAAAAGAAACCTCATTAAAAATGTTGATAGCTTTATATACATATGTTTATATACATACAAGTACGCGTAGGTATCTCTATGCATATGTATCCACAAATAATAACTAATGAGTCATATTTAATATTATTGTATATATGCAGATTAAATAAATGATGTGGTTATATGGAATATGGTTACACATACCTACAACTGTCAGAGGTGGGTATTAGTGATTATTGATAATTTTATAAATAGATTAATGCAGAAACATCAATTACGTGTTTACAGAACTTTTGTGGACTGAAATGGAAGACATGGACTGGGACAATTCTTGCTATCAACAGGAAGGCATTATATGTCACACAGCCCATCAAATAATCGATATTTTGAGCGCTAAATACGCTAATCGTGTTATCAAATATCGAGGCGATGTCAACTTGTCGCCTCGGAACTTCGAATTTACTCTGTAAGAATTTTTTTGTGGGGTACCATATGCAAGTTTAATGCTATGTGGACAGTTCAGAAACGTTTCAGGCACTTAAGGTGAATATCGTTCGAACTATTCGAGAGACCGAGTTAAAGAAAAACATCAATAAGGTCTTGCAAAATTGCAAAAATGCCCCATAATAATGGGCATATTCTAATAAAGTCGTAACAAAACGAAAATTTTAATTTTTTAAATTTTATTTTATTTTAAAAAAACAAACTCTTATTTGAGGATTTGAATATCGCTTACAATTTGGGTGCCGTAGCTCAGTGGTTAGTGTGTTCGCCTTCTGATCTGTAGGTCGTGGTTCAATACCCGGCTGATGCATAACAAATTTAATATCGAAAAGATTTTTCTTTCGAACGGTACCCACCTGTCGGCAAGCAATTGGCAATTCTTACGACAGTAACAACTTGCCATGAAAAAGCTTCTAAAAAGAACTCTGTGACAAAGCTCAGAAAAAGTGATGTCACAAGCGTTCTGCCGTTCGGAACCGGCTAAAATAAGTAGGTCCATTCTAATACTGTCCAAAATTTAAGACGCACAACAGTAATGGAAGAGAAGCTCGGCCAAGTACCACATATTTATTTTTTTTTTTTTTACAATTTGAAACATTAAAAAGAATTTAAGCAAAAAATATTGTTTTTTGAAGACGGCAGTATAGTTTTCGAAACATTTGGGGAAAGTATTTTCAAAACTTGTACTCTTATTGACGCAACGATGGTTCAAGAGTTATCATAATAACTAAAGTAAATTGATTTTGGTTCCCGCTTCCATTTTTGGGACATCTCTTATTATCTTATTATCTTATATTTAACCCAAAACTCTTTCAGAAGTATTTTTATCGAAAATTTATACTATTTAAAAGTAGTCATTTTGTCTTTGATCGAGACGGGTTTTTGATACGTGTACCTCATGCAGCGTAGTCCGCAATACAGAAATCACGTCATTGCTACCTCTGAACAATGGCAAATCATCATGTGATATAAAAGTCTCATACTTTGACATAATTGGATGTAGGTACTATATAACGATATGGTAACTAACTATCAAGCTACCTATTTTAAGCGTACACATATCGAATAATTTGAAATAATTTATTATTTCCATGTATCTATGTCGAAAGCAGGTGGACAGGAAATCGTTATTAATTAAATCGGCGGGAGTATATGTACATTAATAACTTTTTTGGATTATATTTATAGGAATACATCTACTCATATATACTACGTAATAATGATGTGTTTATAAAATACTTAATTCCAGTAAATTACATGATTAAAATATGATATTATTGATAGAATACTGTATTTACGGTTCTCAAATTGAATTGATAAATTATGGACAAATTAAAGTTGACAAATTATAAGTCAATCGGAGCACAACGAAAAATCTTTCCATATAAAATTCTTTTTTTAGATATATTTTGAAAATCGTTCAGCACATAAATTGTTGAATATTTTTTTTTTTTAATTATCTAACACCATTTCCAGGTTCACTTTAAGAATACGACAAAAGCAACAACTTTCTACAAAACAACTTACTTGTGTAGAAAGAAATTGAACGCACCTTCAAAAACTTTACCCTTAAACAAATCAGCTGTGAACAGTGGCGTAGAAAAGGGGGACCAGGAGGATAGCTCCCTCCAAGGCTGATAAACTTGTTGAAAAAGAAATATAATTATGTATTAAATTCATTAAAAATTAATTCTTACACCTCTTTTTCATCCAATCCCCCCTTGTCATAATCCTGGCTACGCTACTGCCTCTGAAGTGTTGCTAATTTGAACAACAAACCCCTTATAAACTCCCTATATTAGTGTCCTGAAATTCGACGTAATAGCAATAATGATAGCAAACATTATGCAAAACAAAAGAAAAACAATATCGAATAATAACAATAATAATAAAATAAAAAGCATAAAAACCAATAACAACCCTAATACTAAATAGCAAATTCAACCTAAAGTTTTATGAAGGGTATTTTCGCATAATACCATTACTTATGTATGTTGTTGTTATTGTTATGGTTAACAAAGGTATACATATATAAAATATATACACGTGCAATACAAGTATGCGATCATGTATTGAATATGAATTCTGGCGTGAGAACATATAACAAAAAAAAGGTACCGTCAAGCAGGTGCACACTTTGACACTTGCAACAGCAGCCGGTCAGGCTTATTGCATTGCAGCCATGTACATATTGTACAAGTACATAACTCCAACAACCATATAAAGTGTAATAACCTAGTCTCCTGGTGTTATGTTGCATTTAGCCACATTTCCGCCGGCATATTCTTATATATCGACGCTATGTTGTAGCAGAAAACCACACGGAAGTGTGACAAAAATTGATTTCTTGTTATTTTTTTTTTTTTTTGTAGTGAAATTTTCAATTTGAATTATCGATTTTTTGTCATTTTTGCTTCACACTCATTTTGTTGCGTGAACAGAATGAAATCATGTCATTGACAGCGCAAACACTCTCAAAGACAACCACCCATCACAATGAGTCATACTGTATGTGCTGAAAGTCCTTCAATAAGGAAGACAATTGATAGAGGGAGTGTAATTATGTCATACTCTAGCAACGGAAGTGAACATATTTTATTCGTTTCGGTAAAATAAAGCATTAAATTGCAACTTCATTCTAGCAGTAATACAATATTTATTGATAAAGTTTTTCGATGATTCATAGAAGCATAATCACCTAGAAGTTTTTATCCTTTTATCGAATCCTTCATCGTCAGAACTACTTGTCTATACAAAATTTATCCAAACAATTGTATGGATATTTTTTAATCTTTTCCTTCTAACAATAATTCATGCGAAAAAGTTGTCGTCAAATTTAATATAAGACGAATGCAAGCAAAACTAATTTGTTTGTACTACCAAAAGTAGGTAGTAGTAAGTATGAATAGCCAACTGAACATCAGACAACTGAACAATCATTGATATACACATCAAAATAAATAAAAATCTAGAAAAAACATTTTACAACTATAGAGTTTCTACGACACAAATGCATACACAAACTTTGGTTCACCCCGCCCCTCCCAATATAATTTCTCAAATATATACAAGCTAAATCGAAAGTAAGCAAAAGAATGAACAAGTTACATTATTTCCGTTAAACTGACTTTTTTAATAAGAAATTTGTCCTACGGCAAAAATGTTTGCCTTTCTCTTTTGCTCAATGCGAGAGTGGGGGGGGGGGGGGGGCAATATATTGAAGGCGTAATAGGCTTTTTTGTCAAAGCTGTATGCCACAATTTATTCGTTCATGTTTATATACATTATATTATGCATGCATGTTTTTAGTAAAAAATTATTATATTTAAATACTTTCAAAAGTTCTGATACACGGATTAAATGCAATCATTGTGAGCAACCCTTTGACAAGTGGTAACATTTTCACAAGTGACATTTATATGGGATTACCCAAATACAAGTTTATCTTATAAAATTAGAAAACAAACATTCCCATTATTTATGGAACATGATGTCATTTATATGGCTACCTCAGCTGGCTTCACTCTATCTTACGAATGCCTCGTATGATATTCAGATTAAGGACCACCATTGTCCACATTCTACGGTGCTCAAAATAAAAGTCTAACAAAGTTGAATTGAAGCTGTCTGTTCATATCACCAAGACGGTTTTCAACTTAACGCCTAAATTTCGTGGAATTCGAAATCAGCGAGATTTTTTAGGAAGGAATTAACGTATTATTCTACAATAAATAAGAATATCATCGTTGTATAGCCGACGAAATTTATTACGTTCGCGCAAAGTAGCGATGAAATGGTTTTTTGAGCCTCAGCATCCAAATTTGAAGTCAAAATTGTAGAAAATTAAGTGGCAGCCACAAAATGGTGGACTTTTTTGGGAAAATTAACTTTATGCTCGCAAAGAAAAAAGGAGGGAGAAAGATTTCGGGCTTAAGAAATTCAATTTTGAGGGCAAAATCGTGAAAATTTAAATGGACACCACAAAATGGCGGAACTCTTTTGGAAAACTTATGTTACGTTCTTGAAAAGTTGCATTGAGGGGGGGTTTTCGGAGTAAAGGAATTCAAATTTGAGGTTTTAAATCGTAAACAAATTAAATGGCCACCAGAAAATGATGATTCTATTTTGGAAAAACTTGTATTATTTTCAGGAAAAGTAATAGTCACGGGATTTTCAAGTTCAAGGAATCAAAATTTTAGTTCCAAATCGTAGCTTTTATCGGATTTTTGAATTTTTCTGACCACTGTGCGTCGTTAAAAATTAATTTAGAGAACTTGATATGAACTAGATTATGATTAGATTATGTTAAGCGCCTACAGACATTTATCACGCTAGAAGGTAAAAAAAATCACAACAAAAATCATGTACCACAACTTTCGAAAGTACTAAATATACAAATATAAATTCATGCATATACACCCATCAATATTTCATTATACAAACAAGCCTATATATGAGTGCGTGAAAATGTGAAAATTTATCGTTATTTTGCATTTCCGCACGAATAGATTTTAGACGATAATCAAAATAACAAAGCAAAATTTCTTACAAATTGAACAAAGTTGGCATATTTTGTTTTTATCCCCAACTCTGTGTTCAAAGTTAAATGGAAGAAATCAATAATATTATGTTGTATACACAACGTTCCCCCCCGCCCAAAAGAAAAGTCATACAAAACATGCGTATGCATATGCATTATGCCATAAAATGACGCAGTAAGTACAGATATACGATAAATTCAATTATCTTCAACAAAATGAAAAGCTTCCTTTCTCAATTGTAATAAATTTGAAAATTTTTCAGTGTTGGATGCATGAAAAATACCTACTTTCGCTTTACTTATTCAATATTTTAATACAATGTTATTGCCACCATTGCTAATTCAATGCCATTTGTTTGGCGCCACTCGTTAGTTTTCCAAAAAGTAAAAAAAAAAAAACACCACACACTCTTACAAAAAACAAACAAGAAAATAATTTCGTCTCATACACGACGACGACGACATCAACTAACATGGCAACAATATTGATGGTAATAAAAACTACATTTATACACTCGTATACTTAGTAACAAAACAACAAACAGCAACAACAATAAAATTTGGTGTAATAATAGAACCATTTATCAAATCATAATGTTATAGAGAAAAAAAAAAGTATATCCAGAGCTTCACATATTAGTAAAAGAGAAAGAGAGACACAAAAAGGCAGTTATAGAAATAAACAATAAAAAGACAACGACTACTTTCTCTGTGCTATAACACGCTCAAGGACTCAAAGGAAATGTAATATAAAAAAAAGAGACGGAAAAAAATGAACATTGAAATGTCTGGGTGTGTGTGTGTGCGTGTTTAATAGGTACATAGAGGTGCTATGCAATGTTGCAAGAAAATCAATAAAAACAAACGAGCTTAGTCAGACAGACCCAAAGGGTAGGCATGAAATGGACGCCAAAATAAACGACAGTCAGGCAGCAAGCAGGCAAGTAACCTTCGTATAGAGAATGTCCTGAATAATTAAAGAGCATCGTCATCATCATCGTCGTCATACCAAGGAGACATATACAATAAGGAAATATTTATATTTACACACAAACGTATACACACCCACAAGGAAGACGCATAGACATGCCATTTAATGAAAGTGAATAGGCTCTTTGCATATGGATGTACAAGTGTAATGGACCGAATAACGTTTTGGCATAAGCTACTACTTACTTCAACTTTATTCTGTGATGGGATTTAATATATATTCAAAATAATTTCTTATGATGAAAACATTAGAATTTATAGAAAATGTAGAAATTTAAAAAAAATTGTTTAATTTTCAAATTTGTTTAGAATTTTTTTTTTAAATCATGAAAAAATTACAAATTTTGAATATTTCTTTAGACATTTTGCAAAAATGTTAGTTAAACAATTTCAACTACAGCCTAATGAATTCCATTTTAGTGTAATTAAAAAAAATAAATTTCATATGAAAGTTTTACACTTTTTTTTTCAGAATTTTAAAAATACTTACAATTTTGAAAAAAAAATTATTTAGTAAATTTAAGAAACTTTTAAATATTTTGCAAAAAACAGTGAAAATATTAAGTTTTAGTTGAATTTTTTTCAAAAATTTAAAATTTAAATTTCAAATTTTAAAAATTTTTCAACGAAATTGTAATTTTTATCTACTATACTTTAAATGAATTATATAGTTTTCGACTATTTTTTAAGTGTTATGTTAAACTATTTTCCAACAAAGTTATAATTTTCAATTAAATTTTAGCTTTCAACTATTTTTCAATAAAAATATAATTTTCAATTATTTTCTAGCTAAATTTTATCATTCAACTAACTTATATTTTCAACCAATTCGTTAAATTTAAATTTAAACTGTTCTTTAATTCAATTATATTGTCTAACTAAATTATAAATTTCAACTATTCGTCAATTATATATTAAAATTCAAAATTTTTCAACTTCAATTTAGTTTCAATTACATTAATTTCAACTATTTTTGAACTGAATGAAATTAATTGTAGTTGAAAATTTTCACCGACCCGACATAAAAACTGAACAATTTTAAAAACATTCTTTTAGCTCAACAAAATTATTTGAAACATGTTTGTGATTATGGTGCCACTGTAGATATGTACTTATCCTGAATATAATGTAAGCATAAATATGTCAAATTTTTCTAAATAATGTTTTTTTTTTTAATTAAATATGTATTAGGCATAAATTGTTGTAAAACCCTCAATTTTATTTTTAATTCATACAAATTGAATATTTATGTCATACATATATGTATATCACTCAGAGAGAGTACAAAAAAAGAGTACGAGTACTTTTTCAATTCGTTAGTCCGATACGTAACGAACTAACGAAGTAACGAGAGAGCTTGGTGTGAAGTCACCTATAATTTATTCGATCTCAATGTTGCAACGAATAGAAAAATTCAAAGTAAGTAAAAGCATTTTTAATGTACAAAATTTTGTATATCGTCTAGGCACAGAAATAAATACAATGTGTAAAAGAATTACTTCAAATGCATTAATTTAATTTATTTTACACATATACACATATACTTATAAAAACACTCAACCATACCATAAAATACTGGTACAATTCATAAAAACTGTATTTATCGCACACGTTTAACCAATAAATATGTACCCACATACTAGAAATATAATACAAAATGGTGTTTGCTGTACATTCAATAAAGAGTAAATATTTATTAGTGTGAATCTTGAAAAAAAAACATATATACATATATATAATAAAATACTATTGAAATTGAAAAGAAGTGAATGAACGCTATAGAATACTATAAAAAAAATACACACAGCAACACTTTATGTATACACAAAAATATACAAACATACTAAATTTTATTAAATAATATAGACAACTTGTATAGTAGTTTCGTAAATGTGGCTTTTGCTGTTGCTTCTGCATTTAAATTTATTATGAAGGTCAAACAAATCAAACAACAACTAAGCACTCGTAAGTATATAACGAGAAGAGACTCAGAGAGCCTGAAGAAACGAATTGTTGAATAAAGTAAAATTAAATGTAAATTGAATAAAACACATTATATGTGAGCATATTAAGAATTTCTTTCTATAAAACTTAGTACTACAATATATGTATAATTTATTGTACAACTAATGACTATTGATATCAAACATTTTTATATAGTCTATGCAATTTATTTTAAACTATACATTAACAAATCGAAATCGAATATACGTTACCGAATCGAAATTGTAAAATGATTGTATGTATTTCAATTCGAAACTTAGTTTTGTTCTCTTTAAAGCAGCAGCTACATTTTCAAAACTCCACTTGAGACAAAATAACATATGACCCCAAAATATCACAGCATTGCAAAAAAAAACACACACCAAAGCTAAAAAATAATATTTTCCAATGATTCGTTGATTTATTCTTTTCTCTTTATTATTACAACAGATTTTATTCACATTTTCCGCCCTCATACAAAATATTGAGCATAAAAACAAACTTGTTTTTATTTATTTTTCGATTTTCTTATACTTCTTCTGTACACAGTGTAGATTGCCCTTGAAACTATACTGTCGCTGTATTATGTTGAGAAAATATTACAGCATAATATCTGTCTGTATTTACATTGTACATACTATGATGGTATTACGCAAACCGTAGTAGCAATTTTTGAAATTTAAATAATTCAGTATTTACTTAAAAAAAGCACGAATACACACAAATGATATCGTATTAATATTGAATCTATATGTAACTCGTATATTTATAAAACCACGCTAAAACAAACCACAAAACCTAAACCAATACTAGAAAAATCATAATAACATGCAACAGCAACATAATCATAAGTATAAATACACAAAATCAGATAAAATTACAATGAAAATGTTGAAAAATACATATATACATATATGTGCATTTAAACATATTCATGGTTGAATGTATCTGCCTGTCTTATTCTCGTATAAACATTCCCATATTTGCCTTCTGCAATTCATATTTATGTTTACATATACATATATGTACATTATAATTAAATAATATACATTACTAGAATGAATTCATAATAAAAGCGATTGAAAATGTCAGATAAATACAATTATGTTGAATACAGGAGATATGCAGATAGATTGCTGACATATTATGTCGAATAAATAAAAAAAACTGAAAAAAAAAACAAAGAACAAAAGCAACCAAATTAATACAATACAATAATAATGACGGAATATTTATGTTAAATGTCATTCATACAAGAAAGGGTAGATACACAACTTAGACTTCATCTATATTTATTTATCCTATCCCATATTTACGATAAGTATTTGTATGAAAATTTAAACAATAGTTAAACGCATTTTGTAATTCGGTTTTTTTTTTTTTAATTTTTTAAATAACTACTTGGTTTTCGCGGCTAAAATTATGTATTTCAGGCCCTTCGTTGATTTGAAACTTACTTTATAAAATTTAAAAAGATCGATTCAATGGATTTTCTGATTATTATCATAAATATGTCGCCAAAGGCCTAAATTTTGTTTTGGTCAAAGGTTTCCTTGGAAAGAAAATTTAATTGTTGTACTAACTACTTTCTGAAAACAACAATTTCTTGTTACGTTGTTTTAGAAATCGGAAAATTTAATCATTTATTCAAATTAAAAAAAAAAATGAGTTCAACTTTTTACGATTTTCCTTTCTATTTTACTTGGCCTATCAACTTTGTGGTAAAGAAATCGAGAGGGTTGTCTGAGAAGGTTTTGATCAAACTTTATATTTTTATTTTTTGCTGCTTCCAAGCAACTTTCCCTAGTGATGATCCCATCCATCTCTTTAACCCGTCCAAATAGTACTCGGCGTATTTTTCTACATAAGAATTGTTTACGAAGGTTATGGGGACATCATTTGACGAAAATATCTGCCCTACAAATGTAACTTTCAACTTAAGGAATAGAAAAGCTAGCTTTGGTCTAGATTTAGTGAATAAGGAGGGTGATCAAGCAGTTTAAACGGCAATTCGTAGATTTCGCAACTACTGAGGTGTGACATGACGCATTATCTTGGTGAAACAAAAATTTTTCTACCCTCAGCTTGTCAAGTAATTACTCTTTCTCATGTCTATATCTTTATTGATTAGTAACAAGATCTATGGATTGAAGTTTTGGTTAGTACCTATCAAAAGAGACGCAAACACAGTTCCTAGCTTTTGTTGACGAGTGCTTCTCTCATCTTCATGCTGATGTCAGAACCATGTATGCCTTATCTCGTGAGTTTTTTCATATTTTCGCAGTGGAGAGAGGCCACATTTGTTCACAATTGTGGAAATTTTGTGGTTTTCATTTTTATTTTTAAATTTAAAAATTATGACATTTCCAATTTTAGTATATTTAATATAATTTTCTTCAAAACACTATCAAGATGAATATTAATTTTGTGGTTATATATTTTAATATTGAAATTTAATGCAACTTTGAAATTATATATTTGAAATTTATTCTAACATCTTAATAATATGTATGTAAATAAGTTATAACATTTTTCGCACTTCCATAAAATCTTGCGGTTATATGCATCAAAAGAAAATAATCATATATATATATAAGTTGCTGTTTCGTCATTGCACAAAAATGCATCAACAACAAATTATGAATTTTAAAAATCATAAAATGAATAAAATACTTATTATTAATAAACAAATGCAATGTCATATACAAACTCGTAATTTGATGTTATTTGACGTTTTATATGCATTTTTTCATTTTCTTTTTTTTTTTTTTGTAAAAATTCACACAACGCACAACATCACAAAAAGCGCTTGAATATTGTTGTTATTGCCATTTGTGTTTGAAGTGGTGTGTGCGTGTGTGTGTATGTATACTCGTATGTGTAGGTATGATATCATATTGTCATTTTATCAGCCTAAATGCGAAACAAGCTTTCTCACCATTTTTATTTCACTGTCTTGTGTTTTCATAATTGGCATAAATTAAACAACAAAAAAGAAATGAAAAATAAAACAAAACTTGTATTTTAAGCCGGTAAATTAAAACAACAAACATTTACAACAACAAAAACAACAACAACAACAAAAAGAAATATACAAATATGTAGGAGCGGTAGTGTATACAAAACTGTACAATAAATAAACTTTTGAAATTTTAAACAATTTTTATGATTTCCTATCGTGAATACTTTTTGTATTCACATATAAATAGGTGCACATACATGCATACATGCGAAAACATATATGTAACTGGAATTGTGTGCGTTTAACATTTACATATTTAAATTCAATACATATTCAACAATTGATACCTTAAGAACAAGCATAAAAATTATATTGTATTCTTTTCAAAGCCAGTTAAAAAGTAAATATTTTCTTTCTCTCACTTAGATACAAATTTGTAATTTAAACTTAAAATTTGCATCCAATAACTTCTTCTTCATTATTCATTTTTAAAAATTATCTCATCACACACATACATGTACGTATTATAGTCTAAAAGTAATGCATTATATCATCATATTAGTGTAATCGAATATAATCGTAAAAACAAGTAGCCTTGATTTTTTTTTTGTTTTTTGCAATTTTTAAACAACCAACACAAATTGCTAAACGAATGAATGAATGAATGAATGAATGAATGCATGAATGAGAGAATGAATATACAAATATATACATTTTCTAGTTTTCTATTAATAAATTCAATTGATTACGTCAATTATGCGTTCATTGAAATTGTAAACTAGTAGTACACTACCTCCCAAATACTTTTTATATTCTGGATGACCAAGAACAAAGTAGCAGGAGCCATATAACAATAACAACAACAACCACAACAATAATATTTTCAATATCTTTGAATTACTAATGTTTGTTCAAATGACAAGATGCAAAATTCCATTTGAATATACGCCATATTTAAATAAATTATAAGAAACAGCGAAATATGTTAATTTCCCCAAAAACAAGCATTAGCATGTTGCGTCAACATGTTCCACCAACATATTAAATCAACATGTTGCTTCAGCAGCAGTAAAATGATTAGATTCTAAATTTGTACATCAAAATGTTATAATAAAAATGATAACTTTTAGAGAAAAAAAAATAATAACAAAAATACCACCGATTATTCAAGTATGCAAAAATAGACAGACATATTTTCAGATCCGTCATATTCACCAGTTTCAAATGATTTGTATGTAAGATCAGTAACTCGCAATTAGTATATAATATATAACGTTTAATTGAAAATAAAGCAACTCTTTTGAGAATTAGAATTGAAACAATGTGCTTTGATATAATTTTGAAATTTTTAAAATATTTATAGCTTCCAAATAAAATTAAAAGACACAAATATAGTTCTTCTTCTTTGCGAAAATTTGACAAAAAAAAAATGTGTCAGATAAATTGTTACACTTTTCTTTTATAATTCAATAGGACATCTAAGATTGAATTAGAAACTTAAGGGCTAAATACGAAAGTTCGAATCAAATCAAGTTAGCGCACGAAAGCCAATGCAATTAGTAGCTGGTTTTGTGAGGAAATGGGTGCCGTAGCTCAGTGGTTAGTGTGTTCGCCTTCTGATCTGTAGGTCGTGGTTCAATACCCGGCTGATGCATAACAAATTTAATATCGAAAAGATTTTTCTTTCGAGCGGTATCCACCTGTCGGCAAGCAATTGGCAATTCTTCCGACAGTAACAACTTGCCATGAAAAAGCTTCTAAAAAGAACTCTGTGACAAAGCTCAGAAAAAAGTGATGTCACAAGTGTTCTGCCGTTCGGAACCGGCTAAAATAAGTAGGTCCATTCTAATATTGTCCAAAATTTAAGACGCACAACAGTAATGGAAGAGAAGCTCGGCCAATGAGCCCTTTGGGGCTTTAAGTGCCACATATTTATTTTTATTTTTTTATTTTTGTGAGGAAATACCAAAAAAAAAAGCAAAAACCACAACAACAAAACAAGTGCTCGTCTAAGAAATTTGTCGTTGTAAGAAATTTGTTTGTTCCTTTGAGATTTCATATATCTTGTAAAGAGCCAGAAGAGCCAATTGAGCTTCTGGCATTACACAGCGCTGTTTTAGTTTGAATTATTAAATTTTTAACTCAACAAAAAAAAAACAAAAAGAAAGAATAATTAGAATAAGCGTGTGTCTATGAGTCATTTGGAACTTATTAAGTGTTCGTATTAGCAAGAAACGTGAGATTTATTCAAAATAAAATTCATAATGAGAAAATCATCTCATTATGACTGCTGTTTGAGCGCAGACAAAGAAATTATCAAATTTGTGATTCATATATTGTATAAAATAAAGAAATTATAATTTTTTTTTTATATACAATAATGTGTAATGCGTATTGTAATTAATATTATTGCTGCTGTTTTGAATCAACTCTAAAAATATAAAACTATTCATATTTCAAAGTTAAAATATTCGTCACTTTCATGTTTGTTACCGAAGTTGCTTTAATCAAATATTCATTTGATGAAATTCTCTTACAGTGAAATGTCAAAATTTAACATTTGATCTTTTTATTGTTCTAGTTGAAATTATTAATTAAGAACTAGATTACATAAATACTACTACAAGTCAACATTTACCTACATGAATAGTTTGACATTTTTGTATAATTTCACCGAAAGATATGAAGCTTTAACTGTATATTAGCATGACAGTATTATTTGAAAATTAGGTTAAATACATAAATTTCTGTAGAAGGAAAAATCAAGTATACAATTTCTATACATATGTATATACATAAATATATGGGACATGAAGAAAAAAAAAATGAAGTTGGTATACATTACGACACGCGATTAAATAATGACAAGGGAACAATACAAATTTGTATAAACGTTTTAAAAGTAGGGATATACATATTTCATTAGGCGACACGACTATATTTGATACTTAGATTAGGTCAGCCATTTGAATACGGTCAACAAATTTTACCCCTTAATTATTCCTTGGAGAAAGATAACCTCCCTCAGAGAATTCTCAACTCTGCACTCGTATTATTCCATCACAACATTTCACAAAGACGACAATTATAAAGACTCGTCCATCACCCAGCTCATCATAACAATAATTATTATTATCGTTAAAGTGTGACAGTCCCATTTAGAAGGTGGGAACTGATATCTAGGTGGCAATAACGTGTAATACATTTCCATATTTCTTCTACTCTTCATATAGAATTTAATTGTAGAAAAATTAACTCACATATCACCATAATGAAATTAAAAACGCTTTATTACTATATAAAATACATAAACGAAAAATATATTGTAATTAAGTAAGTAAATGTATGAGTTTATGTATGAGTATATGAATATTTATGTGTAGGTATGTGTACATTTAAATTGTTTTTGTAATTGTATATAAAAAAAAAGTCACTATCCTCTTCTATATTTGGTTTCGTTGATGATGTTGTCAACAATTACAATAAATATAATTGTATTAAGCGGGACAAAACAAAGCAAACAATAAAATAAAAATATAGCAAATACTAGTAACAACCACTAGGAGGAACCACAATAGCTACTAAATACACCAACAACAATCATAGCTCATTTAATGTGTAAAACCAAAAAAAAAAAAATTAAAAATTAAAAGCAAAACGAACAAAAAAATGTTTAAATAAAAGCTGCGACAGTTTCCACTTGAAAACACACGCATTTGAACTAATTATAACACACACTAACATCACCTTGTTTCACTCACTCTCTCTGTCTCTCTATTTTGCTTCCACTATTATTCGCTCTATGATGTTTGACACACACATCATCAAAAGAAATATCAAATAAAAAACTAATTCACCTATTTTTATTGCTGATTTGTTGTAATTTTGTTCTCCATTTTCCCCTATTCATTTAGTTATATATACTCGTACATACATACAGTTTATATGTGAGTATTCTCTTTTTACCCACTATTGACATTTTTCTCTGTCATTATAATTCTAAAAATATCAATGAAAATAAATCATAATTTTCTTTTCTATGCAATAGTTGACAGTAAATGCATTTACATATGCATATGAATCAGTGTTGCCACACAAATGCAATAGTCGCCATTATCGGGTATTACACTTTCGATCGAACTGAATTTGATTAATTGTTCAAAAATTAAGTTTTTGAAAAGTGGAATCGACAAATATTGCCCTAGACACTATTTCAGCATTTCAACGAGTAAGAAATGGGAAAATGTTTTGAATTTTTGTGCGATTATTTAATTAAATTCGAACAAAAGTAAAATTCAGAAAATAACATGACTGTATGCGGCATTCTTTAGGTGTGATCGTTGTTTTTTTGTAAAATTCATAAAAAGCTGTGAGAGAATTGCAAAGGTCCCAAGTATATGTTAAAGTCCAAATATAAGCCGATTTATACATGTTTGCCGGTCTATATGCATGACAACTACCACCAATATACGAACTATACGAAATGAAATACGATAGAGTTATTTTTATCCAACAAATGGATGAATTTGCGAATGGTTGTATTTGGATGAAGAAGAAATCCACGACCACCTTTCATACAAAAATATGTTTTCGAAAGTATGACTTTGTGCACAAAGAAAAAAAAATATGTGGCACTTAAAGCCCTGAAGGGCTCATTGCCTAGCTTCCCTTTAATTACTGTTATTCGTGTTAAATTTTGGATAGTACACCGGAACCGGCTACATATTATAGCCGGTTCCGAACGGCAGAACCTTTGTGACATCGCTTTTTCTGAGCTTTGTCACAGAGTTCTTTTAAAAGCTTTTTCATTTCAAGTTGTTACTGTCGGAAGAATTGCCAATTGCTTGCCGACAGGTGGGTATCCAGTTCGAAAGAAAAATCTTTTCGATATTAAATTTGTTATGCATCAGCCGGGGACTGAACCTGCAAATCAGAAGGCCAACACACAAATATACAAATTTATCGAACTGAAATTAGATGTGTGACATCATTTTTAGCAATGAATGCCTGAAAATGATTATAATCGTATGAAAAAAAAAAAAAAACGCCTGCCTCCCATTCAAAAATATGCTTTTAAAAGTGAGTTTTTCAACCCTGCGTACTGGAATATACAGCTATCAAGCTGAAACTTGGAATATATGTTTATTTTCACCAATAAACCGATGATTTTAAGAATGGATGAAATTGCATGAAAACCACGCCAATTTCACATACAAAAATATGTTTTTGTAAGTACAATTTGTGATTTTATACTCTGAAATATAAAGTTATCAAGCTCAAATTCGGTATATGCGATATTTTTACGAATAAACGAATTCGATAAGAAAAAGGGAGTAATCATTTGAAAACCACGTCTACTTCCCATACAAAAATATGATTTCCAAAGCATTTTTTACTCAACTCATTGGATTATGAAGCAATCAAGCTGAAACTTGGTACATATGTTTAGTTTCACCAAGGAAGGCATATGTTTAAGAATGGATGAAAACCACGACTACTTCTCATACAATAATATGATTTTAAAGCATATTTTCTAATTTTGCACACTGAAACATAAAGTGCTCAAGCAAAAACTCGATAAATATGCTCATAGATGAGTTTTGGCATTGCTGAAATTAATTTGTAATTAATTTGAAAATAAATTGTATAATTCTGAATTCAAAAAAATGACCCTTTAGCAATAATAATAAGACTACAAATCAAACTTCTCATTTTTATTATGAATTATAAAATACAAAATTATTAGTTCACCATACAACTATGGGCACATTCCGTACCGGTCAGCTACGTAGCATATGAGTGTATGGTAATAATCATAAATCTACAAGTCACCATCGAAAAAGTTATATTTTATTCACCTGTAACTGTAATTTCATTGTGTCTCTTGTATATAATTTATAATTTTCGTACAAACATAGCTACGTCTCCATAAAAATGTATTCTTAATGAGTGGAATAAACATTTTATTCAAGTTTTTTCGTGTGGCAGCTCGCGTCAACAACCACCACCATGATGGTGATGAATACAAAAAAAAAAAGAATTGTGTCAAGTGAGTAATGTATCATACATACATATACATACATTTATAGTAAATTGTCAACAACAGCGCATTGCCGCCATATTACAGTACATACTTACCACATATGCATGTACTCGTATACACTTTAAATAAAATCATTCTTTATTTTCGTTATTCTTATTGTACTCGTATGTATGTACGAGCAAGTATTTCTTATTTTATACATTTTCGATTTTATTTCGCTTTGTTTTCTTCACAAAAAATTACTTTTACAATTGTGAAAACGATGCAATTTCAATGTGAAATATTTTGCAATCATCATCATCGTCATCATCGTCATTAGCATCATCATCAACTCATTGCTTTTGCAATTGTTATGACTTTCTGTTTGTTTTGACTTTTATTCGTGATTGAATCATATCCATAGGTGCATATAGTTGGTGTTGTTGTTCTTGTTGGTGATTAATTGCACTTCATCGAGTACTTGTTGTTATTATGATTATTATGATTCTAGAGTGGTACACGCTGTTGTTGCTATTATTATTATTATTATTACACTTAACTGAATTGAAGTGAACTGAATTTAACGAACGCAACGAATGATTATTATGAGTATTACTGTTGCTGTTACTGCACATACCATTTCGATGAGAAAATTGTATTCTAGAGTGTTTTTAAATACATACACATGTATGTATGCATATACATAAATATACAAAAGTACGTACGTGAGTTCTGTTAATAAAAACACACGACAACATAACATTGCGTGCTTATGCATGTGCTTACATAAGACCTGAGTGTATGTGTGTGTGTGTGTGTGAGTGTATATTTTTACATTTCATTTTATATTTATTTGTTGCTTATATGTGTGTGGTGTGTTATAATTTATTTTTTATTGGGGCGTTGGCCCAGTTTGTACGATTTTCTTGTTATTTTATTTTAAAAGAAAAGTTTATTACAAAAAAAAAAAAAAATACAATTAAATAATAGTAATAAAATCAATGCTAATAATTACCAATTAGCTAATAAGAAAGTATGTTATATATAATTCTATATAAATGTATGTAAAATACCTTTAACATTCTTTTTTGCCTTTAGGCATTTGAAGGTTAAACCATCAATTATAACTAATTAATTTTCTTATAAATATATGAACATATGTACAGGGGTGTAGAGAACGCCAAAATTAATAATTAATAAATTAAGTAAAACAAAAAAAAAAATCAAATTTAATAAAATTGCTTTTTTTGAAGCTTGATTAATGATGAGCATTGCTTTGAACTCTTTTCCATCTTACTACATAATTATTACAATAGTCGCTTGTAAAAATGTATGCATATGCAGAGTAATTTCAATCCACTAAATTTATATTTTCGTTTCAAAATGTGAAAGAGCTATATGTGGCAATAGTATTTTGTATGGGAGATAGGAGTGGTTTTTATCCGATTTAACCCATTTTCATATATGTGAGCTAGTTACTAAATATAATCGTATGTACCGAATTTTAGCTTGATTGTTTTATATTTACACATGCGCAATGTGTCGAAATATACATTTGCAGATATCAATTTGTATGGGAGGTAGGCTTGGTTTTCACCCGATTACGCCTATTTTCATTATCTGCCATCCGTTGTTGTTTATAAATGCACTTAATGATTTTCCACTTAGTAGCTTTATATTTTCATTTGTCCAGTGTCAAAACATGCTTCTGACAACAAACTTTTGTATGGGAGATAGGCGTGATTTTCATCCAATCTCGTCCATTTTTGAACCTGATCATATATTGGTAACTATAATCGTACATACGAAGTTTCAACACTATAGCTTTATATTTACGTTCCGAAAGGCTGTTAGCGCACATACGACAAAATACTTCTGTATGGAAGATGGGCGTGGTTTTTAACCGATTGCACCCAATTTTATACCCATCGATCTGTTGCTAAAATACACCTTACGTACCGCGTTTCAGTTCGATAACTTAATATTCAGATGCCAGAAGCCTGAAAATGTACATACGACAAATTACTGTTGTATGAGAGAATGATGTGATTTTTATCCGATTACATCCGATCCTATTCAGATCGAACTGTTGGTATAAAACATTTTATATACCGAGTATCAGCTCGATAGCTTTAAATTTAAATGAGAAAGCAAAAAAACATACATACCACGAAATACTTTTGGTGTGAAATGTAAGCATAAATATATTTTTATAATAACAGATAATGTAATAATTGACGGAAAATCAACTCTACTATTAAATAAGAATGGCAATTTAAACAATACACACGTTTCTGTGCCAAATTCACTACACAATAACTTAATAATTTTAAACCATTTGGTAAATTGCTCGCTTTAAATTATGAAATATTGCCAAAGTTATGCAATCAAGAAATTGTATTGTTGCAATTGTACGAATGAATATGCTAAAAGAGTACATTCACTACAGGAACGACATCTACAACAAACAGCAACAAGAACTGTTTGCATGGAACAATGATATCTCCTTTCTTTTTGTCTACATCATGATGGCAAACGAATTGACATCGATGCAAAATGTTTTCTCATTGTCTGTTGTCGATATTCATATGCATTCAAGTTACTGTAAACCGCATAGAATTTGTTGGCGAATTGATACAAAACCACCAAAGTCAAATTTCGGTTGATGTTACAATCAAATAACAACAAGAGTATACACAAGCAAATCTAATCCAATAAAATGGTATCTATGAAAAAGCCGGCAAATAGATGATTAGATGTGAGACAATTCAATATAAAAAAAACATGTCTTGTTACTGCCACTGAGTTACCAGAGTCGGGCATAGTGGGGATAAAAATAGGCAGACATAACAGGCATAGTACTTTATACTTTCATGAAATGCATATCTGCTGTGATGCGGTGTTCTCACATATGTACCTACATAATAGTCTAAACGGATTGAGGGCGTTTATATAAAATCGCTCTGAAAATGTAATTACCTATTTATGTATATAGGGCGGCTGTCATTTGTATATATTCATAATACATATACTATCATTTGTATTCGCTACATGCAAGTGCTTGATGCACTGTGCACCACAGACAAATGTTAGTGCAGACTCCCCAGTGCAATGTACTAGACGACAACGTCACCTACAGTGATGATGATGATGATGATGACAGTGCTGTTTTTGCTTGCTTCTTCTTTTATCTCTTCAGTATGCATCGAATGATGTTATGCCGGTTAAATGTAACTACATATAGCTATACAAACTCACAAATCCTCCAAAAATTATGGCGATGGAATGGGAGGCTGACTTTATTTTTCCTAGTTGCTGTTGTCGTTTAAAACTTTCTTTTTGTGGTCGTTTACATTTATTCACATGAATGCTGAACTGTTTGTAGTACATGTACAATAGAATATATAAAATAATAAATGTCCTTATATTGTATGCATTTTGTGGTTATTTTATCAACCTAACTTTGCTAAAAGGTTGTACAGAGGATAAATGTCTAAATGAATAAGGATTGTCTTATTTCAAGAGGGAAACAATTTGAAAAACGTCCATTTAAATGAAACTGAAGCTTCGATATCTCACATAACGGCAAATATGTATTCAAATAACGGTAATTTTGTATGAAATATAGCTTCCATTTTCAAACATACTCGTTCATTGATCAAAATTCACGAAGAACCTTCGACAACATACTTTTGTCTGGGAGATGAGCGTGATTTTCAATCGATTGGTAAAATTCTCAAAGCCGTTACTTCATAGGTAAATACTTAAATAATTTTATATACCAAATTTCTGCTTCATATCCCTGGGTTTTCATGCATAAAATACTTTCGGAAACATCAGATAGGGTGCAAGAATATTTTTTGGAGGAAATATTGTGGCAGAATAATTAATGGAGGTCGATCATATAACATATTCCACAACTCTAGGAGCGATTCCCGGGCAATTATGCGACAATTTTATGGGAAAGCCTCTCTAAGAACTACGTAAGTTCAGAAAAAACGTTGAGTAATAAAACTGAATGATAGTCGGTCATACATTTGACTCTCTAGTGACGCTCTGGGAGAGATGGAAACGAAATTTTAAGAAATTCATCTTTGGGAAAGAAATAGCCGATATTTTTAAGCAAAATTTGAAAGAGATAAAATTAAATTGCCACTTTAGAGGCGATTTAATGAAAATTCCAATATGCAATCGTTCAGACAGATATCCTCAATCTCTAATGATTGATAAAGTACGGGGAAATTTTTTAGCAACTTTCTTTTTGGCAACACTGTTTTTGGCAGCTCAGCTGTTTTCGAGTAACATGTTACTGTCAAACATGTTCAGTTTGGTCTATAATTTAACCGTGAATCGACTTACAAACTGACAACGCTTGCAGATTATTGAATTTTATTATCAAAATTCATGCTCGGTTAAGAAAGTGCATAGTTCACTTTTCGTGTTCAGCGACGAAGCTCATTTCTGGTTAAATGGATACATGAACAAACAAAATTGCCGTATTTGGTGTGAAGAGCAGCAGAAGCATTGCAAGAACCGCCAATGCATCCCGAAAAATGCACTGTTCGGTGTGGATTATGGACCGGTGGTATCATTGGACTGTACTTTTTCAAAGACGACGAAGGCAGGAACGTTACTGTGAATGGCGAGCACTACCGTGCGATGATTACAAACTATTTTTGCCCAAAATGGAAGAGCTAGACTTGGCTGATATGTGTTTTCAACAAGACGGTGCCATATGCCACGCGAAACAATGGCCCAATTGAGAGGCGAGTTCGGTCAACAGATTATTTCACGTTTTAGGCCAGTCAATTGGCCTATTGGACTATTTTTTGTGGGGCTATGTTAAGGCTCATGTCTAAAGCGACAAGCCCGCGATTGTTGACGCACTGGAAGCCAATATTGAAGAATTTTCTGTGAGATACCGGCCGATATGTTGGAGAGAGTATGCCAAAATTGGACTCAGCGTATGAATCATTTGAGGCGCAGCCGCGGTCAACATTTACATGAAATCATCTTTAAACATTGAATTATTAAGTTCGTTCTATCGACTCAGATAAGGATTTCATACATTTCTCTAAATTCTATGTGCTTTTTTTTTAAATCAAATCTGAAGGCTTACATATGGTGATGTACTAATTAATCATCTTTAAAAGAACTAATAAAATTAAAATAACCCATTTTATCCCTCTACAGCCGAAATGCGATCTGACCTTAAAAAAAAAACAAATTCAAATCAAATTCCACATTTCAATTCAGCGAGATGGAATACGAAAATGTTTATATCATCAGCTGGACAAGGCCATTTTTTTTTCGCATGACATTGTAATTGATATTTTCTGTTTCACTACATTAGTCCTAAAACTTATAGTGTCAGAATGTTGCTGTCAATGTCAAATCTCAGTTTCAATTCTTAGGGTTTCTTTGAATTAATGCGAATTCGCATGCTTAATTCAAGCTTCAATACATTCAATCGAACGACCATTAGTATTTCAAGGGTTTATACATACAAGTCTAATGAACTATAGAAGTGCTTAAAAAGAAGCAACAACAATGAGAAATGACATTGACTAATGAAAACTGATACGCATGGGAGGTGTGGAGAAGAATATATGTACAAATGTGTACATATGTACGATGAGACATATATGTAGAAGATACGATAGATAAATATATTTTTGCAAATACGATTCGAAGTAAACCAAAAAAAGATAAAGGCAAAGAACGAATGAAAATATGATAAAAGCAATAGCAAAAATTGAAAACATACTATTACGAGTACTCCTGATATATCTTTGTACCTCCTACATACTAAAGGGTTATCCATTTTGCGGTTTCAAAAGTAAATGTAAATAAAACACATATAAAATATTTTTTATCATGATATTTCTTTTTTATTATAAAGTTTGAACGTTGACATTATGTGTGAAATACTACATCATTTAAATGACCACCACGCGAATTGTTGCAAGCATCGATTCTTTTGAGGTAATTTTCGACCACCTTTTGACACATATTGGGCGGTATCTCAGCCATAACGTGACGAATGTTGGTTTTTAGGTGCTCAAGAGTTAAAGGCCCCACAAAAAAAAGTCAAGCGGTGTCAAATCGCATGATCTTGGTGGCCACTTGATATCGCCACGACGAGAAATTACGCGACCAGAAAATTTCTCTTGCAATAAAGCCATATTCGCTCGAGTTGTGTGGCATGTGGCACCGTCTTGTTGAAACCACATATTCTCTAAGTCGTATTCTTCAATAGCAGGCAAAAAAAAGTCGGTTATCATATGACCATAACGCTCCGAATTGACGGTGACAGTCGTTCCATCGTCGTTTTCGAAGAAGTAAGGTCCAATCACACCTCCGGACCAAAGAGCGCACCAAGCAGTGACTTTTTGTGGATGTAGTGGCCTCTCTTCAATTACTTGAGGATTCTCAGAACCCCAAATACGACAATTTTGTTTGTTAACATACCCACCGAGTGAGAAATGTGCTTCGTCGCTGAAGAAAATTTTGTTCGAAAAATCGCAAAATGCAAAATACGCCGTAAGACAGTAAGACAGTCCTAATTCCTGAGAACGACGAGGAATCGACACATTCGGGTCTTCGGCAACACTTTCACTTACAGCAGCGATATTTTCGGTGGTACGAGCGAAACGATGATGCACAGGCCTTACAATATCTGTAACCGATCCAGTCTCTTCATATTTCTTCACAATTTTGCCAATTGCTTGCGTAGTTGGACGATTATGTAAACCATAATCTCCTCTTAAAGCACGATATGTGGCTGTGGCAGAATCACCATTTTTGTAGTAGGTTTTTACAATTTTAATACGTGGTGCGATAGTTAAGCGATCTATTTTCGCAAATGTCAGACTTTGAACTGAAAAGAAAGAAATTGTTTTAACAACTCAGTTTGACAGATGTCGAATTCTAGCCCTATACTTTTGAAACCGCGAAATGGATAACCCTTTACTTTTCAGCTGTCATCGCTCACAACAACCACTAGAATTTGTGCAAATTATAATTAGTGAATTCTATTTATTTCTTTTTGCTCAAAGATATCATCAATGTAATTGGAATTTATGGCAAAAAAAAAATTGAAAAATGAGAAGTGTATTAAGAAAAGCATCGTATTTCCGCCACTCTCAGATATATGGATATGAGTATATTAAACGAATGAATGAACTTTCAACTTCCTATACTACATACAACAATACTATATACTCTTGTATATTCACAAATTTTGCATGTATTTTTTGAATCAACCATTACTGCTGGTAATTTATACCCACACCGACACCGACATGTCTCATTCTTATTGCCGCTTTTATTGGTTATGTTGTCATCTTCAAACTTTGAATAGTGAATTGTATCACTCTCTACTTAAATATACATATATTTAGTTAATGGAAGACGAATATACATATATATGCAATAACATAGATATTACGTAATTTTTTTTGAAGCTTTATATTCTGTGTGTGTGTGTGAACTATATTATATTTCGTATTATTTCTACTATTTATGTGTCATATACCTATAACGATGATGACGACGACGACAACCACGATGATCTTTTCTTATTCATATCATAAATATATACTCGTATCACATACGAGTTGCTTGGAAAAATATATATTATAATCGACCACCACCACCATCACTCAAAATAAGCCGGTTTTACTGGTTACTCACTTTTGCTATGTTGTCTGGTTTTATAGCGATTTCATAATTTCATTACTATAATATTCATATACATTTACATATACAGTAAGTATGAAAGATGTTAGTATCTATTCACCATCTATGATTAAATATTATGTATTTATTAAATTCTATATTAATTCTTTTCCTAAAAAGAAACAAAAAAGCCACACACTTCATTCAAGCTGTCAATGCGGTCACTTGCCATGACTTTGAGAGTATGTACGCCATATTGAATATGTTGTGTGATGTTAGTGAGTAAACAATGAAAGACGGGTAGTAGTAGTAGTAGTATGATAGTAGTAAAAAAAAAAGCCAAGCTTTTGAGTTCAATGCCTACCTTGATAGTTATTTGTTGAAATTCTGAAGAGTTTTTAAGCGAAATATAACCGTTTATGAAGTATGATACATCACTTATTGGTATATTTCGACAAAATTTGACATAAGCTATCAAGAGTGCGTGAACACTATTGATTATGAGCATGACATACTATCACAGAGACTGACTGGAAGTTTACAAAAGTTAAACCCGTTAAAATTCACTTAATACTCCTTCTAAGACAATAATATTTGACAGCTAGATTGACATTATAAAAGACCATTCAATAAGTTTTTGATGAAAAAAGAAAAAATACAGTTGAAACCAAACAATGACTTGATAAACATTATCCAGACTCCGTTCCATCGAGACAAATGGTAGAAAAGTGGATTGCTGAATTTAAACGTGGTCGTACCAGCACAAACGATACAGAACGCAGTGGACGCCCAATTGAGGCTGTTATTTCAGAAAACATATAAAAAATATCCATAAATTTGTTTTGTAAAGATATCAGATAATAGTGTTCTTACCATTTTACACGAACATTTGGGTATGCGAAAGCTCTCTTCAAAGAGGGTGCCACTTGAGCTCACAGTCGACCAAAAACAACAACGTATCGATGCTTCAACAGAGTGTTTGGCACTGTTAAACTGCAATAAAACCGAATTCTATCGTCGATATGTGACAATGGATGAAAGATGGCTTCACCATTACGCACCACAATCGAATAACAATTTTCAACTGAGTGGACAGCAGTCAACGAATCGAATAAAAAGCGAGCTAAGACGCAATAGTCGGCCGGTAAGGTGATGGTGTCTGTATTTTGGGATGCGAACGGAATAATATTCATCGACTATATCCAAAAAGGAACCACCATCAACAGCGACTATTATTGTGAAATTTTGGACCGATTGAAGGCTGAAATCGCAAAGAAACGGCCACACTTGCAAAAGAAAAAAGTGTTGTTTCACCAAGACAATGCATCGTGTCAAAAATCGATGATAACGATGGCAAAATTGAATGAATTGAGCTTCGAATTGCTTCCCCACCCACCGTATTTTCCAGATTTAGCCCCCAGCGACTTTTTCCTGTTTTTAGATCTCAAGAGAAAGCTTTCTGGAAAGAAATTTAAGTACGATGATGCGGTAATCGCTGAAACTGAGGCATATTTTGACGAGAAAGAGAAATTGTACCACAAACGTGGTATCAAAAAGTTGGAAAATCGCTATACTCATTGTATCGCCCTCGAAGACAACTAATGTTGAATAATAAAATCAAGTTTTGTCAAAATTTTGTTTTTTTTTCATACTTTTCCTACGGACTTATTGAATGGTCTGTTACATTGTTATAATTTCTCAATAAATAAGCATGCCACGTCTCTTGTAGGTCCCATACGAAGTCATATTGGAGACTTATGTAATCTTCCGTCTATACGATGTCTATAGGACGACTATATTTAACTTGTACATTAATATTAGAGGCAGAAATAATTTTGGAAAAAAATAAATTATCCACGCCCACTATTTAATGTAGCTCCCATATAAAGTGATGGTATTTGTTTACACTTTTATATTTTTTGATGTGTAAATTTTTCTATTACTTGTTTCCTTTGTGTTATCCTATCAAAGTATATTAAAAATTTGTTGAAAAAAAAAACAATTTTCAATCAACTCAACATGCAGCACTTTTCTATTGCTTCGAAAGGATGACTCATTCAACTACCCTCACAGTATACATATTTTAACTAAGGTTTCTGTCAATTAAATATACATGAATGTAATAAACGAATGAATGAATTTGTGTTTATAAAACAATTGAAATTCTCTTACAAATAATTGCAATGTGTAATGCATAATTTATATATACATGACCAGCAGATGCAAAAACAAAGATGGGAAAAATCACAAAACATTCTTATAGACAAATTATTTGTACGCTAGAAACAATTCACCTATGTATGTATGAATTTGCTTTTACCTTTAATGCAAATACATATTGTATATGTACTTATACATACATATAAACATGATATGTTGGATTCTATTCACCAGAGAAATGGATAAAAATATTATGTACAAGTGAAAAAGACTTGTTTCCGTATTTTACAAGTACTATCTATGTACAAAATTCCATAACATCCAGTGCGATTCTTTCGCATCATCTGCTTTTATTCTAGGTATATACTTTTTCTTGTCTTCAATCAGCATCTGCAGCTGCAGCAACAGCAACAGCACCAGCAGCCTACCTCCTGCTCAGCATCATCAGCGGTAGATATGTACTTACACTTGACTTAATCACAAGTGTAATAAAATAATAATCAGCAGGAAATAGTATACACTTGAACAATCTCTTGATATCGTAACGTCGTACTGTTGTGGTAGTACAGCAGTGGAGTAGAGTAGAAGAAAAACAATCAACGTCGCACCGGCAATACATAGTAATATGTAGTACAGCACTAGCATCAACCAAGAAGACAACAACCAACGGCCATTCATTTTATAAAGCAACACACAGAACACATTGTTATACTCTGCTGCTACTCCACTACTCCACTGATTGCAATTGCAACGACAAAATGTGCTGTTGCATTTTCAAGTGCCATTAGTGTGGAGTATGCGCATAGCACAAACAAGACCATTTGTATGTATTGAAGCAGCTTTAAAGCAAATTTTACAAATTTCCATTTTTTATCAGATGTATTTTATTAATTCTAATTATGCATTTTTCGTCGGACAACAGTTTTTCTACATACTACTTCCAGTAAAGTTGAAAACAACAATCTTAATTCCATTAGACTTTTAATATGCTTATGACTTAGTTGTATAGCAAAAAACCAATCATTTATGAATGATTCAATATTATGTCTTAAATAAAGATTTATTATATTCATCCATCATACTTAGAAATATACATACATATTGTCTAAATAACTTGTTTAAGCTTACATGTACTATTTATATGCACTTCACTAACAAATATGTTTGCTTCCTGCCAATTTTCTGGTACAGACGAGTAATTAAATAGAAAATAACGCGATAAGATTACTTATGAATGCTCGTATGCAAATATACTCAACATAAGGTGTGTACATAAGCCTATGGTCGCATACGTAGCAACGGATATCGCTAATGGACTAAATATATGCCACACATCATCTAACAAGTATGAATGTTTGTAGTACGCGAACGTGATGCAGAATGTTTTGAATGAGGCTTGGTTTTATGTAGCAAATAGAGCTACGCTTTGCTAAATACAAGGAAAACAGATGTGGTGAAATGTTTAAGATAGATTATGCCGGAAATTAAACATTACAGATGTTAGCAAAGAAATTTTAGAGGAAGCCAGAGCTGGTGCACCTCTGGAAGAAAAGAAAAATTGAAGAAAATTCATCTCCAGTTTCGGCGAAAAATTTTTTTAGGGAAACTCTTGGAGTGGTGCGAGAAAATTTTAGTTTAAAAAATTTCGATTTTATAAGACCTGAGAGATGAAGGTAGGAGGTAAAGTCTTCTTCTTCTTCTTCTTCTTTGTCCTAGCTTTTTCCTATTTGGGGTCGGCTCTCCTTGTACGATATTTCCAGATCGTGCGATCCTGTGTCGTCTCCTCGTTTATGTTCTTGCTACCCAAAGCGGATTTTATTAAGTTGCACCAAGTTCGAAGTTGTCTTCATGAGCTTCTTTTACTCTCTTCCATTGCCAATGTTCTCCTCAATACGTAATCTTCCGGTCTCCTCATTACATGACCGCAGCAACGGAGGAGATTTTCTTGTAGCTTATCTATGATAGGCGCCACCTTGCTGCTTCCATGGACATACCTATTCTGGACTTTATCATTTTAGCATTTCCGTCACACTTAGGTGGTAAAAATGTTATAAAGAAATATTGGCGAGCAATATGGGGCTCGGCTATAGATTTAATACCTGTAGGGTGCCGTAGCTCAGTTGGCCTTCTGATATGTGGTCGTGGATTCGTGGCTGAAGCATAAGAAATTCAATATCGAAAATATTTTTTGTTTCGAACGGTACCCATTTGTCGGTAAGCAATTGGCAATTCTATCAGCAGAAACAATTTGCCATGGAAAAGCTTCTAAAAGAACTCTGTGACGAAGCTCAGAAAAAGTTGCAAGAGTTCTGCCGTTCGAAACCGGCTGAAATAAGTAGGTCCCTTCAAATATTGTTCAAAGTTTAACACGCACACACAGTAATGCAAGAGAAACTCGGTCAAAGGGTCCTTCGGGGTTTGTAAGTGCCACACATACATATACAAGAGCACCCTGGGATCTGTAAAAACCAATTTTTTTATTGTAATTATGTAGGGCAGGCCCCTGGTGTAGATAGGGAGTGAGTGTTATAGCGCAATGTTGGGGAGCTAAAATTAATTGGGGTCGGTGATACATTTAATTCCCATAGGGGCGCCCTGGGAGATATTTTTTTTTTCTCCTTTATCACTCCTAATTGGAGCATAGGGCCTCCACAAGGGTTCTCCATCGCACACGATTCTGGGCTGTTGTTGTAGCGCCATCCAATGTGATGTTAACATCAGCTAGTTCCCGCAGGGTTGACCTTCTCCAAGTGTTTTTTGACCGTACGCGCCTTCTGCTCCCTTGCGGGTTCCATTCAAGCGACATTCTCGTGATGCTTTCTGGCTGCTTTCTTAGCGTGTGGTCAATCCAACGCCACTTCCTACGCTTAATCTGGTTCAGTATAGGCTCCTAGTTCGTTTGACGCCATAGTGCCTCGTTGGAAATAGTGTTAGGCCATAATATTCTAGATATGATCCTCAAACACTTGCTGACGAAATCTTGAAGTCTCTGCGTGATGGGAGATATAGGAGCCAAATATATTTATAAAAAAAAGGAACAAAAAAAGTAAATCTTGAAAACCCAACAAATTTGCGATATTCGAATTTAGTGGGCCCAAACACGTTCACAAAAAAACATTCGAATCAATAGCAATATTTTATTATTGAGTAGTGTATTAAAGCTTGAATCTTACTAAAGTTTTCAAAACGCTTTACGAGTTATAGACATGAAAATTTAAAGTCAATTGAAAAAACCATTACTTTAATTTGACATTGAAGCTCTTAACGAAATATATCAACTCACACTTCTTGAGTAGATAATAATGTGATTAATATTTCTCCAGGCCCAGCTTCTAATTATTATATACTTGCTCAGTAAGAAATTTAGTAAATGGGAAATGTTTACTTAGGACATTTGGGATATGTTTATTGAAGTTTTTTTGCGTTTTCAATTTATTTTTTAATTAACTTAAAAACAAACATTTCAAGTAAAGTCTATAACTCTTTCTCACACGACCGTAGCAGTGGTGTTCTATCTACTTTGAATTCATTCAAAAATTCCTCATCATCGTTGCCTACGACCAGCCATCATTTCATTCGCTTACTTTATTAAATTGATCCACTATAAAAAACATAAAATAAAACAAATAAAAAAAATTTTGCATTCCAGCAGAAATATTCATAGCAAGATAGACGACAAAAAAAGAAATAGGACATCCACATGCCGAAAATATGATAAAAAATTTTTCAACATAAATTTTATGCAGTTTTTCCATGAATCGTGGAAAAAAAATGTTGATGGTGGTGGTCGTCGTGGTATTATAACTAGTGAGTGACCTAATTTAATCCACTTATTCTTAGAAAATTTTTGTATTGACTAGAAGAAGCCTAATGGGCGACTGGTTGGTATTTATTATGTACAAGGAAATATTACGAAAGTATATGCACGAACAAACATAACATAAAATTTATGAGTTCATGACAATCCTGCATACATTTCTAAATAAGCATGTACGATATGTACATATAAGACGATGAAAACGATGATGCAATGAAGCGTATCCACGCCCATAAACATTGGAATTGTTTTTACCAAAAATAAAATATTCAACAACATAAACTGAATGAAAACAGCTGCCATACGTAATAGCCATGACACAAGAACAACATCATAAACATATCCACGTGATTTATAGTGAAATTGAATTTTTTTTTGTCTGTATTTTGTTCGAACAACATACGAAAACAAATTGGAAATTATTTTTAAATATTTTTTTGTTTAGAAAAATTGTTTAAATATTTTTTTCGCGACATCATACGCACCCCGTTGCTTAAAATAAAGCATTATGTATAGTTTGCCCCAATCTAAAGTAAATACATTGTGAAAAAAAAATTTCAAAAAATGTTTTGGTTATTTTGTTCAAAAACTAAAAAGAAGAATGTAAAAAAAAAATGTATTTTAAATTTAGAAAACTAAACCAAAGTACACACACGCACATTTCTTCTCTACTTTTTATACGCATAAATTGTTCGCGTCGCGTTATTTTTGAATTAGTCTAATCTACTTTAAAGCCTAAAAGCAATTTAAAGCAACATTTTCTTTGCCCTCATCAACTTTTTTTTTATTAGAACAATAAAGAAAAATAAAGAATTTAAAATACTTTAAAAATGCAGTAGCATCAAGAAACAAACTATTAGCAAGGTGTTGAAAATTGAATATAGAGATTGCTGTCAATAGTTGTTGTGTGGGGCAATTTAAGCTCATTTAATAACCGAATTCATATTTGTATGAAATGTTTGCACTAAATATCCTATATTTTAACAGTTAACAGGAAAAAAAAATCAAGAAAATATCATAATTTACTTACGTTGGATCCGGTTGTCCTTCTGCCTCACATTCAATAATGAATGGCTTATCGCTTTCCTTACTTTGTTGAGCAACTTTGAATAGCAGTTCATCGGTTGGTGGCTGTTTAATAATACGAGGCGGTGAATTTACTACAAAAAATAAGAAATATAAATAAATATTCAAATAAATGTCTCTAAATTGTATTTCATTTTCTTTATTCAATCAACTTTATTAGAGATGCAAAGAATTTTAACCCCTCCACACTTTACAAAAATGTGGGTTAACACTCAAATAAATCCGAACAAACTATGATATAGCAAGAATTTTTTAACGAGAAAAAATGTAATTGTCATTACCAAAAAGTGGTAGAATAAGTGTATTGGTGCGGCAGACGAGGTGCAACAATGATTCCACAATCACTATTACCCAAAAACATATTTTTAAACCAATATAATTCTTTCGGGAACTAGAAAATCGATGAAAGATTTTTTAATTGAGGATATTGTGTGTGCTCAGTATATTAGGTGGTTTTTGAAACATTTGGATCGTTTGTTATAATTGTTTAAAGTTTGAGAGCTCAGCAATTAGTTGTCCTTGTGTGCATAAGGTCACCGGTTTAACTCCCGGTGTCCAAATTAAGCACGGATCAAGATTTCTCGGAGTTTCTAGTGCACATTTCTAAACCTACACTCACTCAAGGGTTCATTGAGCTCGTGCTTCCGTTTGTAACACGAACAAAGAGAAGTGACAGATATGTTATGCGATCAGAGTTGATTCAGCTATGACTGACTTTCTGTTCGCATGATACTTTTCGTAAATATAGAGCAATCAGTGTGTGTTTTTACACTTTATGAGTGTAAAGTTATCAAACTGAAATTTAGTATTTGGAGATTGTTTGATCACATACATAGATAATGTATAAAATGGGAATGATTGGATGAAATCCAAGCCTACCTTTCATATAAACATATGCTTTCGTAAGAATTTTTTTAATATAAAGTAATAAACACAAACTCGCCACTTACGATTGTATTCGATAAGGAGTTTGCAAATTTGCGGAATCAGATGTAAATAACTCCTACACCTCTCATATAAAATAATGTTCCCAACTGTACTTTGTGCACGAATACATAAGGTTATAGGACTAAAGCTAGGCACATATGTATACAATAGAATATATTAACAATCTGTTTGAAAATGGGCATTTTCATATGAAAACTCATACCTCCAGCCCAAAGGAATGTCTGCCTGTCATGGTGTGATATTACTTTCTAATTTTTTTTTTACTTGTGTTGAAAAATATTCGAGTATATTTGAGTTTCACGTGAAATTTTTGTCAAATCCAATACAAAATTGAGTGCTTTTAATAATGTCACTCTCACCACCAACAGTATTTTTCATTTTGTATAGAAATTTAAATTTGTACATAAAACAAAAATATATTTTGAAAATATTTACCAAACATTTGTTGGAAAACAAATTTTACTTTCACTAAAAATGTAATATTTGGGAAAACAAACATATTATGGGTAAGAATTAAGTATATGTTGAAGGAACATGTATATTACTTTATGTGTATAATAAGAAGTATATCAACATGTTGCTATACAAATATTAGCTACATGTATGTGAAAGGAAATTGCATCGCAACTATAATGTGAAACCAATTGAAAACTTTTTAAGAAACGGCAGCCATTTTTATGAAGGCTTATTAAAGATCCGAAGTCACTAGTCACGAACTTCTATTACGTCTTGTTTGGTGTTGTATGGCCTTAGAATACTAGATTCAAACAATTGACTTGAAGTAGTTAAATCTTTAATTTCCATTTTAAGAAAATTTTTAAAAAATTAACTAACTACCAACATTTCAAGGATTCAAATATTTTACGAATGTGTTGCTAAGTTGATTTCACTAATCGTGTCGTCAAACACGAATAATCCAAGTGACAATAGTAGCATCTTGAAAAGAGTAAAGGTGATTCGCACGGTTATTTGTGTTTTTTTTTCTTTAGAAAGTATAAGTTTTCTTAATCTTAGTTATTAATTAGATATTTTGTAGACAATTAAATAATGATACACCATTTTAGTTAATGCCTCATTTTCATAAAACATCACATCTTGGGAGGGAAAAAATGTTACGTTTTCTGTGATAGCATTTACCATGAGTAATAAATTATCAGTTTAACAGCCGATACCAAAACAGAGGAAGCTTAAAATGTTTTAATTTGATTTGGTTTGGAGAAAACTTGTCTATATCAAATTGAAAGTCAGTTTTTGTTGCATTTGAATATGCACACACACACACTATGTAAAGGTAAAGTATATGTAGATGAAATGCCATGCATAAATCTATTCGTGTCTTTTAGATTGAATACATATATGTATATTGATATATGCATAATTAATAATGTTGCATATAGAAATATACAAACTTATATCAGCTTATGCATGTACAACTCAATTCTACAACACATGAAATTCAAGCACAAATGTACCGTACATAATAAACAATAGATTAATTTTTCTAAAGCATTACAAAAAACAGAGTATCGTCATCGTGTGCATGCTTGCATGTATGCATCTTTAATTGTAAAGGTATTTGGTATGGTCTCATGGCCATGGTAATAAATCGTGTCTTATGCACTTAAGTACTTGTCGATGTTTGTCAACGGGAGGGTGTTTGATGGTCGGTAGTGGTACATGCTGGTGATGGCAGATTGATCTACAAAATACGAGTACAATAAATGTAAACACAAGCACCGCGACCGACAATTGTTTCTCTTGAATGGTGGTGGATGAACAAATGAATGGATGGATGTACGGATGAATGAATGATTGAATGATTGCATGATACAATTGACAAAGCACACACATATTGTACAATAGTACTAGCTATCTAAGAAGAGACTATTTTACGAGATGAAAAACTCAATTCAACTCAAAGTGAACATGAACAAATTTCGAACATATTTGAATTGACCAGGTAATTTCATTGGTGGTACATGTACGTATATACAAGCACAAGATAATAAAGAAAAACATTACTCAAATAGACAGACAGACAATTTTCGGTATTGTTTCGATTAAGTACCTTCAACAAACTTTCACCAGCACAGCACGAGCATAGCTACATAGATAAATTAACAAAAAAATGCAACTTCAAAGTACATCAACAAAGTTAGTCGTCACGTCAATGTTATACTATTTATACTATTTGAATTGACGAAAAACTATTGTTTTTCTGTATGTAAACACAACTATATGCACCGATATCATTTCATTAAAACAATTGAAAAACAAAAAAAAAACTTCATTCGTTTGGATTTGGCTAAATATAAGTTGGTCCATCGTAGTACAGGTCCGGTTCTGTGTATGTACAGTGGTAGAAATATATATTAACTGAAACATATTTCAAATACATAACGATACAAGGCCAGGGTGTGATTGTTGCATATCATCAACGTCCCAGAGTCCAGTCCAGTCCTCTAGCCAAGACGATTTCGAGCCCCGAAAAAAATATTTCGGCGATTTTTTGATTCTTGTGAAGAAATATTTTGTTGCAAATGCGCTACCACTCGGGGAACCGTCAACATCCATTGATGAGAACCACACATCAAGCAATTAATGGAACTTGTGTGCTCAAAAATTCCCAATTAATAATTAGAGATACTGTCGATATTATTATCTCAAAAAAAAAAAAAGGTAAACACCTTTTTTATGCCTCTCAATTGATTTCGAAAAAACTGAATTTCTTTAAAAAACTACCGTGTTCGTCCGATTTAGCACGATGTGACTTCTGGCTCTTATCAAAACTTAAAAGAGGGCTCCGGGGACACAGTTTCGCGTTCTTAAAAAAGGTTCAACACAGATAACTGCGCGCTTTAAAGACTATACTGAGCGAGGATCTTTTACACTGGTTTCAGGATTGAAAATAGCGTTCCCATAAGTGCATTGTATCAAATGTTGATTGCTTTAACCCTCTAGTGCACTTGTCCCATATATTGGAGAGTCATATTTTTACTTGCAAACATTTATGCATTGTGAAAATGGTTAATATAAATATTGGAGTGCATTCTCAGATTGTCTGATGTTTGCAGTTTGTGTCGTTACTTATTTTTGTCAAGACCCAAAATTTTATTTAGATATATTCAGAAAAACGCACTGATTAAGAATGGAGCACGAGTGTGTTGAAAGAGATGAAATAGATTTAGGCTAGGTTAGGTTAGGTTAGGTTATGTGGCTGCCCTCTCTCTCTGAGAGGACATACTTAGGCCAGAAAGAGCCATTGTGATACCACCGAGCTTCTATTCCAATACTGTTGTGCTTGTTAAATTTGGAAAGCATTAGATGGGACCTACTTATATTAGCCGATTCCGAATGGCAGAACCCCCTTGTGACATCACTTTAACTTAGTTTTGTCACAGAGCCCGTTTAAAAAGCATTTTTGGCAAATTGTTACTGCCGGAAAAATTGCCAATTCTTGCCGACAGGTGGGTACCATTCGAAAGAAAAATCTTTTGGATATTCAATTTTGTTCCGCTTCAGCTGGGGATTGAACCTACGACCTATAGATCAGAAGGCTAACGAACTAACCACTGAGTTAGAAGAAGATATATTTACATTTTGAATTTATCGGTATTTTCATCACTGTAGTGTAGGTATCTAGTACGAGTACTTCAACTAAAATGAAAAACTTTATATTCCATTAACAACTACACAATATCAGCTCAATTTTCAACAAGCAAATATACTCATAGTCTACAAGACAGACAAATGTGACAAGTGTACATTTTACAATAAAGGCGATTATAATAATGATCATAATAGCGACAATGACATACAATACATATAAACGTATGTACTTACTCATAGCAGTTGTGGCTCCTAGAACGGCGACCAAAAGGACGACGGCCAGCGTACGCGACTGCCGTCCCATTTTTACTGTTGGTTTAGTTGAATGTCTAACTCACAATATTTTACGCTATACACGTATGGAATGATGTTGATTATGATAATGGCTCACGGTCACTTGTAGATGAAATTCAATCCGTTTGATGCGTTTGCAATAAAAAAAAACGTCCTTGCTGATACTTTATTATATTATTTATTTTTAAAAATTTGGTATAACACTCATGCAATTTTATGTAATAATTTTATAATGAAACCTAAAAAATGGAAATGGTGGAAAATGACATCATCATTTATCTGAAATGAGAAGAAATAAATAAATAATTAATTTTTTGTTTCTTATTAAAATTTAATCTTTAGAGAATCTTGTATAATTTTATTAATGGAATAAGATATTTTCTATGACTTCGAATATCGAGTTTTGAAGAGAAAAGCTCTTTGGTGAATAATTAAATCCACAGAAGATTATTTAAGGGGTTACACCACTGTAGAGCACAAACAAAAGGAGATATTCAAATTCTGTAAAAAGTATTTTTTAATGTCAATCTTGAAGTCCAAAAAAACCATTAAGTTGCGCGATTCAAAAACAAAATGGCGGCTGTGCAGCATTTCCCCTAGCGCCTGAAATTTTTGATCTGGAACAAAAAACCGAATATTTTTTGATTCCATATTACAATGCAAGAGACTTACGTAGGGGTTTTTGGATTAGTTGATTTTTCGTATATAATCGTCAAAAAATTGTTTATAAATAAAAAAATATGCACAATTTCAAAAAACTCCTACGTACGTCGCTGAAGAAAACGATTTCAAAATTTGTAAAATTTTTCAAATCAATCGGTTAAGATTTGTTCGAGTTATGTTTCCGGCCAGCTCAAAAAAAGTGGTTTCGAGAAAAACGCGTTTAAAGTTTAAAGGTGCTCGGAGAATACCTCAGACGTCTTGCGGCACAACTCGAAATTCAGACACTTAGACATTTTTCCCGCCTTCCATCCTTTAGTATATTATTTTTGAGACTATTAATAACTATTTAAGATAAAAAGATTTGTTTCCATTTTTTGAAAATTCTACAGTGGTGTAACCCCTTAAGCAACAGAAACCAATAATTGTCAGCATCAGATGTAAATGTGGCAAATGTATCACTCGTAAAATTTGTTCTCGATGAGTTTTTGAAAAAGTTGTTTTAATACATTCCAAAAAGCTCTGAAAAAGTGGTGTAACCGAAGTTGTACCTTCAGCGAGTTTTTTTGAAAACCATCCAGCTATCGATAAAATCGAACAACGTTTTCCTCCATTAATACAACAGAGTAATCATTTTAACTACCATCACATAATAATAAATCCATCTAAATATACGACGTCTTTCGATAGATTGTGCAAAATGATTAACTATATATTTTAGGCCAACAATATCATCTACATACTCGAACTGTCAAATATGCAACTTTTTATCCGGTGAACACTTGTAAACTAAATACTAAATACGTACATATGAGTGGAAATGTTGACGCTGTTTACGCTGCATACATCCATTATAGATAATTACCGCCGCTGTTAGCTTAACCCATATACGATAGTTTATTTTCTCATGTCATAATTGCGTATATGCGTACACGTATGGTAATGACGAACGTGGTCTAACTGCATATACAAATGAACTAATTCTCATACTACCACCACAATTACTAAATAAGTATGTACTAACCTCCATCTATGAAGTAGTTAAATACAAATGCATATACTTGTATTTTTTTATGTAACGAAACCAACAGGTTTACACCAAAGTGTCGTAAAATAAATGCACAAATGAGAATAACAGGTAAGAGAATGCAAGGAGAATACGCGAGAAAAAAACGAAAAATATGTAGAAGAAATTAATTCACATAAATATGTGAGAAAAACGAGTAAGTTTACAGTAATATTTGTAATTGTTGGTTGGATAGAGAGAAATTAAATCAGGTATACGGGTATTCCATTTTTAGAGGTTTCACTTTATGTTCGTAATATAGGATGGATGGAAGCTCAAGAAATCAATTTCTGGAGCCCAACAAAAACGTCTGATACTACTCACCATAAAATTTAATATGACCACCCCTTTTACATCAATATTGCAATATTGCAAATCAATTTGAAATAATATCGACAATAACTATGGATTCAGATTTTCGACATTATTGCAAAAATCTATGAAATAATGACGAAAATCAAAACTGTTAAATCTTTTTTGCAATAATGCCGAAAAGGTGACTAAATTTTTCGACATTATTGCATACCTTTTTCGACATTAAATCATGTAGACCATATTTCCCGTATTCAAGAATTTATTTTTTACAACAAATTCCAAAAAAAATATACTATTTATATACGACAAATTCAAACACTCTCAGGCGAAAATCAATTAAAGGATTTGTATTTGTAAAGAGCCAATTGAACTCACTACTGAGCAACGCTGATATAGAAAATACTACTAGAAAATGCACCATATGTTCTATAATCGAAATCGAAAAGCAAATGAAAGAGAAAGAAAAAAGAGCTGCAAAAGGAAATCTAAAGAAATGAAAAACAAGAGAAACAATAGCAAAATGAAAACGTTGAAAACACGTTAATTCAATTAGTGACCCTATGCCAATCTGAAATGCAAAAAGAAAAGGGTTCAGACATTTGCGATGCTACCAGAAATATTGTACAGAGACGCGAATCAGAGCGATAGCAGCCATAGAAAAAAGTATTGTGGAATTTTTAATCAATATGTTAAAGTTGTGAATCAATTATTTATGGATTTTTCATTGGATTAATTCTAAAAAAAATATTTTATTAATAACATTAAAATTGAAATGTTTAAAAGAATGCAACCACTCAATTGGAATACTACGAACAACGAGTAGAACATCTAACATCAACTATAAAGCAGTGTTTTTTCTTTTTTTTTTCTAATATAATTGCGAAATTTATGTGAAAATAAAATATCTCCACTCGTAATTAATAATCGATAAAATATTTCAACCAAGATTCACACAAAAACAAATATGGATTTTAGAAATTTGTGTCACAAAATCAATGTGGATAGCCTTAAAGGTATGTAGTACGTATTATATTTTGTGTTGCGAAAGGGTGCCTGCCCAGTGGGGAAATTGAGTAATCTATAAATGGAATCAATTTGAGAATTACTTGTTGAATATATATTTGATAACCAAGAACTATGTCGATTATGAACTTCAAGAAATACTAATATGAAGGAAATGTGCATTACCTGGTAAGCCATAGGTAATCAACGAATTTTAAACTCTTCTCTTACTATTGTCTGTTACATATTCGCTTACAGAGCATGGCAATATTGCCAGGTATTAATTTTTCTACTCTCTCACAATGCTAGAAGCGGTAAACATAACTACGAGAAAACTTTGTTTACTTCTTCTCATAGCATAGTTGCCATTTTCCCACTGGGTAACCTAAGCAATAGCAAAAAATGCACTTGTACCTTTTCATGCTCAATATAAAAATCAATATTATTAGAAAGAAAAACAAAATGAAAAGGCATAAGCCCATTGTTTAATTGAAATAATTAATTGATACTATTGATTCGTGATACTACATCAACCTACTTACAGCAAGAATTCCACCAATGCCTGCAATTCCACAAATTAAATTGCCAAAGTCAATGCCGAAGTTGAAATCACGCAAAATATTTCGAAGTTCACGCGAAAATGTTAACACCAATTCGACTGGCGATTCAATGAAACGTTCCCGCCAACAGCTGCATTCAGCATCTCAGGATTTGGCACCTTCTGTACCACCTTCAGAGTTCATCAATCACACACCAATGCGCATCTCGACCATTTCATCGTTGATGCATCAGAAAAACTCAGAACCCAATATGAATACCTATCGTAACGCATGCAGCATTGACGACGATTATCCATCACCAAGACGTTACAGCCGTAGTGCTTCAAAACCCATAAGTCCCGTCAGAACACCAATCAATTTTGGCAATACTCCACCGCCAGCTCATTACTCCGGCGGTGACTCGACTAGTATTAATACCGCAAAAATGTCATTGGGCGAGAAATTACAAAAAGGCTATAAAGATTTGACAGAATTCCGTCTAAAAAATATATTTGTAAAGAAAACTGTCGTCCGCCGAGATAATATAGTTGTCGATCATTATGTGAAGAGCTATAATGAGGATCGCATACGCGAGGAAGAGGAAGAAGAACGACGAGATCGTGAAATTGCTGACAATTATCGCATTAAATTCAAAGAATCTCGGCAAAATACGGGACATACGAATAGTATCAGTTCTGAGGACTCTCCCGTTCATTCCCCCCCAAAAAGAAACGAGTCAAGTCAGGTGAAAAATAAAATTATTCCACCTCATAGCGATGACGAGAGCGGCATGGATGAGCCACCACCGGCACGCAAACAGGGCATTGCAGCTACACGCTTTGCAAAAGTACGTAATCCACCGCTGCGTCAAAGTATGTCTGAGGACAGCAACCTTAGTCTCGATGACGATGATAATGTGGAGCAAATACTAACTCCGACACCAAACTCAAGCTCTCTGTGGGCTATTAGAGAGACGCGTAAATCGGCTGAACCGAGCCCTAAAGCGCCTTCAACTGTACCAAAAGCTAGAGCTAGTAACAAACAACACCTACAACGTCAAATCTCCTCATATGATGATTCTGGCGCAGAATCGAATGCGGAGACAACTGCAAGTAGTGGTGCTAAGATGATGACTAAATTGCGTGGCATTGGTGGTAAACGTAACGTTGGCGATGAAAGCAAAGCCTCTGGCGACAAGAAGCGAAAAGCTCCACTTACACCGCAACAATCAGAAGAGGGGGACACTACCAACAAGTCAGTAAATGATAATGCACCACTTGCTACGAAAATTAAGCAAAATTTCAAACGCTTCCAAAAATCGATTAAACGAGAACAAGCTTCTGCAGATGACTCGGAAGATGATGAAGCTACTACTCAAGAAACTAATAAGCCCGGCACTAAAGCTGAACGTTTTGCTGCACGTCTACGTAGAATGAAATCTCGTGAACCCTCCGCAGAGAGTACGACGACAACTCCAAAGAAGGATGATGCGACTAACAAGTCACCATTACGCTCTGCCATTACCAATAAACTTCAAACGTGGAAGAAAAGCTTCAAGAAGAATAACAATGAGAATAGTATGCAACAGACAGGCAATGAAGCATCACCGGAGAAACCGCCAAAACGTTCAGATACGCTGATCAAGAAACTAAAACACATGCGAAGTCGCAATAATCTCAACTCTACGGATGATCTAAATGCAACTGATGATGAAGTGGAAGGTAATACTAGCACCAAGACCTCCAAAGATACCTCAAATCGCAAACCTATGAGTTTCGAGGGAAAATTTGAGCAAGCTCGTCAACGCACTCTCAAAAAGGTTAACGAGAAAATGCATCAAATGAAATTTTTCCACAAATCACAAGAACAAATTGGCACTGAAAAACCGGCTCCCGGAACTAATAATAGCAGCGTCGAAGACGACGACTACGGCTACGATCAGGACGACGAAAAAGAGAAAGAAGCCAATATTCCGGCTGTAATCTCTAAGCGCAGCATTCGTAATTCTTATCGTCGTCACAGTAGTGTAGAAGAAACTGGACAAATTCAACTAGAATATTCCAAACAGACGACACATGCCGTATGGACAACGAGAAAACCTATGCTCTCCGATTCAATGGAGTCAGATCTGGATACAGAATTTCCACGTGTGCTCATACATCAAGATAATACAGACACATTCGAATCTACATTGATCATAGCTGTGACCAGACCGGCAACTCCTAGTGTCTCACCTATAATTACAGAGATTCCAGTGGAGAAATGTGCCTCTGGCCCAATCTCACCAAAACCGGTAGAGTGGATTTCAAATCGTGATATAATTTCAAATTTCCTTGAGGTAACACCACCAATTCGACAAACATTATCCGCTAACTTGGATGCCATTGCTCCAGGTCAAAGTCAGCAACGCAAATTGTCAGCCGACTCATACACTGATTCTGAATCATGGATACCGCCAGAGGTGATGCGTAGCAAAGCAAACTCACTGAATTGTACGGATGAAAGTGAGGAACCATGGAGGGTCCAAACCGGATTCCGTGATAAAAAATTATATAAAGCAAAGAGCATCGATATTTTTGAAGCAAATGCGAAAAGAGGTGGCGTCACTACGGCATTTGAAGATTTTGACGATGAATTAAAGAATGAACCGATTGTAAAGATTTCAAAAAATCCACCTAATGTGGATAGTTTCGAAAAGGATAGCAGCGAAGACCCTGATGCTCCCGATGATGACAATTCGTCGAGAGTTACAAAAATTTTAATGCGACCTCCACCTCCACCACCGCCATCACAAATTAGAGATGGAAAACTGAACGATAAGAAGCGACAAAATTCGTCAGTTGATACTATGGATTCCGAAGATGATGTGTCTCAACAGAGTTTGATTGCCAATTTTGATGCAAGGGAAGAAAACGATTCAGACTACGATGACGATAATGATGATCGTCCGCCATCTTCTGCACCCTCGCCACCGCCGTCATATTCTCCTCCACCACCGCCGTTGCCACAAAGAAATCCAGCTGCAGTTACTATACTGATGGCTACTGCAGGGACACCACCACCATTACCCAGAACAAAACCACCAGTATCATCAAATACAACTGACGCCCCAAAGGTGTCGCCGCCGAAAATTCCCGAACGTACAGAGTCCATGGCACGCGTTGTAAAACCTTTGGTGAAAACTGCATCTCTACGATTAGCCTACAGTGAACAGGTTAACCCTACCGACATAGGCAAGGTCAATAAATTAATTTCACAATTCGAAAAGCCTAAGCCTCTAATGGCCAGACCACGTATTATACCAAGGAGAACTTTCGATGACGAAGATTATGATGACGACGAAGAGGATGACAATTATTCTGATGAATGTTCTGAAAACGACAACGACCGCAATAATAATAATAAAATTGAAAGCAAAACTAGTCAACAAGTCGATCACGATACAACGCCAACACCCACGAATACACCGAAAAAAGAATCCAACGAAATTAAGCAAATAAAGCCAACTACTGTGGAGGTGCCTACATTAAAACGACCCGCACCATTACCAATCGTCGCTGGTGCAACAAATCTATGCGAGATCAATGCGCTACCACGGACAACAATAAATTTGAGCGACAAGATTGCGAATAATAATAACTCTCCATTGTCACCTCTTTCTCCACCACTGACGAAGCGAGAGAATAGCGAATTCAAAACACCAATTAATATTCCAAAAGTCACATTAGAATTCGATCGAAATTCCAATTACAGCCGACATAGTTCCGAATATGGATCGCCATTAGAATATCCATCCAGTTTGATTGGTTCGACTGCGACCACACCGACACAGGAGCGCAAACAGGATGATTTCCGCTACGGTGGGCCAATACGTAGTCGACGTTCCATGACGCGAGACGATGATAATTTTCTATCATTCGATAGTGATGATGGTAAGTTGAAGAATGTCTTCCAAGAATATACAGATCTATAAACTATTTTGATTTTCTTTATTACAGAGAACAGCTACTATTCGATAAGTTCAACGAGTAGCAATCGTCACGTTGTGGAAATCTAAGTCGTCCACCTCCCACCGATCCATCACGTTTATAATTAACACAATAAATAATCAACATGTTTTATGTAAAATATGAATGTGGAAGAATGGGATTTAATTGCTATTTGTATTTGTGTAAATTAGTGCAAAAATAATAAAATGAGCCCATTTTGGGCATATCTAAATTAGAAATCAATATTTTAGTAGGTTTCTGCGCTTTTCGCAGTTTCGAGTTCGAAAATGGCCGTGATGGGATGAAAATCAGACTCATTGCTCTTACAAAAATATGTTTTCGTATGGATGTTTTTTACATTTTGTACATGGATACTCTCTCTCTCTTAGCTTCACAGTCCAGGGTGGACCATAACTTCACCAACAACTCTTCTCCAGTCTGTTCTCTCCCTTGCTTCCTCTCTCCAATTTCGAACATTCATCGTATTCAGGTCTGCTTCCACATCGTTAAGCCATCTCTTCTTCTTGGCCGGCCCCTCTTTCTACCACCAATCGGACGAAGTGCAAACACTTTCTTCTGGATGGATACATGCTGTACCAAATTATCGAATTTATACTCGATATGTAAGTTCATTTTAACAAAAAAACGCATGAATTTAAGAATGCATGCAATTGGATGAAAACCACAACTACTTCCCATACAAAAATATGTTTTCGAAAGTATTTTTCATCTTTGCGCACAAAAATATAAAGCTATGGTGATGAAACTCGGTATATCAATATATTTTTACCAACCAACGGATGGCCTAAAAAATAAATGTAATACGATAAAAATCACACCTACCTCCCAAGCAAAAGTATGTTTTCGAAAATATATTTTCTAACTTTGCACAATGAATTATAAAGCTATATAGCTGAAACTCGGCATATAAGTTTATTTATATTAACGAACGAATGAGTTCAAGAATGGATGTAATCAGATAAAAGCCACACCTACTTTCCATACAAAAGTATGTTTTCGAAAATATATTTTCTAACTTTGCACAATAAAATATAAAGCTATAGAACTGAAACTCGGCATATAAGTTTATTTCTATCAACGAACGAATAAGTTTAAAAATGGATGTAATCAGATGAAAGCCACACCTACTTCCCATACAAAAGTATGTTTTCGAAAATATTTTTTTTACCTTTGCATGCATAAATATAAAGCTATCGTGCTGAAATCCCATGCATAAGATTATTTTCATCAAAAAACAGCACAGCTTGATAATGGACGTAATCGGATCAATACCACGCCTACCTCTCATATAAAAACATGTTTTCGAATATATATTTTTCGACTTAGCGCGCAGAAATATAAAGCTATCGAGCTAAAACTTGGTAAATAAGATTATTTTTGACAACGAACGAGCAAATTTAAGAATAGATGTAATCGGATGAAAACTACACCTACCTCTCATACAAAAAATACATTTTCGAATGTATATTTTCACTTTACGCGAGTAAAAACAATCATAAAACTAATTAATCTCTTTCGGTATTACCGAAACTAATTCGTCACTGATTAAGATGTCATTTATTTCAATAAAATAGTATTATTTCGATTGTCTAAGCCCTGTGCAACATATCTAGCTGTGATATAATAAAAATATACAACAGTGAGTCGCCGAGTAAGTGTGTAATTAAAATTGACCGGTTGCGTAGAATATACCTTAATAAATATAAATGGGGTAGACACATTCTGAAGAGTAGCACAAATATTAATAGCAAATGTCGCATTTGCACAAAACGGAAATCCAATCCAAAACTAAAACAAATTTCATTATTACCATGAAATCGTATAAATAAATTACATTTCTGGCCATATTGTACACACCATTGCCACTAAGTAATAAATTAATAACACCAGCTCATACCGACTCATATTGTGTTGATTCTTCATATTAGTCATGTCAATAAATATCATCGATAAAAATGCCACAAAATATTTTTAATTAAATACCTACTCTTATGTCATTTTGATGAAACCAATTTAAAGTAATTTCAGCATCGTAATATGGAAAATCCAACAATTCGGAAAAAGCGGGCTCTAATTGATGTATTTAATCTTAACCAATCAACCCCTATCCCATTCTTTTGCTCTGTAACCTCACATCAAACGAATGCTTGATTATGTGATTGATTTCATTGTTAAGGGATATTTGTATGTAAAAGTTAAACTGTTATATATGATTCGATGGATGCCCATGAAAAAAATATGCGGAGTTAAATAGCAACAACAACCAATGATAAAAAGTTACCAATCTCTGCGAAACTGCGAAAGACTCCAGTAGAACTCATTTTTCAAATTATATATAAGGTGTAGTAAAAAGAAATCCATTTTTCCAATCCTATTTTTCCAATAGATGGCTTTAGTAATCTGTAACAGCCAATCACGTGCAATTTTGGTTTCGTCGATTCCGTTCCGGTAATTTTTTATGTCAAAGATGCACCACGCTCTGGAAGGCCACTTGTCGAAAATATCGATAAAATAATGGAAATCGTCGAGTCTGACCGTCATGAAAGCACTATTTCAATTGCCCAGGAGCTAAGAATTGCACAAAAAACCGTTTGGAACCATTTAAATAAGGCTGGATACAAAAAGAAGCTAGATGTATGGGTGCCACACGAGTTAACGCAAAAAAACCTCATGGAAAGAATTTCTATCGGCGAATCGCTGCTGAATCGCAACAAAATCGATCCATTTCTGGAGCGGTTGGTTACTGGTGATGAAAAGTGGGCACTTACGACAACGTCAAGCGAAAACGGTAGTGGTCGAATCGCAGTGAGCCGGCGCAAACGGTGGCCAAGTCAGGATTGACGGCCAGGAAGGTTTTGCTATGTGTTTGATAGGATTGGCAGGAAATCATCTAATATGAGCTGCTCCCCTACGGCCAAACTCTTAATTCGGATCTGTACTGTCAAAAATTGGACTGTCTGAAGGAAGCAATCGCCCAGAAGCGGCTAGCTTTGGTCAATAGGAGAGGAATTGTGTTCCATCAGGACAATTTCACTTTAGTATCAGTTTTCTGACAGATTTTTGTATGGAAAATTTGTCAAAAAGTACTTAATTTTGACTATGAACACGCGCCATAAAAAAAAACAACTTTGAAGTAAAAGATGCCAGTCGTAAAACAGCTAAAAAAACACTTGTGACTGTAAAATAGAACACGCAAAAATAACAATCCAAAGAGCCATCGAAATGTCGTGTTTGTTATAAAGAGCCAAAGAGCCAATTGATCTTCGGGCTGAGCATCACTGTGGTAAATACAATCATTGTTCCAATATAATACCCTCATAATGCACTGCTTTTGTTTTACCGTGGTAAACTGATCGCGCAAGCGTGCGACAGATGACGTTGTTCACAATTGCATGCAACCATTTGTTAGGGGGTGTTGCCGCCGCTGTTGCTGCGTAGCTATCGCGTGCTATATATCTCGCGCGTAATATTTATTATCTTAAAACGTATGGTTCTGATAGTCCTGCTGTTTGGTTTCAAACAATATGGCATTATAGTATATCTTACTGCTGTGCTTGTGGTGGTGGTGGTGGTGGTCGTAGTAATGATGATGGTTAAGTTTACTTTAATTTAATATATATTTGTATTTTTCGTTCGTTGCTTTACAGTTTTAATTGATAATTTATGGTAATTAATTAAGCGACTATGTCCTTCCTCGCTGTTTGACTGCTTCAACATACAAAAAAATTAAAAATTATCATATTAATCATATGAACATCGATCACATAAGACAGAACACGTTGAGGGACTGGTTTCCAGTTATGCATGTGCAGTAAAAAGGCAAGGATGGATATCCATAGCAAAAATAACACTCGAAATTTATACACAAACTCACATGCATTAGCATGACTATCATCATCGTTCTCATCACCACTGGTATTAATGTTATTATCATCAGCATTTGTCACGCAGTCGAATGCAGTCTATGTGTCTCGCGATGCAAGCACGAAATACCAAGTGACTGCAAAATCAACATAGGGTTGAACGGGACGAACGAGACGATATATGTGATGCCCTTTATTCACTCATTGCATTTGTGTACCTACATAATTATTTGTGTGTGTGTGTGTGTGTTTATTTATCTCATTGTTCCATTCAGTGATTTCTCCTTTTTATTAGTACATTTTTTCAATTTTTATTTTGTATTCCATCATATTGTCTCTTTACCTTTTATTTTATTTTTCAGGAATACATATTTTTGTCCGTCATACAAACAATAATGTTGCACAAATGCATACACGCATATATTCGAGTACACACACACACACAAACACACATTTCATATTTGGGTTGGCTAGCTACTGTTGTGTCTGAACTCATGGGAAGGAATGTCAAATATGAATCATCCATTGTTGCCATATTTCAATATAGGGGTGTGTTCATATAGACATATATGATATATACATGTTTATACGAGTACTGTATGCAATCTGCAGCTGCAAACATATCAACCACTATATGTGTGTATGAATAAAAATGTTACAGCTTAGTGCAAATATCAATAGAACATTAAGTATGTAGGTACATAGGTGCTTAGAAATAAATTAAATAAATGCTGCATGAAATATAATACCTAATAAAATAGTAGGCATTTCTATCCGGAACCGAAAATTATTATTTCAATAATCTATATTGAAAAAATCAACAACTTCTAAAAGAGTACCGCCCAGAAGCTCAATTGGCTCTTAACAGAAAATAAATCACATAAAACCACAATAGCTCTTCAACCATCCATCCATCCATCCATCCATCCATCCATCCATATTCCTGGAGTTTCAGGCTAGAACATAGGGCCGGTTTCCAACTCTAGTAGTCGTCTCCAGGTACTCGCTGGTCTTTTTCCGTCTACGACTTCCTTGGGGGTTCCAGTCAATTGCAGTCCTTGTTAGGTCGCCGCTCTCCCTGCGCAGAACGAGGCCGATCCAGCTCCATTTTCTTTTTCGGATCTCCAATTGAACTGGTTTTTGCTGGGTTCTAGCCCACAAGACAGCGTTTGATATAGTATTTGGCCAATATATTTTTAAAATTTTTCTTAGGCAACGGTTTACGAAGACCGTAGTGATGTAGTGAGTTTATATCAGCTGCTGCCGTATTCCATGTTTCGCATCCTTATAATAAAGATTTGACAATTGAATTGAACAGTTTCAATTTTGTGCGCTGTGATATGTGCGATGTCTTCCAAATTGTTTGCAGCGAGCCGAGCCAACATTTTGTAAATAATCACTAACTCTTTTTTAAATTTAATTCCTTAAGCACATTTAGCCTAAAAGCCAACCAAATGGTTTCCATTTGTGCTTATCTACAACATATTTTACCAAGTATAAACTTCAAAATCCCTGTAAACGTCGGTCCATTCCTTAATTTCTCACTGAAAATTTTCGCAAGTCGAGGAATTCTTCAAGAGTTGGCTTCTGTATTATAGAGGCATTCGAAGGAACATAATATTTTTGTGTTACTGTTGTTGTTGTTGGTATTTGGCTCCTAAAACATTTTCCTTGGTCAGCTCTGCTCTGTTCTAAATGACGTAGATCCTTTTTGAGTAAAACAGAAATGTTTTGTTTAGTGTTATAAATTATTTTCTAATGTTTATTTTTCTGCTCAATAATAAAAAATTACATTTAGGGTATTTTTTTGCCTTTCACATTTCAAAAGAACAAAAGTTAGTACGTCCAACGGATCAGAGTAGTCATGTTCTATGGATTTTGGGTTGCTGGATCTGAGTCTGTAGTCAGATTTCCATCATCAACCTCAGTTATCCTAACCTCAAAAAAAAACTTGACTTACAAAGGAAAAAAAAAAGGATGTCCGAAGGATCAAAGAACTCACGTTCTATGCATTTTGGGTAGCTGAATTTGAGTTCGTCGTCGGATTTCCGCCATAATTCTCATGTTTTGTTACAATCTCAAAAAATCTTCAAAATTAGCGGGAAACAATGTTTTAAGGTTAGAAAGACATTGAAGTGTGGGCGATGGCGGAAACTCGAAGATGGATTCAGATTCAGCGAATACTTATTTTTTTTTTTTTTTGTGGAGCTGTCTTATTATTTTTAAGAAACCAGAACTTGAGTTTTTCGCTTGCAATAATTAAAAAATAATCAAAAAATTAAATTTATTTCTGAGCAGATAAAAAAAATGTCGCAATTTTATTTTCACAAAATTTTTATATTACAATAAGTATGAGTTTTTCTATTTTTCTAAAAGAAATTTCGATTAACCATTGCTAAATTAAAATTGCAATATAGCCATTTCATAAGATGCACAATTTTTTAAAATTCTGCAGTGCACTTGAAGATGTTTTACTCTTTTTCATCATAATCTCTATATTATTCTCTTTCTACAAGAAGACTGTCAAGATTGATGGCACTTTTGCAAAGTCAGTCGACTGACTGACCATATTACCAACGATTTTCTAATTATCTATTCTCTTATGCACTACTCTCACTCATCATTTGTCTTGAACAATCAACCAACTAGTTATTATCTACATTGAATTTCGCACAAAAGTCAACTTAACTAATTACAACATAAAGTATACTCATAGAAAGATTTAATTCCTGACTTTTTCACTTCAACAAATATACGGAAACATAAAATCTGGGTAAAGTACTGTAGTATGTGCTTTATTGCTTTACTTACAATACATTTTTGCTTTCATAATTATCAATTGCATTGCAGTTGATTTTCACATAAAGAAGCATACGCAAAACACCCACCAAAGACAAATAACAAAAACCAACTGGGATGAACACCCCCCTCCCAAAAAAAACTCACAAAGAATTGCTCTAAATTCGATATGGTCCATTGTTAGCTTTGAAATAATACACATTTTCACATCTGACTAACAAATCGCAAATATCTAACACATGCCCCCACCACCAGCTCCTGATCTTCCATTTGAACCCAATTTTGTGGTTTCTTAAACAAAACCATGCAACCATACAAAATAGCTATTTGCAAAAGCAGTAAAGTTAAGGGTAATTTAAAGTTCTTAACACAAAAGCGGATTTTGAAACATATATTATATTCCCCAATATTCATAATAGCCACATTTGTACACAGGGTGTGTGACAGAGCTGCTAGCCCACCCTCATCTATTGTAAAGGTAATATGATGCTTCATTGTTAAATTGCTCAGCCATTTGTAATCTTTTCAACATTACTCGTATTATTATAGCTTGTTTGATGTATGTTATTTAAGTTGTAAATTTGTGAATTATAAATGTAGTCGTTGGCTCGTTTTTTTGCTCCTTAAATCTGCAAGACTAATTTAAGTTTAATGTTATATATCTCACCTAATAAAAAAAAAAATTACCGTGTACAATGTCAGCTGAATGTGAAAATATTATAAAATGAAAACTAAAATGCAGTTGAAAGAAACTATAAAATATTTGTATAGAGTTGCCAAATAGTTGCCGATGGAAAAATAAGAATCGGCTCTTAGGTGTAAATTTTTTTCACAGCAGTACTTTTCATTAAGCATGTGAGATTAAGAATATGAGATGTATCCTTTTTTTATTTTGTTCGACATTGATTGAAAAGGAGTACTCAATTCGGTCTGTATTACTCCTCGAAAATTCATACGCTGTCAATGATTCTTTTTGTATTGTATAGAAAATGTTTCAAGTTGAAGTAAATTTCATTTAGATTGGTCATTTAAAAGTCATTTTTATTGAATTCTCTTAATTTAATTTAGCAAATGCTTGAGTTGACCGACTCATTCAGTATTCACCTATTGAAACTTTATATATGGTTTTCTGTAAATAAAAATGTTTTATTAGTCAAAAACTACTCTACCGATCCTGTATCGATAATATCTTTCTAATACTGTGTATTTCAATTAAATTCAATTTCTTCAAAATTTGCTGAGATTTGTCATTAAAGTACGACTTTTTATGTGAAAAATTCCAATTTCAAATTCGATACCTTCGTAACTTTCCATAAAATTTAACTGCCGCACTCAGAATCAGTTAACTATTACTTAAATCATCGATTAGTGAAGATTTGAAAGAATTCACTCTCAGAGTCAATTAATGATACTTAAATTTAAGTATGGGGAAAATCTTTACTTAACTTTTTAATGATCGATTTTGACATTTTTGTTGATTTTGTTTTCTATTAAATCTACGCTATCATCGACCCTACCATGGATGCGACCCTAGGTCTGTAGTACACCCCATCATGGACTAGAGTATTTCTCTAAGTCCAGCATTCATAAGGAAGGACTTCAGAAGATTTTCCGGTATTATAAATTCCCCGACGTTTTTCTTTCTTGTGTGCATAAGTGCTGAGCACATTCCCAACACATGTTTTCGTTCTCCTCCCTGCAGTGTCGGCAGATTTCATCCGAGAAGATTCCCAGTTTCCTTAGGTGATAATTCAGCATGCAGTGTTCTGTCAATAATCCCGTGATGATTCTTATATTATTCTTGTTTAAACTGATACATTCCTCAAGCCGTTTTAGGTTATAGGTCCCTAAAAGTGTCTTGGATTGGGACAACCCTGGTAGGTTTTCCCCAGTATGATTGTCATTCTGATTCTTCACTTCTTTTAATGAGCATGGATAAAGCTCCTTTGCCCAGATCACAGAAGGGTTCTGGGCCTACAAAGGGTGTTGTTGCTCCCTTCCTGTCAAGCGTATCCGCTAGCTCATTGCCTTCAACTCCAATATGTCCTGGAACCTAAAGGATCCATAATTGGTTATTTTCACAAATTTTATTGGCGCATGCTGTTGAAGTGGGCACACCTGTCAATCGCGTATATTTTCGCTTGAAAGACAGTAGTATTGTTACCTAAAGGCTCCAAGTATTTTATCCCCGGTCATAAGTATACTAGGAAGGTCCTTAAATGTAGGAAGAAATTTTTCACATCAGGTTTCTAAAACCTCACCGTCTCAATCGGTTTTACCACGGTCTGATGGATTGGAGATGGTTAATCAATCTGAAGAATTGTAAGGAACATCCTAATGCAAACGTTTCTGAAAAACAAAACAAATGATTTTTTCCCAAAGAAAAAATAAAAAGTAATTCAAATAACTGAGGGGGGGACATTCATTAAATTAAATTATGACTCTGAGATGTATCGTTCATTACTGAGTTTAACGATAATTAGCTATGTGTTTGTTAGGGGAAATTTAATGAATGCGGCAGAGACATTTTAATAATCTCGCAAATGAAAATATCATCGGAAAATCAAATCACAGATCCGCCGTTTTGAAACTTCTATGAATTGTATGGATTAACAATACAAAGAATCTGGGATTTTACACTTAACATTGACAAATTCCAACCTTCTGGCAACCCTAGATAAGTATTAAGATAAAAAAATATTAAATTAAATATTTTTTTCAATTAATGAGGCAATTGAAAAAAATCTATTAAGGATGCTTGATTGGTTTCGATTAATAAAACATTGGCTATAGTAGTAACCAAAACTCCAACCAAAGTACAAGGGCTGAAGTAAAAAAATGTTGAGGGTACTGACATGAAACGTTGGTTAATAAACACAACAACAAAAATTCATAAATTAATAAATAAATAAACGAAATAAGGAAATTTTTTGTTGCATTTCAGAATATGTATATATATTTGAAAAAGGTCATCATCAAGATGATGGTATAACAATTTGTTCATAGAAGAATTAGACTATGATGAATAAAAAAACTGTCATGGTGGTTAACTATTAGTTCATTTAAATGAGCATCACACCATAGCCAGCACATAGCGACAAACACAATGTTATGCACAAACTATGAATGTACGTAATAAAGTATATACAATTTAATTCCAAATGATTCAACGTATAATGTATCTTAATTAAAATTTGTCATTCTAAATAATGTTTAATTGAATCAAGCTATTGTTATTATACAATTTATAAATTAATTTTTTTTTTAGTAGTACATAGTACATACGAACTGATATATACTAATAGATATTTAATAAATATAAATTCTCACGCTTTTTGTATTACATCTGAAGAAAAGAAAATACCGCACCTGAAAGTAAAACAACAACAAAAAATATATTATTAAATATTAAACACATTTAGTTACAATAACCTAAAGCAATAAATATAAATAACAAAAGAAAACTGCTGGTTGCCACACAACAGTTTCCCTTCAATACATTTTCAAATCTATGAGCAATTAATCGAACGCAATTTGAAAGTAAAAGTTGTGCTTTTCGTCAGCGAAAGTCCTAATTATAAAATTATACACATGGCTATTGTATATATGTACTCGTGTGTACTGCCAATGTACTATAATTAGTTGGAAAAAATATACATATTATAATTTATATACAATAGATTTAATTTTGACCCCCCTTAAAGGCTTAGAGGATAGATTCATAAACAAAATCGCTCTCACTTTAACAGTGGGAAATGGGATTTGTTTTTGGGGTATACTCGTATATACATGAAGCACATACACATATAATATGCTTCAAGGGTCGTATTAAGAGAGGTACAGATATGGAAAATTATATACATATATGTATTATTGATCAGAATCACAATCTAAGCCAACTTGGCCATATCTAACTGATTGTTATCATGATAACGGCCGTAATTATAGAGCAACCAAGCTGAAAATTGGCACATAAGTTTATTTTTACCAACCAACTAATGAGTTCGTGAATGGGCGAAATCGAATAAAAACCACGCCCACTTCTCATACAAAAATACGTTGTTAAACGTATATTTTCATATTTTGTGCGCGAAAATATATAGCCATCGATATAAATTTTGGTATATAAAGTTAGTCTGATCATAGAACCAATATAATAAAAAATGGGCGTAATCGGATAAAATCCACGCCTACTTCCCATACAAATGTATGTGGTGGAATGTGTTTTTACACTTTTATCGAGCAAAAATATAAAGCTATGAACTTGATATTCGGTACATACCGTTATATTTACCAATTAATGAATATATTATAAAGTGGGCTGTGTGGAATGAAAATCACATATACCTCCCATAAAAAAGTATGCTGTTAAAATGCATAATTTTCAGATTTTTCAAAGGAAAATATATATATTAATCAAACTGAATCATACATACTAATTATTAAATATTATAGATATATTAGAAATTGGACAAAATCACCACAACCACAGCCCATATAAATTTATACATCCGTATGTATATTTTCACATTTTGCGCATAAAAATATAAAGTTATCAAGCTAAAATTCGACACATACGATTATTTTTACTAATTACTAGACATATTTGAAAATGAAATGAATCGGATAAAAGCCACATCTACCTCCCATACAAAATTATGCCTTCGTAAGTATATTTTCAAAATTTGCGCACGAAAATATAGCGCAAATGAACTAAAACTTTATACAAAACAGTTAATCTAATAACAGAATAAATAAATTATAATATGGACGTAATCGGATGAAAACTCCTCCTACCTCCCATACAAACTTATGCTTTCGTATGTATATTTTCTCATTTTGCACACGAAAATATAGAGTTATCATGCTGAAATTTGATAAATACCACTACCTCCATCACAATGTTTTTCGTTTCGTAAATATATCTATGAATCTCTTTTGTTGTAGGATATCTAAGCCTCGGTATTACCGAAGATAGGCATACCAAATTTTATAATTTCAAATTAAGAGTACCGTCAACTTCACACTATAAACATCGGCATAGATCAGTATTAAAAACAATTTTGAAATATTGGCGATGACTTCAGATAGCCTTATGGCCTTAAATCGTGCGTCCAAGTGACTGATACATGCCTAGAGATATCACCACTATGAAATCAGTGCACGTATAATAACGATAAAAGTGCTTGAGTTTCGATATAACAAAAATTTGCATACTTAACCAATGTCGCTAAAGCTTGTATTATTTTATATTTAAATGATAGACATTACCGAGTTGTAATGCCAAAAGAAATCGATGCCAATTTCACAACATTGTCAAAGAGAACAAAAATGCGTCAGTGGGAAAAGCTTGTATTGAGTAAAAAGCTCTTAAATGCCCATAAGCCGGTGATCATAGATATAATAATGAAAGTTAATTAAATTCAAGTGACACGCTCAGATAATGAGATCATCACTTCTTCATCAGTAGTTCAGCCAATTGAAAAAAAAACCCTTAAGAATCGCGGACATATTCATTTATATGAGCTTGAATGAGAAACAGCATCGAAAAGTGTTCAATACAACAACAATAGAAAAGAAGTCACTTAAAGAGAAAATGTAGAAGGAAAGTAAAAGTGAAGACGACACATCATTTGCAATCCCACCATCCCACAACAATTTGGCCTTACATCGTCGTCCCAACAAAAGAACCCTGAGTGCTTTATAACCTTGGATAAAATATTATGTACATAAAATACTCGTTTTTGTCTGCTCTTCTTCTTTTTAATTTTAAGGTTAACCTAGTTTTGGAGAGAAATGCAAATAGAAGAATACAACAATGATTCTATATTAGCGCAATTCAATGCAGCTGCCATTTGCGACTGCAGCAGAAATCACAGCAGACTTCTGATTGGCTGCAGAATGTTTGCTGCAGCATCAGGTCAAGGATTATATCAGCATGTACTTACAACAGAAGGAAGGATACAGATTTATTTTATTTTATGCTAAAAATTGAGAGTGAAGGTTAAAGTCATATGTGTGCATGCTCTAAATAATAACATCGTATACGTCAACGTCGAATAAAATTACAATGATTGAAAATGCTTAAATAAAGATAGACTATGGTTGCAGATGAAGATAAAGTAAGAGCATATACATATGAATACTTAGGCACCTACCTACATATAGAGCATGAGTCATTGTAGCAAATAAATTGTATTGGATGTTGTTTTTGTTTTTAATATTTCTTAAGTACTCTCTAATGGACATAGTCACTATACAAATTGATTTAAAATGCAAATGAATGTTTTTTTTTTCAAAAGGGTTTCGAATATATATACATAGTCATCCATATAAATAAGTGTATATATACATATATGTAAAAGTACGAGCATAGTCCACTCTAACAACCATTTCAATGTTAAACTATTTATTGCCACATTATATTGTTATGCTCTAAATAACATTATTGTGTCGCAACAAAAATCATGTTGTAGGTAGATACTCGTATGTACCATATGGTTATTAGCCATTTTACATAAATTACAGAAGATCATACTTAGTAAATACTGTTTAATTATTGCCCATATTATAAGATGATTTGAAGTGAAAACTCATTAAAATAATTTGTTGTACAATTTTTACTTTTTACAAATTTGTTTCGCTTTTTCTTCTATACAATTATCTACACTACTTATACTCGTATTTAGTATGATACATATGCAGAGTGTATCCATATTTCAAGTTCATTGCACTTGTGTATGTAAATGCTTATGCACTTATGATCGAATATTAGCCTGCACATTTTTTAAATATTACATTAAACATCTGTATGTAATAATAGTGGTGTTCACAATGCCATGTATCTAGTTTTGTATTATATATTTTTAATAAATTCAAGCATTATCATCAAAGTTGGGGCTAGAGACTCCGAAGAATATTGCCTGAGCTGCTTTTCCAATATTATTACACTTGTTCTTCGCTTACTGGCGCCAAATGGATATTCCAAGCGCCGCCAGGTTACCCAACACTTGGTCCTTCCAACGGAAGTTTGGTCTCTCTCTTCTTCTGCGTCCTCTAGCGGATGCCGAATTAAATACCCTCTTCGCTGAAGCGCAGCCGTGGATTTTGATTCGCCTGACTATGTCAATGTCAGCGTACAGCTCATACAACTCATCGTTGTACCTTATTCGATACTCGCAGAAGTTTTCTCTCAAAAACTCCAAGCATCCTCTCATCCGTGGTGGAAATTGTCCAGGCTTCTGTGCCATATGTTAGGACAAGAATAATGAGGGACTGAGGAGAGTGTGATTTTCCATCTTCGAGAAAGGGCTCGACTACTCAATTGCTTACTCAGCCCAAAGTAACACCTATTAGCAAGAGTTATCCTACGCATGATCACCAGGCTGACGTCATTACAGTTGTTGATGCTGATTCCAAGATAGACGAAGTCCTTCACCACCTCGAAAGTGTAATTCTCAAGAGTGACGTGTTGTCCAAGATGCTGGGACTCTTTGTTAGTAGAGACTAGGTACTTCGTTTTGCCCCCGTTCACCGTAAGACCCATTCGACGTGACTCTTGTTCCAATTTAGAGAATGCTGCACTGATTACTCGCGAGTTGATACCGATTATGTCAATATCATCGGCATATGCCATACATCGACGACTCACTAACAAATAAATTCATATTTACAGAATTTCAGCTTGATAACTATAGAATTTCATGGGCAAACTGTTAAACCCTATGTATGGAAGCATAAATTTGTATGGGAGATGAGTGTAGTTTCCATCTGATTTAGCCCATTTTGGAATACGTCTAATAATTAGTGAAAATAGTCGGAGATAAAGAATTTCTTTGTAACTTCAAATCTGGGTGGGTGCCGTAGTTAAATGGTTAGTGCATTAGCCTTCTGATCTGTAGGTCGTGGGTTCAATCCTCGGCTGAAGCATAACAAAATGTATTATCAAAAAGATTCTTCCTTCGAACGGTGCCCACCTGTCGGAAAGAATTGGCAATTTTGTCGGCAGTAACAATTTGCCAAAAATGCTTCTTAAAAGAGCTCTGTGACAAAACTAAGTTAAAGTGATGTCACAAGAGGGTTCTGCCGTTCGGAACCGGTTAATATAAATAGGTCCCTTCTAATGCTGTCCAAATTTAACTCGCACAACAGTATTGGAAGAGAAGCACGGTGGTGTCACAATGGGCCTTTATGGCCTAAGTGTGTCCTCTCAAAGAGAGAGGGCAGCCACATAACCTAACCTAACGGAACCTAACTTCACATCTTATATCTGCCGTAAAATATTGTAATTATATTTCGTTGAAAATTATTAAAAAAAAAAACTATATACATCGTGAACACCTTTAAAACTAATGGAATGCCAAGTAAAAAGCAGTCATTTCATAAATGTAAAAGTATTTATATGTATATTAAACGATATTGTGTTATTTTAAAACTATTAAAATTCAATATTAAACTTAATAGCCATTATTTTGTTCATTTTGTTGCATATTTTTTTTTTTTTTTTTTGCAAAAAGAAAGTTGAAGCGGAAAAAGATTTAGAAATTTATTTAGGTACCCTACTCTCAAGCTATGAAATGAAATGAAATCAATATGCGAATATGTCAAAGGCAAAAATAAACTAGGTAGAAATTTGATGTGGTAACAGAATAAGGTAAAATTTATTAAGTTGACTACAAAAAAAAAAAAAAATTCAAAATGCAAAATTTCATAAAAATAACCATATCATCTTTCAACCCATTACTTCATTACTTCATACTATTTATGTTTTTCGATTATGCATTTTTACGTACATCAACAACAGTAGCAAACAGTAGCAAGATTTTGTGGTTGTCAGCAGCACAGTGTTATTTTCACAGCTGTATAAACACAAACAAAATTGCATCCTCAATGGAACATCTGGTGTATTTCTGCTTACTTATGAGCAATCTTCAATATGCAATACTAATGCTTACATCTTTTACGATGCATCAATCGATAGATCGGCTCAATTTTCAGTCACAGCTGTACAGCGATCGTAATTATGGTAGTATAATACGAATATATTGACAAATCAAGAGGCACAATATACACGCACACCTACTGAAATAATTATAACAACACTATGACTGGTACATGGTCGACTTTGTAGCTTTTTACCTTGCCTTTTTTATTATGGACATTACTAAAATAGAATTTTTAAATTTTTTGTGGAAAATATCAAAGATTTCAAAATGATCATGAGCATAAAATTTGATAGTATATTCGCTTTGAATGTTCTTAAATACCATTAAAGGTTTCAGTAGAAACGCAATTGACACTTCAACTACAGAAAATCGAATTAATTTTTTTTTTTTTGGTTATCAATTAGTCAAAAGTTTTCTTCTAAGTTAATTTTCGAATAGTTTTTCTAGCAATGTAATCATCGAAATTATGATTCAGCAAAATTTTTTCATGTTAAAAAATAAACTTCTTCCCAATCTATGGATTTTTTATCACAATAAACTCATCGTCTATTTCTGTCGAAAATCATTAGTGACGCTTCTTCGAAATTGCATTTTTAATAAGCTTTTGTGGTGTTTATGAAATCAAAAGCGATCTAAAAAAAATATTGAATTGGTTTTATATTTATTTCGCGGAGTGTAATACATAACTTCAATACAATAATAATGATAAATCAGACAATGTTGTCGTCGCATTTAATTGCATTTTTTTTCAATTTTCTCTATCTGTATATCTTCTTGATATTCACTTTTTTTTGTCGTCGCTTGTAAAACTCGTTCTTTTCTCCTTCTTTATATCTTTCAGCAGCCCCTTTCCCTTTTAACACTAAATGCAAATCTAATCAGGCATAAAATTGAATTTAATTATAATAAATATGAAGAAAAACTATTTGTTAAACTCGATTGTGTCTCCCTAAGTAGGTATAGCTAAAGTATAAAAAGCTAAGAAGAAAAAAAAAAAAAGAAAAACAGAAAATAAAAGTGGAAATTCACGACCACACCCAACAATAAAAATACACATTTCTAGTTATTTATCGATATTTATATGAGTATGTTAAGGTATGAAAATTGTCTCACATCATTGACGGTAGACTTTAGGACGACTGCAGAAATGTAATGCTAAACATTTTTAGAAATTCAAATTTTTTACGTAAACCCTGAGAAGAATAAAGGTCTGATTATACAAATTTACAACATTGAAAGTCTTTCTGAAACAAATATAAAAAAAAAATGGAAATTTTAACGTGGTTGGAAGTAACAAATGTGATAATATATCTGATATGCGGATGCAGAGAGGAACCTCACACAGATTTCTCATAGAAAAGTATGTTTTTGAATATGTTTTTTTCACACTCTGCTCGCAAAAATATAGTTATAAAGCTAAAACTCGGTGAATACGATTATAATTGACAATTAATATACATACTCAAAAATGAGCACAATCGGATGAAAACTACGCCTACCTCCCATACAAATATACGTTTTTGAGTGTGTTTTTTTCACATTTGACGCAGGGAAATATAAAGATATCAAGCTAAAATTCGATACCTATGATTATATTTACTAATTACTGGACATATTAGAAAATGGGCGTAATCAGATGAGAATAACGCCTACCGTCCATACAAAAGTATTTTATTGATTGGGTGTTTTCTCACACTCTGCACCCGAAAAAATGTTTTAAGCAAAATCTAAGTACATATGGTTGCATTTACCAATCAGATAAAAATCACACCTATCTTCCATAAAATTGTAAGCCTCTGAATGGGTATTTTCACACTCAAATCGCGAAAATATAAAGTTATCAAGCTGAAACTCGATGTATTTGCGATTATAATTACGAATTCATAGACATATTCAAAAATGAGTTATATTGGGTATAAATCACGCGTATCTTCCATAGAATCTTATGATCACATATGTAGGTTTTCACCCCTTGTACACAACCACTTGAGCACAAAGGTGTTTTTCTTCGAAATTATGCCTGGTAAGCTTCAATATTAACAAAGTTAGGCTTTTTAAATTTTTTCAGAGACAAACAGTAGTTATTTCTATGTCAATTAGCAATTCATAATTTCCCTTCAGTCCAAAATTGTTCATAAAAAAAAAAGCTACTGGATGCATTGTAATAGAAGTTCAGAATCAACCAAGCAGAATTCAAGACTTTGTGTTAAAGGTAATTAATTAAAAAATAAAGATAATATATGTTTCATCAAAAGAATTTTAACATTTTTTCGGTTACTCATGCATATTTAAAAAAAAAACCCAAAAACAAAAAAACCAATAACAAAACCAAACTAGCGTTTACTAGAATTTCTACATAAATTTGCATTCATTCAGCGTTGTTGTTGTGATTTAACTGCTAATGCGATAGCCTCTTTTGACTCTATGACTCAAAATCATGAATCAATAGGCGGCGTACGCTATTTGGTAATAAAGCATCAATGACGCAATCGACATTCATCTTCTAAGATTGCTGTTCAAGATTTTTCAATATATATAAAATGAATATGTAAATAGTAATACTAATTCAACGAAAACGGAAAAATATATTTCGATATTAAAACGCATTTGATTATGTTTTAAATGTTGCATATTGAAATATTTGAAAAATGTAGACAACAAATGAACAAGTTAAGATAAACATTTATAAAATTTATTTTAGTAAACAAAGCATAAATCATAGAAAAAAAAATTACGCATACCAGAGTAGGCACACATATTTATGCATATTCTAAGTAGAGTAAAATATTTTAATGAAATCTCAGGGTTCTCAAAACAAAAACATCTGTTTGTTTTTTATATTATACAAAATCATAATGACGATATTTAGATTTGATTTTTTAGTTTTTTTTTTTTCTAAAAGTCACAATCATCGATTTGGAATTAAAAAAAATAAATTATTCATCCAGATGTTGTCATATCTTTCGTGTTAAATAATAAACTCGATAAAAGTGTTGAAAATTACCGAAAAAAAACATTTTAATTGAATATTCATGTCAATTTGACACATTAAGGCACTTACGAGGTACACATACATACAATACATCGCCTTTCAATGTAGTAATCGATTTAAGATTCTAAAAAGCAATTGCAATAATAAACACAACAAGCCAACCAATCATATGTACACATTCACAATTTGTTTGGGCGTGGTCTTAATAACATCACAAAATTCTAATTCTAAATATTATTTGCGTGCATGTGTGTTATTAATGATATCGTAGGTACCGTACCTACTATAATTCCATCATTACGACTTTCTTTCCTAGTATAGTACATATGTATATACATATATGCACTTAAATATAATTTTATAATGCACGTCTATGCTTATTTAGTATAAAACCTAAATTACTGTTGAGGGCACAAAAATTAGAAAGCCAAGTATTGTAGAAGTACAATAAAAAAAAAATAGGTTAATAATAATAAAATAATGAGTCGGGGGAGCCAGAAAAAAATTATTGTAACCTCATTTTTCTCAAATTAATTAATTAAACACAAACAAACCATACAATATGCTTAGTACACACACGGTATTTTGCAAACGAGGAAGTTTTTTTCTATAAATATACAGCATATACAGCAACGAATTAGCTTTGGTAATACTAAAATATGCAAACCTTGTAATATTAAAGGATTTAGCTCGTTTTAGATGTGTTTTAATGCGTTCAAATCATGAAAATATACTTTTGTATGTGAAGTTAGCTCACTCTACTCTGCCAATTATCAAATTTATGCTTTTGTTGTATAAAAATTTCCTTTTGTGCCAAATTTCAACTCGATACCTTAATATTTCTGAGCTCGCAATTCAGAAAATATTTATATCTTCGAACGTATTCTCATGTTTGGGAGATAGGCGTGGTCTTCCAACAATTACGTTCGAACACTTAATTTTTGTTGTATAAAAATAGTCTTATATATCGAATTTCAGCACGATAACTTTAAATTTATATACGTAAAATACGAAAACTGGTTTTCGAAAATATATTTTTGTATAGACCGTTGTTGTAATATCATGCCAATTATCAAATTAAGGCATTCGTTGGTTAAAAATAATCTTATGCACCGAATTTCAACGCTATATCTCTATTTCTGCGACTATATATTGAAAATTTATTTTCGAACATATTTTTTTGTACGGGAAGTAGATGTGCGTTTCATCCGATTTGGGAATTTGTACTTTACTTGATCAAATAACTACATGTAACCAAAGTTTCGTCTTAATAAGCTCACATTTCCGACTGTAGAAGTGATTTGCATCTACTTATCCTCATTATCAAAAAATTTACCTTTGCTATCCTAACCCATATAGTCGAAATCTTTGGTTCTTTAGTATAAAATAATCTTATAATAAATATATGCAAGGATAGCATGATTTACATTATGTCCGTGATAATTTATACCAAATTTCAATTTGATATCTCCAACAAACGAAAGCACACAAAATCAATATGCGCTAGAGTATAAACATACAAAAATCAACGCCTCGTAAAGTGTTTAATTTGAAAAATTCATAAGATGAAAAAGTAATTTCAAATAATATGAAATTTTTTTCAAATTACTCATCATCTTCCTAAGGCATCTATAGTCGCACTACTAAATGTGCTTTTGAATAACAAGAAAAAAATAATAATAAATGTATAAAACAGCTACAATACATATGTATATATAAAGACAATAGATTTAACAGCATCATCGAAATCATCACAGTAATAATAATTAACATTAATAATAGAAACTTCATGGAAAATCCATGAAAAACTTTAAATTGAACAAACAATGAAGTAAAAAAATAAATAAAAAAAAAAATTATATGAAAAAAGCAACACAATACAGAGAAGCAAAAATACAATAGAATGAGAAGACTTGTTGACCTTTTACAATTTACTAGTTACACCATATAATGATAACAATAACATACCAACTCATAATAACAATATGAAGTATCAATTGATGTAAATTTGTATATATGTAAATGCTATGCATACATATAAGAATGTGTGTATAAACAAGATGAGAATCATATGTATGCAAATGAAAGAAAAATCTATTGAAAATGATATGTCGCATGAGAATTGTATGCGAAATTTGAATAGAATGTGAGCAATTAGAAAATTTGCTGTAAGAATAAGAAATTCATAGAATTTTTTATTGAAAAATATTTGAGTTGTATTAAAAAAAACAATTTAATAATAAAATAATAATTTTTATTCTGTGAAAAAAGCAAATAAAACTCAAATATAATTTTTATTTGTAATCTAAATAAGAAAAATAAAAAATTTTAACTTTTGACTATGAAAGCCTATTGTAATTGTTTAATTTTCTCCCCCGACAAAGCAGCCTACAAATAGGTAACCTACATTTTCTTTGCGTGAATGGTTATTTTAACATTTCAACTGAATATATACCTCCTATACTCGACTATATTTACATATACTCATACAATATAAATACGTAAATGCTTCTCGAATACATAACTAGCAATTGTAATAGTGAGCGAGTGAAAAAAATACGTACCATGTAAAACAGCAATTTCGATACTTAGGAAAATTGTAGAAAAGCTTTAGAACAAGTTGGCTAACACTTGAGAGTTCATTGTACTCAGTTCGTTCAGGTATATACGAGTAGTTATGTTTGTACTTACCTACATACACATGCATATCTGGTATATAATTATATAGTTATAGGTACATACAAGACTACTATTCTAAAGCTATGAATAAAACTTCTAAACAAAACTCGTGAACAACGAGAATAACAGCGGATGGTAGAAAGTAATCATACTTTGAACTGCGTAATCACCAACAATGTAAGTAACGAATTTGTAAGCAGAGAATTATAAATTATGTAGTATTGAATCATAGCACAGTGGATAGCAGAGCAAAATAAATTCAATTCATAGACTCCAAATTCATTGGGTATGTAATTCATAACCGGCATTTTCAAGTCCTAGTAATGCAATAACATGTTTGATTACCGTTGAACGTCATTCCTGGGTATTATAATTCATAGTTAAGATTGTAATGGAAGTGTTAATTGATAATTAATACTTTCAAATCCTATCAGTATCAGAGGTGGATAAATTCAATTCAATAACAATTACATTCTAAATTCCTTGGACTTGTAATTCACAATTGGTATTTTCAAGTCCTAGTAATGCAATAACATTTTTTCTTTTTAATTCCAGTCCTCAAAATTTAAATTTGTAATTCATATTCTTATTTCTTGTAACGGAATTTATAGACTTTTTGTTGATACGAATAATGGAAAATGTAATTAACACGTCATTAACATTTTCAATTTTTATATAAGAAGTGGTTTTCATTTGGAAAAATTATGAATTTGTCATATTGTCATTTTCGAGTAAATAAATTTGAATAGAATTTAAGGAAAAACTCAGTACAGTTCTTTCGGAAATCTGCGCCTCAATTACGTTCTCGTTCTCTAACCATCATCTCTCTCTCTCTCTGGTATTAAATAATAATATGATACCATGGTGAATAAATTAAATGTGATGTGGTAGCGCCATGGCGGCAACAAGAACAACAATAACAACAATTATGAAATCAACCCCTCATATATTTCTCTATGGCACTTGACGCCCCCCATTTTACCCCATGTCATGTGTGCAGCTAAAATCCAAGTATCTATGTATTTACAAATCTACATATGAATAAATAAACTATTTTACATACAAACATATAGATGTATGTATGAATATACAAATACATACGTATACCAATAAGAAATGAACAATGTGCTACGTAGCAACATTAGTCATTTTTATATTTGTTTTCCTTTTTTTTTTTTTCTTTGTTTTTGTTTTGTTTCCATATTAAAAATTATACACATAAACAATAAAATGTTAAATAGAAAGGTTTTGGGGGGGAATGAAAAATAGAAACGGGAAAAGTGAAAGTGTATACAATTTGTGTATTTCTTGTGCATTTGTCGTCATCATTAATGCATTTAGTCTTCCTTCCTCTATTGGACTCAGTACCTCTGTTTTCACTTTAAATGTTGTTGTTGCTGCTGCTCTAATATACCTAGTAATAATGATCTAATATTACATTATAGTACAATATTACAATATAGTGGTGTAAATATTTCATCGATATGCATAATTTCCTAAAAATTTACTATTACAGTATGACAGCCAGAGATGTTCAAGTAACACCCCGAACAATTTTGTTCGTCATCTGCCATAATTTAAGTGAATACACTTTAAAATTGTCTACAAATTAAGTTTAAATGTCATATTCTCACTTCGTGAGTTTATTTAAATTTTTTACTAATACTTTTGAAAGTATTAGATGTAGAGCTTATTATGATTATGTTCAAAAAATTAACTTTTAGCCTCTGAAAGTCCTCATTAAAAAATAAATAAGGTTGAAAACACTTGAAGCCATGCTCAATATTGTCGAATCACAAAACCGCAATATATTCAGAGCTTGCTCCCTCAAATATCATTGTATAAATATAAATTATGAATATAAGAATGACGACAAACTACATGCAAATATGAGCTAATTGAATCACTGGATAGTATGAAACATGTAAAAGAAAATGTAAAGAATAAATTATATAAAAAAACAATTTGATTATAATAATGACCACTAAAACGTAAAGTTCTGTTTTTGATGATTCAAAGTGGTATTATAGAATTTTAAAATTCAAGAGTACAAGAAAAATTCCTCTTATTTTCTGTATTATTGAGTAAATGAAAGATGTAATAAATACAAAATAAATTATAGCATATAATTATCTCTGAGTACTGTATTAAGAAATGGACACGATGTAGACTCAGCACTCGAAAAATTCAACCAGCTGCTCTCATTAGCTCTCAGCTCAGCCACCTGCACAAAGGTATGCAAGCAATCAAACTATAGCCCATACACACCAGCCGATATTAAATTGCTAGTAAGACAAAAAAGAAGACTCCGAAGACAATGGCAAGAATTCAGATCACCGAATCTGAAAACACAGCTACAGCACTGCACTCGAAAGTTAAAGCAAGCCTTAAAAAATAAAAACAACAAAGAGTTAGAAGAGCACATAGCGAAATTAACACCTGGTGAAGCGTCAGACTACTCTTTGTGGAAATCAGCAAAAAAATCAAATCGGCCAATTCTCACTGATTCCCCCATCCGTTTGAGTGACGGTAATTGGGCTAGAAGCAACTGTGAGAAGGGTTTGGCTTTTGCAAACCACCTAAAAAGTGTGTTTACACCCAATCCACCCTCTTCACAGTCCTCATTACCAATATTAACTTCTCAACCTTGCTCAATAACGCTCAAAATTAAAAAAAAGGACATATTCAAAGCAATTTATAAAGATTTAAACCCAAAAAAATCACCTGGTCCAGATAAAATTACCGGTAAAATGATAAAAGAGCTACCTCCGGCTTCAGTAATTCATCTCATGCACATTTTCAATGCTATCCTTCGTATTAAACACTACCCCAAATGCTGGAAAACTTCAAAAATTATTATGATAGCAAAACCAGGAAAAGACCCTACAAAAGTTGCATCGTACAGACCTATCAGCCTCCTGCCTCTACTTTCTAAAGTATTCGAAAAGCTACTTGTCATGAATATAACTCCATTTATTAATCTCAACCAACTGATTCCTCAACATCAGTTTGGATTTAGAAAACAGCACGGCACAATAGAACAAGTCCACCGCATTGTAACTCTGATAAGGAACACTTTTGAAGAAAAAAAGTATTGCTCAGCTGTCTTTCTTGATATCACTCAAGCTTTCGATAAAGTATGGCACGATGGCCTTATTTACAAACTCAAACTATTACTGCCTGCAAATGTCTCCTCATTGCTTAGTAGCTACCTCACGAAAAGACAATTTCTTGTACATCACAAGGATTACACAACAAATCCATTGGATATTCACGCTGGCGTTCCTCAAGGAAGCGTTTTGGGCCCCTTACTGTATCTCTTATACACTACAGATATGCCCAGCAATAACTATACATTTATATCGACCTTTGCAGATGATACGGCAATATTGTGCTCTCGCTCTAACCCCATAGAAGCTACTAAACTCCTGCAGACTCATATCGATTCTCTCGAAATCTGGCTAGCAAAATGGCGTATAAAAGTCAATGAATCAAAGAGCGTACATGTAACCTTCACGCTAAGGTCAGATACATGTCCCCCACTTAAAATTAATGGCCAATCAGTTCCACAATGTTCCTCAACAAAGTACTTGGGTATTCACCTCGACAGAAGGCTGACCTGGAAAAATCACATAGAGGCAAAGAAAACTCAGATCAAGCTTAAAATTAATCAGTTATGGTGGCTGTTACACAAAAGATCAAAGTTGAATCTCGAATACAAAGTGCTATTATATAAAGCAATCCTGAAGCCAATCTGGACTTATGGTATTCAGTTTTGGGGCACCGCATCTCCTTCAAATATCGAAAAATTGCAGCGAATACAATCCAAGTGTCTGCGAATTATTGTAAACGCGCCTTGGTATATGAGGAACGTTAACATCCATCGAGATTTAAATGTACCCACAATTTCTGAGGAAGTTGCAATGTCTTGCAGAAGCTACATTAAAAAATTACACAGTCATCCGAATCCCCTTGCTAGGCAATTGTTGCTGAGCACGGGGCATCGTCGATTAAAAAGAAAAGACACACTGAATATGCTGTGAAATTGCTATACCTCGTGACTCAACAAATTGTGATGGAACGTTGGGAATATCACATAATTTTATTTAGTTTGTAAGATTTGATTACATATTGTTAGTTTCTAAGTAATTTTAGAAAGATTCAATAAAAAAAAAAAAAAAAAAAAAAAAAAAAAAAAAAAAATATAATTATCTGAATATAAATATGTACTCATAGTATATAACATTAATAAATTTTTAATATTAATTAAACAAATGAGTGAAAAAAAAACCAACAAAAAATTAGACATAATATATTATAAAGTACCAAAGTAGTTAAAATTATAACGAAAAAAGCATATAATTAGACAAATAAATTTGGTCAAGCGAATATAAATACAAATACAACTAATAAGTTGGCGGTTGTACATAAAAATGACGTAATTCATATTCAGAGACAATATAAAAACAAAAATACATACAATAACAAATAACATATAACAATAAAGCTCAAACAAGTTGACAAAACAAATATATATATAAAAATATGACCGTGACGTGGCGGCAGCGCCAACATTTTTAATCAATAGTGCATAAATCTCATGAATATCAGCATTTGAGTGTTCATATGTAGATATAAACATAGGTATATGTATAAACATGCATATTGTTTAGATTCATATGTATCTATGCATATTTATAAAAGGGCGGATGCGACAAAATACATATACTGAAGTAAAAAATAATTAGAAAAACGGATGGAGAAAATTGCTTAAATATGGAAATAGAAATAAAAGATGATCATCTTGAAAAGAAAATGTTAAAAAACAACTACATACAAATGTAAAATTTCACCAGCAACATCAATTCCTTACAGATGAAAAGTGATATTTTCTCTTCTGGCAAGTACATCAATTATAACTTAATATTAATAAAATTTAAAAAAAATTGTCGACCAGGAACATCTAAATTTCGTTAAAGTAAATGTTAGCAACATGTTGCGAGCATCTCGGTGATTATCTTGTGAAATTTCGTATACTTATAAGAGAAATGAATATTATATGGAAGTTGATAGCAAATTTGATGTGAAATCGACACAAAAAAAAAACAAAGTTTAAGGCACAAAAATCGTGTTCTTCATATTAGCACCTGCCACAAGCCACATTTATTCCAAATGGTAGCACCTCGAGAAGAAGAATTTCACAATAATCGAATATATTCATTTTGTGCGTGCTAAAGCGAATAATCCCATCAAATCCAAATCAACGAAAATAAATTTGACATGGCAAAGAAAACCCTGCTTTTGTGGTAGACTTGGTTTTCATCCGACCACGCCCATTTTCGAATATGTGTGGTAATTAGTAAATATAATTGTAGGTATTAAAGTTCAGCTTAATATTTTTATATTTTCCAGATTCAAAGTGTGAAAAAAAACACATTCAAAAACATACTTTTGTACGAGAGGTAGGTGTGGTTTTCATTCAATTTCGGCCATTAACGATTTCATACTCAAAACAACTTAATATGACAAATTTTAGTTCGAAATCTTTATATTTTCGTGTGCAAAGTGCGACAAAACTCATTCAAGTCTTTAGTTTTATATGGGAGATGGGCGTTGCTTTCCTCCGATTACGGTCATTTACAAACACACCAGTTTGTTAACGAAAATAATATTATGTATCAATTTACAGCTCGATAATTACACTCTATAATTACTGCACTCTCATTTTGGGTATTAAATACTCAATAACCAAATCGGTATACCCTTGACTCTTAGAGTATATGGTATAACTAAAAGCCAGCTGTTCATTTAATACCACCTTCGAATTCCACCATTGTATATGCCTTCATAACAAATAAAGACGTATATGAGTTCGTAAGTAATGACGGACGACAAATTGAAACAAAGCAAATAATAGACGACACATCATTTGGTCAAAAGAATGTGCTAACACGTTACGCAAAGATATACTCGTATGTATGCATATATGACATGTACTCGACATACTAGCAATTGTACTCATATTTATTCGTATTCATAGTGGTGATATCATTCAATTACACACACACACACTCGTACATACTTGGACATATTCAAATGTGAGTCGTTCTATGTGCCGACTCTTGTGATCATTTTGTATGTTGCAAAAACAACAACAACAACGGTATCTATATTAATCAAAATATAAAAAAAAACGTATTCTATGTAATAAGTAATGCTATTGCTTTCGCTACAAAATATATGTATACGAGTACTCGTACATGTCAGAATGTCATTCGACTGCCATAAAATTAGAATAAATTTGAATTGAAAATAAATTTCTATATGTGAATTGAGCTCAAGCTCGAACTACGATACTTATAAGTGAACAAATGTCTATACATATATGTATGTATATGTATACATGTACATACAATTGAGAGAGCTTCGCTTGTGACTTGACGCTTAAAAATTTGAGACGTTACTTTTTTTGAAAATTATATAAGAACGCAATGAGTATCGGTATTTTTATTAGTTTTATAATCATTTTTGTGTAAAAATAACGACATTACCTGAACATGGAATATATAATTTTAATATAAAAATCTCCATTAAAATAACAACAATTTGTTAATTAAAGTTCTTAGATTTAACAAAAAAAAATATAAATAAAAAATGCCCAATATAACACATAATTATTACAATTTCGCGTGAATACCTCTAAAAATCGAGCACATGGATAATCATCATTGGGTACTTTGTTGCGCCTAAAACATTTCATGCGAGCAGTTGACGTCATTATTCACATATATTTTAATGCTAAAACATATACTTTTTTCCTATTCCTTCAACATTGCTATTCTTGTGTCTATCCACATTCTGTTTGTTCAATTTCATTTTATAGACATATTCTCATGCTTTTGTGCCAATTCCATAAAAAAAAAATTAAATAAAATAAAATAAAATTTTAAATGAAACACACACACACACACAATAATAACAAACCAAAGAAAAGAAGAAGCATTCAACTAACGCACATATGCCAACGAGCGTGTATCTATGTAAAGATGTACGTTAGATCTATTCAAAAATTTGAGAAAATGAATTTATAACAGAAAAAAAATGTTCACAGGAGTATGGAGTTACTGAAGCTCCAAAAACAAATAAAAAATTTATTGGTACACATTTGTTTCAATTCTTTTTTCAGCATACAAAACATGATTTTGATTTTTCTCCGTCAAAGAAATGCCAATATTCTAAATTCCATAAATTCCATAAATTCATAACTTTAAAATAAGCGAAAACGTTCAAAACATTTTCTGAAAATTCCCCACATTTTTTGGATGTCTCTAATATGTATATATGTATGTATGTATGTACATTAAATTGATGTGATGGCGGTAGCGCGAACGTGGACATGCAAAGAACGTTTGACACCAATCTAAATATACAACAACAACAACAACTACAAGAACAAAACCACACGCACACATTTGATTGGACATATTTGTAAAAAAAAAAAACAAGTACAGAGGGCAATAGTAAGGGCTCTAAATATGGATGGGAGAGTATCATAAATATATTTAACGAAATACATACTTATACGTTGTGTATATGCATAGAATTATATAGAGCGCCCCTCCATGCACATAATTTAGCATCATAATGATGGTGATCTTTAATTTCTCCACTATCATCATGATTAAATTGAGCCATGAGTAATTTGGCATCTGCCTGCCCCACCTTAGATTTCGAATTGAGTGAAGAACAAATGAAAATAACATCATAATGTTTGAGTGCAAATGAATATAGTTGTTTTACGTTTTTTCTACAACGTAAAAACCTGTTTTGAATGAGTGACAAAAAAATAAAAGAAGGCGCACAGCAGCGCAAAATATGTACATAAAATAAACTAAGAAGGGAAAAATGACAATGTTTAGCTCAAAAATTAAAAAAATATGTATAAAATTTACAAAATATATTTTGAATATTTAATCGTTTTTGTCATCATTATTATTAGATAATAGAAAAATTATAAATTTTTGAAAATTGAAAACTAATAGAAGAAAAAGTAGTTTTCGCCTTTTCACTACTTTCTCATTTTTATGTACATATGGTATTTAGTATTGCCAATTTGCACTACATACATATGTATTTTAGATATATGCATATATTCATGTGTACATTTTCACCTCAACTACACAACACTACCACCTGTCAGATTTTTACCAATATGCAAGAAATAGCATTTCAATATAAACACGTATAGAGAGCAAAACAATGCATATACATTTTTCAGATTTTATCAAAATAATAAAGGTAAACTAAAAAATATTTCATACACACCTTAGAATTTACAAATAAATTGCTCCAGTTGACTTGCAGTTTCGTTTTGAATGCGTTTTTTAAACACCAATTTCTTGTTTGTTTATTTTTTAATTCTCAGTTTAATTACTAACGCGCACTATATTTACACGTCCTAGCAAAATTGTCAATAATTTCAATTATTTTCCAAGTACATACATCCTACATATGCCTGTATATGAGTACAAACTTTCTTCTTCTTCTCTAAAATTTGCTATTCATAATTTTTCTTTTCATTTATTTTTAGAATCATTTGAACTTTTGTGGTAATGATAAAATGCTTCAATAATTTCAAGCACAATAATACACACACCGAATAATGTTGAAGATGCCGATTATGACGACATCACATATGTACATTCTAATATCACAATAACTTTTTCCAATTTAAGCATTTGCACGAAAATTCACACGAAAGGAACGAACGATATGAAATAAATAAAAATGAACGAAAAATAATGTAGAAAAAGAAAAGAACAAAAATAAAAAGCCAACAGCAACAATAACAACACAGTACAACTCCAATAATATACATATAAATTTTTTTTTATATTCATACACCAATTTACACTCGTTCAGTACAAATTAGTTACTCTCTCTCTCTGCTCTCTCGAATTTACTCTCAAAAGCATTCACATTTACTCAAGTTTCAGGTGAGAGAATTACTTATTTATAACGCCACAAAGTTGTGAAACGAGAATATACATATATGTACATGGTTTGGCTTAAATTTGTGTTGCTATTGTTGTTGTTGTTGTTGGTATTTCTCCTACAACACTGTGATGTTGGTATTTTAAAAGCATTATATATGTATATATAGTACAGCAGATACAAACTGAAAAACGTTTTAAGTAATATAAGAAATTAAGAAAATAATAAACTAGAAAAAGCGTCTTTACACAGTAACTTATAAATGTGCCTTTTTCCACCCAATTTGTTTTTGGTATTTTACGTTTATTTCTCTTTAACACTACACCGTGTATTGTATTCCTCACATAAATATAATACATACACACTCGAAAATCGTTGCAATATTAACCACCAATCGTTAAGGAAAATTAGGCGAGGCGTCGACCGTTCTTATGGCTACAGAAGAAAATAATTAAATATCTTGCTTTTTCTGGCTTAAATCAGCCCAATCATAATTCTAATTTAATTTCTTACTATTAGCTTTTCACAAAACACTCACAACACGATACAATGGCAATAACTATCAAATCAATAGCTCAGCACACGCGACGCGTCTCGCGGTCGAAAACGTAATAAACTGTTTGCCAACGGATATCTCATTGAGAGTGTGCAGTTATAGCGAAGACCGTATAATTCGAAGAAGTATGTAGCATTGCCAAGCAAATGGTAATGCAAATTATAAACCAGCTATTGAGTATATTTTCAGCTATTGAACGTTTTCACTCAAAGTAAAATCACCTAAAATTGCATTTACACGTAAAAACTTGAGTCGCTAGAAAATCAGGTTAGTTAGCAAGGTGGTATGAAACAAAAGGGAATTAACAGAATGATATATGTATTACTTGAAATTTTGCAATATATAGATATTTTGCTTAATTTTTGTATGAATGTGGATATTTTGGGTGGATTTCACTTTTCGTGTATTGATTTTTGGAAGATTTTTGTTCTATCAATCTTGACAATTCAAAGCGAAATATCAGTACTGCATACTCCGATATAGGAATGTTATCAATAAAATGATAACGATGTTCTGGGATGGGTAAGATCGTTTTTGGTTTTTACACTAGATACAAATAATATCAGAAACACTCGGAGAACACCATAAAATTTGTTTTTGCAAAACAAGAGAATTTGATCAGTCTCTCATCGAAAAAACTTTGCTCGCAATTCTATAACGAGTTCTAATAAATTCACGTTATATTGATCACGAGAAAAGAGAATTCAGTGCATGGACGAAAATAAGATAAGTTTTATTTCGATGAAACTTCGTACTTCGGGTAAGAAATAATCATTTTAATTTGAAAAAAAAAAAATGGTTTATACTATTTCTGATGACATGTGAGAATCAAAGAAGTACTTAAATTTTTATTGTTTTTCTTTTAATCACATTTCTAATCATTGCTCTATTTCGTGGTTTTACAAATTTTATCCTTTTCCTATGTTATTTGTTTCTTGCAAATACCATATACTTTTCTACATAACCATTATGGAAACTGAAATGAAATTCAGCATACTAATATTTGATATTTGCAAAATATATGTACATGAGATTAGTGTATAATTATGATTCTGAAAATGTGCTCTCTATATTTTCGGAAAGACTGTTAATTGCATGCTGCATAAATTACTTCATGTAGGACCAATATATCAAATTTGAATGGCGTCACACATTTGAAATCCAGTGCTGATTAATGCACTCAATTTGATGGTGTTAAGAACTCGAAATTTACCATACTATTTCTTTTTACGTTCTTTGTGATTGACATGCGTGCGAAAGAGAGCGCTTGCAAACTATTTTGCATTTGAGTGAAATATGCAAAACTTTTCATATGAAATATAGGTATTAGCTTTTTTATTACATATTTGATATATTTTGAAGACCATTACAATATGCAGAAAGTCAAAACATTTAAATTGCGTAGTGGTTTCACGTAATACAATATTATTTTCTAAATTGTATTTATAAAAAATATTTGTGAATTAATGCTTTGATTGCACTAAATTGTACAAAATTGAAAAGATTGACAATTGTGACAAAAGCTTTTAAAAGCACAGAAGAGCATAACTATATTTGCTAAAAAAGAAATAGTTATTGTAAAGGGTTGCTATTTTTGACAATTTAATGGTGCAATTAAAAGGAGGTATTATTAGAACAACAGCGAGTGTTTTATATATATTTCCATTAATTTTTTTTTTTTTTTTTTGAATTCTTAAACTGACTGTGTAGTAAAACTACCTTTGCTTTCCAAATTACATCCTACTTTTATTCTTAGCTTTTAAAAACTATGTTCGCAAAGTATATACAAATTGTTTTGTAATGTTGTAATTGTTCTAGTGCTACCACCTGTAATAAATACGCTTTGGTTCAGATTGAATGCAGCTGTTCGGACAAACTCTCTTTCGCAGTAATTTGCCGGCAGCGGTTGGTTTGTTGTTCAAGTGCCTCGTGTTTTCTTTTGTGCATTATAGTTGCAGTTTGTACTTAAAATATTCAGTAAATTGATTCCTTGTTTAAATTTCTAATAAATATATAAAAAAGAATCAATATGTCGAAACCTGCATATAAAGTTGGTATGTAACACATTCATTCATACATCTATTATTTAACCATGTGGTAATTAAAGTGGCATTCACATAGAGAGCTGTGTGTTTAAATATAGATAACATCTAGCTAATTACAAGCACATATTTGATTTTTGCTTTTATCGTTTTATAGCTGACATTAGTCTCGCTGAATGGGGTCGCAAGGCCATCATTATTGCAGAAAATGAAATGCCCGGCTTAATGGCATGCCGTAAGAAGTATGGACCTTCAAAAATTCTAAAGGGTGCCCGTATTGCAGGATGTCTGCATATGACTGTACAAACAGCCGTGCTTATCGAGACCCTTATCGAATTGGGTGCTGAAGTAAGTTGTTAGATTTCTTTGGATAGAACGTAATTTGTTTGTACTTGTATGATGATTGGGTCAATAGGTGACATCGTCACATATTATAGCTTTATCTCTTAAAACTGCTTATCTCTTGACGCATGTAGGTATATGCCCAAAACGCTAGTATTATTTGAATGGAAATCTAAATGACAAAACAAAAAATTTGTGGTTGTGATAATTGATGTCATAAGTTCATTCTATTCTAAATTCATAATTCTATTTTGATCCTATCGCATGTTTACCATATTTATTTACGCACATCATTCAGAAAATGTTTTCGAAAATTATTTTTCACACATACATACATTCCTATAGGTACAATGGTCCAGTTGTAATATATTCAGTACACAGGATCATGCTGCTGCCGCTATTGCTGCTACAGGCGTACCAGTATATGCCTGGAAAGGAGAAACCGATGAAGAGTATTTGTGGTATGTTGACAAAAGTAGTGAAATATCAATGATTTGAAATATCTACATCATTATTTCAGGTGCATTGAACAAACGCTTGTCTTCCCCGATGGCAAACCTTTAAATATGATATTGGATGATGGTGGCGATTTGACGAATTTGGTACATGAGAAACATGCAAAGTTTCTCAAGGACATTAAGGGTCTAAGCGAGGAAACTACAACTGGTGTACATAATTTGTATAAAATGTTTAAAGAAGGTCGTTTAGGTGTGCCTGCCATTAATGTAAATGATTCGGTTACAAAGGTACACACATCCGAAGATATTTGATAATATTTAAAATGAAATTAACAAAAAAAAAAACCCTTGAATTTTCTACAGAGCAAATTTGACAATCTTTACGGCTGTCGCGAATCATTGATTGATGGCATTAAACGCGCCACTGATGTTATGATTGCTGGCAAGGTATGCTGCGTTGCTGGTTATGGTGATGTCGGAAAAGGTTGTGCTCAGGCGCTGAAAAACTTTGGCGGACGTGTGATAATAACTGAGATTGATCCAATTATTGCCCTACAAGCCGCCATGGAGGGCTACGAAGTTACAACAATGGACGAAGCTAGCAAAGAGGCCACCATATTTGTTACGACCACCGGCTGCAAGGATATCATTACCAGTGAACATTTTCTCAATATGAATGATGATGCTATCGTTTGTAATATTGGTCATTTTGATTGTGAAATTGATGTTGCCTGGTTAAATAACAATGCCAAAGAGAAAATTAACGTGAAACCACAAGTTGATCGTTATACCCTTTCAAATGGACATCACATTATACTGTTGGCTGAAGGTCGTCTTGTGAATTTAGGCTGTGCACATGGTCATCCAAGTTTTGTTATGTCCAATTCATTCACCAATCAAGTGCTTGCACAGATTGAACTATGGACAAAGTCAGAGAAATACGACATTGGTGTACATATGTTACCAAAACTTCTAGACGAAGAGGTCGCTAATTTGCATTTGGAAAAGTTGGGTGTCAAGCTGACAAAATTGTCCGACAGTCAATCGAAATATTTGGGTGTACCCAAGACTGGCCCATTCAAACCAGAACACTATAGATACTGAGTAATGTTTTTTTTTTGTCTGTGCATCATTTGACTGACATACTTACATACGTACTTCATTATTGTTTTTTGCTTACATTGTATGTAATTTGTATCGATGAAAATTAAGAAACAATTTATAACAAATAGAAAAATAAAATAAAATACAAGTTCTAGTGTAAATCAGAAATATATTATTTTCAGTTATGTGGACATGGTCAAGTATTTAAGACACACATACATCGAATATCTCAAACACCTCATTTTATTTCCTCAGCTTTTATCTTAAATTTTATATTTTGTTCAAGACGATCGGCGCTTTATACTGGAAATAACTTTTTTTTTTTGCCTAACGATAATCGACTCGATGGAGGTTGAGTGATTACAAAATTATTTCCCTGAATGGTTTGCGCCTTGACTACAATTTGAGTGTACTTGTCGAATTGAAGCGAGCTTAATTGCGATTAGTGCTGTCACCATAATTCATCGAAAGTTATTTAACGTAGGTTGATGATCGATAATTTAACATCGCCAACAGCCAAAAAAGTGCAAGTACGATAATGCATTGTTGTTACTGTTATTGTTTTCGTTTATAAAAATTTTACATATTCATTTCGTGATATATCAGTCTTTGGTTCTGCTCAAAGGCTATAAATATATAAAACGAGCATATAATCAAAAGATAGACTTTACAGATTATGTTGAAATTTATCAGTGAAACGTGCAATAATCAACTGTAGATAAAGAACATAAGAGAAATTTATTGAAAAAAAGTCAAGTAACTGCAGTGATTAGTATTAAGTGAGAAAAAACTTTAATCAGTATCGATCTCAGAATGAATTGTGTAATACTAATTACAATTACGATTGTAATTGGTGCAGTAACTGCAAATGTACAACCATTACTACATCAGCAGCAGCAACAAGTGGAATCACATGTGGTGGCAACAATTTCACCATTACTAAAGACGGTGATAGGTGGATGGCATGCTAATTTCACACCACCCAAGCTGGAAGTACATATGGGTACCAGTGCCGTTGTACTGCTCAATATTACCAATGTCGATGCGACGGCAGAATTGCAACATAGTGTATTTGTAGTGCGAAGTGCAAACGAACATATAGCTAGAGTGAATAATATTCGCATTCCTGCAGATCAGATTGATCCTGTAACACGTACATGGAGTGGTAATATTACGGTCGAAACTCTATTCTTAGGTGCTTCTCATGTATTTGTGGAATTGGTCAATGAGCTATCGAATGCTACCGAGAGAAGCGATACAGTACTGGAAGTTATTGTTACACGTCGAATGCGTGTTATCGATCATGTTTTTACCGGCTCTGTTGCATTGCTCGTCTCACTGTTGTATATAAATTTTGGTGCCGCTCTAGATGTATCGCTGATGCGTGGTATAATCACACGACCTATTGGTCCAGTAATCGGATTTCTAACACAATTCATTATAATGCCATTGCTCAGTTTTGGCTTGGGCTATTGTATATTTCCGAATGCCCCCGAAATGCAATTGGGCTTATTCTTTACTGGTGTCTCACCCAGTGGTGGTGCATCGAACATCTGGGCCGTTATATTGGGTGGCAATATTAATCTTTCCGTCCTAATGACAGCTGTTAGTAATTTTGCGGCTTTTGCAATGATGCCTCTGTGGCTGTTCACATTGGGACAAGTCATATTCGAGCGTGGCAACATGACAGTGCCCTATGCGAACATTGCATCGTATGCTGTAGCTCTCATTGTACCGCTCGCCATCGGTTTGGCTATTCAAAAATGGTCACCACGCCTAACACGAATTCTGGTGCGCATGCTGAAACCGATATCGGCGGGTTTAATTATTTTCATCATCATCTTTGCAATTGTAACGAATTTATACATTTTTGAACTATTTTCGTGGCAGGTGAGTAAATTAATTATTATTGCCAATTAATTATTATTGTTCGTTTTTATTTTCAGATAATTGTTGCAGGTTTAGCATTACCATGGCTTGGCTATGTGTTGGGTTGGATTTGTGCAAGATTATTGCGTCAAAATTCGGTCGATGCTTTGACTATAGCCATTGAAACAGGCATACAAAATACTGGCATTTCAATATTTTTACTACGTTTCTCTTTGCCACAACCACAGGCCGATTTAACAACAGTCATTCCAGTTGCTGTCGCCATCATGACACCAATACCTTTACTATGTATATACATTTACAAGCGCTTCACTGGCAGTACCATAAAAAATGGCCTTACCGAACAACAGTATATTGATAATGATGAAGAACATAATAGTTAGATTTGTATGAATTAGAAAAAAAAAAACATTTTTTGAATAGGGAAAAGGGATCAAATGATATTTAGCGTGTCTTCCAAAATGTATTTTTTTATATGTCTTGATATTGTATGTGTACATATAGCATATGTAATGTATTTATTGAAATTGTTATTAAATTAAACAAAACATTGACATTAGTATATCATATATTGTATATTTTTTTGCGACTAATTTGTGCACTTTATTATGTATAATATATACATACATACATTCGTTATTGATTATTGTTTGTGTTGCATTATTTTAATTAAACTGAATATTGTATGTGTTTCTAAATTTAACTTCTTAAATTCATACAAATATCTTATATAGTTAACAGTGCCAGTGAGATTAATCATATTCAATATATTCGGAGTTAAGTTATAATAAATTATCACAGCAACAAGACGTGCAACATCGTTTGATGATAGCTCCGCAATAATAGCATTATCAAAATTTGCCGACATAAGAAAATGCTTTAAATTCGAGCATAATTCTTTAAGCGCCTTATCGGTGAATAATTTAAATTTTTCCACACTTGATTGTACCAATTCCTCAGATATTAGTATATGTTCGTCACGAAAGAGTTCAATATAGATGTCGATCAATTTAATTTGCCATACATCAGTGAATTTTGGCAATTCGTTTATACGCAATGTGCACTACAATAAATTTGAAATTTATTAAATCAAAAAATTACAAAAAATATATACAATAAAACTTACTGCAAAAAGTGATAAATAAATTGGCAACACATGCATTTTATCCTTGATAACAGCATTATAGAACAGTAAAGCTAAACGATTCTTCTTCAATAGCTCGCGAATTTCTATATCCTTTGTATCGATATGCAGAAAACGATCTGTAAATGCTATAACATAGGGCTCGTTTGAAAAACGTTCCAATGTCTTGGGATCAATATCCCAACAAATATACTGTTCGGTAGTAAGTGTTTGAGCAAATAGACTCTTCAAACGATCGGGATCTTCTAAGTGAGACAAACAGCCTGAACGTTTTTTAATATCAATGCAAGCTGAATTCTCTAACGTCTTACTGCAATGAAAGGAAATTAATTTAAATTCACAATAATATGCAAGTACAAACGTACACTAATTGATCCCAATTGCGTTTCTTTTCGAATGAGACCGGCCAATAGTTGGGATCATCTACGATCACCTTCTGCAGCGTGCTCAATTCAGGTAGAATACATGGTGCCATTGGTAAACGTTTCAGCTCACTACCGCCTATCTCCAGCACCGATATATTGCATAGGCATAATTTTTTTGTATCAATGTCGCGTGGCAGAAAAAGTCGTGGCTCCGCCGCCAACACATACAAATGACGAAAGGCTTGAAGGTGATATCTAAGAATGAGAGAGAATAGGGAGAGAGAGTGAGTGCAATATGATATATAAGTATTAATAACACAGCTCTAAAAAAATTAACGTATTTTTGCAGGAGTTTTTCATGTTTTTGAGGTTAAAAAGAAATCTGACTACTCCAGTCTATTAGACATCAGACTTTTTTGGGCTGTGACAGACCCACGAAAAAAAGTTGGATGTACAAATCCATGATGGAGTTTGCGCCACTCAGGCTTCTTTCTAGCCCCAAAAATCATCTAGCCTCGGATTCAGCGATCCAAAATCCATAGCATTTCTAAAATACAGCATGGCCACTGAAGGATTGAAGCTCACAATGTTGTGCCCTTCAATACCCAGTGGCCAGCCACCATCATACGCACCTATTGTCAATACTATGATTGGGAAACTTCGGAAAAAAGGCACAAACCAATGCAGCAATGGCTTCTGGTGTTTTGGCTATTGTAAAGCGACCAGCGCCCAAAAACAATAGGCCCAATGACATATGTATTGCCATGTGTGAGCCATAGGTCACTTGTGGATGTGAAGCGCCAACACGCGATCGTAAATACCGTATTATCCGTAGTATCTCCAAGTCGCCAGAACCGGCAAATACCAGCGAAATGGCAATTAGAATAAGCATAAGACTATTTTCGATGGTAGTGCGGCCAGCAAATTCGCCAACATATTTGCCCGGGAAGCCTAAGAATAATTTAATGGCACGTCGCAATGTTGTAAAGGCCACGGGATTTTCGGTGCCGGCATATTTCAAACCAATGCAAAAGGCAGCTCCGGCAATAATGTTGCAATACGCTTGTCTGCAATTAATATTAATTAATTCCCTTCGCATTTTTCAATAATTTTGTCTTACGTTATAGCCTCATGATCCACATCATCCGATTCGTTAACGGCAACACCACGTTCTAAGTCAATTTTCAGATTTGCCGGAAACTGCTGATACAGCCATTCTTCGTCGGGTTTGATCTCTGACCACAGTATTAGACCGCGAGCTATTGTGCGCAATAGCAGCAAATCCGGCCGCACCAGATCCAATAAATATTTTGTATTTGGTGGATTCATCCATTCGGCGACTGCACGATTTTCCGTATTGAAGAACATCAGACCCAATGCGAGCGTGGCACCTGGTGCTGTCACATCGATATTAACATTATCACCTTCGCGCACTTGAAACGACGGCAACTTGTATTTCTCCTTTTGTGAACCGGCCAGTGTACGTTTACTGCCGCCTACCATGTAATAATGCAAAGTATCGGGCAGTTGGAGATCACGCAAACCAGCTGGAGATTCACCTTGGCCGAGCGTAACCAAGCCCAAAGCTAAACCAGCCGTTAGAGCATAAGATTCGCGCTCGAAGCTATTCTCCATCTCAGGACCAGGTGGGCGACCTTCAATGGGATTAGTAAATCTGTGCATTATACGGTAATATTTTATGTATGCAAGGCGGCCTACCAACTTCTTGTAGCAAGACTTCAGCAATATGACGCTTAGCCGTACCCTGATATAGCAAACCGATACCCATTAGAGAAGCCACCTGAATATTTTGCGGTATATCCAATTCCAAAGCCGTTGCCGGTAATAAAGCTTCAATGTGAACGCTCAACAATTTCGTTGTGGTATTATCCATAGTACCTAAAGTGGAGGGCGAAATATAAATAACAGGAATTGGCCTCCTAACTCGGCTCGGGGTATACCTCTGTGTGTCGCTGAGATGCCCAAAAGCAAGCCAACACTAGTCATCTCATCACACTTCACCAAATACTCATAAACGCTCATGAACGACAAGGTCTTCAGATGGCCATTCAGGCCGAGAGCCATTAGGAAGCCAGCATGTTCTGTTGAAATGTCCGTTTGACCCTTCGGTTTATTATAGACAATCCAGGTGGAATCAACATCACGTGCAAATGGTGATATCTTCAGACCAGATGCAACACCATTATGAAATGTCGGCCATAGATTCATATTCGCAGGGAATTCAATTTGTTGCATTTCGATTGTAGCACCTTTAGCTGGTTCTTTGCCCGATAGGCATAGCTTTGGTATTGGCATCGATTCTGTTGGTGTTGGTATTAGCGTACGCAGCGTGAACATGCCGCGGCCCATTGGCAAGGTCATGGTGCGTGTGCACAGTGCGAATAGTTGCTTCTCTTGCTCCTCAATAAATTCATGATCCGACGTACCAGGTGATTGTGTTATATCAATTACAACTGGCTCGGATGAAGTGAGCAAACGACGTACTTCTGCTATTCGCATATCATCTGGAAATCGCAAACTTAATAATTTCGTATCAATATTGTCCATGCCATCATCGAGCGCCGTTTCCATTTGCGATATGCCACTTGTTGAGAGAGGACAACGTGCTGATAGCGAGTCCTCTGCATCACTGTTCGGTTTCTCTGGCGTTCGAAAGCTGCGATTTTGTATTCTTGCATGTTTCACCAGCTCCGAACGTAGTATCAACTCATAGGTGGCCGGTGAGCAACCAATTGGTGGCGACATGCGCGCATGCTCCAAACATTCAGCTATAATGAGGTGCAATGCAACTGGCAGACGTTCAACATCATTGCGCGTCATATCTAGATATTTGTAATTAGTCGTAAATATCATTTAAAATTCAATCGAAAATTCAGTCAGAACTCTCCATATTTTGAACCTAGTCAAGTCAAAAATATTGGTACACAATTAAACGCATTCATTGCGAATGCAATATTGGGCGCATCCATTTCATCTTGACTGCGATTTGACAGTTGACATTTATGCTTCATTGTTACGTAAAAAGTTTTTGCTATCAATTGTTTACAATCATGGAATGGGGCCACATCGAAAATCGTATTGTTGTACATAGTTCGCCTACTAAAATGCAACATAGGAAAAGACGATATCTTTCGGACGATGCGATCGCTTGCAATCACTCGCAATTTTGTGTATCGTGCTGTGAAGCTGTTTGAGGATACTGGTGAAGTACGAGACCGTCAAAGATCCGGCCGTCCGCGCATTGTGGGAGTTCCGAAAGCGATCAAAGTCGTGAAGAAACGAATCGACCGAAAACCGCTGCGAAAACAGAAAATCTTGTCGCGGGAAATGCAAACTTCGCAAAAATCCATGTCCATGTAGATTTGGTACTCAGCGCGTACAAGCGACACACTGGACACCTGCTCACGGTCGCATTGGAGGGAAAATCAAGCGAAAATCGAAAGCGTTACGCAGCCGGTACAAATTCTGTTTACTGACGAGAAAACCTTCACTGTAGAAGAATCGTTCAATAAACATAACGATCGTGTGTATGCTCGATCATCCAGAGAAGCGTCCCAACTCATCCCGAGGATCCAAAGAGGAATCTGCTCCAGATCACAAGGCAAAAACAACTCAACTTCATATCAACAGATGATTACCAAGGTGGTAGTCTAGACCTCAACCCGTTGGATTACAAGTTGTAGTCCGTATTAGAGGGCATGGCTTACTCTACTCGACACCCAAATATTGAGTCGTTGAAGCGAGCCCTTGTCCATGCAGTGGGCAATTTCCCTATGCATGAAGTGCGTCTCGCGATCGATGAGTGCCCAGATCGTCTCAAGTCGTGCTGAAAGGCAAATGGAAGTCACTTCGAATGTTCTAAGATTTGTAGCCATTGAATAATCCAATAAAAAGAAAAAAAAAGTTTTGAAAAACGTTAATTCGTTTTCATTTGGCGTCGATTTTTCTGTGTACCAATATTTATGACTTGACTAGGTATTTTGCAATATTTTTGGAGAATGAAGTAACTACTTTGGGTTCTCCAGTAAGTGGGGATCCTTGGGATCCTTGCCTTTAATCGTATTTCAGAAGAATAATCTGCCTTATGCTAATTATCTTCTAGGGGCGTGTCAAATCTGTTGTTTCGGATTTCCAAACAAGCAACAAAGACAAAAAGTTGTGAATTTAATAGAAACGGAAACACTATGTGAGAGAATTATTTTGTTTTGTGTTGTTTAAGTTGGAAATTGTGGGTAAAATCAGACAATTCCTCCATTACTTTGCAATTTAAATAAAGAAATTGAATGAAAAAGTAAGAAAAACGAGCTGTTCTTTTAAGCTCAAGTTTACGAAGAAGAGAATAATATTTAGCATAAGGCAGTTACTCTTTTTCTCTCTCCCTCTTTCGTTCTTTCTTACCCATGCTGATGAGCATCTGTATGACTTGTTCTGATCTCGGCACATTTAGTGATATAAAACGTTTCGAAGGTTTCGGATAATTTGTCTGTACCGAATCCAAGAACTCAAATGGTCTAATCCAATTTTTCATTTTCTCATGGCCATGTATGATTAATGAAGTAATCTACAAATAGAGCCAAATAATTGCAGTTTTGATTTTTAACCAAATATTTTACTATACAGACCTGCAAGACATTTCGACTCAAATCATTTATGCCATCAACATAAGTATAAGGCATAGCATTACGTCCTCTTAGCACACATTCTAATTGTGCATAAACACTGGGTGCTGGTACTTGTAGCAATTCCTTATGATGCATTTGTGCACCGTGTTGTTCAGTTAGTAGGCACACCTTTGCTGTCCGTTGTACCAGCTGAGGGAAATCCAAGGCATAATGGAACGTATATGTTGATAATTGCATATCGATGGCTAATTGATGTAAAAACTAAAATAGAGAAATAGAATACAGCTTTAATTATCTCATTAGATCGCAGTATCAAAAGGCAAACATACTTTGGCTAAATATGGTAGATAATCATGAAATGAATTGTCCAGTTTAAAATCTTCATAAAGTAAATGTATGCCATAGAATATGGCAGCTGTCGCTGTGAATAAGCATGCATTCGTATCGACATTGTAACATTGTTGATTGCTTTCACTAGCGTTGACTATATCATTACCCTCCAACACGGTAAGTAGGAAATTCCAATCATCATCGGTTCCAGCGGTAATCTCATCATTGATACGACGTTTTTTCGGTTCCTCAGCTTCGAATGACATCGATGTATTAATGCTGGAATCATGTTTCACATCAGTACAGCCCATCAGGTCCAGCAGAACTGTCTTAAATACGGCCCATTCCTGTTCGATGCTATAATCATGCGAACCAGGTGGATTACGTGCTCCATACCAACGTATTATCAATTGTATAAATTGTTCCTTTTTTAAGATTTGCCTCAATGCAGTAATGCAACGAGTAATGAATTTCGTTTCATTTATTAATGGTAAAGCGATGCGATACATCTTATTATTGGCATACACTAATGTTAAACGATTTCCGGCAGGATCACGTAATCCTACACAAATGTTGTTGGCGTTGCCACGATTCGGAAATTGTGGTTGCAACGGATGAACTGGTGACAGTAAATGTAGTTCATCATCGAACATTGTGTCGCCCGGCTTTTGCACCGTGGGCAAAAGGCTGCTACGTCGCGGAAAAGATGTATTTAGTGACTTATTTTGCGCAGCAATGCCGATTGTTGCAGCTGCAGCTATCGAAGTGGTCGCAGATGTTAGTGCAGGTGTAACGTGCACCTTTGATACGAGCACAGTGCCCGTATAGAGTACCAAACTACCAGATGGTTCTAGAATTGCAATCATTTTCATGCGTGACAAGCACACAGCATCCTTGGCAGCTATGGTCGTCACTTTTGATGATATTTGCAAATCGTTAGCGCCATAATTTACCATACGCACCAATTGTAATTTACATGATCGTGGCAACAAATAGCAGAAAAATGTTTGGCCCACCAAATCGGTGTGTATAAAAGCTTGTGTGGAAATCTCGCAAAAATCACGATTACTATGGAAGAATTGAAAGTCGAAGTGAAAGTGAGAGTGAAATTCACGACATGATGACGATTACTTACTTGCCATATGCATTCTCAGTCCAAATATGTTCCAAACACAACTCTGGTATTATTGGTTTGGATGGTTGTGATTGTCCCACTTTTCGCATATCTTGCATGGAAACAGAATGTGGACCAATTGTCGATTGTAAATGATTTAAAGGTGATATTGTACGACTATGAAGAAATTTTATTTGAATAATTGCTTTAATATGAATTGTGAATTAATTGCATACTTGAAATTTCCAAAAGCGCTACTCATTGAATGTGCGCTTGATAGGAACTTGCTAATGTGTGTTGTATAACTAGAACGACCCAAATGTGGAGTGCTGTTCTTTGATGTGGCTGAAAAGAAAATATGAAATGATTTTTTCAAATAGTTGAATTCAAAATCTCCAAATCAATTGCTTACCTCCAGTAAATTTTAATGAATTCTGTGAGAAACTGCCAACACCACCACCAACACCACTACCACGATTTATAGTATTATGTGTACTAGCACTAAGGCATGTCTCATTGTACGAACCAATATAGTTGATTTCATCCTGTGTAGCTTTACGTAGTCTCGACACGAAATGCTTTCCAATTTTATTATCATACAATAGTACTAGCTCAGAGCTTTCAGACGTATAAACAATATTATAATCTGATTCAATGAGATAACTAATTACATTTGTACTTGATTTACTCAAAACGGGACAAATCTCATCTAATGGATGACCCAATGAGAATAGACGTGGCATGGAAATTGTATGATTTTGTATCATTGTATTTGAGGCAATCTTTTCCAACAAAATTCCATAACAAGTAGGCCATACTTGTGAGACAGGGAATTCAAGATTTGCAAGAAAATCCTCACCATTACTACAATAGACACGTAAAGATGTTTGATCTGCAAAAAAGAGTCGATAACATTTTTTAAATTAATTTTATTTTAAGTGCAAAAAATAATCCTCGCATACCAATCAAACAAATTGAAGTAATTTTATCATCATCGTCCACTGGATTCTCTTTGGATTCTTGTTTACGTCCACGTATAAATGAATCATTGCAAAAGAATGCAAATTTAATGGGCGATTCGCAGGTGAAACATAATCTAGGTAATATGTTTCGCTCATCGGCTAGTCCTAAATAGAGATAATTCATTTCATTGTGTTGTCATTTCATAAATTGAAATTCACTTAGATCACCTGTTGTCCATACAGCGGTGTACTTTTTCACATATAATTCTTCTTCAGAATTAACAAAATATTCGCACATATAATTCGAATTCTGTGGATGTAATATCGGCACTTTTTCACGCTCCTCTGTCATATGAGATTTGAGCTTAGCACTGCCTTTTATATTCTTATGGGCTGATTTTTTAGATTTCTTACTTTCATCATAGCAATCCTCATATATTTCACGTACACACCAAAACTCATTATGCTCTTCAGTTGATGAAATATTCACTTTTTGCATACGTTGTAAAAGTACATGCTCCGAAGGCAAATGTGTTTTTTGTTTGGGTTCCGAGGGACCAGGATGTTCATCAACCGCCTGACGACCCCTAGGAATGAATTCCTATAGCAAATTAGAAGGGAAATTCATATATGAACACAAATTGTCGTTGTTGGTGTACAGGTTATAAGAAATTTGCATTTTCATATTGTTTAGAATTGAACAACGGGTATTTTACATTCACGTGCAGCAACTTACCAAAGGTTCTGAGGCGGCAATCATAACTTCGCTGTTTTCATCCAGATTTGCAAAATTAATAGTAGCACAGTAATAGTTGTAAAAATATCTCTTCAATTTATATTATAATTTGAATATAAAATAATAAAACAACGTAAGAAAAAACTGTTTTCTGTTATAGCCGGTGAAGAAAATTGAATGCAATTTATATTGACAGTCGAAAAGATCTGTTTGTTTTATACATTGCGCGGTTATCCAGAGGGTTGCCATATTTGTGAAATACATATGCTCCATTCAAATATATATAAAGCTTTTTTAAGTGTTTTCCAATCTTCTTGTATAGCCTTGTTTATTCATGAAACCATATAAAAGCAAAAACCGCGCAACTTACAACGCATAAAACTTTGTGGTTGTAAAGCAGGTGTCATATATTTGTATGAACAATATTTTACGCGCCTTGTAAAAGACGCCTTGTGCAATTGACCAGATAAAATTATAGTTGAGTTTACCTAATTTATACTAAAGATAATTACTTTCAATTTTTCAAAAAGCTCCAGCATTAACCAATCATTAATTTGTATTTTTTCCCTTTCCCCTAATATTCTGCATTTTCATATTTATTATTTTTTTTTTTAACAATAATAACATGTTTGATTTATAGCGTTTACACGATGACTTGTTTGAAGCGTTCTTATATCAGTTATACGTTTTATATGCTTAAACGATTTCAAGAATCCCACTTATCTGTTTAAATAGAAAGTTATATGAATATTTATTGAACTTACAAATATTCTTAATATGAATAATATTGTGATCAAATTACAAAGCAATACCAAAATTCAGTTGTGAAAAAATCCTGCATTTACCTCCTAATTCAAGAGTGATCAAATGAAAAAATTTTGCATTCTGATACTGTTCATAAAAAGGAAAACAAAAATTTTAAATAACTTATACCGTCTGGCAACGTTACTGATATATTAATTTGTTCAAATGGGAATGAAAACAAACGAAGAAAAATATTTGCATTTTCCTGTTATCTTTATAATCCATTCATCATCATTTCGCATGCCCCTTTTCGCATAAACAAACATTTCTTCATTCTTCAATTCTTGATGTTTACTTATCTCAAATTTACGTTTTATTTATTTTTCTTCATGAACAGCTGTTCGAACAAACCGTGTAAAATTCTTTTTGCGTTTTCACACATTTCATTTGGATCGAACACGTCAAACATGTTGATGGTCGTGTGAGTGATATGAAATCAAATTGGAAAATCATTTAAAAGAAAATTACCAAGTGTGATAATAATTATTACTTCCTACAGAACAAAAGAATTATATTGAAGAAATTAAAAGTGCAAAGAACATAAGGAAATTATGCAAAAAAATATCAAAGTGGAAAAATACAAACAGATAAAAAGAAAGGAAAATTGTCATTGATTAAAAATATTTAGTGGCGTCATTGGTCAAATCTACACGGTTATTATCGCATGAACATATTTAAGATCGGCGCGACAAGGTGGAAAATAATAAATTTTTGATTTGAATACTAAACAAAAAAAAAAAAGATATTAAAAACTTTACACCCACGAAGCAAATGGAACTTGTTGCCGTCATAATACATAGTTTTCATATGAATATTGATTTGTAAATATACGCTAAAATGACAGATTCTAACACCACCCAACGCCCAAATCGAGTGACGTGAATCAATGAACTGTGGGAAATTTTGTGACGCAAGTTTTATGTTATTCAAATAGTGGTGGTGGTATAAATTAATTGTGTTGGTTGTTGGATAAATCGTTTGTTGAAAAATGCTATCGTTTAAAAAAAGTAATTAATCTACATTAATCGAATGGAAAAACTTAAAAAACGAATCATATTTGGACAGATAAAAATATAACATATTGTAGAGAGTAGACATCATGGTGCGTCGCCCGCTGTTTCCCATCGATGATTCTGCTATCGAATCTACAACTAAAACGACATCAGCAAAGCGCGCTGTCCTATTAACAACACGAGCATTTCGTATTTTACAATTGAACTGGAAAATAATCACTTCCGCGACTGCGATAACATTACTCGCCATTATCTGGTATTATCCGGCACTTTTCTTTTTCCTCTTATTCATTACTTATTCACTGCTTTTGATATTGGCGGGTAAGCAAAAACGCCCATACCATATGTACGCACTCATTTGTAGTAATTGTTCTTTCTATTATTTTGTAGCTGTCCTCAGTACCATTTACATATATCACATCTGTACCACAAAGGAACCGCCAAAGCCAAATAGAGAATCTCTAAACATTTTATATAATGCAACCAAGTACGTGAGAATACATTCATATGCCATTTTAATGAATTGAATATCATTACGTTTATTATTTTCCAGAAATAGCATTTTTGATTTACCAAATCCGATCAAATCATCAACAAATTTACCACTTGTATTTGGCAAGACGGTCGATTTACAACTACAACAAATTATTGAATATGTTCTACGTGATTTTATGACACCGTGGTTGGGGTAAGAATATTGACTTGACTATTTTTAGATGTGTACTACTTATTTTCCGTCTCTCCCCCCAAAAAGGCATGTTGTCACTAAGCCGAAGCTAATTAATGATATGGTGCGTGAAGACCTATGGAATGCAATACAAAAAATTCATGATCGTTCTCTTAAAATGGATGCAGCCAAAATTATAGCTGTTGATATGGTAAATCGTGTAACAGTGCATTTAGAAAAAATTCGTATAGCTGAGGCTAGAGCGTAAGTTATGATGAGAAATAATTGTGATGAACACTTTTTTATACTTTGTGTTTCTTTATTCCCTTTGCAGCGCTGAAACTTTAAGTGTACCGGCATTTTCAACACATTCATATTTGGCAAATGAAGAAAAAGAAATGGAATTTTTGCGTAAACTTTGCGAAATTATGGTCATACTATTACTACCACGTGGATATTCGCTGCCACCATTAAAAGTTTTGCTGTGCGAAATTTTATCATATAAAAGTATGTATATATAGAGGGAATTAGTATATAAAGTAGATACTACATTATTAGGGTTAAAGTCCGTAGGTTGGTGTTGTGAACTGAAAGTTACAAATTTTACTAATAACTGATTGCATTGTATAGCTTCCGTTTTATTAAATTATTTTCTCTCTATTTCGTTGTTTCAGTATTTTTTCCACTCATCAAAATGCTAACCTCACCGGATTACATCAATCAAAAGATTGTACAGAATATTGAATCACGTTTAGCAGCGGCTGCCATTAGCAAACGCAGCTATGAATATGCTGCTAGTTTCGAGGATTTTCTAAAAATCATCAACAATTCTGGCAATCTTGAAGAACTATCGCTGATACGTAAAAGTATTGTTAATGATTTAATGCATGCAACCACAATACAAAATTTGCAACGTGCCAAAGGACTTGATCCCGATACTGATGATCATACATTAAGTAAATCCGAAATGAATGCTGCTGTACGACTGAAACGTTACGTACAGCAATTGACCTTTGCGAAAATTCAGTGCGAGAAGAATTTGTCCAAGTTCGGTTGGAATGGCAATTATTCAAGTGATTTGGTAAATAATAAATTGTATATATGCATATGTATTAATAAGTATTCATTGTTTTAATAGGATTTAAGTCTCACTGAAATACTTACAACATCAGTGGGCAGACGATATTTTACAATATTCTTGGAATCACTAAAAGCAAGCGCATTAGTCGGTTTCTATTTGGCTGTGGAAGAGATGAAACATGCCCCCAAAGAATCGTGGCATCAATTGGGCACTGAAATATTCTACACGCATATACGGGTGCCAAAACCAGAGATCAAAATCGATAAGCATGAACGCAAACAGATTGAAACATTTCTGTTGGGTGATACGGGTCCCGATATATTCTATGAAATACAGAAACATGTTTTTAAAACACTCGAAGAGAAATACTATCCACCATTTGTATTGAGCGAACAATATCGACTGCTTAAGGATGCTCTCAATTCGGATGACTTTAAAGATCCCACCATATTGCTGCGTACACTCACCGACAGCACAGCCGATAGCGCGGAAACTACCTCATTGGATAGTGCAGATGGAACTGCAACTGGCAGCGGTACCATGGATGTGGCTGCACATACATCATATGCGCGTAAGAAGCTGGAACAAATACAAGAACGCATTGATAAAAAGAATCAAGCACTTGATGCGCTAAAAAGTTCTGTAAAGCCTGAATCGAAAGTGTTGCAAATAATTGAAAAAGAAATGGATTGGTTAAAAAGTGAGAAACGACAAACGGAAGCTCATCTAAAACGTACCGATGCATGGACTGAACATTTGGGCAAATGGAAAGCCACCATACAGAGTGTCGATGTAAGTGTTTGTGAATGAATGAATTCTAGAATTATCGCTTCTAAATTAAATTATTTTTTTCTTTAGATTTCCGATGAAAAAGAATCATTACAATTTATGATATTGGTTCATGTTGATGAGGATATTAATACATTTCCTTCATCGAACACGACGGGATCAAATAAGCTAGAAGCCAGAAGCGGCGTCATATCAAGTGGTTGGGTTGTGATGCGTTCACTGAATCAAGTACATGTATGTTGATGGAAATGCATTTTAATTGTTATTGTTGTTGTTGTGGTTTAATAATTGTTGCTTTAATCATAGGAATTATATCGGAAGTTACGGCATGTTAGCTCAAATTTAAAATCCCTTGATTTGCCAACAAATTTTAAATTCTTCTTTTTGAAAAATGACAAACAAACGCTCGATAAAGCCAAAGGACAAATACAAAAATTTCTTAATGTAAGTCATTAAATTTTTTTTTGTGCAGTGTTTGCAATAAAAGCATGCTTGGTAAAAGTTCTTGAAATAATATAAGTTTTCTTAATTATTAATTTGGGTAAACCATGCATTTGTCATTTATTTTTGATAAAATTTAGTATTGCAAACTCTTCTTTAAAATCACTGGATATATTTTAAATCCATTCCATTTATGTATGTATTATTTTACATTTATTTAGTTTATATTGGAAGACGATCATCTGAATGGCAGTGAAGCTATCTATACATTCCTCAGTCCAAGTTCGGATCATCTAAAGCAAACGTTACCATCGCCGAAAAAATCAAAATTTTCGCTCTCGACACTCTTCAAAAGTGATGCAACGAAAGCCAGCGAAGCACAAAAGGCCACCGATCCCTTTTGGGGTTTGCATCGTGATGAGGAAGATATTTCCATATATTTAGAGGGTGATACGCCGGCTGATACAAAACTTTTAAGCGATTTGGATAGTAAAGATTCGATAGCAGAGCCCCTCTATTCGCTATTGGGTGAAATCTTTGATATGGGGGGCGTTTTTAAATGGCTACGCAAAAGTATAATATCATTTGTACAAATAACATACGGAAGGACAATAAATAGGTATGTATTTCCGAATGAAGTGATATGTATAGCTATGTAATTTTCCACTTTTCTACTATTCTCTTCAGACAAATACGCGAATCAGTGTCATATCTCTTTGAAGAATCTATGCTGCATTATTATTTCTCAGCAATATTGAAATCATTTTGGCCAGGTGGCGTTTTGGCTTCAACATACCCGGTACGTTCGGAGGATATGAAAGAGATGACTACAAATGCAGCAAAAGCTCTGGTCATGGATAATATACCAGAGGTATTGTGTAATTTGGTTGGTTCACAAGCATCCAAACATGGCATCATTAAAGTTTTCAATGCTCTACAAAATCCCACATACAATAAGCAATTGTTCTATGTAAGCATTTATTTATTGCATTGTTCAGTTGATGTATGTACAAATCCTAGCTTAATACATTTTACATAATTACAGGAATGGTTAGAGATTTTAATGATTGAATTTTTTCCCGAAATACGACAACTTAAAATAATGAACAATATAAATTTGAATATGACGACGACAAATGGCACGGTAACAGCGACACATAGTAGTAGTAGTAGTAATAGTAGTGGTGCCGGTGGTGGTGGTGGTGGTGGTGGTAGTGCTACAACAACAACAACAATTTCAACGACGACAACAACTACCACCACGAGCAACAATCACAATGGTAATCATCACAATCAGCAACCCCATCATCATCATCAGCATCATCAAGTGCACTCTCATCAACAACACACTAGTCAACAACAGCATCAGCAACAACAACATTCTACAACATCACATCACTCACATCACATGGGAACAAAATAGAAATCTTACTTAAAAGCACGCACTGTGTAATATTGGATATTACATTTGGGGAAAAAGTATCGGACACAGCTAATTCAACTGATTACAACACTGAAGATGTATGAAATTAGTCAAGTAGGAATTAAAGTTTTATGCATGCATTCGAGTGGGTTAAAAAGTATGGAAAACATAAAATCTGTATCATTTCTCTGCTATACTTTCCAAGAAACCATAAAGAAATTCATGATTTCTATCCGTCTACCTTTCGATTTTATGCAAAAGACTGGGTGCCTCCCTAAGAGATGTAGGTAGGGGATTAGTATGTATGGGTGAAAGAGGTGTTGAGGAGAAAAATTGATGGGACGAAAAATGAATATGAAATTTTAATTTTAAATTCTTCTGAAAATCGACAAATAACCTTATAGGTGCACAGGAATCAACATGGAGGGGTAAACTGTTTAACCGACCCCCATTTGTTTGTCATTCTCAACAATTCTGTCAAAGATGCTTGCCCCATAACTCTACTTCTACGGTGAGTTCTCATACAAAAACACTTGAAAATCGACAAAATAGACTATAGAATCGCCTCTACAGCAGAGAATTGTATGACTGGCCTCCATTAATTTTTCATTCTCAAGATTTCCTCTAAAAATGCTTAGCCTATACAGCTACTTCTTAGTGGGGCTTCCTTATAAAATTGATGCTTTTATAGTGGCGCGTCCAAATCAGGGACTTTTTCTTGGTTTCTTTGGAAGAATTGTTTGAAATGATTACAAGTTGATGTACTTTGCTGAATTAAGCCGTTAACAAAATTTAACCTGCCTTAGGTTACATAAATAATAACAACAACTGACGCGGTTATGTATGAGAAAGAAAAATGATCGAAGAAATTACAACGACAGCAAGAAATATGCTCATAATATAACCAACATTTTCGAAGCGAATTATGATTTGAAATTTTTGCATGCATATTCATATATCAAATTCGATGTAAAATGATCGTTGCAGTGAGAAATCACCAACGAGGCGAGACGAAAAAGAAAATTATTACTATCCTCTCTCCGACAGAGCTCTATTGCATTCGAATAGAGCGTCGAATGGCATAAATTAGTCAAATGAAATGAAGCACGAGAAGAATGTTCGATGATTTTTCTCCAAAAGCCAATAAATGCAAATATTTTTTGGTAAACTATAAATATTAGTAAACGCTGTTGAATAATCTATGTGATGTCTATGTTTATAAGTGTTTAATTGCTTAGCTTAATGTTATTGCTACTCCAATTGAATAAGGCCCAATGATTTTTCTCCAAAATCTCATAGATTTCATATATTTATATAGAAGATATTAGTTAAACGCTGTTGAATAATAATTTTATGTGATGTGCATAAGTTAAATTGCTTAACTTGATGTTATTTTTATTCAAATTGTTGCATTATATCTACACATAAGTATATTTTTAGCTAATTTTTAATGCATCCATAGCATCACATTGGTTGAATATAAGCAATAATAATTTCGAAAATTGCATTGAATTGTGATTGTCATATTCAAATGTATATTGTTGTTGTTTGGTCTGTATGCAGTATTAATTTATCGATTCTGTTTTTTTTTATATCACAAATAAACAACTACATACTAAAAAAGGGGGGAATAATGCAAAAACAAAATGAGACATTCCAAAAAGAAAGAAAATTTTAGTATAAGTAAAAATTCAAAATATATATGATATATGTGTTTAATGTTAAAATGGATGTTTTTACTCAAGTGGAGCAATGTGAAAATTCTATATATGTAATTGATACAATATAATCAATTGTATGTACATTAAATTGTAATAATAATAATTGTTTTCATACATTACCTTATACATACTTAAATTTGCAATATGTACAATATGGGAAATCGTGTAATAAAAACAACAACAAAATATATTTTATTGGTCACAATACATATGTTATATTGTACGTGTACTTTATTTACTCATGAATATATGCTTATACTACATATACATGGTAGACACGCATATTTACCACAATATGTACGAATATGTCTATATTATGTACAATATTTTTTAATGTAAATAAAAAATAATTAAAGATATTATATCTATAAACTGTATAATATAGCATTTCGTTTTCTTCTTCTTCTTCTTTTTTTTTTTTTTTTTGATATTGTGAGGTAATCTATTTACGTATTCATACAATTATAAAAAGAACTACATATTAAAATATGTATGTGTACTCTATTCCATAAGACGAATAGAATATCTCTTCCACCTATGAAAATGTAGGTACATTTATTTAGTATATGAATGAATGTATATATTTAATAACATCTACTCATATGAATAGAACTAGTTACATTTATTTGGTTTGTTGCTGAATTGTATGTAGGAGGTGGTATTTATAAATGTTCAAACGAAAATTAAATTAAAAAACAAACAAAAAATGGAAAAGAAAAGAAAATTATTGTAAATCTGAATTAACACCAGCATCCATGAAATCATTTATCAGTCTCAAAGCTTTTTTCGGCAATAGACGACCCAAAATATCGAGATACAAGTAGTGTCTTGTTATTGATGCCTCTTCTACACCAGTTCGCTGTGCCTTAATAATCGATGCAGCAGCATCAGCTGGTTTTACCAATTTCATTAATGAAGGGAAACGATAACGTGGATTTTTGCATAGACCCGTATCAACCATATATGGATATATTGTAGTTAAGTTAATCTATATTGGATTGAAATTGAAAAGAAGAAAAATTACATTAGTTTAGCAGAAGTATAAATATAAACTAATGAAAATATACATTATTTTGTGGATTATAAAAACGTAATTCCTCAGCTAGAGATTGCATAATGCCGCGTACAGCAAATTTCGTTCCGCAATATGGTACTAAATTAGGTAGACCGAAAAGCCCGGCACATGAGGATAAGGCAACAATATGACCTTCATTGCGTTCAATCATACTAGGAAGAAATGCTTGTATTATCTGAAAAACATAGAATGAAAAATGAACATGATTACAAGGCATATGGATAATAGTTTATAAATTAGGATTATGCAAAACGCTGAGTCACTTTCACTTGACCCCACCTAATTTTTGTTCTTTTCGAAATATTAGACCGGAACATTTTACCTAATTCAGCAGTAAGTATTTTATCTTTGTCGCCTCACATTTTCACTATAATATTTTTACTACAATCCCGTCTTCCACTACTGAACTTTCATGCAAAAATTATGTTGGATAGGACTCAAAGTAGGCAGATTCAAAATAGTTGTCCTACTTAACCCTTAATTAATTAATTAATATGTGGCACTTAAAGCCCCGAAGGACTCTTCCATTACTGTTGCGCGTTTTAAATTTTGGACAGTATTAGAAGGGACCTACTTATTTTAGCCGGTTCCGAATGGCAGAACTCTTGCGTCATAACTTTTTCTGAGCTTTGTCACAAAGTTCTTTTAGAAGCTTTTCCATGGCATATTGTTACTGCCGGAAAAATTGCCAATTGCTTGCCGACAGGTAGGTACCGTTCGAAAGAAAAATCTTTTTGATATAATATTTGTTATGTTTCAGCCGGGGATTGAACCCACGACCTACAGATCATAAAGCCAATACTCTAAACACTGAGCTACTTAACCCTTAACTTAACTTATTAAAAGCTTCCGGTCATCACAGACAATATGACACGAGAGACTATTTTGTTGAAACCAAAAGCTTTGCTGCTGAGTCAGAAATTACCCATCATCACTAAACTCAATTTAACAATTTTTACTAAACATTGATTTTGAAAATACTGCTTGCGTGCAACTTTTTGCATGATGAAAGAATACTTAAGATATCAGAAAAAGTATGTCTTCAAAGAAGGCAACATTCTAAGAGAATTCATATCAATATTTTGTGGAAAATATAGTAAATTGCTGTATAAAGAAATACGTATAACTTACCCAAAAATGTGCCAAAACATTAATTTCAAACATACTGCGAATTTCAGCTTCAGAATGTTGCAAAATTGGATGGCATGGCATAATGCCGGCATTATTAACAATAACATTTATAAAACCATGTTCTTTGCGATTTTTTTCAGCTAATTCATTAATTTCATCACGATTGACAACATTACATCTATTAGAAAAATATGCAAAAATATAAAATATGAAAATATAAAATTAATTAATTATGCATTAACTTACGTATATGCATAAGCTTTTCCACCGGCATTTTTGATTTCTTTTACCGTTTGTAAATTGTTTTTTTCATTAATATCCCAACAGATGACTTTTGCACCATGTGATGCATATTGAAGGGCAATCTCCTTGCCAATACCATGTCCGGTGCCAGTGATGAGAACATTTTTACCATTCAAATCGGCCTCTTCTTGTGGTAGAATCTTCTTTAATAGCGTTTGCACACAGATCAAAACAAATTTTACATAGAGCACAACAAGATCAAATAACAGATTGAATACACCTGAGTAATCAATATGGCAAGTTGCCGTTGTCTTCTTTGATACGGCGCTGCTGAAAAATACCAAATCAAAAGAGACAATTAATATATGCAAATATGTGAATGTAAAATAATATGTAAAATGTATATATTATAGAATGTAAATAAATAATAAACATATATTATTTGCGAATACATACATTCGTGATAGTTCACCATTAAATATATTATTATTTTCAAGCAACATGATGCCGCCAATTTAATACTTTTAAATATGAACTTATATACCGTTAGCACGTTCTATTTGAATGCAATGATTCTCAGTCGGACTCTAATTGTCAAATGAATAATCAAATACAATACAAGTTTGTTTTTATTACAATATTCGTATGAGATCGGTCATTGAATTGATACCTACAGGAATGACTAGTTTTGGTAGGTTGAGAGCTGAATAATTCTTTTTTGTTTGTTTGTTTTGCTGCTTTTTTAAGAACAGACAAATTAATTTAGCAAATGAATTTTGCGTAATAAATATTTAATTACCTTAATAAATAGGATATATAAATATATTAGATATTAGATAGAAGAATTATATATTCGAGTGTTTCTTATTTTTACAAATTCCTACTTTCTTTTTTGCCTCAAGTGCGTCAAAGACGTCAACACGTTAAAATTGCATACAAGCAATTTCGATTTTCTGCCTAAATCTGAAGTTTTATTTTTAATAAAATTTAATAAAATATATGACGCACTACCTTTAGTGAGTTTTAAACATGGACGACTCCGCTTGCACGCTTTTACCCAATTGAATGATGTATTTCTTAAATTCAAGCCATTTTCGATCATTTTACACAAAACAAAAACCCGCATTTTTTATATACACACTATGACCAGTAGTTATAGTTAAAGTTAGGATCATCTTATAATTAGAATCGGTTTTTTTGACATATTTTTGTATTGTTAATATGTCAAGCAAGTCGATTGTAACATTAAGATGATTTGAACTTCGACTATAACTACGAGCATATGCCTTTTAGTAACGATTTTATAGAAACAGAAAATATAGAATAATATACAACATCATCTAGTCTAGGCATAAATGATATCATTTACAGAAGTTCATCTTTCATTCTTGCAAACACACCCAAGTTCATGCAAATCGGTTTACCAATTCAAAAGTAACGTGTGTTTATGTGACCATATACTATTCATGACGTGTGTCGTAAAAGTAGAAGAAAGAGATGATAAAAAATTTTGTTTCACACTTTAAAAATCGGATACTGAAACTTATAATTTATTAGTTACTGCTGAATAGTGTATAAGTAAGTGCCAAAGTATGGAATGGAAGTTGGTGGGAGAAAATATTATGTTTTAAAAAAATGAAAATCAAGACAATCTGGATTACTTTCCATAATTCGAAAAGTTTAATTCGCGCAAAATTTGTCTCCGAAGGTCAGACGTTCACCGGAGCATACTAATAAGCAGTTTTTAAAAGGTTATGAATCATGATTGCCCAAGTACGATCTGAAAACTCGAAATATAAGCAGATGTTTTTGTTGTACTAATTCACTACCTCACAAAACCATCGCAATTAAAGAGTTTTTGACTAAAAAATCCATTTGTGTCATTGGTCACCCTTCATATTTGCTTGAAGATGAAATTTGAGAAGAAGTAATCATGTAACGATGATGTTTTAAATATTTAAACGGTATTTCAAGAATATTAAGTTAAATGGAGACTATTTTGAGTAAAATGAACTTTCAAAAGAAAAATAAACACTGTATATTTTTAACGGCAATGTTGGTTGGCAATGCAAGTATGATTTCTATACATTTTTTGGACATATTTGGATCAATCTGCAGTGGATTTTTATTCAAAAATACTAAAAATAGATTTATGTTTATTCAATAATAAACGATTCAAATTTAAATAGTTTTATTTGTTGTTTTGCTGGATGTCATCCAATTCTACATTCGATATATTATACTTCAAATAAAAGTATTTTTCCATTATTCGAAAATAATAGAAGTTGTTTACTTTAATCGATTATATAAATCATACCACTTGATGGATATGACTGAATATATGACAACAGTCTATGGAAAGATGGTACAAACTTGTTTTTAGAATACAACTGCTATCTCTTAGACTTGATAAAAGTCTTACTAAACTAACCTCATATATTTGCATTAAAAATTTTGTAATTTGAATCAACACAAATACACACTAAAAAAAACCAAACAAAAACAGCTCTGGATAAAAGTTTGATCATTCAAGCTGCAAAAATTACATATTCATATATTTACATATTTACAATAAATACAATATATTAATATTATAAAAAGGGATTATTATTTGAATTTTTTGTTTTCATTTACATTCTACGATCAATGTAAATTTCGAATACAAAAAAAAAAAAAAAAAAATATAGAGTATATATGCACATAGTATCATGCATATATGGAAATATGTACATACACTATATATATATATATATATATATATATATATATATATATATATATATATATATATATATATATAGAATATTTGTAAAATGTACGCATATATGTATATACGTGAACTTAGTGCCATTCATTTTTTTGTAAATTCCATTAAAAATTTTTATTATTTTTTCTTTTGATATTTTGAGGATGATAAACTGTTTTAGACACGCATGCACGAGCATCTGTACATTATCTGAACTGAATTACAAAAACACACCCAATATATGTACGTACATAGTACATATTGAATTTGTTGGTTATTATGAAAATGACCCAAGTCATATGTTATCGTTTTGTGTGATTTAAATTTGTTCCATTTGAAACGACTCAAATTCAAAATATTGTTTTATGTCATACAACATTGTAGATATGCTTTCAGATTATTGTAATGTAAATTTTGATGACTTTTAAAAAAAAAAAATTATTTGTTTTGGAAGATTTAAAATCAAAACAAATTCTTAAACGATTTGCAATAGTTCATAATGAGTCAGCACATTTGAAATTACATATTGAATAATGTGTTGATTTTATTTAAAAATGTTCCAACACTGAACATCATAGCGAAAATATAGTATAATTTTGTGGATATTAGTTGATCGACTAAGATAGAGTTGGTATTGGTGACTCAAATTTGTCTTAAAATGGACACAAAACCTCTTACGCATGTGATTTTCTCAACAAGTTTTTGACCATTTGAAGAAATTTAAAAATGCTTCCGTTCGTCACTTAGTCCAACCATCATATTTCTATATCGAAATAAGAAGTTATAGAGTGCCCTCCATTTTCGCTCCAAAACGAGTAAAGACATAGAGATTAGTCAAAGAGATCATGGCATCAGTTTTTTGGAATACCGAAGGCATTTTTTGGTGTATTATCTTTACTGATTAGCTCTGAGGACGTTATGGTAGCATTCTAGATCAGTTGAACATAAATATTCATTGGAAAAAAACTCGGTTTAAAGAAGAATGGTACCATGACAATGTTTTGAACTCCCCAACAAAATAGACAACAGAAAAATATTTAAAACGTTTTTTTTTTACATAGGAGGAGAACTCATGTAGCAGTTTAATTTACTCCAGCTCTATTTCTTTAGAGCTTTAATACCAATATGCGATATATTTGTGTATAAAAAAATAAAAAATAAATATGTGGCACTTAATGCCCCGAAGGGCTCAATGGCCGAGCTTCTCTTCCATTACTGTTGTGCGGGTTAAATTTTGGACAGTATTAGAATCGACCTACTTATTTTAGCCGGTTCCGAACGGCAGAACCCTTGTGACATCACTTTTTCTGAGCTTTGTCACAGAGTTCTTTTTAGAAGCTTTTTCATGGCAAGTTGTTACTGTCGGAAGAATTGCCAATTGCTTGCCGACAGGTGGGTACCGTTCGAAAGAAAAATCTTTTCTATATTAAATTTGTATTCATCAGCCGGGGATTGAACCACGACCTACAAATCAGAAGACCAACACACTAACCACTGAGCTACGGCACCCAAATTTGTGTATATTTTACAGAAATTTATATGCTCATGACTGTATATCCATATGTACATAAGCAATGTGTGTTTTTGCATATTTATATTAAAAGATTTATTTTCTTAATTATTGATGTTCATGAAAAACAAAATTACAATGATAAGAATATCTTATCAATATTTGAACATCGTAAAAATATGCGCAACAGTTTAATTTTATTTCAATTTCCTCAGCAATCTTTGAATGTTCATATATACATAATGGAAATTATGAAGAGAGAAATGCTGTAATATTATTTATTTCATATTTTTTATTGCGTGTTTTGATCGGTTGGTTAAACTCTAATAATGGAGTTTATCAATAAAACGAATAATATTGACTTTAAAAATGGTGAAATCGTTCATATTATACATATAATTGCATCAAAAATTACTATAATTTTTAAAGTCATCTTCATTCTATAGTATCATATAATAACTTGAACAATTGTAAAATTTCATTTCAAAGTTTCTATCAACAACTTATTAATATACATTTGAATATTTGCATGATTGTATGACATTGATATTGACACATTTCCAAGAGGATAACTTTATAAATGCATTAATAAATATGTTTGCAAATATGTATATGCATAATTGATATAACATACATACTTGGATTTATCGTAATTAATATTTATCTGTAGATTTGTTCCACTTTATAATTGTGTTCAGCAGAAGAAGCAGAAGAAAAATGGTGGGTGTAAAAAAAAATTAATATGCATGTAGGAATATGAATATATTATGTCATACATACATATAATGTTGCTATAAATATAGTCATACAGTGTCAAAGTTTACTGCCCTGCAGGAAAAACTAAATGCCTCAATAGATATTAGATAGATTATTGAAGTAGTATAAACAGTTTGCTATTAGAAACAAAATTATTTTTGTGCTAGTAGCTGTAACTTTTGTATTCCCTGAAGGGAGCATTATAGCAATAAATATATGAGAACGAGTGACGATCAAATGTATTGATGACAACGAGTGATAATATTCGTCATTGAATTCGATACACTCATAGTGTGATTTAGGCAAAAGAAATATAATAGAATGATGCTTTTTTAAAACAATCCCAATTCAACCGTATCGGTTATAAAAAATTTAATTCTTTATTTACAGTGAATGTGAAGGCTACAAAGTATACATATATAAACCTAGCTTCGATATGATGTTAGCGATAGTAAATACCATAGAGAATAGTTTCTAATAATGTCATATTTCAATCGATTACTGACAAATCAATCAACTGCTTTATAGCAGTTTGCGTTTAATAAACATTGGAAGCGAGAAACTCAATAGTTTCTGTTGTTATGCAAAAAATGAAAAAAAATTGTAGCGTTTTTGTTCCAGAATTGTTGTTAGTTTTCAAAGATAAAAAAAAAATTATATGTGGCACTTCTTCGCCCCGTATGGCCTTTGGCTGATCTTCTTTTCCAGTACAGTTGTGTTAAATTTTGGACAGTATTAGAAAGGATCTATTTATATTAGCCGGTTCCGAAAGCCAGAACCCTTGTGCTTTCAGTTTTTCTCAGCTTTGTCACATAGCTCTTTTTGAAGCTTTTTCATGTCAAATATTTACTGCCAGAAGAATTGACAATTGCTTGCCGTCCGAAAGAAACATTTTTTCTATAATAATGTTCTACATCAGACGTAGATTGAACCCATGATCAACAGATCAGAAGGCCAACGTACTAACCACTAAGCTACTGCACACACGGCTGAAAGATATTTACTTATAATAGTAGAGCCCATTTCCAAGAACTTTGTGACGTCAATTTGTCACTTTTAAAAACTAAATATTGAAAAATGTGCTGATCAAATGCTTGTTTAAAGAGAACGGAAACGAATGCTGAAATAAGATCAGAATTAAATGAAGTTTATTTCGAATCTAAAGCGATGGCGTAATCAACACGTGTGTAAATTACAAGGGATTATTAATGCGCGACTAGGCGGACGTTTGACTTTTGGATGCTTAAAATTTTAATCTTTATTAAGACCACGACCGGAGTAAATTATTTTACCTATGGCCAAATAAATATTGAATTTTCTTCTTCTTCTATAGTTTTATTGCTTTTTACTATAATAGCAATTTGTTTTATGGTTGATTTGTTTTTCTAATAGCATAGACAGACGGCAGCCAAATTCCGGATTACCGGCGCACTTAATCCGAATAAAATATTAACCTGACAGACGGCAGTATTGCGGATTAACTAAACGGCTAATTGCTGTTTTATTAGGTCTGCTCACTTACATTACTATCACTGTCAATTTCTGTCATCTGTCACTCTCGATATGAGAAAATCTACAAGAAGTATGTGAACTGAAAACTATCAGAAACTTATAAATTGACATTCACCGTTCGTAATTGACAGCTGGATTTATTTGTTCGACAACGGTTTTCATGTTGAAAATTGTCAACAATTGTTGAAAGTTTTTTTGTTAGCGAACACACCTAATATTTTGTAAAATGGATCGAGAAAAATTCACAATAGACAATTTTCAGCAATGTTGCCATCGCAAATTGCCCTAATCCTCTTTTATTTTGAGAATTAACTCATAGAGTTTATGCGGATTAGCTGCAGTTAATGCCCGAGTTAATTCGAATTAACTCGGTAATCCGGAATTAGGCTGCCGTCTGTCTAGGCTATAACCGACAAAAATATGGACATACGTATATATACAACCATATAACTTGTATTTACTTCTTGAATCACTTCTATCTTTATAATTAGAATTTGTAGTATTACCTAAATACATA